>CM020514.1:4280965-4880965 GCA_009823395.1 Thamnaconus septentrionalis | reverse complement strand
ATATTTATTGGTGGGCACCTTTAATAATTCATAAAAAATAAATAAAAAAAAGAGTTGATGTAGCGTGAAATTAATTTCAGCGTATCGCGCACCACACGCTGACCTGCTCGGAGTTACTGTGCTGCAGGGAAGAAAAAGAAAAGAATAGAAAAACTCTATTAGCACTTGACAAACATGGAAGCGACATATATTTTTTTTTTTTTTGCCCTTGCTGTGGTTGCTGCAAACCGTTAATGGCGGCACTCGCCTACCTGTATGATTATATCAGCTCGCACCCGCTGCCTTCGCACGCCGCCTTCCTCCCAATTAAAGCGGCCGTTGGTTCCGGCCTCCCGCGGGCCGCTGTGTAACGTGCCGGCGTCGCCGAACGGAGCCCAGCAGCGGGGGCCTCCTCGCCGGCTGCAGCCTCTCACGCCTGGGTACGGCAAGGAGCGGAGCCCACAGTTCCCGGCCAGCCAGTTCCCCGCTGTCGGAGGTGTCAAGCACATTCACATTCTGTACTTCAGTGGGAAATGGATACTTAGGTGAAAAAAACAAAAAAAAAAAAAGTTTCGTAAAAATTGAAGTATTGATTGAACTCCATTGCTCAAGCAAAAGTAAGAAAGTATAGGTTAAGAAATGTACTTGAATAAAAAGTGAAAAGTGTTTTTTTTTTTTTGCCACTAATGAATCAATACATTGGTTGATAATTTTGCAAACGGTGAAAAGTTCTGATAATCTGGAGTGAACTGACCAGAGGGAAGAGGTCATAGGTCATGATGATAGGTCATTTCTTTTTCACCTGTAGCTCAACCAAACTACAATCGGTGATAATTAGGACCAGTCAGCTATTATTGGATGTTGACACTTTTAATAACAATAACCAATGTTATTTTCTCCATGTTTATCGTTCTCTGTGCTGAAAACGCACTGAACAGTGACCGCAAAGCCGAGTTACTCTGAAATAATCAGCCTCTAAAATATGATCTAGTTTCATATTTAACGCCACAACAGCATAGTTCAAATGCAGTAGCTCCATGTGGAGTAACAACAACCAGAAAGAAAAGGTCTTTCGCCCTTGCGGAAGACTGGCTCTCTTGAGCCAGGCTTTTGTTGGGCTTAGCCCCAAATAAGAAAAAAATAATTAGTGAATCACTTTGAACAGAAATTGAATATTTCAAACACAAAAAGTAAGTCAAAAGTGTGTTTTTCCAATGCAGTACAGATATTTGCGCACAAATGTAGCGCATAAAAAATAAAAAAAAACTACTAACAAGTATTTGCACTTCTTTATTTCCCACTGTCATGGAGTGTGTTATTCTAGGGGCTAGTTTGTGTCTAATTTGGATTCTACCTGTACGCAGAGTGTTAACATAGAAAGTAGTTCCGGACGATAAGACACTCACGAGCGGTGTATGTGTGTTCCATATAATAAAGAGCCTCAAGAAAGGATAGCAGTATCACTTATTCAATGCAAGATAACTCCACACCCACCTTTGGCCCACAGTAAAAACACAACCACTGTACACTTTTGCAAAAGAAACCAACAAACCAACAACATCAACTTGTTTATTGAGGGTTTATTTGGCCTCGTCGTTGCCGTTTTCGCGACGCGCCGATTGATTCGTTGGCTCGTCCTCGCAGGCCAAACAGCGCGTCTTGCCGCGTTTGTTCACCGCCCTTTTCCCTTTCACACGCCATTGCGTGTTGAAATACAAACATAGTAAACACAAAGGTGAGCGAGATGTACTCAGTCGACGGCCCGCTGAGCTCCCATGAAAGCTGCGCCTTCAATATTTATGCCCGATGCTCAGCAGCTAGCGCGGGTTAAAAGCGACGCAGCGAGGCGCTACCGCTAGCGCCACAGCTTTCGCACGCGCTCCATCGCACGCGCGGGGTCGCGTGCATGGAATACAGTGTATGAAAGAACTTAAGCCGCACCCCCCGCTACCCAAATACCCATCCCAACCCCAACCCCAACCCCTTTCCAAATGATTGATACTGTGTAATTGAAAAGAGCTCGGCGCCGGGCAAAGTCTTTCATTTCACCCCCACTGAAGCCAGATGAAGGAGCTATTTTGGGCGTGCTGAGTGCGCTGAAGGTCATCGGTGCCCGGGCGCTTTGATGCTGCCGAAAGATACAGCCCGCTTTATGAATGAGCCGGGGCGGCTTACATCAAGGGCCCCCGGAGGAAAGGAGATGAAACGCGGAAACACGTTACTCACTCTTGTTCCCCATACCTTGAACCGGACTTCAAGGAAGTACAGATGCGTAGCTGGGATTACATTATTTTTTGTGTATTTATTTATTTTTTTTAAATATGCAAAAGAGCCACGGAGAATGTTTACGGTGTCTTTCAGCCACCATTAGCAGTAATGTGGAAGGAAGATTCCGGGTTTTTATGTCCGCAACGCAGGGCTGGTTGCTGTGGGGAGCCTGTGTTTATTAGACTGTGACAGAGGAATGACTGACTGCTCGTGATTTTTTTTTTTTTTTTTTTTTTTGAAGTGGTCTGAAGAGCACTTTTTCAGGATCTCGGTCTCATCTCAGAGCTGGAGGCATTTTTACTCGGTCTCATCTCGGTATCGGACTGGGTGGACTCAAGGCTGCGCCCGGGAGTCATTGGGTGATCGTTGGGTGTTTTGGTGTTATTCTTCTTTGATACTGTATGTAAAGTCTTGGTCGTGTCTCGATCTCGATACTCTCTAGTCTTGATAATGTCTTGGTCTCAGTTGGTGCGGTCTTGACTACAACACGAGTAGTTTGACCATTTAATTTGACTCCATGGGCCCCTGGATGCATCACTTATACGCGTGCACGATGAAGTTTCACCGCTTCATTAGTAGGGCCCCAATGGTCCAAACTAACTTGCCTGCTGCATATACAAAGGTGGCAAATTAATGAATGGGGGAAAAAAAATAAAGTGAAAGGAAAAGTGAAATTTTTGCTGCAGAAATTTGGGACGTTTTGGAGTGGGTGCACTCCGTATACCATGTAGACTACACCACTGCAGTTAGCTTACCAGGGGAGGCGTTTGCTCATCGTGTGGTTGCCTGTTATTGACTGGTAAAAGTCAATGAAATCCTGCATTTATATTCATTTTTTAAGAACCGCTTTTTGCGTTTACTGCGTGGTGGCAGAGACACAGTTTGTTCTCTGAGTGATGAATGGGGGGTTGTAGCATGTAGCAATGAACACGGCCTGGTTGAGCTGTAAAAGTCATATTTTAGTTTTGCCGTTTGCAAGGTTTTAGAGCACTTTAACGTTTGAACCAAAGGTAGGATGGACAGTGACGGTACATTAGTCGCGAATTGGACCATATGTCTTCGCTGCCTCTTAAACGACGATGATGTCGATGGTGATGACGGTGATGATGATGATGATGATGATGATGACGTCCTCGGCTCGAGAGTGACTGGACGATGATGGCCGTTTAAAGCCAGAGTGTTTTTTTTTTCTTTTTCTTTTTTTTCTTGCTCCATTGCGCACAGAAATAGCTCGCCCAATCACGACTTGCACTGCGCCTGTGGGCAGCTCAGCTTGTGTGGTCTGGCTCCACTGATCACTGATTGGGGTGCGGATTGCCGGCAGAGCCCTTGGTTGACCACAAGGAAAACCTTTTTTTTTTCTTTTCCCCTTAAACCACCTTCAGAATAATGTGTTAAATAGCATTGAAAGCTTATGCATAAATGTCTATGTTTATGTTTTTTTGATATGGACACAAATACATTAACACTGTCCCAGTGCTTTAGTGTTTTTAGCATACGTGCTAATTTTCGACACCGTTCCATTGGCAGCTTTTCTGAAAACAAAGATGAAACAACAATATGAGAGGAAATAGATAATATTTGTGAATGTAGCGGCAACACTAATAACAATAATAACAAAAATAAAAAAACAATAAAGTTATTAAAGTCCTTATTTGTACATATATTAGCACTGTTGCCTTGCTTTTAGCTATTCTTTTAGCCTTCAGGTGAAAGTGTTGCTTCAGTTATCACTTTCAAGTGTGTGCATAGACTAGTTTGTACCACAGGTGAACTGCCTTCTATTCAGAAGGAAGATTGAAGTTATTTATTGTCATTGTTGAACAAAGTTAACAACAAAATTTGTTTGGAGCATCCCCATCACCACTGGCATCAGTACTGATAACAATAACCATAAAAAAATGAAATAAAAAAACACCAAAGTGCAATAGTGCTCGTGCATATGAAATATTGACAGTCCAGTTGCGTGCAAATAGCAAATAGTCCATACTTATGTAGATGGAGGGGGGCTGCAGTCTGCAGTAGATGGTGGATAGAGTGCAGTGCAGCAATGCAGTCCAGTTCACAGTTATTGATGTTAGTTACGGAGGTGGTGGAGTTATGTTACCAAGGGGGGGGGGGGTTATTCGTTGAGCATTCTGACAGCATGAGGGTACAGGCTGTTGGTCAGTCTGCTGGTCCTGGAGCGGATGGACTGGGATCTCCTACCAGAAGGCAGTCTCCGGAAAAGATGGTGTGCTGGGTGGAACTGGACCAGTAGGATGTTGTTCACCCGGCGAAGGCAGCGGGAGGTAAAGACTGCCGAGATCCTCCAATGATCCTCTCCGCAGCCTTGACCACTCTGTGGAGTGCCTCCTTGTCTGCCTTGGTGCAGCTGGAGAACCACACCAGTAGCCCGTAGGTGAGCACGCGCTCTGCTGCGGCGTGGTAGAAGTTTACCATGAGTCCCTGTTGAAGTTTTGCCTTCTTTAATTTAGGTAGAAAAGGCGTTGGTGTGCCTTACTCACAACAGAGCTCTAGAAGTTCGTTTCGGCTGTACTTCACTGTCGTGGTTGAAAGCTTGTTGAAATAATACTAAGTGCTACCAAAATACCGAAAAAATATGTGGCATTGTCGGGAGCTCTGGGCCGCTGCAACTCTGTGCGCCGCCATCCGAGATTTTCCAAATTCTTTCATGGACCTGGGAAACGGTAGAGTCACTGTTGCAGGAGGCCCGTGCATTAGCTTAACATTGCTATTCCAGCACCACGTTAGTGCTGATAGAATTTGGAAGGACTGCATCCAATATTCTGCTTCACCCACCGTTTGACCCCTTCCTTTATATTGCCCCTAATTTTGTATTTGCCATATGCGCAGATACATGAGCACCTTGGGCCGAACCACTGTACCGACTCTTTACAAGAGGCGTATTTCAAGTCAGCGCCCTCACCTGTTATTTTCTCTCTCTCTCACTCCCTCTCTCTGTCCCTCTCTCGCTGAGCTCTGCTAAGCTTCTCAAGGTTATTTGGAATTTCCTGCATGGATGCTTCACGGTCACAGGCTTCATATTGGTGACTGGGAAAAAAAGGGAACATTTACCCTCTCGGGTGCACTTGCTTAAGATTACATGAGCAACAAGGTTGCCGAGTGCGGCCGCCCCTCGGGCATCGTCAGCCTCCTCATTGCACCTGCCACACCGGTTGGCAGCTGCCGGACTGCATTCAGTGTTTTTATTCATCGATTGGAAATTCAATTCACACTCACGGATGCCGCTCGACTGGCTGGAATAACAGTCCTCAAGTGTTGAGCAATAAGTTAATATTTCCTTTTCTTTTAATCCAGTTAAAAACGTCTATGTTGCAGATAACGAGGAACATTGATTTGCTGCTAAACTGTTAAAGGTTTAGTGATTTTTTTTTTTTAAAAGGTCCTGTATTGATTCCTTACTTTTGATCCCAGAAACCAGTGGAACAATTCCCAAAAACCTCCCCAGATGCCTGGAAGCAGCATAATTGTCCTTCCGTTTGCAGCCTCCTGCTGACAGAAAATGACTCTTTGGAGGACCTTCAGTGTTGGGAATGTGGCTAAATCGAGCATGATGCAACACAATAATGTGCACTGACAACATGATATAACGGCGTTGGTGTACATTGATGATGTCATCGCAAATCTACAGGGAGGCGTGTCCTTCTTACTCTCTCGATCGGAATCGAAAGTTGTCAATAAAGTTCTTCCGAGTTGTTAAACTGTTGTCATTTTTCTCGTTGTTGCTCTCTACTGCGAAGTTCTCCCAGGTGAAGTCAGACGTGAAACTTTTTCATCATGAACTCAGTCATTTTATCGTGTTTACTTCAGAACAAGTTACAGAACTCCCTCAAGACATTTACTTCCTGTTTTGTGACTAAAAAAAACAAACAAACTCTAGCCCCAAGCCTTGCTGTCAGTGTGCTGGTTGTTGATTTGCTTTGTTTCCTGCAGACACACAGTGCCTCATTCCGCTCGGCGCCGGGGCGGGTGAATTACATGTTAGCGTGGAAACCACAAAATGGTTTATTGATTCAGCCGAAGCCGAGGTGATTGAAATGCACCGAGGGGAAACCAGGGGGCGGTTTTGGCGGGTGGGTGGGTGACGAACAATGGCAGGTGTGGCTTAAATACTGCCCGCCCCCCCAACCTTGAAGACACTCCATAAAAACCGCACGATTCAATCTGTCGGCGTCCGCCGAGGATCATCTGTCAGCTAGCGGAGCTCCTGACGGGAGTGAGTGCACAGATTCTCGCTGTTCTAAATTTTCACCGCCGTGTCTATGTGGGTGACGAGTGGGTGCACGTTATGGCGATGAGTCTGTGCTGAGATAAAAAAAAAAAAAAAAAAAATACAACCCTCAGCTTGAGCTGGGATGCTTATCTGTGCAGGCAGGGCATCAATAGCTATGAGTCAAAATCACCGTGTCAACAGTCGATCGATTTAAAACTGCACTGCGAATACAGCGTGTGACATTATTGGTGTTATTAATCAATAATAATGATGATATTAAATGATACGACTGAATGTATTAAAGAAGTTTCTTAACTAAGTTCCATCTCATTTCTTTTATAAAAAATATCAGCAAAAAATACCAAAACTCACAATTGCTAAAAAATATTGTGACTTTTCTCAATTCCATGTAATAATTAAATTAAAAATATCAATGCAATTGTGAACGATGAGTAGTAACTTCCTATCAAGTGTCCAGAATTCAAGGCACCAGTGTTAAAAAAAAAGATCCTTTCCAATTTGCATACGCATCCTAATGAATGATGCAAAGTTTCCTCGCCGTCCATTAATAAATCATCCACACGCAACCCTCTGTTTTTCGCACTCCGCATCCTGTCGGAGGGCCCGGGCTCGCTATAATTCCTCTGAGCTCAAGGTCAAACTTGGCAGCAGCAGCTGTCGCAGAGGAGGGGAGGAACGAGAGAGAGAGAGAGAGAGAGAGAGAGAGAGAGAGAGAGAGAGAGAGAAATCGCCCATTGTCTGTCCAGTGTATTCAGGCGTGCTTTTCAACAAATTCATCGTCACAGATCAATCTGTCTGCACTTCAGCCCGAGGCTGCTGTTTTTTTTTTTTTTTTTGGGGGGGCGGGGCGGGGTGTGACTGCGGTTGCGGCTAAATGGATCCAAAATTGATATCGATCTCCTGGTTTGCTCACCAGCGGCAGAGGTTATTCATTTCAATAAGAAAGTAGAAAAATACAGCGGCGGGTGAGCAGGGGTGACGCCGGCTCCGGCCCACTGCCTGGACTTTAATCAAATCGCGGCTTTTCGGTGGCGGAGCCGGTCGCCGCCCCCCTCGACCTGTGATGTCATCGAATGGAGTTGATCTCTGGGAACAAGAATATAAATTACCAGAGGTGTTGTGGGTAATGTGAACCCCTGTGCGCAGTGGTATTATCTGTCTGGCAGCAGAGCCACCCTGACATAAAATCCCGAATGGAGCATCGCACACACTGGACAGGCTGTCCCCGCCAATCTTCCCGTCGCACGCGCTCTATTCAGAACGCGATCGACAGGCTTCGGTGCGGCCGAAGTCACGTGACTTATCTCCTCCATTGTGCGCGCGGATGGAGCGCCTGAGCGGTCAGCGCCTGAGCGGTCAGCGCAGAGAGCGGCGAGCACCGGGCCACACGGATGGAAGCACTCTGCGAAAAAAAAAAACTGTCGTTACGAGGCTTCGCTGCCGACGGAGATCGCAATTAGGAGATCCATTTTTTAAACAGAAGTGCTTTGAGTGCTTTGGCTTCGCCCCGCGGAGGAAGCTATTGTCCGCTCGGCCTCTGGCATTGCTAATGAAAGGCGTCCCGCTGATAGGGAAGGACCGGGCGGCGCCGAGGAGAGAGGAGGACTATTTTTTTTTTCTCCACATTTTTCATATTTCCGCTCATCCGATGAGGCCCCTCCGCTCAGATAGACGGCAAAACGCAGCCCGTCGTTGTACGCCGCGAGCGCGGCACACAGCGTTTTCGGCTGAGAGGAATATCGGGTTTCCACGCGGTGGCTTAAGGCCAAATCCTCCCGCAGCCAGCCCTCGTTTCAAAATGAAATTTTTGAGACGGTGCAATCAAGCCCTCCGATGGAACATCGGCGAGGAGATCCGTCCCGTCCGACTGTTGTCGTCATCGCAGATTACGGCTCGCCGCTCTTTAATAACCTCTATCTTGGCGGGGAGCTTTTGGATTCTCGGCCGGCGTGCCAAGCTATTGGAATCGGCGGTGCCGCGCGACACACCTGCCGCCGCCGCCGCCGTTGCATTGAAACATGCAGTGGGAAAACGTAAAATCAATCAAAAAATCATCAAGTTGGAGATGCGCAATGAAATTTTAGATGCACAATGTTTGGCACACCCAATGCCGGAGTCAAGAGGATGATCAGTCTCTTATGCAGTGCAATTTATTTTCAGTTTTTTTTTGATTGTCTCCGCTCTGATTTTGGTAAAGTCGGTAAATATGTTTCGGAAAAGCAATAAATATGGCGATATCTTGTCGATGTTGAGACGCGATGTTGAGACGTGCTTTGTGTGCATTTTTAAAGTTACTGTGTGATTCATTTGTTGTTTATCTGAAGTGCAGAGCTCCACTGTGCAATTGTGCGGTTGCCAGCCGTCCCTTGAAAAACAGAATCATCCCGCATTTCCTTAAAAAGTTTTGCATCCTGTATTGAGCTGAAATTGTCCCATATTTCTGTGAGAATCTAAAATAATTACAACTTTAACATAATACAATGATAAAATGGCAAATCTGCGAATGATGCTTTATGTGAACATTTACGGGATGTCCTGTTTTCCAGGACTGCAATGCTGGCCGCCGCAGCTAACGGATAAATCATAGATTTTATAGCAGAGGCTGCTGGACATTTATAATGCGACCAGGGGCCGCAATTGGCCCCCCCGGCTGGACTTTGGACTGGCCTGAATAAACCTGTAGGTTTTCACACCAAGGCTATCAAAAATTGACAAGCCAACAGGCTTTTTTCTTGCTAGCATCGTTGCTAGTAAACAAGCAAGAGACTTTTCCTCCCTCGGCCACACACTCCTGACTCATTTGGCGCTGCCGAAACTGCGCAACAGACTCCTGCCGTTTGCGACTGGACGAAGTGAAAAAGAACGAGCTGGTGAATTTGCCCTGAGCCGGGAAGCTGAGTAAACTGGGTCAAACTAATGATCAACACAATTGCGCCATAATCTCCACATTTTTCCTTGTCTCATTTTCATCTAATTACCATTCTGCTGCTGTTATATTACGCTTGGACAGGGTCCGCCGAGCTGCTTGTTCAGGTTCCTCCAGGAGGAAATATTCCAAATAATAAATGAGTTGGTCTGGCGTTCCCAGGACCATTACCATACGGCCTGCTTTGTTGTTGTTTTTTTTGTGCTTTCCCTCCTTTGGTCTCTCTGATCACACCGTGATAAATATCCTCTCCTTGACACAATATTAAATGTGTCCTTTTGCTCCATTGTGGGATCTCTGATTGTGACCCCCCCCCCTCCTAATAATGGACTGTCCGTGCTCCAAAATCACAAGCCATCCATCCACCCTACACTCCAAGAAGCAGAGGCCATTCGTTATCGCCGTGAGCTTTCGCTCACGGTCACATCCTTGTGAATCTGTCCTGCGAAATGCAGACGGAGGGCGGAAGGTGATTTTCTGCCACAGAAACGGACTCGCACATTCTCTTTATGCTGATGTGTTGACCCTGAGCTTGAGGTTTTATGTCGTAGAAGGCCATAGATTGTTTGCAGATGATGGACAAATGCAGCAAAAAAAAATGTTTAGAGACCACATCAACGGAAACTTTGAGCCTGAGTACTAAGGTGTTCCTACGCTCTATAACACTGAAGGTAGTTTGTTTTTGTTTTGTTGTTTGTTAACCCATCAATACAAATAAAAAACTTCATTCCTGCCTCATTCGCATCCCATCATATTCGAGTGACAGTAAACAAGCCATGTCGGAGTTTGAATCTCCTTTTGTGAGGGCAAGAAAAAAAAAAAGAGTTTTGAATTCAGCTTATAGGCACGCCGACTTAACTCGACTTAGCTCTTAAAGGTCGCAAATTCGACAGCAAGCATTCTGGGGGTTGGCCGACGCACAATAAAGTGCAGCTGCAGTTCACCCGGAGTTTGCAGAGACAAAATAAACCTTGTGGTCGGCGGCGGCGCGCTCACAAGCTGTAAGATCGCAGCAAAAAAAAAAAAAAAAAACGCCACCTGAAATAACCACCGGCGACCGACCGCTGGCCCGCGGGCTAATAATGGCTCTGTCTCCGCTCCCCGTCGGCTTAAAAATATGATGTCTGTGCGCTGCCGTGGGGGTGGGGGCGGTGGGTGGTGGGGTAGGGAGGGGTTGCCGGGGCTCGTGTTGCCAAACGTCGATGTGCCATTATCACCGCTTCCAGAGTGGCAGCGAGGCGGAGACATTTAGCAGGGTGTCAAAATCGCCGGGGCCCTCCATCACGCAGCCGCCGCCAGAATAAAGGCTCCGTCACAAACACTGGCAGCTGCAATATTTCACCTGGGCCCCCGGCAGCCGTTCATTCAGCCAAAATGGACGCAGGGAAAATATTTGCTTTCGTGGTACATATGAATGTGTTTGCTGGCCTACTTGCGCGTGCGGAATTTTGGCGAGCCCGTTCACCCTGTTGCTCCAAAAATTTCAGACCAGAACTTTTTCCTGTTTTGTACCCACAATGTCTCCTTTAGTCGGTGGTGTTGACAACAACAAGGGAATGTCCTTCAGGGGTGGTTTTAGTGTTTTTATGGATTAGCGTTGATGCGGACTACAGTGCGGCTTCTTCCTTAGCAAGGTTCATCTGGATTGGGCGAGAATCCAGAAATTCCACTAAAATGTCTCAGTCTGCCCACCAATGTTGTTTGGTGCTATTCATTTCAAGTAAACCGGTTTCCGGGCACATTATGGCCATTAATAGGGTCAATAATGGCCATAATGCGAGACTGTAACTTATACCATTACAACAGTACGCATTGTGTTTGGTGATGGCTGAGCCTCTGCTTTCATGTAGCCAGGTCCTGAACAGATTTTTCTAATCGTGGTCAGTCTTTGCTTGAAGTGTCGGCCAACTCCAGATGAATCCTGGGTCAAGTTTCGCCAACACTGGCTTTACCATCGAGTCGCTCCACATGGGTCAGATCATCCCAAACAGGAATCATTTCAGTTTTTGAGCCACAGATGAGACTCGCAGTTTAATTCTACACAGTTAGCTGTGGCTCTTCTCTTTGTTTCTCTTGTTACATTGCAGAAATGGGCATAAGTCAACAGCGAGAAGCACAAAACTCTCTTGGTGTGTTCACACTAAATGCAAAAATGTAGTCTCTGGGTCATATTTTAGTTTAAATAAAACTCCAGGTTAGGTTAAACTCCAAGCTTCAGATGCAATAATTGATGGGTTTGTTGCTTCTGTCACTTCATTGTTTCGCTTCTGACTTCTGAGGTGACGTCGCGTTTGTACATTGACATGCATTTTTCGCATCTTTTGTCACTGCAAGAAAACATGGTGCTTTTTTGGACCTGATGCTCTCTTCACTTCTATAGGTACAAAAGAAATTGTGAAAAATGTTGCTTTTGTGTGTAGGAGCCTTGAATCGAACTGAATCGAATAGCCACTCCCGCGTGAACTTTAAGTTAACCTTGTGATGCAGACAGTCTGTGGAATGTGCTTCTGAAGGCTGTTGGTGAACACCGCACTGTTGAAGAGGCCCATCCTTGAAGGGCCTTCTAAGGTGGCATTTTGCTTGATGGTCCCCGTTCGATATATTGGCCCGTATCATTTCAGGAGGCTGATGTGACGGTGGCTCACTTTGAATGATGTGACTCACCCCCGAAAGAAAAACAAATCCCCTTTTCTCGACATGAACTGTGCGCAGGTGAACGGGCGACAGCTCTCATTTTTTTTCCTTGATGGTCTTCGGTGGCCCGGCACTTTTCCGGTTGCGCCGGCTCTGCCGACTAATCCACTGATTTAGAGCAAAATTAACCAGGAGTGAAAGCGCTCGCGGTCGTAGTCAACGTTCATCTGGAGAGTCGGGCGTTTTGATTGCGCGATTGAGAAAAGAATTTCTTTATTTCTGTCATTTTCAAAGGGCCAAAGTGTAATTTTAAATCAGTGTTTTCACAGAACCTGTTCATGATGATGTCACATTCAGCCCCTGAATAGGTTTATGACATAAAGGGGAACTGCAAATTAAGTTTTCCAAGGCTACGCACACACACACACTCACACACACACACACAAACACTTTCATAAGGTGGCAGAAACAACCTCTGGAGTGATAACCATTCCTCTGCCTCAGTGAGCAGATTGGCCATTTCTTCAGTTTCTTACAGAGTCAGAGACGACTGAACTAGCTGCCAAGCCCTTTTCTTCCATTATTTTAATTGGTCTGTTTCATACTTACCTTTCTTTTTTGCCCCACGAGACCTGAAGGATTTCTGACTTAGGTAACCTAATCTTCTGCATGGCAGCCCTTGCTTCATTTTAAGACCAAGGGAAGTTGCCAAATGATGTCCTCTGAGAAGCTGAAGTTCTCACTAAATTAGCTCTCCTCCTGTCTGGTATGTTGCTATGGTTTCCTGCTTTGGAGGACCTGATGTTTCATTTAAATTAAATCTTCTCTTTTTTTATTTTTTCACCCTGGACTCCAGTAGAGCAACCTTGCACGGTTAAATATCGGAAATATTCAATCGATCTCCCTCTCATCAGACTTGACTTTGGGATTTGGCTTCCTGCTTAAACTCATGCAAAAACACCTGGCTGGAGATGTTGTCCCAAAATTGGTAGAAGGACATGGTTCCTGCCAACTAAAGGCCGGGCTGTCGAGCCGGAGACGTTTAATTGTTGGCGACCATTAGTAAAGTCTTTGTGCCACTTCAGTATGGGCGTGGTGTGTCTGGGATTAAGTTTAAAATTGCTGTTTAAACTGCTGAAGATTCTTGATTGCCTATAGAGCAGTAATCTTTCTTTAAATCCATGGGGCTGTTCACTTGAGAAGATTTAGCCTTTTGATTTATTGTTTAGTGTCCATCTGGACACTCTTGAAGGTTAAGTGTGTAAAAAAAAAAAGAAAAAAGGAGATTTTTCTGGAGAAGAAACAGCAACATCAAGCAGTTACATTTTAGATTGCAGCGCTCACCCTTTCACCCTCCCTCTCCCAAGCATGCCTGTAAACTACAGTGGCCTGCGCTCCCAAACCTGGATACCTCGTTCACCTTCTTCTTCACTGGTTTATTCAGGGATGCAAGCGTTTACCTTAAATACGAAACGAGCTGTCAGGCTGATTGCCAGGCAGGATTGTCCACACCAGGCTTCCTTAGAAATATGTCGGTGCAAGATGGCAGCTAACTGGGAGCAAGACCCTTGCTATATGCATATTATTAATATAAATAAACATTCTGATTGTAGGAAAACCAAATTACTTTTATTGTGCTGGCAGTATACATTAATTAATGTATTTATGGGCAGTATATTAAGCTTTTACCAATCTGAAAATTATAAATCAGGTCAAATTAGTAAATGCAGGAACAGTTTTTTGTTTCTACTTCCGCACATCCTTCCAGCTTCGGCGTCAGCTCCTCCACACCTGTAAGTGAAAGTTGGCCGCTCTCCTCACTGGAGTCGGCCAGACGCTGCGTCAGAGGGCTGTGGCAGGAGGGAGATGTCACAGCTCAGGTCGTTGATCATTTTTAATTGATGTCACTGCTGAGGTGCTCCACTGGCCGTTTTTCCTCATACGTCTATATCGGGGTCGGCCATAGTCGCCGTGACTGTTCCACGATTGTGCAATTGCGATGCCGCCGGTACGCGGCTTGCAACAGCGGGTGCGGAGCATCGACCGTGCGCACGTCGGTGCACATGCGTGCTACCAATCTGTCACGGCGCTGTCAATATTTCCAGCTCCATGGGTCCGGCAACCGTCAAAATCCAATGAAGAGTGAAACCATAATCTATCGCGGACAGCGTCACGCTGATGGATGACTAATGGCTGCCGAGGGCCCGACGCCGCTTTGAGTGGACCGCGGGATTAGCGTGGTTTATTAATATGGCACTTTCCTTTTCCTGTGGCAACAGTAAGTGCAAACATGTTCAAACAAGAGAATGACGAAACGGGAACAGTGGAATGAAAGAAAAAGATACAGATGATTAGGTGTGTTTAGATCGTCACTTTTTTTTTTTGTCAATCTCAATTAAATTGTTTCAAAATACGAGATCGGATTTACACTGAATAAAGGGATCAGATTGATTGATGTGTTTCCACAATGCCTTGCACATTGACACTTCGAAGTTGCTGGCATGACCATATGATCGAACGCGCAGTGATACCTGGGAGACCGCTAGCATTTCATATGCAGTTGCTAGGTGGATGAATCAAGCCTGCGACACCAAGAAACATCTTCCTTGTTGAACAGGGTGAGACAAACACGAAGCCACTGTCTTTACCCATGATGTAGCACAACCATTGCGTCACACTGGGTACATGCGCACAAAGCTCAGACGGTGGGAAGTAATCCAATGTGACATTAACATGGACTCAGAGCACGAACACAGTTTACAGTACCTCCAAATCAGGATCAAATTACAATCAGACCGTATGAAATGTAGTCAGAATGGAATATTCATACGACATTTACATTTAATTTACATTTTCATCGGATCGCGTTTAGCCTGATTACTTACGGGCCATACCCGGACCCCGCTAGTGCTTTACTTCCCAAGGCTACTGGTTCACGTTGTTCAGCAATCACGGATCCATCTTGAAAGACTCCATTCTAAAGTTGTTTTATACACTTTTCATTATTTTCTCGATAAAAAGAAAAATAGGTGGAAAATTGAGGGTCTTTGTCAGTATGTGCAGTATGTGTAACTTGTCTTGACCTGCAGTCTTGAGAAAGTCCACGACCATTAATGCATTACGGTGAGCAGACAGCCAACAGCCAATGGAAAAGAGGTGGCGAAACACACAGACCAATCAGAGGACAGTGGGAAATAACAGTAGTAAAAAAAGAAAATGTGGCAAGCAGCTACTAAAGAAAAGAGACTAATAATCCAAACAGAGTTTATGTTCAATTTGCCCGACATACCATATAGTCTCTCTCGTCTCGTTGAATGTGGGATCCCCAGTCTTTAGTGTACTCCAAGTCTTTTTAGAATCAAGAGAAATCCTGTTGTGTGTCTTTGCTTTTGACGCACACACACACACACACACACACACACAGTGGATCATTGCCGCTCACTCAGGGCCGGGAAATGAGCATCGCAAGTTGCCGCCATCAATAGGGGATGCCACATTTTTACCAAGTGGTTTTTCAAATGGAAGGAATCATATTCACTGTGCAGAACAAATGGAGTGGAGTTTTTCTTGTTGGCTTGTTCTTTCTTTCACTGACATACAAGACAAATGATTCAATTTTAATGTGGAAGATTCAAACTGAAGATAAAATCGATGGCTAAGACGTTGTTTTGATTCAGGGATTTTACGTGATGAGAAAAACAACTTGGTCGATGGAAACACATTTTGATTTAAGAAGTAAATAATCCAAAGGGGTTCTGCAACAACAAAGGGTTTGGTTTTGGTTCTGTGAGCAGAACTCTGAGCGGGGGCTCTGCGGCTGTGGAAGGCGTGCGACCGATCCAAATGCGACCACCGTCGGGAATGAGCAAAGCATCCTGTGATGCCTCGGAAGCAAAGATCGGATTTCTGTCGTCTCCTCAAATGTCATCCCGTGTATTTGCTCGCCCAGCGTGGTCGCCGATAAAGAGTAAATAAAAGATTGTGGACCTTATTTCTGCCTGGTGAAGCAAAACTTCACCAAACCTTCAGGTCTTTTGTTGAGATAAAACTGCGTCTTTCTTAATTGATGATGCTGCTTTATAACGGAAGAAGGACAAGAAGGTGTGAGGATGGGTGGGCCACAGTTGCATTGGAGCACGCCCTCCAATGCAACTGTGGCCCACCTTCTGAAAGAGACAGTAGGGTTAAAGGGGGGGGGGGGGGGTCGAACAAAGAGCAGACAAAGACTGTTGGAAGTCAAAAGTCAGCTGAGGTGAAAAAAAGAGAAACTCTGATCCTGTCACTTGTCTTCTCCAGGAGAATGCTCAATGGCTTTATTACATCCTACATCAAAAAAAGAAGCTAAGAATATTTCATGCGCCCCCTGGTGGCTGGCTGCAGTGTAGCAGAAAGTCAAAGATTATTTCTCAACACTACAAAGGGCCAGGAGGGAGTCAAGTGTGTTTTTGAGGCAGGTCCAACACAAAAGCAAAGCTTTGAGGATTTTTCAAGGTAACTTTATTTTTTCGCAATCGCAAAATCTTGTTTTTCATTAATGAGTCTCCGAGTGCTGAAAATAT
Source organism: Thamnaconus septentrionalis (assembly GCA_009823395.1). Lineage (NCBI taxonomy): Eukaryota > Metazoa > Chordata > Actinopteri > Tetraodontiformes > Monacanthidae > Thamnaconus > Thamnaconus septentrionalis. The sequence goes on along the minus strand of CM020514.1, from coordinate 4,864,341 downwards.
AGACGAGGACGTGCGGGAGGACATTAAGTTTACCTTGACTGTCGCAGCACACGTTGTTCGGAGTAGAAATCGGCTCAAACCAAACTTTCTTTTTCCAGAATGATTTTCTACCCACGTGGGTTCCAGCAGAGCAGAACAGTCAGGTGTTTACAGCTACTGACACTTTACAAAGGTTGGTGGCCACACCCCCGGCCAGGTGTTGGCTCCGCCCTCCTAGGCCGCCTTGTTTTTGTGTCCTGTCCCCGAACATGCGATGCTTTGCTGCAGCATCAAAGCATCATTTTTTTTAATTTTTTTTTTTTGCAGGAGGTGGTAAACAGAGGGCTACATTTTCAAGTTATGCAGTCGAGTTTTGTGGAGATGAGTTTTCGGAGATGAAAAATGAGGACCTGAAAAAGGAAATAACATGGAATCCTTAAGTGGTGTGCCACAACGCCCGACTGTCAATAAAGTTTTCTTCATAAAAATGACAGGAACAGGAAAAAAAAAACATTCAAATAATTTGAATCAACTCTGATTTCACGGACCTTATCAAATACTTTTGTCTTTTTCTTCTCTGATACACCCCTCCCCCTCCTCCATCCCACACACACCCATTGGGCTGCTGTTAATCAGCACTGATCATCCATCAGACTTCTTGCAGCCTGGCAGACTATTACCGCTTCACCTTAGGCTTCCTTTACTAATTAAATAACTTCGGTAATTGAAATTTCTATTTTCTACCTGAGCTCCTCCAACGGCGGCGGCATCAGCCGGTGAGAAAAAAAAGAATCCTCGGGCGGCCCTTCCCGCCTCCCCCTGGGGGGAATCGACGGGGAATCGTCAGCTGTTTGCTCTGGCTGTTTGTTGTGCCGCCTGCTCGATCACGAGGCGCAGGCGCGGCGTGACATCTCCGTACATTGTTCGCAGTCCAAGCGGGCGAGATGACGGAAGGGCGGGTCAGGGCGCGCGCGTGTTTGCTCTCAGCTGAGCGGCCCCAGCGTATGCTTTGGGGCCAGAACGGTGGAGAACAGTGTTCCGGAGAGATTGATTCAGTTCGAGCTTCAGGCAGAAGCCTGCAGAAGCAAAAAAAAAAAAAAAAAAAAAAAGACTCTTTCTGGAGATCTGTCTGAGAAAAAGGAGACTTTGTAATTGTACAGTTGAAGAAGTGTGTAAACAGTATTATCGGGGTGCAGCATGGCTCCTAGCGCGCGGCTGAATGTCCTCCGTCTCTCTCTTTTTTTTTCTTTTTTTTTCCCCTTTTCGCTGTTTGTGTTATTCACCCCACTGGTTAAAATGTCAAGTGCATCTGTCTCCGGAGAGATTAAGGCCACACTGAGCTTTTTACCACAAGGGCACCTCTGTCGGGATTTGTGTCTTGCATTTGGAGAGATCGCTGCCCATCGGGGCGAGTTTGCCGAAGTGTCTGCTGCCACTACACGGAGTGCAATTTTTTTTTAAAGATTTTTACATATATGTATATATATATATATATATACATATATATGTGTACATATAGATATAAGCAACTCCATGCATTTAGGCGAGTGGATGCAGTGGAAACGACTCGCTGAAGTCCAGACTGACAGTGATCAGGATGCGGAAGAAAGGGGACATAAGTGGTTTCGAACGTGACCTGGTTGTTGGTTCTGAGTCTTTCACAGGTTGCTGCTCCACTGACATCTTCACACGGCTGCAAAAAAAAAAAAAAATAACCGTCAGCTGGCGGCAGTTGTGTTGTGTGAGGGAAGGGGTTGGCGAGTGTAAAATCTGTATTTTGAAACTTAACATAAAGAAATGTGAAGTTTCATTTTCAGAAACAAAAGTTTTTGCTGCTTTAGTGAACCTGTCACTCAACTGTCTTGTTATTCTGGCTTGTGGATTTGTTTTCAACATTGCTGCTCTTCAGTGACCTTAACAATAAAATCAAGATAAAATCTGCACTTGGGAATAAAAAGAAAACGTTTTCCTTGCAAAAGTAGACAATAGTATTGATATCCTGTTCTACTAAAATATATTAGTATTCTAAACTACTTAAAAATTTGTAATAACATACTTTTACATTTAATGTAAAATGAAAAATAGAGCTGACACAATATTAAATATGTATTTGGGATTTAACACTTTTAATGTTTCTTCCAAATGAATAACTTGATTATAAGATATTGTTCTTTTGTTTGTAATAAAATGAAAAACTAAATCTTTATCTACACAACACAATGCACACACACACACAAAAACACAAGAGGCTTTCCAACTAATCAATTCTTTCAATCGCCCACATGGGACGTTCGCTCGCCGTAGACGCAACACATTACCTCCAGCCCTCCAAGCACACACACACACACACATGCACTTCTATACAATCGGCAGCTGAATCACATCCAGGGCAGATTTTAATCTGCGCGGCCTCTGTTCGATGAAGGTTAAACAGTGCGTCGCGGATGAATTGTAGGTTATCAAGCGCCGTTATTATGTCTCCCATTAATCCTCACACAAGCCGGCTCAGGTGATACAGCAGCTCTATATCATGCAAGCGTCTGCTCGGAGGCACCAGATATTTTCAAGGGCAGAACCTGTTTATGGTAAAGACCCGGTTCTGATCCTGACTGTGGAGCTTTAATCTAAAATGGGACGCGCCGTGAAAGCCCGTGCTGTTAGGACACAAAGATATCAGCCACTCAATTTCTGGCTTTTTTTTTGTTTGTTTTTAGATTCTGTGATGCAACCAGACGCACCGAATGGAATGTTGCACTTATTGACAGCACTGAAAAGGAAAAAAAAAAAAAAATAGTTCGGTCAAACTGAGATTTCTTGATTCCCAGTGAGGCCAGACGGCTTTTGATGCCGGGTGAAGTTTGACTAAACTGGGACCAAATCCAGTCAGGACGAGATGAAATCCTTGAATGGACTTCTCTGCTCTTCCTGTTAACGTTGTCCAGTTCTGATCGAAGTGACTAGACTGCAGCATCAATACTGCTATGAAAATTGCTAAAAAAAAAAAAAAAAAAAAAAAAAAAAAGCAAGCAGTAGATTCATCTTTCAGTTGCACGTAAACCCTGATCGTAGCTCTGCCTCTGTCTCCTGAGAAGGTGTCAGACCATCACCTTCCACAAGGCTAAAAACATATAGATGGCACTTTGGTAAATGCACATCTGACTGCCTTGCAAATGTATTTAAGTCGCCATGTACATCACAAAAAATCAAAAGACTTACCCATAAGTACAGAATTAAACTATGTGATTGTTCAATAACGTGAGAAACGATTATTTAAGGCAGATCAGGCAAGTCCGTTAACTTAGGAAACCACTGAGTAACCACTGTGTATGGGAGGGCAGGCTGGGGACCGGCGGAAGGGGGTGACGCACCTTTTAAAGTGCAAAGACTCAACCACATGAGATTTAAAGAAGATAAAAAGGGCTCAACCTAGGCTTGCAAAGGGACACTTCCTGCACCTACCTGGTGCCTGAACTTTCAAAACACAGGACCTGAGAAACCTCCGTGTCGCAGCTGTAAATCGGAGTGCAGGTGGCATCTCCGGCTTCACTGAGTCAGACCAACCAAAGCTCTGACAGCTCTCCACTCGACGTGGCGGCGAGAGCAAACCCAAAGCACTGACAAAAGTGTATAGACTCACACACACACAGACGTACTGAGGATCAAACAGCTGAAAGAGCGGCGCGCAAAGTGTGAAATCATAAACCTCGGCTGTGAAACTTCCAACGCAACACTGTTGGCTGTCAGATAGAAACAGATGTAACCGGAGCAGCTGCGGACGGCGAGGCGAGCCGAGGACTTTGTGGCACCGGCTGCAAATGAAAGGGAACGTTGCCAAGACGTCAATGTCTATTATTATTGAACTGATGAGGTGTGAATAAATTCATATAGGGTTCGGGAGAATAGAGGGAGCGCGAGAGTCAAGGATGTTTAAACATCCAATCGGCCTCTTAGCAAAGGAGCTCAAGTCCTTGGGCGTCAGCGTTGCGCTCCCGCCAGTCGGGTATTAAAATGAAAGAATAGGATGCCTCATTGTCTACTTTTGCATTTCAAAGGGGGATTGACAGGGAGTAGTGTTGGACGATTTTGGATATAAATAAAATCCAGATTTTTTTTCCTCTGAAAACTTGATTTTCGATTTAGATTTTTTTTTTGGCAACAGAAGAAGTCTATTTCTGGTTTTAAGCGTCTGCACACAGCAATTTGTAGTCCTGCTTAAAAGTGAACCTACGACAAAGTACACAAAGTAGGTTCATAATTTTTCATTTAGGATCGACTTGAAGACTCATACCGATTTTTTTAATATATGTTTTTAATCGATTTTACGATTTTCCTTTTCTTTAAGCATCGTCTTGACTAAAAGAAAATCTGGTTTCGATTTAAAATCGATTAATCGTCCAGCCCTAATAAGGAGACTTGTATGAGAGAGGCAAAAGTTCATTGCTGGAGAGGGTAACAGAAGAGGTGTGACGAAGGCCATGGAAGCGGGTACGAGAAAGCAAGAAGTCAATCCAGCAGTCGGCGAAGCAGAAGCTCCACTAGCGGAAACAAAGAGGCTTATGTCAATCCTTGTCTGAGGGAAGCCAGCAGCCACAGGCAAACAGGATCTAGGAGGGTAGACGCAGAACCAGTGGTCAAGGAAGAAAGGCCAAAAGAAGGAGGCTGAGCCAGGTGAGTCAGGAATGGGCAGCGTCGGTACTGGAAAGTCTCGCATGGCTCAGGACCATCTGGCAGGGGGGAGTCTGTGCGCCGCTGGGTTGATTGTTGGTGGGTGGATTCAGTGAATGAGAGCAGGTGTGGCATTAATGGGGAAGGATTGTGTGCGTCAGGCATCGGGGCATGGCGACATCCAACACGGAACTCCTCCCCTGCGAGCTTCTGATGTATTTACGGATTGTCGCCCAGCCCAAGTAGCGCCGGGGCAGCTCCAACCTGGACGGACGAGCTGCCGCGGACACAGCCTGTAATTTAGATTTTGATTATGATAGCCGTGCTGCTACGGTCGGAGGCTGCACGGCGGTTCCGGGTGATGGCCGTGATGGATCACCGGAGATGGTGCGGCACGGCCGAGAGGAGAAGAAAGAGGGGAAGGAGGGAGATGGAGAGCTTGACGGCGGGGGGATTGTACGAGGAGAAGAAAAACGGGGGCTCTCCAGATGTGCGAGCCGGCACCCGCTACTTCTGAAGAGTGAAGCAGGCGGTGGAGTGGTTGAAAGGGTCGACGCTGATGAAATGGACAGAGGGGAGAGTGGAGGAGGGAGCTTGAGGCGGTTTGCGAGGACACTCACGGAGGAAGAGGCGGAGGAGGAGGAGGAGGAGGAGGAGGACGAGGAGGAGGAGGAGGATGCAGGTCCGGGAGGTGCTTTCATATGAGTGCCGGAACAGGGAATTGCACACGCATGCCCGCTGTCATCCCGCAGAGATGTCCTTGCCACGTCGGAAAACCTGAGGTGCAACCTGATGAGGGAATCAGGTTACTGGGAGTTCCAATCTGAAGTCTCGCACATGCACAGGCTGGCAATTTAGGGTCCTAAGACAATAAAGGGCGTACTCGCGTTAGGCATTCCCAATGAAAGGCGCATTTGATGGCCCGAGTACGGTTTGCAGGTACTTGTCTAGTGTGAGCGCACGGTATAGCGCACCATCCTGGCCCAGGCTTACCCGCAATCCACTGCCTTGTGGACATTGGTAGGGCTGAGTGTTTGGAAAATGAACCCCAAAACGCCCACAAAGTGCCACGTTTTCTGTGTCCTTCTCCATTGCGCTACTGCATCCGTCTCAGAGGAATGACCCTCCGTCCCTTTGGTTAAGACAAGTGGGAAAAGGCTGCCATAAAAAAAAATGAGACCAAGGAAGACAGGCACGGATGCTGCAGTAGTCGCTGTTTGTAAAGAACTTTTTTTTTTTTGTTATTAACAAGAGGAGAAATAACGACGCTGAAAGCTGTGCCCTTGGGGAAAGATTTGTCTGTTTGTGCAACTGCTCAGGCCCACTGTTGCCTTTTCAGAAGTTTATTCCGTCTGAATCTATATCAGCTGCGGCAGCAACTTCAAAAACGATCTTGACGCTTGAGTTACCGTTTCAAAGCCCCTTGAATTTACCCTCATCATCCTGAAACGACCTGAGACAATGGCAAGCTAAATTACTGAGAGTTAAAAAAAAAAACAACAACCAATAAACAAACACAGGCAGGTACAGCAGCAACATTTTGATTTTCTCTTGTCTTTCACAAGGCTTAAATATAAATAGTTTGAATACAAATACAAAAGTTGCCCAAAATTCTTTTTTGTCAGACATTTTTGATATTATACATTTTTATGTCAATTAGACATATCCATAGTTATGTAGTTTTGAAAAGAATGACATTAAATGTAAAGGACACAACACATCGAGGTTTTCTAAAAACAAATCTGATAATCTGACAATAAAATAGCATATTTCTACCACTGGGGCGGCAAACTGTTTTCAGCCCCTGCATCCAAAGCCAACCGATGGAAGAAAAAAAAAAAAAAGTCTTGGACAAATTCTCAGCTATTCTACACTGTCGTTTCATAAGCTGTGGGATTTCACCAAGTTCAGACTTGTTAAAAAACTTCCTCGCCTCCTATCTGTCTCCTGCAATCTGTCAAACGGGCCTCTGCTCCCCAGAGTCCACAGGTGACGCCGTCTCCTGCCACCGGGTGTTAATGAGGTGCAGTTAAGCCGGTCGCTCTTCCCGCTTGCCTTATCAGCCGCATCGTCTCCTTAATGAGATTCAACTTCCTGTAAGATGTGTTGGTGACGTTTTCAAGCCTTTTTTATGACGTTGACGAGTTGTTTTTTTCCCCCTTTCCCCCTCCAGAATGTTCGATTATTTCTGACCAGCCGGCTAATCCTCCGCATCCTCTGTTGTTCTCTCCGACTTTACCGCCTTTCCATCGTACTTTAGCTGAAATCCATTTAATGCCAGTAAATAGCATGGCATTTCGGTTTGCCTTTGTCAAATGTGCGATAAAATTGGCTTCTCTTCCATTTTGCTCAACATCTATGGAATACAAAACTGCTAATTTTGGCCTGAAATGCCGGCACGTCTTATCTTTGTTTATTTTTCGCGCATCTTTTGCTTTTAATTATCCCATTTATGACCACAGTTAATCTTCCTGGCGTCCAATTAACATGCCATGCTTTATATATCACAGTAAACTGTTGCACTAATGGATGTTTTCCATGTAATCATGGCACTAATTTAATTGGCCTTCCTCGGTGCGTCGGAATGCAGATACAGTATCGTCGGCACTGCGGTAAATGGTATAGAATAGAACTAAACCTCTTTGTCATTGTACAGGTACTGCAACATTGAAAGTGCAGTCATCAAATGAGCAAAAACAATAGTGATTGAATACCATCATATCCTCTAAGTACAAAAAAATAAAGACAATCACTTCAACACCATGTTGTGCCGGTGCCGGTGTTTAAACTTTCAGTCAGCTCCTGCTGCAGATCTCCTAAATTGTCTTCCTGAATGCAGCAGCTCAAACAGGGGCTGTCCAGGATTCAACAGCCTTCTGATTGTGACTGATTGTGCCAAGACCATGATAATTTACCTTTCACTTTTATTCCAACTGAGTTTACTGGGTGGCTACCACAACCTCAGAGGCATGTTTTACATTCTGCCTTTCTATCGTGAACGTTGCAGGGTTCTCAAATTGTCAAGACGTCCGTCGATGGCTTGATTAAGTCCTTATAATTCCATGCCCTTGTATTTCCTCAGGGGTCTGTTTTATTCTATTCATTTCAAACAAAGAACTACTTTTTTTTTATTGCATTAGTGCAGCAGTATGACAAAGTCAAACTGCTGCTCAGACTCGAAGCTAAAATCTTCCTTAGCCGACATGGTTTCGCTAGCTAGCGCCTAAGACGTGCAATCATGATGATGCCCCCGTGAATGCTCCCTAGAACAATCACATTAACAAATTGAAAAAAAACTTTGTGATAGGGAAAAAAATGAAAATGAAATCTTTCGAAATTTTCACACAATGCTGCAACATCCCCAATCCAATGATTTGTTCTCTTCCATTTTAATGTTAAAAACAACCAATTTGATATTCATTTACTTAATTTGATTCCCTGTTCAGGACTAATCAATATTCATGTGAATCGGGCCATGTGTTCTTTGTAAGATCAATTCTTTTCTCAGCAGAAAACAGCAAATATCAGATATCTTCAGAAGTTCGAAACCAGCCAAGCTCGTGTGTCTGCTCAGACGGTTAGTTTGTTGGTTGGCCACAGCACAATAATTCCGTGACCTCAAGGGTTTATTTTAGCCTCATTTCGTGAAATATGCAAGAACATTAATAGCTTTTCATCAAATGCCTCCTAAACCAGGCGGCAAACAATAACTCATATCATCCCTTACGGTGATATTAAGATTGTATTAGCACCAACAGACCCCTTATTTACAGGTCCTGCAGTCACAGAGCACAATTACCAGCAAACCTAATTGTCTGGCTGGAGAGAGCACTTCCAGTGCTTCAGCCTCCGCAGGAAATAAACTGTCTGCCGCGTTATAATCTTTTAAAGTTACTGCGCGCGAGGGATCCCGAGAGCCTGAGAGTGAGAGTCGAGCCGGGAGCGAGTGTTTGTTGTGTGCGTTTGATCCTGCTTTGAAAAATGTGACGACGTCCTCGTCGCCATTTCTCTCTGTGCAGTGATGAACCCATGTGGTCACCAGCTGGATTTCAGAGTTTTGCTAATTGGGGAGATGATTGGACAATATTAATTGTGACAGATGTGCTGTGTCTTTTTCATAAGTTTTTTTTTTTTTTGTCGATGGACAGGTTAAAATAAAACGAATGCATTTAGGGAAACATTGCATAGCGTGACAGGTTACCGCCATCCAAGTCAAGCTAATCGGCCGTGTTGTTGTGACTTGCTCATTGCTGGCAGAGATTTTAGCTGCCACCGCTTGTCTTCTTCTCCCCCCTCCTTTTTTTTAAAAAACAAAAAACAAAAAAAACTGCCCTCTCTCTTTGCACGACTTTTGACAAGCCACTGAAAGGCTTGAAAGCGATTCCCCTCACTTCCTCCCCTTAATCCTGTCATCCTGCTCCACTTTTGGATCGGTTTCGTTTTGACATAAATGGGCGAGTGCGACGGTGTTGCAATGTTGATTTCACGCCTCGAATTGCTCCCTTCCCTCGAAAGCAATTTTAAAATCCCCCCTTTTTTTTTATGGTGACGTTCCAAGGCAGACGAGGGGAATCCGGCGAAAAACAACAGTCGGCCTCCCGTTGGCAGGGATGGGAAACAGGGCCGCCTGTTCGGCTGCAGGTCAAAATCAAGATCCTTATGAGAAAAGACGAAGAGCCTTGACGTCCAGCAAGAGCTGAGAAGTGTTGCTGGTGAGAAGAAGACCTCGGATATGGGTGGATGGATGGAAGAAGGAACATTTCCACGACCGTATTGTTTCTACGCCATTTTGCTTTAGCACGGTTTCCGCACCGCTGCTTCTCAGAGTCTTTTCGCTTCCTTCCAAACTGCACCGTGCAAGTTGTCGGAGGGCCCGCAGCCGCTCCACCGCAATTACAAAGCGGCATACGAGTGGTGGGCGAATGTTTGAAAAGTGCCTCCAGTGCTTGGTTCAGCGCGGTGAAGATGATGCCCCCCAAATGGCTCGTGAGAAGTCCGTCAGAGCTTTAGGCAAGGAGGCAAGTGCAGTATCTTAACTTAAAGTAAATCATTGTTTTTTGGCAGGATGTCAGATTCACGCGTAACGCTTTCGGACCGTTGTTTTTCAAAGATGTTTGCGCAATATCTCAAAAAAAAAAAAAAACGTTGGAGGCATCCATATATCCGCCGCAACCTTTTATTGCAACGTCCATTCTTGTGAGCCATGTTGCATTCCGCATTCCAAGTGCATCTTCTTTCCACTGAAGGTGCATTGAAGCCCCCTCCACTAGCGAGGGGCCCGCCTTCTGCATTCTGGGATGGGACTGCACTGCCTTCCCGGCACAGCTGCTCAGCTGCTCCGTCTCTGCTGTATCTCCAGCACTCGGCATTTCCTTCCGTGCTGGGGAATATCGTGCGAGCTGGAAGGACACCATTCCTCTGAGGGATTGTGTCTGTCTGTACGTGGCTACAAGAGATCGAAGTATTTGCTGGATGCATTCCTTGAGTTTTTGTCATTATTTTTCCCAGGTGTTCACTGTGGGAGCGTGCGGTGTTTGTTTGTTTTTAATCAGTCCTACCCTCGCTCTTTTTTTCATGTCCGGATCTGTATTTTTGAAGGTTGCAAACATCATTAGTGAATTCATTTTTCCAAATGAATTCTTGGTCTCTCACTTTTTTTTTTTTTTCCCCCGCCGTTAGTCTCATCAGTCTGCGTGAGACTCGATCAAAGGGGAATCTGAACACATGTTTTCAGGCTGGGAGCATGCTAATGTGACCGCGATTGCATTTGTAACTAACAAGCAAGCAGGCGCAGTGTAAAACAAGCGCGGCGGATGATTGGTTGGCTCATCCAAGTATTAATGCGAGAAGTCCAGTTCGGACAGAGACCCTCAAGGCAGAAGCTCCTCCAGCATAGGGAAGTGAGAGCTTCCACCCTCACACCAATAATTGGAGTATTGGACTGTGATATTTGAGCCTTTTTCGGTTTGCTGACTTCTGCCATACTGCCTCATTTGGCACTGAACCAATACCAAGAACACCGCAAAAACTCTTCACTAATAGTCACTCAATGTTTTGATGAAACATTTTTGTACGAAAAAAAAAAATTGAGTAAATGCATAAGCTGTGATATAATTTGCATGTACTCGATGAACTGTGTAATTGCAAGTCAAAAAATTCAGATGATAATAATTAGAACAACAATATATATCCATACAAAAGTAACTTTAAGACAAAATCACCTTACATAAAGAGTAGTTATAACTGAAATGTTTGGCAAATGACACAGAAAATAACAAAAAACGCTGTCTTTAGTTGCATGTTTTGGCTGTATTCAGGCCATATACAATGCAGGACTGATATGACTGTAATAACTACTGTTTGTGTATTTACAAAAATGCAAAGTCATGCCGAAGCTGACCTACTGACCATCACATTTGCAGCCACCATTAGTGCACGACGGTAGCAGAACACGTCGGGAAGTGGAGCAAAGTGCGCAAAGCAAGTGTGGAAAGGAGGCCCAAGGGACATCAATATATTGACCTGCTACAGACACCAACACCGGTATTGGTATCAGATTGATCTGCCCTCCTTGTGTTGCCCCCTCTGATGGTGGTCTCATCTGTTATGAGCCAGCTTTTGGGCATAAAGAGCAGTCACAGATTGATTTTCTTGTTGATCATCTCCACTGTTTTAAAAACCAAAACTCAATCATGCGGCGCTCGTTAAACCGGGGAGTCAAAAACATTAAGGCAGTATCTAAACACAAGTGTCCGCAACTTTGTATCGGGTACAGGTACTCCATCTGTCTCTCACACTCACAGTCTCAGTCCCGAATCCCAATTTACGGCACTTAGAAGAGGTGCATGTGAACGAGGTGAACTGCATTCAAAGTGAAGAACACAAAGTTTTTGGTGCTTTTCAAACCTTGCTTGATTTGATTTTCCACTGCATTGTGTGTAACAACTGGCCTACTGCTGGTGCCAGAGAGCACTTTGTCAGGTGAAAAGTATGTATCATGATGTGTATAAGTAATGTATGCAGAAGGAATACTTGGACAGTTCGTTTGGAAATCTAAAGTGTCTCACAACAGCTGGAACATCGTCTACCATAATTTGATCCCTTATATTGGAGAAAAGTCAGTTGTGCATGAAGATGTTTGCTGCTTCTAGCTATAGTACCATTTTTAAATAATCATTTTTTTGATATTTTAACCTTGTCAATTTCCCAATTAAGTTCTTCTGAAAGGAACACGTTGCAAAGTCATTTTTGCACTTTAGAAAAGACAATCGCGTTCAGCGGTTTTGAATTTTATTCCTTTGTTCTCTTCGTTAGGAATTGAGACTTAGCATAAATGCAAACTTGAAAAAAGGTGAAAAGCGATGGCCACAAAATTGAGGCTTTTGTATCGTATCAGCAAGGCTCCATTGTAAAAGATAAGAATTAATGAGCCAAGCCCAACTCCTTTTCTTCCTATTCTTCCCCTGCTGCTGTTTTGCCGTATTTGTCGACTTCCTCGTTTGTATCTACCTCTATTAACGAAAAGAATCAAAAGAAGAAGTTCTCCAGCTCCTGCTAACGACGTTCTCTCCGTCACCACCCGTCACGATTTCGCCTCGCCCCGCCGCGCCAGGCAAAAGTCAGCCGCGCTCCCAGATGATGCTCCCGGAAAAGCTGAAAAACGCACTCGTGAAACAACCAGACCGGCCTTTTATTTTTTTGCGCAACAGAAGAGCAAACGCGCTCTCCGGGGTCGGGGTTGGAGGGGGTGGATGCGCGCGGCGGAGCCGTTGTGGAGTAAATGTCTTGTTTACACCGTGGCGGGTCGAGGAGTGGGAGGAGGCGACTCCTCCGCTGACCTCACACCTGATTAACTATCTCGGAGAGTCTCCGCCGTCCTCCGCCAGTTGTCGAAAATCCCATCATGCCTCGGCATTAAAATTAATCAGGTTTCACCCTCGTCACCTCGCCCGCCCGCCCGCCCGCCCGCCCGCCACGAACGTCCAACTCGTTCGTGATTAGGATGACTTTGCACGCCTCCGCCGGCTCATTCCGCGCCGCGGCACCCAATGTCAAAGAGCGCCCGCAGGGTTTCTTTTTTTTTTTCCCTTCTTCCTCTTTTTCCCGAGCCCCCTTTTTTTCCACTGTGCGAGCCAAACTCCGGCAGCCTGTGTTGATCGGCGGCGCGCTGGAATTGCAGAAGCACGCTTCAGACCCAGCGCGCCAGCAGGGCCTTTGATCAGGGAGGGAGGGAGGGAGGGAGGGCCGGAGCTCGGCGTTACCCACCTCCCTGCGCACACACCCAGAGGCTGTATTGATTTTGAATAATGCTTTGTGTCTCCTTCTCGCGCGCAAACATGCATAATTTATCCCCATTAGGTGTCCGGGCCGGGGAACGCCGGCGTGCTCTTTGCTGATTTTGTAAAGCGGGCTTTTGTTTTTGTTTTTTCGTTCGCCGGGAAAAGGTCGAGATTGCCGGAATAAACAGAAGGGGCCGAGTGAAGCGATTCGGCGAGCAGCGCTTTCAGGACGCACGCAGGCGGGTCGGCGTAAAACCCCAGGCAAGCCGTAAAGCCCACGGCTGCTGTTCAAGTGACTTGGAATAGAAATGTTCTGGATTCCCTTAGATACAAGTCCTCCAGAGAGTGGAGAGTTTAAAGTGCAGTTAAGGACACAGGAATCAAACTGAAGACAAACAGACTTACGTCATCGCGAGAGATGATGTTCTTTGATCAAAAAAAAAAAAAAAGTTTTTCACTCAAATAGGAAGCATGGGACATGATGTTAGCAACAATTAGTGCAACCACAGGGTGCCATTGCCTGACATGTTGCTGACATTTAATATTAGTAATCTGAATTATTTCTATCACAAAGTATGTGCAATCAACACATTGCGCATACTTAATGCATATCAAATGTTCAATACGCAGCCATCATTACAGAAGCTGAATTCTTTAAAATTGCGAAGTCATAATTTCTAAAACAAAGCTTTGTATTACAATCACACTTAGTTGTGTTGTGCTAAACCATAGAAGAAAAATATCATCATGGTTTATATTTTGGTCTCTTTAAAACAGCCTAGCTTTAGCGTGTTCACACAGAATTTTGCCCACTTGGAATTCTGTCAGTCACTTTTGATCAGTCTTTGGAAATGGTTTTCCTGATTTCCGTGCACTCGTAATGATGGCGGAGCATTCTAGGTCAGAAGATAGTTGTCTAACCTTGAGCTTTTCAACGCTAGTGTACATTTTCCTAAAATTACTGCTCAAGTCCTACAACAGGAATGTTTTTCTTCTTCTTACCCCTAATGAGGATTAGCGTGTGCGATGAAGGCGAACCAACCAACTGCCGTGCGTGTTGACAACGCGGGGCTCCGTGGCACGGAGCGAACGAGAGGGATCATGCTCTCGGAGGCGCTAGCATCATTGGCCGATGCAACCGTTTGCCGGGTGTTTGGTTTGCCGCGGCTCTTGTTGACAGTGAGAAACAAACAACTTGTCCAACAAATGAGGGGATAATTTGTACGAGCTCGCCCGTCAACGTTGCTCTGAGCTTTAACGAGCTCGAGCGTGTTTAAAAATACAAGAAGAGGAGGAAGAAGAAGAAGCCTAGGCTTCCTCCCGGTGCCAGCAGATAGCCTTGGAGGACGCGGCGCAGCAGAACTCTGCCGTAATGAGCTGTGAAATGATGGCTCTCATTCATCCCGATGGGGAATTGGAGTGTTCCGGCATCGGTAGTCTGGTTAGGGGATAAGGAATCCAGTGTTTCCGTCAAGGACACAGTCGGGGGAGATTAACGCTGTCGCGTCTTCTTGTTAAACTTCCAATGTGTTGTCGGTTCAACGTGCTGTGGCGAGATAACGTGGCTGTTCGCAACATAAATATGAAGGTATGTATCGGACTGTTCCGCAGGCAGTGGCTGCGTTCCATACTTCCATACTGCGATTTTAATGCAATGCAGCGATCCCTCGACATTCACAGGGGTTGGATTCTAAGAGTATACTGTATGTGAATAGCGAAAAAGTCCAAATAATGAATGTGGGTCATAAAAATACCAATGGGAGCGCATTGGTAGTCGGTACTGTATGCACGCACTTCCTGTCCCGGTACCCACTATCTCCCATATTCCTCATAATTGCTGTGAGTAAAAACTTGTTTTTTTTTTGGGCTTTTACAAGAGATCAGTTTGAAAAATGGCCATAAATACCTCCACGAACACTCATTAGTTACATTCCTAGAAAAAAAAAAAGGTTGAACCAGGAATACACTGGGGAATCACTGTACTCTGCCTGTGTGATGCAACGTCAATACAGAAAAATGGTGAGTGCGATTGCCACTTAACCACATGCACTTTTAACTCTTGCACTTCTTCAGCTATTTCTTTTTAGATGGCAGTTTGCAAAATGTCAGCAAAGAAAGAAAAGATGATGTTTCCAGCCACTGCAAAATGTCAATATTAAGCCAAGGCAAGATCTTAATCTGAGCAAGACGTTGCCATGTGACCGGCAGTTTAGCCTCACTTAAAACAGAATAAGGTCAGACGATCAATACAAGACAAACAGTAACCACAGTAAGACGTGCTGATCTTGCTGGTGTTGTTAAAATTAGACATTTTGTAAACATAAGCCAAAAAATAAATAAATACACAAAACCACACACGTCTGACAAAAATATACTGCCACATATTTGATACTGTTGTTAGCTAGTTCACATTAAGCCAATTTACGCCATGAACAAATGGTTAAGATAACAATCTTGCATGCATTAACCAAAACCAAACACACACCACACAGTTAGATGGTGCTGGACTATATTATGCTGCCAGAAGTAGCAGTATGTTGTCTAGCTAGAGCCCAACGTTAGCACGCTCTACACTTCAAGCAATTGGTTATTAAGAGTCTGGATTTGTTGTGAATACTAACACAACACACTTCCTGTTACCTTAGTATGTTATGTCTTTACTTAACATGCAGTTGGTGGTCTTGTGCACTCAAAATAATTTTAGTAAGTGTGTTTAGAGCACAAGTGTGCAACTAGGGACACACCTAACCACACCAACACTCTTTGCTCATCATCAAGATATTTAGATTTTGAATCCCGGATTATTTTGTCCACATTTTTGTATGAATATAATGAACATGTTTCATGGAGGAGCCCAAATCCAGTTTGAGCTACGCTTCATTAGCACCATCTGCCTTCAAAAACTCTGCCCACCATGTGTTTGTTTGCTGAAAGCGTCGAAAAAAAACCACCCTTGATGACAGGGTATCGACGCCACTGGAATATCATTAGCGCAAGCTAACGCACAATCATCGGGACAGACTTTTAGACAGCAGGAGCTGAAACAAAAGTCGTGCAAACTTTCCACTCGGCTCGGTGGGTGTCTGATTGAACGGCGTGCAAGATCCTGAGCTGCGCGGCTCCCCCTGAGGGACGACACCCTCATTAGGATTTCACTCAACTCATCTCAGCCCCACGATGTTATCAACAAGCGCAGTGGGGAATGCGCAGCGGTAATAAATGAACTGTGGCGGCTGCCTAATGAATGACGTTGCAGTGTCGGCGGCGGGGGCGCCCCGCTCCGTAATTCCAACCCCGCCGCACCAAATTGAATTAATGAATTAGCGGTTTGCTGGATGGGGCAAAAGAACGGTCTTAAGCTTGGTGAGCTAATTAAGGCATTTGGTCCCTCAATCAGTTCACATTTATCCAGGCTAATGGTGTAATTACAGCTATTACGATGATTAGAAGAGTAACAAAGCAAACCAACACAACACGTCATGATGTTGGCTTTTTTATTTTTTTTTCTTAACTTCACGCAAATTTATCGTGACCCCCGTGGATCGGTGTACAATAGGTGCATTGCGGTGTTTAGCCTCTTTTATTTTCGTTCGATTTCAAATTTAAAAGGTGATGCGACTCGGCCCTGCTTGCCGTGCAGGGTGTCCAATGTGTCTGCGCCCCAGGCGGATTGGTTGAAAAACCCAATTTGCCCGACAAATCCACCATTTTGATGTCACTATTAATGGCAGCGGCATCCTCAGATCGTTGCTAATAGTCAAAACGCTGGCTCCTGTAAGGATCACTGCTTTATGCATTGACTTCAAAAACAGGACTCGGTCTTTGTCTGCTCGTGCCAAATGGAGCCAGTAAATCAATAGACGCTTGATTAGCACGTCATGATTCAGGCAATCATCTATTTTTTTCCTCCTTTTTTTTGATGCTACAAAGCTTTCAGTCGCTCTCAGCATTTCAAAGCGTCATCTGCTTTTGTAATGGATATCGGCGTGAGCGAGCTTTCAAATCTCTGGGCTTTTTCCTGCAATCATTTGGCGCTAATGAAGGAGGAATGCGATCAACGAAATAGCTCATGCTTTGAGTGCGAGACCAAAACACTTCTCTCTTAACAACGTCGTCCAGATTAATGAGCAACTCGCGGCCTCACACTCGTTGTGAAGTCGAAACCCAAAACCTGCAATCACAGGTACAGGTTGGAGCTCGCAGGAAATAAGAGTGAGGTCCAAATCCTACAAAATCCCTTCCCTGTTGGTGGTCTTGCATCTAGTAAAATGACCAATGGGGGGAAAACTGGCCCAAAAAACTGTGAAAGTGGTCATTTTAACTCTGGCCAATCATGACACCAACTCCTTAAATTCTAATTTGCCGTGAGAATTAAAAGTACTGTGTTTATTTTAAGTCACAAAGACCTAAAACAACAGATTTTGGTAAAAGCACATAGGCTAGCTCCAAAAATATTTAAAATAACAAACTGCATTTACCTTGATTGGATTAAAACTAATTTGATACAGTATCCCAGTGGCTAACCATTGGACTCTTTGGCCAATGTTGTAGTTTTTACTAAAAAAAAATAAATACTTGTTTAATATCATTTTTTTTTTTTTTTTTTTACAATAGAAGAGAGCTATATGCAAAGATATAGCTATGCAGCAGCCGGCCACTAGGGGATTAAAATCTTTTAAAAGTGTACTTGGAAGCACACCTTATAAGTACACGTATGGATAAAAAAAAAAAAAAAAACAGGCTAAAGATCTTAATCATTATCTCTGCATTATTGTTATTATTGTTTCAATGATAAACGACAATCTTAAAAGCTCGTAGCTATTTCAACACTTTCATCCTTGATAGTGTACGCTAACAACTGGGACACCAAGATTGTCCCCTGCAACCTGAACACAACCATTTTACACCAAGCCAAACTGCCAAAGTTTTCCTTCCGAAAGTAATAGTTGCAAAATCATTTTTAAGATTCAGTGATAACGGAGGAAAGCCACAGGGATATTCCCTGTACCTCTGCCTTTGACACAGTGCCCTTGGCTAGCCTAGCACAGAACTACAGTCTACCAGTCCCTTAGGTAGACCTCGCTAGTACCAGGAATTATGATCTCTCCTATTGCTCCACAGTTCAAAAGTCACTTAAATCCCCATTCTTCCCTGTAGCAATTCTCTCTTTGACCTTTAGTGAGTGGTGTTCACCACATCTACCTGCCTAAATACACTGAGTTGCTGCCATGTGATTGGCTGATTAGCTAGTTGTCTTAGCAAGTAACTCGACATTGCACCAAATAAAGTGGAGAGTAATTCTATGTGGTGCTATCTGCCCAGCAACCTTCATCCCAGTCATACAACACTTCACAAACCATTTTTTTTAACCCTCCTCTATCTGGCAATACAAAGCAAGCTCACTCGTCTATGTATGTTTTAATGGTAGGGGGCGCTAGAGGGACCAAACAAGTGGCTAAAATAAAAGGCAAGAAGGAGTTGTGCAGTCAAGTGATGTAATTGTGGTTATAAAAGGAATAAAGAGTCAAGTTTTATGGTCTTACAGCAGGTCAGCAGGGGGTGCTGTGTTTGGGGCAGGGGTACTTGGGTCCTAGTTACAAGCCAATGAAAGTTTTTGCAGTTAGTTTGGTGTAACACAATGGTGCTGAAGTTTAGTTGAAGTTAGTGTACAACCACTTGGGGGTTGTAATTGCAAAGGATCATGTAGCTGTTGAAGCGCAATAGCCATTACGAATAATCACCTATTTTCTTAACCTCGTCATTCATTCTGTCAATCAATTTATCCACAAATCAGGCTAACGGGCTCAGTGGATCAACAAAACCACAAAGCGCATAAAAGGGTTTAACGTACAGTGCACATGGCCATGACAAGGTTGACGTACAAATCAAGCCATGCATAGAGTTGAGAGTTCGATAAAACTGATTTAAAATTGAACAGTCAAAAGTCCTTGATGTTGTTTACTCAGGTAACATTGCTTCCGCCTTTTCTTCTCGTTGCTTTGCCCATAAAAATTCCTTGAGCGATTCGCAGATTGCTAACATTCCTTCTTTGAGTCGACGGCAAACCAGCATTTTACAGTCCTAGTCAATGTCTTTGCCATTGTGACTTGGTGGAATGCCTTAGAAACTATTATACCAATGGGGACGGGGGGGACAGCTGCTTTTAATGACGCATACGTGGTGGCCCTCTGCTCCCACCCATCAGTCAGAAGCTCAGTAATGAGGCGATGAGCCTAACGTGGGCTGCATCCAGCTCGGCCACGGCGGCACCGATCATGAAACTTTCATCGGTGCTGCGCTAAACTGCCCTGGGGTCATAAATACTTGATCAAGACTGGACACCGCAGCACAAACAACGACCCTGGGGATCGGTGGGGGTGGAGAAAGGAGGAGTCCTCCACTCTCCCCACGCCCCACTTTTGCAGTGTCCGATGAGCCAAGAGTGGACTTCGGGTTGGGGGGGGGTGAGCCACTGAGACGGCAAGATGGATTGAACGGGTGGCGACACGAGGACATCTTTCGACTTATGAAGCCAAAGCATTATTTATTAATGGGAACCTTTGCTTACAAATTAATTCTATCCATGTACCCCATTCTGCAAGGTTGGGATGCATGGACGCGGAGCTACAGAGACTGAGCAGCAAAACAAACAGCCCGTCCTCCAGCAATATTAACAAACTACGCCACTGACGCATAAAGTCATTTGTAAGCTTGGTGAACGGCTGGCCTGGTCACTCTGTAGAAATCACATTAAATATGAAACCGGCAGAGTACCAATAACTCGGCTACGCGCACTGTAAATAGACCGACAAATTGAAAAAGATGTTTTATAGGGCATCAACGCAGTGTTTTGCAAAATAACCTCGACATTAAAAAGGAAAATAAAACGCTTCAGTTTGCATGAAAGCCGGTGCTTTAAAAAAAATAAAAATAAATTACAAAAACCAACACATGAATGAATGAATAAATACTAAATTGCAGATCTGTTGATCTGTTTCCAGCCTTGACGAGGTTAGGATGCTATAAGGCAAGAGCATTCATTTCTATGTAGTCCCAATCAGATTTTTTCTTTTCTTTTTTTTAATGAAATCACTGTACAGATTGCATCATAAGGAGAATTCTTGTCTCTAATAGCCCATGTAGATGTAGCAAAAGACCTCATTCTTCCTTGATAAAAAATAATGGTAATAATGGTTTTCTGTCATTGGATTGCGTCTGCGATAAAGACCAAACCAAGTTGTCCGACCACGAATGAACCCAACGCACCTGCCTGTACTTCCACCATTCAGAGAAACTCTTCTACCGGTGTGAGGCTCGACACTGGACGCGTGTCAGTGTTGTATGGAAAATAGCATGCAGCTAACTCGTGCATTCACCTCACCTCCGC
This sequence comes from Thamnaconus septentrionalis, assembly GCA_009823395.1. Taxonomy (NCBI): domain Eukaryota; kingdom Metazoa; phylum Chordata; class Actinopteri; order Tetraodontiformes; family Monacanthidae; genus Thamnaconus; species Thamnaconus septentrionalis. The sequence continues at coordinate 4,844,031 of CM020514.1, read as the reverse complement.
AAGGGATTATGGTTTATGCAAACGGAAACACATGACTCAAACACAAAGTAACTCTGAACCGGTGTCAGACCCTCAGAAACTGAATGCACCTCAAGGATTTCTGAAAAAAAAAAAGAACACAAAACAAGCTGAGTAGATCGTGCCGCATCAAAGAACAAAGTTTGAAGTGGCTTCGGCATCATGAACGCTTACGTGTTATCAGTAGCCGCAATTGCAACCTCCATTGACGGTCCATCGAAATGGATGAATGTGGGTCAGCCTCGCCGCAACGACATCAAACGTGTGTCTACCCTTCATCCTTTCACAGGCAAATTCACCATTTTAATTTTGTCTTTTATAATGCATGGATCCTGCCAGGCAGCTCTTTCTGCTGCAAACAGAGGCTTGACAGAAAGCTTTAGTGCAGCTGACGCCTTGTCGGGAAAACCTGCGCTTGTTGTGCGCCGGCGGCAAAGTTAACCGTCGGTCCACGCAAGACATGAATGGCTGCACGACAGAAGCGCCGGCGGGATGAGATCGGAATCGTCAATCCCCGAGGAAAGCAGCGCGGGAAAAAGTTGTTTCGCCTCCCAACTAACCGGTCTCCAGTCCAAGACTTCAAATGCACCCAAAGAAAAAGCCAGAATTTTCAGCTGCGAAGGAGCTCTCTTCTTCGTCTCATTGCGCTTCGGTTTAAAGGCGGCGCCCCCTTGCTGCCGTGCGCGCACGTGCTGCGCTTGAAGTCGAACGCTCACTCGAGGAACGTCGGCACTTGCGGCTTTAATGTCTGGAGTAACGGATCCCTCTGCAGCAAAAGCAGACGTGAATCCAGCGGTCAAGGTGCGCAGGGCCGTCAAAGGCACAAAAAAGTTATTTTAATTTTACGTTATTTTTGCTTTGTTTTTCATTTGGATTATAACAAATCTCAATATGAGTTTTCCAGCTCGCAGTTTGAATGAATTTGAATATTCATCTCCTCTCTAAATTCCCTGCTTGTGAAAAGGTGGCATCAGTTTACAGTTTCGTTGCCAGCACCCTTTCGGCTCAGTATCGCCGCATTTATATGTAAGTGAACAGCTGGGGACATGGATGAGATCTGTTCGAGTGGTCTTTCATCACACACACCTCATGTTGCCCAGAGACCAGGTTGATGATAATGAGGCTCCGAGTCTAATTTTCCTCCCCAGTGAACAAAGGTGACGTGGCAATTCTCCTCTGGTCGGTGAACGACATGGATCCTGTTTTCCATTTAGCAGAAAAGTGGCTAATTAACAGGAAATTGAAATTTCGCCTTTTCTCCTCCTCGTGTGAAAAATTGATGTGGAAATTTTCCGGCTTTCCGCAACATTCTGCACGTCCGATTTTGATGTCAGGCCTGCAACGCTCAGCTAATGTGTTTGTTTGCAGGAAATAAACACATTTGAAATTTGTGCATAATCTCCATAGCTCCACTGCAATCAATGAGCTGAACAGTGAGAAAGAAAAAACACACAGAAGTCATACGCTGACATGTCTTCCTGTTTTTGCAGTCTCCTGTGGTTACTGCCACTTCTTGTGTTTGATCGCATGGGTGTTTTAGCAATTTCAAATATGACAGGTCTCCGGTGTGTGGCTTTAGAGTCGTAGGCAGTTGATTATTTAATGAAATTGCCCCTTAGTCAGTGGTTTTTGACGTTTTTTAAAATTTAGTCAAGACCAGAGTCAGAATCTAAGACTGCGTCTCCCGCTTCTTGTTCAGTATTGCACTGTTGTATCAACTGAAATAGATGCAGCTCAAAGGCTGGGTAAAAAGTCTGTGTGATTTATGTGCAGACTGAATTCTCTGTGTCTGAAGACACCTCCAGGCCCCCGGTGGGAACCTGAAACCCACTTTGGAAACCTTTGCAAAGAATTCGGGAGAAACTTCTTTCTCTGCCTGCAGAGACTTAGAGGCTTCATCCATGAAATCCTTTCCTGTTTGGAACCCCTCTTCCTCCTCCTCCTCCTCCTACTCCTCCTCCTCCTCCTCCTCTTATCCCACCACCACCTGATTAACAAAGCTCTCAGCAAATGGCGGGTAAAAAACAAATAAACAATAAAACAGAAGAAAACATTACAAATACGGGATTGACTTCAAACTGTTTTAGTGTTTTTGGTTGTGTAACCTAAACTGACTAAAACATATTTAAAAAAAAATAATAATAAAATAAAATCCAACATGTTTTAGTGTCGCGCTCTCTTCAAATGTACGTTTCCAGACCGTAATACTGGGGTCACTCAAGGGGACCCAGTTTCATTTTGAGCGTCTTTTAATGTAAACTTACCACTTTAAGTTACATCACCACTGTTTTTACTTATTTATTTTTGGCTAGAGATCTTTGCTAAATGTTGCGACGTGCTAGCAATATCGACCACCAAATCTCTGAGACGCACACGCAGGCTACCTGATGTGAACACAACCTTCACCTGCAGATGAAGCAGACGATCAAAGGTTATCTAATATATTCAACATCCAAACTGATCCTCTTTGTGTACCACTCCCTCTTCAAATGCCATTAGTCCCTCAGAAAGTGGTGCACACAGGCAAAGGTTAAGAGGACTTTATGCTAATGCAGCCTCCGCTAATGCACTCAGCAACCACGAAGAACCAAACATTTTAGCCTTTCTCCTTTTTTTTCCACTTCCTCAGTTAAAAAAATCCTGGCCCAGCACATCTTGTTGACCTTCCCGGGGCACCGCTGCATGTAGGTTTGCGCATTTATCACACAGCGTGTTTACAAAAATTTCACATTTTTGACATTCAGGAGGCAGAGCAGGGCAGAGACAACTTGTCAATACTTGGGTGTCGGCAGGATATGAAGGTCTTTTGCTGGCATTTCTGTCAGCGCCGTGAAATATTTGACAGGGGATTTCTTTGTGTGGCCATTTGCGCCCTGTGATGAAACGGGCTCTCCGAACCCCAAACGTAATGGTTTCAAATGATTATCCACTACGAGGCTGAGTCGGCGGAGGTGTTCACAAGGCAACGAGGTTGCAAGATAAAAGAGTCAAGGGGCACTTTGATTAATTTGCCTTCGTCAGAGTCGAGGTTTGGCTCTTCATCCATGTGCAAATACTTTTTGTAAGTCCCTTAAAATGAGGTTTAGGAAAACTTCTCATTAAATATATATATAGAGGGAGAACTTGACAGGTTTTTTTTGTTTTGTTTTGTTTTGTTTTGTTTTGTTTGCCTGACCAGAATTCTCGTTGGGCAGTGTTGATGCAACTTTAACCTCTATGCAATAGAGGATAAATGGCAAACTGAATAAAAATAGTAGTAGTTTGAACCTTTTTTTTTTATATATGTGTCTAGATGGTTGTCTTATAGGAACAGAAGTGTCAGACTGCATTTTTCCGCATTTTATTCAATTCAAATTTCACTTTAATATTGAGAGATGGCTCAGCCCAAACACTGTCCTCGAGTGCACTGTTGTTGTTGTTAGCCCTTGTTTCTCCTCAGTATATACCTTTCATTCATGATTCTGCCTGGCCAAACACATCATTTCATTTGAGGCACACCGCCAATACTTGGCTTGGTGCCGATTTGTCGGGTATCTCATGGAGATTACCGCACCATACTTAAAAGGCACGTGCAGGGCTTTCAGTCAAGCCGGAAGACCAAGAGACGTTTGCACAAACGAGGCCCGAGTTGCTACTCAAAAACCCTCTCGCCTTCGGATTGAAACATGCTAATTTGCACCACGAAAAATTGCGAAAAAGCTGCTAGCTAGAAATGTCGGCAGTCCTGCCGCAAAACACGCCTGTTTTCTCACGTTTGATCTGCGCAAACGGATTAAAGCCACAGCTTGCCTGGCGCGGCGGCGCGCAAGCCTCAACATGGCCGCGTGACGTTACAGGCCAGGACCAACACAAAGGAATTTCACTTTCACACCTAGCATAAACAAACTCCCTTTGTTTGTGCTGCCACTTCAGAGCTCCCCAAACCGAGGGCCTGTCCTCGCACAGTAATCCAAGCGTGACTGACTCGCCGACAGAACCGGCATGAAAATTTGGGAAATTTGAATGCAGCCGACATCAAATGGAAGTGCCAAGACGACCTGAAGGTGCACGCGCTCGCCTAGAATATATGGACGCAGCCGAGGGAGGGAAAACATCTCGGAGGGCCGAGTGTTTGTGTTGGGAGGATTGCAGCCCGGCTATAACAAAAATTATTGTGTCTGACTCTCAGCAACAACAGCAGCAGCAGCGGCAGCAGCAGCGGCAGCAGCAGAGGCAGTGAGCGGAGCCGTGGGCCAACTTGGACCAAACTTACTTCTCAGAATGGATTGATTACCCTTGTCTGCAAAATGGAGCAAACAGATCGATTTGGACTTTATTTCAGTACAACAAGCAGCCTGGATTTCCCGACGCCGCCATATACAACTCGCCTCTTGATTCATGCAGCGACGACCTCCAAAAGTCTGCGGAATGAAGCGAGCGTGACAGTCGTCACACCTCAGCTCAGACACACTCAGTGTGGTGGTGGGAACATCTTTTATGGAAACGCTTTACGTCCAACATAACATCCACTGAAGTGACCGTGACGTCCACTGAAGTGACAGTTATACATATATATGTATATATATATATATATATATATATATATATATATATATATATATATATATATATATGTAGTATCCACGTCCATTATCCAATCCACGTCCATTGTGAACCTCATGTAAGCCTTTTTGTCCCCTTTACTAACCCGTAGTCGGCCCCTCTGGTCAATTTCTGGTAAGAAATACCTGTCTTTATGGGCTTAATGTATACATATATATATGTATATATATATGTACTAATTTGTTGCTTTTTCCTGTTTTGTTTGTTGTTAAGCTGCTCTGAGCTTTTAAACGAGCTCCGGTTTGAAGTTTAATCAGTGAAAAATGGAGCTGATTTCTCGGCGTAATTTGCAGGAAGCCTGAGTGGAATACTTAAGCAGGACCTTTTGGAAGGAGGCTCTCTGGAGAAATGGGAGGTTTCCGGTGAGCGCCGTGTCTGTAGGGACTGGAATGCAGCATGCTGCTGTCACCTTCATGGCTTCAAGGCACGGAAGAAGTAAAAAATAAAACCCCAGCTCAATCGTTGCGAGGCAAATTTGAACTTTTTCTAAACTGGAAAAGAAAAGGAGAGCCAAAATATCACAATATACTCAAATAAAAAACAAGGGCGCATTGACGCCGCTACTGGTTTGTCCAAACCAAATTACCAGAGTTTGATGGTTGGGACCTTTTGGACCCAAGCATGAATGCAATGCATGCAATTTGTCTTTATGTTCAACTCTGTCGTGGTGGTTCGGTTCCGACCAAACACTGGCAATATAATTAGCCCTTCTCCGTCCGTTTAATACCGAGAGATGGCGCCATTCAATGCGAAAGTGGCCTCAAGACTGAAGACGCACAGATCATGTTTTGAAGTTTGAAATATTACAGCTTTCCCTTAAGCCCCCTCCCTAGAGTGGCCACAAATTCACAGCCATAACCTTTAAAAGTTTGAAGGGCGGACGTCGGACGTGGATAAAAGTGCGGAAGAATGTACGAACAGCTGAACCCATCAAACATTAATGCGAGCATTTATGCTTTGTTCCAGCAGCTATTGAATTCCTGACTAAGTGGGTGTGAGGTTTGCACGCACACGCGTACCTGTTCACCTTGCATGTTGCACATATCTTCCTGTTCAGTTAGTTGTTCCTCTTAGCTGCTGCCTCTAATTGCTTTTCTGATTAGTTTTTTTTTATTTTTTTTTAACCAAGGTAAGATTCCGTCTAGCCTTGAGCGAGACAATGTCAGCAAATACGCGGCTGAGAATTCAACAGCAATTATATCCAAAGCTACCGACGTAACATATAAATTCCGTGGCCCCGCTGTGCGAGAGCGGTTTTGTTCCGTTTCTATGTTTGACCTGGACTTGAGTTGTATTGTCGTTGTTATTGTTCACTTCATTCTCTCCGCATGACAAACAACGTGAGTGTAGCTTCTCCTGTGCGTTGACGTTGCCATTTCCTTCAGAGTGTCATTAACTGAATAACTGGTACAAGGGCATTTGGGTCGGTTAATTATCTATCCATGTCTTCGTTGATACATCCATTTCCACAGCTGTATTTTCCCCACTTAAGGCTTTGTTCACTGACCTGGTTCTCAGTTGATTGTCTTTTACTATATTGTATTTCATTGTTTTCTTCTGCACTGAGAAACCTACAGCCAGAGTTGCAAGAAATATTATAGTACTTTGAAAGAGCCATTACACATTTGCAGTGAGAATATATATATATATATATATATATATATATATATATATATATATATATATATATATATATATATATATATATATATATATATATATATATATATATATATATACATATATATAGATAGATAGATAGATATGATATAGCCTTTGCCTGCCATGGTGTGCACTGACAAGGACTTTTTTAAGTTCATTCCAAAGCACTGAGTAACTGTTACTTCATCTTTTTTTTTTTTTTTTTAATAACTAAAGTAATTAGTAATTGATTACTTATGGAACAAAGTAGTTAAAGAAGTAATTACATTACTTTTAAATGAGTAATAATCAGGCGTTGGATTACTTTTATGGCGTAATACCAACAACACTGCACACACACACACACACACACACACACACACACACACAGTATAAGATTTATGCCTGATTATAATGTGCCGTCCTACCATGGAGCTCTTAGCTATTCGCACTCTCCAACATTAACTGGTGGAGGAGGACTTCAAGCGGCCAGCTATTACGCCATTACACTCCAGAGTGGGTGAAGTGTTCCGTCACTGCACATACACATTTTGAAACATCTTGAACTTCTATATGCTGCCTGCACACCGTGCACTCAGAATATCCAGCATTTTGTGAAGAAGCGTGGGGCCAGTGACACTTTTTTTTTAAACTTTTTTTTTTACTCTTAGCAGAGACCAGTCATGAAATTTAGCTGTAGACTGCAAACACATTGCTAAGAGAGAGAGAGAGAGAGACAGAGAGCATGCAGGCAACAGAGCTTTGGATAATTCACTTGCACGAGGCAGCTCTGGTCTGGTGAGGGAGAAATAACCATCCTAATACGTATTTTTGTTTTTATTTCATTTTATTAAATCTCTCCAAGCACGCCAAGTGGAGCGCGCGCTCTCCCCTCATATCGACCGATGCCGCCGGCGGAGGAGGCTCGGCTGTGGCGCGCCCACGCTGCACGGAGGCGGGCTGTTCAGCACCGCGGACAGCTCCGCATTTCTTTCTTTCGGCTCGACCCGATGGTGTCCTCCAGCCCGAGTGAGACACCGGAAGTTCAGGCTGCTCTCTCGTCCCCCCGTCCCTCCCCTCACCAACTCACTACCCCTATCCGTCACAAGACCCCATGATCACTCCTCCTCCTCCTCTTCCTCCTCCCCCTCCTCCTCCTCCTCTAAAAACCCCAGCGCCGCCGCCACCGCGAGCAGACAGTCGGCAGAGTTGTCGAGCTCGGACCGGAGAAGAAGCTCAGCGCTGAGATGTGAAGGGGAGGGGATCGAGGCTCTCTCGTCGTCGGCGGAATCTCTTCCTTGTGCTGTCTGCCGTCCACCCGAAATCTATTTCCCCGCGCTGGCGCGCGTCACCGGCTCCCCCGTCACGCGCTTGCCCGAGACTCCCCGCGCACACACGCGCAGTGACGAATGACGAACCCGTCCCTTCTCGCTCCTGCTTAAGATTCCGCAGTTCCTTCCTTCCTTCCTTCCTTCTCCCGCCGCCGCATCGCTCCTCTCCATCCGCCTCCTCCTCCTCCTCCGGGAGACTTTTATTTTGGAGCCGAGCGGATCTTTTTTTTTTTTTTTTTTTCCTCTCCAAGGGATCGGGCCAAGTTTAACGCGAGCAGGAGTTTACAATGACGGCTACGAAGGAGCAGCAGAGCCAGAGGCAGAGCCAGCCGCAACAGGACGAGGTGGGCAAGCTGCCTTTCTCCCCTCTGTACTTGGTTTTGTTTCATCCCACCCTCCTTCCCACCCCTCGCTCACTCACTCACTCACTCTGCCAAGGTTAGACGCCGCATTTCAGTGACTGCCAAAGCCAAGTGAGGTGAAAAATGTGTTTGGGGGCTGGTGAGGTGCGTGCGTGCGTGCGCGTGCGTGTTGGGTGCCTTTACGCCTCCTGGTCCTCCTCCAGCATCTTCTACGGATTCTGCTGATGTGGAGGAGGATGATTCAAACCGGTGTGCGTGCGTGCGTGCGTGCGTGCGTGCGTGCGTGCGTGGCGACTCTCTCCCGTCACCTGTCACGACCGGGTCATACCGGACACGCTCGCCGTCAGCGGGGACATTGAAGGAGCGGGCGCGGGAAGGTGGTGGTGGTTGCGGTGCGGCCGGTGTGGCCGGCGGGGAGGCAGGACGCTGCCGCCGGACACATCCGTGATCACCGCCCGGCATCACTGGCCGAGGCATCGCATCCTCGGGCCAGACCAGCCTGGGTTGAGCGCGCGAGCTCCTGTTGACGAGGCACCCTTTTCAGTTGCGCGCGGAGGAGGTGTTGTGCACCGCGATGCCACCTTTTTTTTTTTTTTTTTTTTATTTTGGAGATGCTTCCCGTGAGAACTTGCGCGTGCTCACGTTTGTTCCCCGTTCAACGCGCACTTGTGGATTTCGTCGGCGTCCAGCTTTGTTTTGTTTTTTTTTTGTCCTGGCAGACGCGGCACAGCATTCCTGCACAGCGCAGCGCCGCGCATCCCTGCCGGGCCTTTCCTCCGAGAGCTCGGCCTGCATATAATCTGAGCGCCGCTTAATTGAATTTCGTCCCGCAACCCCCCCCCCCCCCCCGTTATTCTAAGAAATCAAAATCTCGGCCCGCGTAATTGAGTTTCCGTGCCCGAGATGTTGGGAGGCCTCTGGAGATGCTGTGGAAATGTGAGAGCTCGCAGCATCCAATAATGTCTCCGCAGCACACGCGCGCGTGTGCACGCGAGCCTCAGGGGGGCCGTTGAAAAGTCAGGCCGGTTGGCAGTGTTGTTGTTGGGATTACTCCATGAAAGTAATCGAACTACTGATTACTGATTACGCTTTTAAAAAGTCATCTAATTACTCCTTTAACTACTTTGTTTCATAAGTAATCAATTACTAATTACTTAAGTTTTAAAAAAAAAAATAAAGTGACAGTTGCTCAGTGCTTTGGAATGAACTTTATTAAAGTGCAAGTTGCAGTTGCACCGCAGTTCCAAATATTGCCTCTGTCCTCTGAACATGAGTGAACGTTTGCTCCCTGAACGCACACTGCACATTTCACAGAATGAACTCATGCACAGCGCCGGTGCCTTTTGCACAGCCCATATTGTTGAAATAATCCGAAGCACAGTAGTTGAACAATGTCTACTGCGCAGTACTGCTGACTTGCTTGCAAACATGGCCTTCAACAATGTACGAGGTTCGACGTGGATATTTTTTTAAAGCTGAAAACGTTCCGTTTCCTGCACATAACGTACAACGAACCACGATATTCTTTGATTTAGATGAGACGAACTCAAAATAATGTTTGGTATTTCCAGCTAATCAAACGCAATTGCTGTTTTTTCCTTTTGCAGCCGCCATGCTTGTTTTGGTGCGTCGTCGCATATCAATGACGCTGCATGCACGGCTGCATCATCAATCTGCGACATCGTTGTTTTTGGTTGTTTTTCTAAATTTCAGACATTTAAAACCACGTACTCCATACTTGTTCAGCTTTTTAGAGAATGTTTAATAAGACACACATTGCTTACAATAAAGCGTCACCGATGTCAGAAAACTGCTGTTGCTTCCTCCCCCTGAAACAGCCTTAAGTCCCACAGAGCATCAGCTTTAGCAGACGCCAACCCGGCGTTTTAGCAACAAGGTGTAAACTGAGGGTTGAATATGCAGTCTTCTCAATTTAGACGACGGAAAGTACACGGTGCTGCTGTGATGCAGTGTTGAATTTAGTGGTTGGATGGACACCATATAAAAGTCAGATGTGCAGCTACACACATTTGGCCCCGCCAAGCCTCGATAGATTTGTTCTCTCCCCACATTTGGCCAGTCAGACGAGGTCATTGCGTAAGATTCTGTGCAGCCGTGCTGGCGTCACGTTGGTGGTGATGGTGAGGCGAGGGTGGGGTGGAGGGGGGGCAGCTCTGTGGCACAGCTGGAACTTTTACTGGCCCTGTAGCTCTCTGGCAGCCTCCTAACGGGGTTACTCCTCATCAAATTTGCATGGCGACGCCGCGGGAATTACAAGAGGAGTCGAAAAGCGAAAGGATCTTTTAATAGTAGGCGGAGATGAAAAGTGAGCCTCTGGCGAGTGTCTGCATGGTGGAGTCACTCCCTGCTTTCGTACAGTTCCATACATTATTGTCGTGCCAAGACACGTCACGTGAGCAAAGGGGGCAAAAAGAACAACATAAAATGCACGTTGAGGTTGTGCTTTCTGTTTTGTTTGCACAAACAACTGAAGAGAAGGATGAACAATCAAACTGATCCAAATGCACAGACACTTTTTTATTCTTTTTTTTTTTTTACAGTGCGCAGTTGAATAATTCAACGCTTGTAGGTGTAGCAGGCAAAACTGTTCCTTGCCAAAAAAAAAAAAAAAATATTAAAGGAAAAAAAAAAAGAAGCATATTTACAGATTTGTATAAAAGGTCCCCTCGGCATTTCCATAAACATTTGAAAAGTTTTCAATGGCTTCCAAACTTTGTCTGAACAAGTTGAAGCATTGGAAACAATTGCACTGCATCTACTTCAGGGTTATCTGGATGATTTGAATGCGGTTTAAAAAACAAAAAAAACAAAAAAAGAAGGAATAAAAGGTCTAATTTCAGACTTTCTTGGCTCACTTTGCGAGTGGATGCTAGTGGTTGTGGAGTGGCAAAATCACATCTGTTCTTCTGTACCCAGCTGTTAATACTCTGGTAATACTTTGGGTACAAAGTATGTTCACATAGGACTGACTGGACTGTCTGTAGGGTTGATATGTCGACTGTTGGCCGTTTTAAGATTGATGTCATTGAATCTTCTATACAGTATTAGGTTCAAGTGACTGTTGTTGCTCCAATTAACATAGAAACATGATGAAAGGATAAATATGAGAGTATGGAAGGAAAACAACTTTACAAATATCCAGTATTGCTCCTGAGGGTAGTCGAGGAAAAAAAAAAGAAAAAAATACAGTATTTTTGGCCACTTGCTATAAAAATCTTTTATAAACGTGGAGACAAGCGAGCAAAAAATAAAAAGTCTACTGAACCATTAACCTTAGATGATTCATCACAACCGAGGTACTCTCACACAGAAGCACAGCGACAACGAATCACTGGCAACTTCACCACATTTTGACAACAAAATAAATTGTAAAATAATCAGAGGTGAAAATGACACTTTCCTCCTCGGAAAGCCTTCAAAGGGGGGCGTCTTCGTAACGTTCTGACGAATCAAAATCTACGAGGGGCGACGGCGAGGGGAAGGAAGGAGTCAGCGAGCGCTCAGACTGACTGCATTCATACTCCCGACCCCCCGCTGGTGACTCGGTGACAAACAGCGCTTTGAAACCTTGGCAGCAAATCCTGTTTATTGTCATGTTGTCATTCCGCCCCGCTAACTCTGATCCTGACACCGAGCGAAAGGCTGGCGCGTCTGCGAGGCATCAACGCCCCCGTTTACCCTTACTGTTATTATGATTATTATTATTTTGCTATATTGTATTTTTGAAAGACATTCATTCTTTACAGTGGACTTGTTGCAAGCGCCTGTCTGCACGTGGGCAGAATTTGAATTTCCCTGTCGCGACTCTTCAGTTCATGGCCAATGGGCAACTTCTACTCAATTGTGACAGCGAGCGGAGTTGGCAGAGAAACATCCCGCTGCCGCCAAACCTTTTTGCCTGCGTTTCTCCGAAAGATCAAACTGGCTCGTTTGACTTTGGCTGGACTCGCGCTGTGCCGCCGGCCGACATGTAACCGCAGACGTAATAATGGCCGACTGAGGGGACGACCCCGCCGCCGCCGCCTCGGACTCTGTCCCCCGCTGGGCTTTGTTAATGGAGACGCCGCCGTCTTTGCTCAGGACAAAAGGCGAGCGTCAGGAGGAATGGATGCTGACCTTTTTTGTGAGTAATGGGAGCGCTTTGAACCCGGCTCTGGGAGGGGGGGAGGCAAACAAACTGTAATTCACACTGATGGAGAGAACGAGGACAGAGGACAGAGGACAGAGCGGAGATGCTGTTTCTCAGAGGGGGAGAGGGAGGGCGGTGAGGAAGGAGGAAGGGCGAGCTAATGACGGGTAAGGGACTGTACTGAGGATGAAGGGGAAGGGATCTTGACAAAGGAATTTAGAACACTGGAGAGGGCATTGGACGAGGGGTCAGGTTTCCATACCTTCGGTGGAGCCAATGGGCAACGGTGCGAGGCCTCCGATTGGTGTGCAGGGTTTGATTAAGGGGTGTCCATACGCTCACGGTTAACAAGTCCCCTCCAAAAAAAACCAAATATCTCCAGAAAAGAGAACATTAAGCCCTCTGTTTATAGTCTCCTGTTTACGGGACGCTGTTCACTCTCCTGCTAACTCTGATGTTTTTAGTCGAACCACCCAAATGCTTGCAAGGGGACGTAAAGAAGATGATCCCCTCCAGGCGGGTGTTCAACCAACCAGGGAAATGCCCACTGTGAAATAATAAAGGGTGGCTTTTATTCCCTTTGTAGGCTAGTGACATGAATTATTGCTTGAAAAAAATAGCAATGGTAAAGCCAATTTTGAATATTATGGGTCCTCCAAATTGCATTTTCCCTCACACCTTTCATTATATACAGATGACCTTCTTATGTTTAGAGACATGGCCGGAGTCTGAACCAGCAGTTGCATTTCAGAAAACAATATGACATCTGATGATGGTTTCAGCCACGCAAAGATAACATTTTTGATTAGAGTCCAAATTGCGCCTGATGTTTGACTTGAACTGCAAATGTCAGATGCAGTTTATTTGGACGAACGTGAGCTCCTCGGAAAATGCTCTTGCTCCGCGCCTGAACTCGTCAAAAAGGCAACCACAAACAATGGATCGCCGTTGTCTGCCAGTATGCCTCCATCCGTCCGTGATCCAGACTTACCCCACCCACCGTATCGACTTTATCCACACCTGCGACCTTCCTCTTGTAAGCTTTGCCGGATTTACCTGACGCCGACTCGTGTCCCGTCCTCCGCCAGATTAAAAGGCAATTACAGAGTCCTGAGTCGTCGCTTGTGGAGACACAGATGGGGCGGAGGGGGTGAACGTGTGTGTGAGCGGGGCGGGGGACGGTCTGGCAGACAGCGGTCGCACCTGAGATAACAGGAATTAGGGGGAAGGAGCGGTCCAATCTTGTGTTTGCGGTGTGTCGAGATAAGACGGCAGAGGTTGTGGGGGGAGCGTCTTATAAGTGCATGCAAACATGTTGTTAAGAGGGACACGGCGGTAATCCACTCAGATGTGACCGATTCTGAAGTGATGCTGCTGGCACCCCCCTTTTGTCGATCGTGGAGATTTGGATTCGAGGCCCGGGTGAAAATTCTTCGGCTTCGGATTGGCCACCAAGGGCTTCGCGTTCCCGCCGCGCGTTTGATATTCTGATGCCGGCGTGCGCGGATGGTTCTATCTTCACAGAAACTGTCTGCGGAACAACTGGAGGAACAAAAGGGACAATTAGAACAACAGGTCTCGGGAGAGGCGGCGTCGGCTGGCTGATGAAACCCGCCGCCTTTCTTCTCCTCTGTTCCCCTTTGATGCAAAGCGCTCGCCCGCCTGGGCAGGCCTGTCTCGGTAAACACCAGCCCTCTCTGCTCCGCTGATTGTTTTCACCGGCCGTTTGGGCGAAGGACCTTCATGTAGTCCTGTCACGGATGCGCACGCTGGCATCTGGTATCTTAACAATGTGATGCTGTGCTTGTGGTTTGGTTTGGATAGATCTAAAACGCGTGCATCTGCAATCAAAATACACACTCAGTTGCAAGTGCGTGGATCCAACGGATTGGGCCCTGCGCCTTTGATCCCTTGATACCAGCCAAGGAGTCTCCCTTGCATGCACCTTAGTTGCGCCCAGTCCTTGATTCCCAGTCACCCCTCATCTGTAACTATCCAAAGTAAAGACACAGCTGCTCCTTCGCTTCTTTTATCTGCTTACAAGTCGTCTGGAAAGGCGTGTCGTTGGAAAGGCATAAATGGCAAAAAACCAAAAAACTCTTTGCTGGTTAATACACGTTGTGAACGAGGTGCCAGTGCCACCAACCCACCAGATGTGCTAGTGAAATAACAACTTGTACTTTTCTTGTACTGCTGTGATGTGTTTTGACCCAAACTGAACATATTTTAGCTGAGTCATTAACAGAGGTGCGAAGTAACAAAGTACAAACACTGTGGCTGCACTTAAGTAGATTTTTCCGGTATCCTACATTGAAAAAATATGTTTGTGACTTTTGTGTCTAAAACATATCAATTCTGTTAAAAGTAATCCATTGTTGTTGCTTGAAGTGGAGCTATTTGAACTCTGCTCCTTGCTGTTAAGCTTAAAAGTGGATTCTATTTTAGAGTGAGACTATTTTTGAGTACATCAGCTTTGAGGTCAGCTTTGATCATTCTGTCACAACTTCTTCATTTTGGCAAAATGACCAACAAATGTATCATTTCAAATGTATCATATTTTCAAAAAATATATATTATTTTCACTTTTTACTCAAGTAGATTTCCGAACCTGTTCTTTCTCTCTTTAACTTGATCAAATGAGTTGAAGAGTACTTTTACAGGAGTATTTTTTTTTTTTACACATACTTTTACTTAAGTACAGAATGTAAATACTTTTGACACCTTTGGCCATAGTTCTTTCATTTGAGAAAATATCCCGACATGCACAGAGGTAGCTTTTGTTGCAGAGCCAAAGTGAAGTTGGGGTGCTTGGTATCCTGTTGGCCATTAGCAAGGGACACAAACTGAGGTGGTTGCCAGTTTGATGTTTTACTCAGGTAGTCTTGACACCAACAGGCCCAATGTCATAGTTATTAAAGATGCTCAAAAACACTCTTTTAGACATTGTTGTCCTTGGGCGTGTCTGCGCCAACAGCTTTAGCATTTCGCTGCGGTGACCGCGCGCCCTGAAAACGCTCAACCCAAAGCGTCGAGCAAATTCACTTTTCAAACCACGTCGAAGCCCCGTCCGCTTTCTTCCCCCCGCTAATATTCTCCTCTCCTCATGCGTATTGACAAGGCATCTCCTCGCAAGGCCTTTTTACTCACCACTAGTTCATCAGCTCGGCTCAGATGAAGTGGCGGGAGTGTTTCTGGCAAACACACTTTTCTGCACCTCCAGGACTGCTGGTAAGCACAGAGAGCGGGTCGCAGATCGATGGTACTTCCCAGGGGCGGATAATCAAGGCTCATCTGGACGGCCCCAGCCATATCGACGGCACTTGTCGAGATAGATGGAGCGACGCCGTTGTGTGACGCCGCGGTCAGGGCTGCTTACAGGAAATTATGCTGGATGAGCTGCGGCAGACGCGTTCGGCTGCGAGGCTCCACGCTCCGGCGTCACGTGACGACGGCGGCGACGGCGAGGTACGTCTCATTTGGATCTTGCGGTTTTTTGGGTGTGCGCCATCTGACAGCTGGAATGTTGACAGATTGATTCCAACAGACTTCATATCCTGGTTTAATTATCTTGTTCGTGCGCTGCTATCCAGCTGATCAGTGCCTCTGATGAATGGAACTGGACATGGAAAAAGAAAAAGCATAAATGTATGTTGCCAGTTGGAAAAATTGATGTTATTACTCAAAAATCAGACCCATTAAGAGGTTTTGTGCCGTTTGAAGAACTATTAAAGCAAACAGTGTTATAAACAGCAAAAATTATGCTGTTGTTTTATTTCCAAATCGGCTTCTCCCTCTGCCTCCTGAGCCTCCTGAGCCTCTCTGCACCTCAGGCTGTCAGCATCGACTTCATGTCTTAAGTCGTACCACTTTTTCTTCTTCTCTCCCCGTTAACCTTGACAATCAGATGATTGTGCTGCCGCTGCTGTCTGCGCAGCGATACAGCAGGTTCGAGTCAATACGCTGCACAGTGAATGGGTGGGAGGGCAATTCATTCCCTTGTAAGAGACTCATTTGTGCAGGATTTAGATAAAAAAAAAAAAAACAAAACAACATGCATCCCGTGCGGGAGAGTCAGTGAGTGATACACGTGAGGCGTTTGGTTTGTTTGTGTCGCTGCGGCCAGCCGGATTGACCCTTAGCTCTCAGAGTGCATTAAAATTCAGAGAGGAGAATATGTTGTTCCTGTACAGCAGCTCGGCACCACACACTGCCTGGTTTCCTCTTGACAGGCCTTCAAAGAACAAAAGGTTTGGCTCAAAGGACTGAGTCAACAGCCTTGTACTTTTCTGTATATCCTGTATTTCCACTGTAGAGGGGAAATATCAGGTAAGTTTAATACACTTACAAGGCTTGTGTGTGTGATTGATTGATTGATTGACATATAAAACTGCACATAAAGCTGGAGACTAGAAAGTAAGCCAGTAAGCTAGTTTTTGGAGCCAATATCAATTATATACATACAACATTTTCCTCATTCGCTCAGTGGGTGTTTGTTCTTTGTTTAGGGAGCAATGTAGATGAGGTGCTCCGAAGCCTCTTTGTCTTCGTTTGTGCTGTGCTCCGTTGCGCTCACTAGTGGTGAAAAAAAAACTTTTTGGCCCTTTAAGCAAATAAAAAAAATTGCGCTAATAATCTCCTCCACCGTTCCGTAAACTTCGCCCCTGCTCGTTCGCCCTCGTCTGCGGTTGTTAATCATGCGGCTCAACGTACTTCAGGTCAACAAATTTCCGGAAAAAAAAAAAAAAAATAGAGAAAAAGACGGCAGCGTCGTTGCAGAGTTTACGGGACGCCGTTACCCGAGTCATTCTGCAGGTCAGCTCCACTTCCCCGTCTCCCCTCTCTGCCTCTCCATCCCCGCTAATTCCCTCTCAGCTAGCAATTTTATAGCCGAGTGGCTGCTGAAACCTCCGGCGTCACCCCGTTACGTGCGACAAACACACAAGCTCCTCGACTCGACACGCGCACACACTCGCGCACAGACAATTTCCTGCCCTCTCATGGATGCATTTGGTTCTACGGTGACAGCCTTCGCTTGTTTTTACGTTATTGATGTCTGGATCTCTTTTCATGTTCCCTGAATTAATGAGCTTTGTGCTTAAAAGGTGCGGAAATGGTGGGACTTTAGTTAACTTCCTGTGTTCAAATCAAAGATTTGATTGTATATGTCTTTGGAAGATGAAAGGGCCATATACAACCTATATATATATATATATATATATATATATATATATATATATATATATATATATGTATATATGAACACACACACACATAAATATAATCCTCAATGTCTGGCCAAAATTAAAATAGACGTGATGAATAGAAGACAGAAGTGACTTTATTGTCTCACATCATTTACATTTGGTTGATGGTTCGTGACTCGGGTTCATCTTCCCTAATGGCCTCATACAGATAAAAAACATCCCATTAAGGTCTCTCACTGCTTTTGTTTTTCTTACAAAAACGAGCACGTCCCGCTCCGCTTTTGACAAAAGCTGCCGAACACATTCAAAAATTGTCTTCGGGCGAAAAATAAACATAAAAATTCATAGCAGCAAATGGTTGGGTATTTTTTTATTTTGTTTGTTTGCTGCAGGCTCCTGTCCTGTGCTTTTTTTTCTCCCCCCCCGTGTCACCTGTTAACGCCGCCGCTGCTGCGGGGGCCGGTTCTGCCATGGGTGCAGGAGTTCGGATAAAGATTTCAATGAGATGTGACTGAAGTGATTGTTTTCTCCCCCTTTGCAAGCGGGACTGACTCACTCGCACGTTCGCGTGACAGCCGAGGGGGAGCACAAATGTGCGCGGGGAGTTAGTCTGCCCAACTCCTGCAGGGTTTAAGATGACAGACACATAAATATTTTCGTGTTGAAAAGATTTATTGCGTCTCGTGACAAGTGAAAGCACTGCCCGTGTTTACTTTAAAACCCCGGAATGTCACACCTCTCCAAAATAAAACTTGGAAGATGGATGAACCTGTCCGTCACAGTCCAAACGGAACAATCAGACCAGTAGAGCAAGTTAGCAGTGGCCAGATGGCAGCCGCTCCCTTTAGTCGCCGGCAAACATCGATTCGGATTGGTCTGGTTTTAGGCTAAAATGCTAGAAATGACACACGCGAGGACTTAAAGCTGGATTTGCACAAATTCCGTATTGAAATGCCACTTGTTCTGCCCGGCCGGCTCGTTGCCAGTTTGGGGTTTGTGTTACTTTAATTGTGTCGACAGATGTTTAAAGGGCACATTTGCATGTGAGATGAATCTCCAAATTATAAGTGTCTCCTGTGTTTGTGTACCCGTGATTACATTTTGACACCCGCAAGTTGTTTTAACTGTGAGACATGAACACTTCAGAGCCGCATTTTTCTCTGAAACAGGAGGAAAAAAATGATGCTTTCTATTTATTTATTTTTTTGTTTAGCTGATGAGGAGGCACTTTTGGATCGAGGCACAGTCAAAACTGCGGTTAGCGTAAATTAGCTTGAAAATTGCCTGCACTGACATTTAGACATAAATGCATTTTTTCAAACTTTTTGAAGGTCTGATATTCAAACCCATTCTGCTCCATCTTTATTTTGCATCAATCAGTGACTCCAGTGGAGCGACCTCACATCATTGATTGCCCCAAATGCATATTAGAGTCTCTTTGTAGCCTCCTGCTACAGTGCTGAGTTTTGGCTTTCAGCAAAAACTGATGTTTTCAACCATCAACATGTGAGTCACCGTTGCCCTCCGTGACATCACTAAAGGATACAGAAGTGTCAAATGTTATGACCAGCGGGAAGTTTTGCATAGTGGGGATCATTAGTGTTTTTTCTTGCTTTGCACTCTTTCATGTGTGCCATACTAAAATAAAATAAAAAAGTCTTCATTAGTAGCCCGCTTTGCTTTTTACTGCATCAGGATAGTCTCAGCAACTCCACCACACAAGTCCGTAATTAACAAATCATATTCAGATTGAGCTCCTTTATTCACTAATAAAAAGCAGTAAATTGGAAGACTATTGAGGGAAACCGCTGCTTTAATGGTCTGGTGCTTTATAATAAGTGATAAAGAGGCAATGCGGCATTAATGGGCATGTTAATAAGCTACTAAGTGGTGGCTGCGTGTGCAGTTTTCATTTAATTTGAAGCACTGGAAGAATTCTAGCGTGTTATCAGCGCGGCAGCAGAAGTCAATAAGAAACACAATCATTATTATTGCCGGACTTCGTTTCATTCAAAGGGACTCAAAGGGAGCCAAAGAGGGAGATGAGTGCAAGCGCTTTTCATTGCGGTTAATGCTTTCATTCAAGTTGCAGAGCGGCACCTGGGCATTTTATTGAAAATGTCATGATTTCATAATTTCATACATACATAGATGTGTGTGTGTGTGTGTGTGTGTGTGTGTGCATAGAGACAGCGAGATTGATCGCAACCTTTAGCGTATATAAACGGCTATGAATTTAACAAGTGTTGCGGGGGAATTTTTACAGCTTCCGTACCTGCATAAGAAAAATACCTGTTAGCCAGTCCTGGCCCTGACATGGTTCCCTGTACTGCAAAACCTCGGCGTTCATAATGATATGAGATCATTGCGCAGCCGTGTGGGTCAACAACCCCCAGTATCCGAAACCAATATGGCAGCAACGGCAGCTAATTGAGAATTATCTCACAAGGACCAAAGGCCTCTGGCAGCGTCGGCGAGGGCAGTGCCACTAATGCTAAATACGATAGGATGACAACGTGCAGCTAAGCTTGCCTTTTCCAATTAGCTTGTCGATCAATCGGAGATGTTAAGCCCGGCGACCCCGGCGTTGTTGCCGTGGCGGTCGATGATTTCGCGAGGGCTGAGAGGAATTATTATTTCATGGCTAAACAAAAGCCAGCCGGGGCAGATGGCATTTTTCTTCGCTTTTTTTTTTTTTCTCTCTACCCTCCCCAGTTTCTCCCTCCAACTTTGCTGTCGCAAGTGAAGCGGCCTCTGCTGAAACAATGCTCGTCATTTGTCATACTCGTTCCAAGGTCAGGGAGGCAAAGGGAAGATGGCGGCGCTATAAATAGCCCCACTCCTGCGTTGTCACGGCCGCGTTGCGTGGCTCCGCGCGCGGCGCACAGGCACGGAACAGACATCAGAGACGGACCACACCAGTTAGCGGGGGCTTGATGGAGCCTCCCGGGGTCTTAATCAAACATCCCAAGGGATGCATTAGCGCTGTAATGTCGTTTTCACACCTAATTGTGCGCTAGACTTGGTGCGAATGGGGACCCAGTTCGACTGTGGTAGCATTCGAACGTCCGGCTGGTCTTAGTTGGCTTTTACGATGTGGAGGTGCTGAAAATGAAGGAGGCAAGATCGACGGTGACCAAGAAAAAATAGCTCGTCTATTGGTGACAGGCCTGATCACACCAAGCACTATAAGGACAATGCTAAATGTATTAACGCATATCTGTACACACACTCATTAACAGCATTAACACCTTAAATGTACCTCAAACGCATGTGTAATGAGTTGATCCAGATGCACTGCTTTGAAAGAAGCAATAATTAAAAAGATCAAAGCGGAAATCCTTTCTTTGTGTTCATTTGCTCCCTAATTAAGAGACTCTGGTATGAATTTATTCACATTGATTTTGGGCATAAAAACTGTTTTGAAATGCAAAAAAAACATCATTTTTAACACACTAATCAAAACGCTATTATTGCGGTTAACTATGGAGAGTCAGAGATTAATCTCAATGAAATGAATTGTTTGACAGTCCTAAGAGATGTGTATATATACATATGGAAAAGAAACACTGACAGCCAATCAAAATCCATCAGAATTGACACATTGCAACGTTGACGACAATTCCTGTCCACTTTAGCAAAGAGAGAAAAACAGATTGAAAGAGATGCACTATACACTGTATACAAGAATGTGGGCAAGGGCTATAACGCCATACAAATTGTTTTTTATAATTTAACTTGAAATACATTTCATTTGATTTGATTTTCATTTTTGTACTGCTCTCTTTAGTTATTGCTGGCTTCCTTCCTTGGCAAAAAAAGAGCTCCGCAAAGCACATCTGTGACGCCTCTTTCTTTGTGAAGTGCAGGTTGAAAGAAGTGCGAGGAGTGTTTCCATCAAAAGCAACTTTTGTATTGCGGCACAAGCACGGATTTTCATCTTTGCTGCTCAAAAGGTGCTTACGCCGTCATTTGCACGTAGCTGTGAAACATCTGCAATTTGGATGAAATAAACTTATCAAACAGCACTCAGTACTGTCAAAAGAATGAATTTAAAATTCACAGGGCCACATCCACAAAGCGACTGCACAGCTTTTGTGGCAGAAAAACTTGTGTTCTATCCTAACAACACCTGCAAAAACAGGGCGGTCTTTCTTTATATATACATACAGTACATACGGTAAATATGAGAACATCGATCTTTTCCCTCATTGAGACTTAATATTTGTCTATGTCATAAGTCTGAAGTGAAATGAAGTCAGATCGCAGAGTCGTTTCGTCTCGCGTGCTACCTATATATGTTGATGATCTCAATAACTATCACTTGTCAAAGCTTATCTCTTTTGGAAACTGTGCCTATTGACAGTCTTTTTGGAGAATGAGGTGGTTAATATGAGCAAGGCAAGTCACCTTGTTTTCTCTCCACTTGTGCTGGCACCCATTCACATTTTGAGTGCATAAAAAAATAGCAAAAAGCTATAAAGTAGAACTGCAGTAAATGTACCATTTGTGCATTCGTAGACAAAAGAAATGATGTGTTGATGTGATGTTTGAAGATGGCCAAATCACACCTGCCAATATTAGTGCGGAACTGTTGCACTGATGCGTGCGGATGACTACTTACCAGCTAGCTAACATGCTTGTAGCTCGGGTGGCATACATTAATCAGGGATTATAGCGCTACACAAAAGGCGTAGAGCATCAAAGAGTTCTTGGTGAAGTATGCTGTTTGGCAAACGGCTATTGTGTCTGTGTGTGCGTGCGTGTGTGCGCGCGCTCTTTTCAGGAACGGATCAGTGATTTGAGTCTTTTGAATTCTGAATAGTCAATAGCTCCGACAGCAAGAGGCGCCTTAAAACTCTCCGCCAGGACCCCGCTCAACACTCTTCCTAGACGTTTATTACAGCCATCCTGCCCCGGTTATATATTTATATGCATGTATTTTGAATTTCTTTTATTTACACGGCGCTGTTTTCTCTGTCTCATCGGCCAGTCTTGCCATTTCAAAGACAGATGATGTGATTACAGAAAATGGCTTTTTATTTTTTTTATTTTTATTTTTTGTCGCTGGCTCACAGCTCAAGCCTATGATTGCCCTGGGACTGTTTTGCAGCAATCAGGCTGTTTTTTTCTTCTTCTTTTTTTCCTTACCGTCCCCGCTGCTTTCGTTACCCGTTTATTACACAGATGCCTCGCTGACGATGACTGCTGAGAACGCCACAGAATAACGTTCCAGCCCGCGAGAGTGCGACCGAGCTCCTGACAGACAGCCGAGGATCCAATTGCCACCTTTGCTTCACCTGCCGGCCTCGGCTCCTCCCCGAGGACGCGTGTAAAGCCATTATAGTCTGCGCTCTCGTTGACCCGGTGAATAATTGATTGTATTGATTGAGCGCGATGGCGTCTGCTCCGCGGAGAGACAGGGAGGGGAGACGGCGGGGGGGTCGAATTACAGTCACTTTAATTACATGAAGGTCCTAATTGTTGTCTGGGCCCGACAAGAGTGAATGATGGGAGGACAATGAACGTTTATTCAGCGATGGGGGCGTGGCCTCGGCGGTACAGTGATAAGCTCGGTATCGATCTTAATAGTCGTAGATGCTTTTTCATCATGCCGATAGCAGCAACAGAGTGGGCGGTCGCAGATCTTACGTGGACATTGACACAGAGGGAAGTATCAAGTATTACCCATTTCAAAATTGCAGTCAGTAATGTTGACTTAGTTTCCAAAAGGTTGCTCTTCATCCTGGACTCATTTAAAGCTGCTTTGCACCATTAACGATCCCCAAGACTTTTTTCCGTTTTGACAGAGTTCGCCGACAATACAGAGGCGCAGAAATATTGTGAGAAAAAAAAAACGATAAAGTGACTTTTATAAAATAATAGACCTTTAAAAATTTTTGAAATATAAATGCAGTTGCCGCCTCACCTGGGAAGCAACCGCGCCATAAACTACAACTTGTCAAGGTGCTGAATAAAATTGGCTGCCGGGGGCACAAAAACAAGGCACGAGAAACGATAATTGATTCAATCCAACAGCAGATCGTACATCAGGCCTGTTGTCGCCCGCCCCCCCCGATGATGTATTCCCCGAATAATTCCAGATTTATCACAGTATGGCCCGCATAAAAAGGGATTTCCTCGACATCCCCGCGTGTCGTTACGTCGTTTGTCACTGAACCAAAAGCAGGTGCAACGTTGCGACCTGAAGGGTAACTATGATGGAGCGTTTGCGCTCTGGGACGAGACCAAGGAGGTGCCTAAAAAAAAAAATGCTGCATGATAAGACTGCACGCATCTCATGTGAACGTGCTGTTCACCGGGGGGAAGATTATCGTGGACTGAGATTAAAATAGATGTGGCCAGTCGCAGCCTCTTAAAGCAGCCCGTCATGCGTGTCACGGAGCACTTTGGAGAACAAATGTGAACGTCCACGTGTCGCTGCCTCCCTCCTGGTAAAACAAGTTTGTTTGTCTCAATGACTTACATTTAACTTGCCACTTGTTGGAATCTTTTTATACTTTCTTTATACCTCATGATGCACAATCGCGTCGGCTTCGACCACACCAACATTTCACTGGCACGCAAAGTGACGTGTCACCAATACAAGTCTTTTTTTAAAAAAAAAATCCTGGTTGGATGTTCAGCCAATCATTACGGTCGGTCATGAATTTTGTTATGTTGGGCTTGAAAAAAGAAACCTGCAAAAGTTCCAGAATGTCCATGTTAGGCTACACAGATTCCACTGAAATGTGTCATTTATGCATCTTTTCATGGTTCTAGGTGGTCTTGACTTCAAATTCTGGTTTGTGCGCCACCAGGTCTTTGTTAGAAATGCGTAGAAGGACGCATGAAATATAACCCCAGACCCACACAAAATAACACAGTCGCAGTATGTGTGAAAATTCTGTCCTTGGGTTTGACGGATTTAAGAGTTCGGGACGGCGTTTCATTCAACGTGTATGCCGTAGTGTAAATGTCCTCGGCGCGAGAAAAAGGTTTGCCTTGCAGTTCGCTCCGGATTTATGGGCGAATTTCCTTCCCCTGACGAAGGTCCTAATGGTCGCCGCACAGCCATTCATCAAGGCACCATCACTGCGCCGACTCCATCCTAATGACGTTAATGGAGAGACTCGGCGGGTCAAACACTCTTTCAGCCATTCTCTCAGCGCTCATAATTGAGTTAATAAATTGTGGGCGATGATTCAAAAGAAATGGCTAAATAGGAAATTGGGGGACACGGGCAAAAAGACGAAAATCGTACGCTTGACGACGCGAGGGCAATTTAGAGTGTCTGTCTTCCCTCAAGGACGGCGTCAGCGCTTTGTTGCCTTAATATAACGGCCCTGCTGAATGCTGACCATGGATCAGTGTTATGAGTCCCCCGAAGGGGCCCTGGGTAACGGCCTAACGCTGTGTCTGCTGTCCTGGTTGCAGCGGAGCTCCGCGGGTGATGAGTTGGGATTAAGGTTGAAACAGGTAAAAAAAAGTTTCAGTAATGGCACGGCAGCAGGATTGCTCAGAGAGTTTTAAGGTTTCATCGGACCAGCATTCCATAAAAAGACTTTAAGGCTTTAAAAGAGGCACGGCCAAGCCACAGAAAAAGACCTGAACAGGAATGTGACTGTTGAGCTGTGGACTTCATTCTTGTTAACTAGAAGATGTTTCACCTTTCATCCAGAAGGTGACCAGCGGAAGCCTCTGAAAAGTAAAAGTGTAGTAAACAAGAACGAAGCCCACTCGCCTGTAACTCAGCACTAAAAGGTTACGATGACCTAGATGGCACAGCCAGCACCAAAAAGAAGAGTTTGTAAAGACTGTCTGCTGCTAAAGAGCTGAAGTAGCAGCAACTTCATCAAAAACTAGGTAGAAAGCAGCGCACTGAAGGCTGCTGTTGCTGTTGTTGACGAAAAATTACTTTACTTTATTCGGAATGGATATCATGGCGTTTTTTTTGAGCTGTTACCCTCTGGGTAACTGGGTAACTGGGGAAGCTGTTGCTGTCAGAACTGGCAGTATCAAATTTTGAAAAATAATCCAAATGTAATCAGATGTATTTAGTTACACTATTTTTGATCAAATTAATTGAAGTAGTGACACCACTATTACATTTTCAATAGGGTAACTTTTAATTTTAACTAATTGCATTTGCAAAGTAATCTTCCCAACACTGGGATGTCTGTTTGAATGCAGTTGAAAAGGAAGATAATCCAAAAACTCTAGGACATGTTTTATGCAGCATGTCTGCCTCGAGAACTAGACAAAAGACAATCATTAATCTATTATTGGTCAGTGTTGACTGGACATTCCTCGCCACAGCTATCAACCAAGGGAGAGACTTTCTTTTTCCTGGCCTTCAAACCATGTGACTCATTTCACACACGGTAAAATGTATCACAATGGCGGGAATCTCTGCGCCGAAAGCCACGCCAGCCTCTCATTGTCAAATTGTCTTGTTCCTCCATCCCTCCAGTCAATCAGGGCGAGTTAGTCGGCTGGTGGCCCATAATCACTGTATTTCACCCGCAGGGTTTTGTGGGTAATTGAGGCCAGGAGGAGCCGTGGTGAGGAGAACCCTATAGGTGGGAGGCTTAATTCACCTTATCGGAGGGAGCAGATGTGTTGGAGGACCCGGTTTAAGGCCGTCTAATAACAGGACTCCGAGGTTGGTGAAGCGGGAGGGGAAGGCTACAGAAACTCTCCAGGACAGCTATTTCAACCCGCAGATAAAAATCACGGCGAGTGTACTCGACGGCCGCTCAGGACGGCTCAGACAGCGCTTTTTTTTCTGGCCGCTGATTTTGACCGACAGAGGCTTTGAATGCAAATGGTGGCTTGTGTTCCTTATCTGCAAAGAGATGTGGCGGCAGCTCTGCTCCCGGCTCCCAACTCAGAGGATCCAAAACTCAGCAGATAAATATATATATATATTTATATATGGATGTAAAAAAGGATAAGCTTGACACTTTGCAGAAAGTGTGTGTTTTTCACAGGTCGGACGGGTGATGTTTAAAGGAGGTGGGAGACCAAGCAGTGCAGGAACCATGCCAGTGGTTTTTAGTTTTTAAAAACAGGAGGGCGCATTAAAGGGCAGGGGTTATTTATTTTTTTGAAGGGCTACAGGGGTGGTACTCTTTTTGTGCGCATCTCTCCTGTCATTTCAAAAATGAACCCTGCTCTGTAGAAGCGCTGTGTGCTGCCGAAGAAACCAGCTCCAAACTCTAAGGGGCAGGTCCATGAAGCCATTGCAATAATGATTTAAGAGAAACGTTTTAAGAAAATACAAATAGTCACTTTGGAATACTGATATTGTAATGAGGTTATTTTCAGGGTTATAATCGTTAACGAAAAAAACGAAAAAAACAAAACAAAAACGAAATAATGAAAACTAAAATTACAAGACAAAAACGATAACTGACTTAAACTGTTTTGTGTGTTTTAAAAAAAGTTAGTTAAGTTAAGTCATATTTCCCTTTGTTGTCGTCTCTGTCAAATGAATATTTGCCTAGGAAAATTTTATTTTTAGTTTCACGCAGCAGCACCTAAATGCACCTCGCGTTCTGTGGCGTCGCCCCTCTTTCACGGCAGTAGGTTAACGAACGACTTACTGCGGCGGGGAAAGTCCGATATGCGACTATTTCGAATACGACGAGGAGAGAGATAAAAGCCAATGTCTTGTTGTGGAAAGAGACAAAATATGTGGCTTGCTTCCAAAGGGGAAAAAAAAAACCCCCTGACAAGCCTCCATTTAAGAAGCTCGCACAGGCTAATCTTGAGTACCTAAACAAGCTAGCCTCTGTCGCCGCCCTCCGAAAGAGAAGCAACATCTCGGCTAGGTGACATGGGGAAGGAGACAACCGTAATGGACATCTTTCACCGACGGCCAAGCTGCTGGTCAGTAAATACACAGGAACACCTCAAGCGGGAAGATGCATTAGTGAACATGTTTATTGAAACTGCGACGTCGACACGACTGGGTGACTCAATTGCCTTCAAAAGGTTCTGCACTTTACTCGAACCAAAAATTCAAATGCCCCGGTGCTTTGGGGCTAGGATGGAAAAGACTTGGCTGGTTATTTTGGAATTTATTTTTATTTATTTATTTTTTTTGAGAAGTGTGTCTCACAGTGCCACACAAAGTGTTCATCAGTAATGCACTTTTTATGTAATCCTTGATGTCGTAGTTCAACCAAAACATTAAAAAAAAAGTCAGTTATAATTAACTCACCCTCATATTTTATATCTTCTATCTTTTGCTGAATTTTTATTGTACAATGGTCACTCTGACCTTTTTACCCCAAAGAATGAAACAGCTAGAACTGTAACTTAAACTAATAAAAGCTAAACTAAAACTAAGCTTTTTTTCCCCCCCAAAAATATAAAAACTAATGAAAACTAGCAAACCCACGCTAAAAACTAATTAAAATAAGTCAAAGTGAAATAAAACTAAACTAAAATGAAAAATCCCAAACTATTATAATTCTGGTTATATTACAAATATGCGCAACGCATACACTCTTTTCACCTTTCCAGTTTTTACCATCTATTTGCTACTTGAGGTTAAAAAAAAAAAAAAAAAGAAGAAGAAGTGAAAAACATCAACAGAATTTCCTATTTTGGACGAGCACTTACGATGTTGACATTATTAACTGCACTGCACAATAACTGTGGAGCACTGACGTGCACATGCAGAGGTGTGCAATTTGGAACGGGGCCCGTGTTTTGAGTACGTGTTTCTCTTAACCTCTCAGTAAATTTCTTGCATCTCGCATCACATTTGGTGTTTGGTGCAGCAGCTACCAATGCTCGGAGTGCTCGTTAGCCCCGCTAGGTTCTGGGAAAGACGCCCCGGCAGGATCGATGTTGGCTCCGTAGGAAATGGCTGCGCGTTAACAGAATGTTGATCACTCTCGACAATGTGCTTTCCAACGTCTCGCCGCAACTGTAAAGAAAAAGAGAAAGTAAACAGCACGGTGTATTCTGGGAAAGGAAACAACTATTCTTGATGCAGCTTTCATTGTCTGCAACTCAGCCGAACGTACAAAAGATGCAGGCAGGCTGCCAGAGGAGGCAAACAAACAGACAAATGCAATGTGCAGACAGGTTCTTGACAATGATTACCCAGCTGCCAAGATTAACACGCTTTTCTTTTTCATTATTAATTCTTCCCCCCCTTGAGTTCCGCATTTCCTCGTTGTTGCGAGTGTCAAAGTGGATCTAGGAGACGTGTCGAGTGGAGAGTCGAGCAGCCAAACCTCACATCTCTTGACCTCACCTGTGTTCTTCTCTTCTCCTTGTCCTTCCTCAGGACCTGGGCGGGGTCAGTCCTCCTCAGAGGAACTGGAAGGGCATCGCCATCGCTCTGCTGGTCATCGTGGTTGTCTGCTCCCTCATCACCATGTCCGTCATCCTCCTCACTCCAAGTAAGGCTCGTAGCACCACCAGACCACCAGTAAAATGATTTACTCACCCCATGTCGCAGAATAGTAACCCTCTGAGATATCTGGAATTACTATATTCCCATTTCTTTCGTCGCTTAAATCACATATATAAAATAGTTTTATTAAAAAACAAGAGTCAGCCTTTTATTTTCAACCATATAACCAAATAACCTTTGAAGAGGACAGTTATCTATCGTGCCATCAATTATAGCAATAATTGCAAGCTGAATATATCAAGACTGAATAGCAAAGTATCTTTCAACACCATCTGGGAATGAATGATTTTAATTTGTGAGTGGGAAATGGACACGTTTACTCTATGGATGTAATAATGAATGTGACGCTGTTATAAATAATTGTTTTGAATAAAGTTTGATGTTGTTTTATAATGATGTCCACAATGTTTTACTGCTTTTAGATTATTATTGTTACGTGATTTTTTTTCTCTCTCTTTCATTCTGTGGACCTCAGGAAGACGAGCTTGTGCTACTATTGTGACAGCTAACGGGGATCCTTTTAACAATAAACAATAAACAATATGCTCAGCTAAGCTAAAACACAGTTTTGGAATTCAAGCCCTTTGTGATGTCGCAAATGGCACCAGTCACGTGACAATTTGAGCAAGGTAATAGCTCCGCCCCCCCCTGGGACGACCCTATTTTTGTCCTCTGCCAAACTTATGGAAGGTCCAACGACGCGTCAGATTTCGCAGAAGGTTGTAAACAGAGGGCTAAGCATAACGTCATTTGACGATCTAGAATTTTTCAAATGTATAACAATTTAGCAAGGCTTCTATGGGTTTGTCTTGCAGCTCACCAGCATGTGGTAGTGCGACATCTTTTGTTAGTTACCCTAGTGTGCAGTGATTCGCAGCTACTTTGTGTAAGTCGCGCGACTCCTCGCAAGTCAGCGAGTAAGTATGTAAGTCCATCGCTGATGAGGATTTAGGAGCTGGCGCCACTGATCTGGAACCTCATCTTCCAGCCTGAACCCACTGATGTATAACACCCTTTGTGATGAAACAGTATCACGCACCCGGTACCCGCTCGCACATTTGAGCTCAGCCAGCCGGCGTCCTCGGCTGCGAGAGAGCGTCACGATCCAGCGGCCGCGCCGTCGTCCCCCAGGGGAGGGGCATCCACACCTGGTTAGGCTTTCATTGCCTTCATAAACAAACGTGCGGCGCGCAGTTATTGAGCAAAGCCAATATGGCTGACATTCAAAACGACTTGGCCCTCCCCATTCAGCTCGGCCATCAGCAGCTGTCCCAGTCGCCGGGCGCCCGCGGCCTGGCGTGCGCGCTCCTTCTGCTGCAGGCGGAACATTTCGTAATTAAAAATGAAACACTTCCAGGGGCGACGCAGCGACAGCTTGAGGATTTTCTCGCCCAGCAGTGATAATTTTAATGAACATATGAAATGTCACTGTCAGGGTAGGGGGAGAAAAAATAAATAAATAATGAAATGATACGCTCGCTTGACCGTTCTGCCCAGCGGTTTCTTTTGTGTGCTTGTTTTTTATTAGCCGTATGAGAATCCAGGAAGGACATTAAACGCACCTGAAACACAGCCGCCCCCTATTGTTATTCCCCTCTTTAACATGGAAACGACGTGGCCACTGTCGGCAGCTGATTTACATTTCAGTCTTAAGCCGGTTGCTGGGACGATGGCAAATCATTTCCAACACAATATTATTAAAAACGCACAATGCCAGTATTTCTGTGGTTAGGATATATATTTTTTTTAAAGCCCCCGTGAGGCACGGTTGCAAATCACCCTGCCGCAAGGACAAAGACACAGAATGAAGCATTGTGCAGATGAGTTTCGTCCTATTGTCCCACAGCACGAACACCAAAGAAATAAATGAAAAGAAAAAATTCAAATAATGATCAGAAATTAAAAAAAAAATGTTTTTAAACACACATCTTGTTTTTTTTTTAATTAAAATATCCATTTGAAGAGACCTTTTCAATCAATGAAAAATTTAAAAAAAGTGAAACTTATTGAATACAAATATAAGAAAATATAGAACTGTGATACCTGAGAATGAATAAACATTCTTTGTTACAGGGATTTTATTTCATGATTTGAGACTAAAGTTACTTAGAACTTTGTACTTTGTGGTACTGCATGGTATATCAGACCGATGAGCCAAATCAGTCAATGTGAAAAAACAATGACTGTCTTTGTCTTTCCTTGTCTCTCTTCCTCTTTTTGTTTAAATCGGGCATGTGCACGCCCAGTCACACAGCATGGCATCGTGACAAGATGCACAGTAACACAACACAGTTTGATTACCCATGTCGTACATGCATGGTGCACAGAGCCACTAGCTAGCTCCCAGCTGCTTCGCTACAGCTGCCATGTTCTTCGCTTCCAGTTTTATTTTGAAATCTCCTTACCCAGCGTCTTTAAGTTTTACTTCCTGTGATCGTTTCTTGATTTCTGTCACCTGTGTCTCGTTTTCAGCCCCGCCCTTGATTGTTCTCACCTGTGCTCCCCTGCCCACGTGTATGAGTAGTCCTTGTCTCGCTTTGTCTTGTTGGTTTGTTGGTGTTTGCTGTCTGTGGTTTCTGTTCAGGTTTGTTGCAGTGTTCATGCCACAGTGTCCTTGTCATTGTCATTGCCTTTAGGTCTGTTGTTCTTTTTTTTCCCCTTGTTGCTAGTTGGTTTTTTTTTTTGTACTACTCTTATCAGTTTTTCTGTTCAGTTTCCTGGATTGTTGTTTTGTTAACAGTTACCTTCACTGGACGCCCTTAGTTTAGTTTTGTTTATTGTTTAAAATAAAACCTTTTTATTTGAAAATCCTGAGTACTCGGCATCAAGGTCCTGCCTCAACGCTCCTGTTCTGACAACAGCAAGACTATGTGGTCCAATTTAAAGTTTATTTTTCTTTCTTTTTTTTTTTTACACTTTTATAGTGCACAATATTATGGTATTGAAAATATTACTAATATCGGTATCAGACAGAAAACAAGGATATGCCCATTTTTCGTCACTGCTTTCGTCACTGCTTTTTGTTGGTCACAGCAGTGCAGCTGCTGTGACCAACAAAAACTACCTTTCAGTGGCCTGATGGTGGCGACTCTTGAGGTCGGCCTCTGCTCCTGGGTCGCTTTGTAACCTGGAAACCGACGAATTTGGAAGAGATCCGCATCGCTGTGCTCGCCGTCGACAGTTCACAGCTTGTTTTCTTCTCTTTCTGCTTTTGCTCTCGCAGTTGACAACCAGCCGGGGAGCGACACCAAGTTGGCCGTGGAGGATCTGTTCAAAGCGGAGTTCCAGACCCACGACCCCGAGGCCAAATGGATCAATGGTGAGTCATCTTGGCCGTGCGAGGCACCTGCTGAGCAGGAGCTGAAACGAGCGCTAGCTCTGTTTTCCCACCAGCCCAAACACCTCATCGTAAAAAAAAACGGCTGCCGTCGACCCTCTCAACGCGACCCGCCGCCGGCGCCTCCCATTTGCGATGACTGAACGCGTTGCCGCCATTATTGCTCTTGAATTATTCAGCCGCTTGAGTGACGAGCCGGTAACGGGCTGTGGTTCCCGTTGAACTCTACCGAGGCGCCGCGTTTGTGTTTTTCCACCGACTCTCATTTGAAATGAATGACGTTTCGATGAGCCCCGGGTGTGTTCGCTCGCAAGTGCGAGCAGCCGCCTTTTGGCGACTGCCTTTTGTTGGTGACGGATCTTTCTCTGCACCGCTCCGGGTTGGAGGCTCGCCCGAAGACGGCGGTGGCATTTTTTTTCCCCGAGCACTTCTACTACATGTGGTGTCCGGTGTGCTTTAGGTCTAACTTCTCCCATATATGGCCTGCAGTGTTGGGAAGATGACTTTGCAAAAAAGAGGGTACAACTATGAGTTATCCCATTGAAAATGTAATAGACATAGACAGACTTTATTGATCCCCTTGGGATGACTCCCTCAGGGAAATTAAAAGTGTAACTAATGAAATTACTTTATCAAAGTAATGTAACTAATTACATTTGATTGCATTTTGATTGCTTTGCTAAATTTTGAAGAAATGCTCTTGACTGTTTTGATCTGTCAGTGTTTAGTTTCAGCATTGCTCAAAACAGATTTGAGATTGCAGATGTGTCATGAGGTTGGACATGGGCATTTTGGAGGTCGACAACATCTTGAACATTCTTTGTATTGGACAATTATATTTTGCGCCCTCTCTACTTTTTGTACAACCATCACTGGAATGCAATTTCAAACGACTTTGTTGTTCCTGCAACTTGAGAATTGCTCAGCCTGTGCTCCAGAGAGAGACGATTCAACAGCAATTCCAACCTTGACAGGAGAACCAATCAGAAGCATCAGAAAAGGTATCAGCTAAAACTTTGGTTTGTAGAGGCAAACAGAAAAGGATGATGCTCTTGTCAAGCCTTTGCATGAGAAAACCATGCAATACACAAAAAAATAAAAATAACATAAAGCCCTCCCTTTTGTAATCATGAATATTTCCACAATTCAATTTTTAGCAGTAATGTAACTGATTACAATTATCTTCATTTTGTAATTAAATTACGCAACACTGATGGCCTTTGTGGGCAGAAAGACCTCTAGCTTGAGGTTAAGCTAGCTAGTGTTAAATTTGAACACTTAAATTTATACGTCGTATCTTTGCCAGTAGATGCTGCAATTTCAGCTGACTTCCCAGGATCCCAGGATGCGTTGCAGCAGCACGCAAAGCATCCTGGGATACAGAAGGAGGCGAATGATTGTAGTAGGGCGAATTTCGAGGGCGCATTTGGAGCGTCTTTCGGATTTTTGGGAATTGGGACAAGCCTTCGCGCAGTGCTATGACGCAACTGGCCTTCAAACGCAGGTTTCGAAGGATGCAGAGCCTGAATTGAGACACAGCCTCTGTCTTCAAGACGTCCCTCAGGTCAACCGGTTGCCTGCCTATTCACTTGCAATGGCCGCATTCTCATGCAGTGAGCCTACATTGACGGAGATCCTTTCATCATCCGCACGCCATCGCCGCAAGAACAATTTGTGCAACACGCACACAAACAGGCAGAATCCAGCCACAGGATTGCTTTCCCTCATTTTTTTTTTCTGTTTTGTTTCGTTTTCATTTACATCGATTCCTCATTTGAAGCACGAGGCGGGGGGGGGGGGATCATATGTTAAGCCTGCGAGGCCAGCGGCTTAAAATAAACCGCGTGAAGTCAAGTGCGAGGGAATCTGATTATGGTCCGGTTTGGGCCGGAAGATGCATCGTTCTCCCCCGCTCGCCCGTCTATCTCCCCTCCCGCAGATTAGTGTGTTTGTTTTGGCTCTTTTCCTTCCCGCTGCCCATCAGCCGAGTGACTCTCGCTCGGCGCCCGAGGCCAGAAGAAAGAGCCTGCGTCCCGCCAATCCCCCCACCCACCGCCAAACCCCCACCCCTCCTTCTGTGTCCATCAATATTTCATTCCCGGGGTGACATTTTGTCCGCTATCTTGGCGGCGCCATCTCATTCGCCGGGCTGACCTCGGGCTGCGCGGCGCGAGCGGCTCCGGTGTCGCGCGATGAGGCCGTCAGAGAAAGTCGGCTTTATAGGGGCCGTTTGTGGATGGATGGGCCAAAATAGAGCCCGGACAAATGGGGGAAGATAGCAGACAGACGGGCCACGGTGAAGATTGATCACTAGGATTTGGAGCAAAAATGAGATTTTTTTTTTTTCTCCCCACCCCACCCCGCCGCCCCTCCCTGAGTCTGCCAGCTTTGGAGGGTTTTGGCTTCAAAGTTTTATTTTCTTTATCTCTGCATGCATTGGAGATAATCTGAGGGATGGATGATTGGTCCGGCGCGAATGCGGTACAGTTGTTTTGTTTTCCAACAACTTTAGTGAGATGAAAAAAATCTCTTTAGTTCAAACTGTTTGTGTAATTTAAGAAAGTGTGTGGGAAAGGCTGCTATTTAAATGGGTTACTGTTCGTGCTGGCCCTCAAAGGCTGGCAAATCTTGCAGATGGATGCAAGAATAGGTATTAAAGGTCCCACACTAAGCAAAACTCCTCTCACCTAATCATCATATTTACTGTAGTTTTCAGAAAGATTGTGATAGAACACACAAATTCCAGGCCTTTATGACATCACAAAGGGCTCTGATACTTTCCCAGTTCATTGGTTGGGGTGTTGGCTCCCTCCTCTGAAGCCGCCTTATTTCTGTACACTGCCCAACAAAACAGCTAAGCAGGAGGCTGAAACGCAGCATTGAAGCTGCAGTCTGTGAACAGACGCCTAAAAATGCTGTTTTCCTGACATCCACTGATTCATTTTTAATAATTGTTCATACACGACTGTTTGGAACGACGAGCTGAGATCCGAGCATTGGGACAACGTCATTTTCTCAGTCGTCATGTCACGCTGTCCCTTTGGCCCTCTGCACCACTTTTTCTCTTCTCTTATGAGGTCAGAGTTTCAACAGTTTTCCCATTCGCTCCGCTCCCACCCAAGGACGGAATGATGACTCTGCCTGTCTGGTTGGGCAGTTGCTGCCCCTGTACCTTCAATCAAACCATCGTTGACGGTCCGAAATGGCACCATTAGGACCATTGTGAGATTGAGGCTGGCCGACAATCAATCGACTAGTGGGTGGTGTCGTTCTGTTGCCTCCTCTGGGCATTAAACTAAAAAAATATACACAGAGTTAATTCCTGGACTGATGTAAAAGCTTCTACCTTCTAAAAGCTAACCCTGACTGGCGGCTTCAGATCACGCTCATTGTCATTCCGATGTGGCCGCTGATACCGCTGAAGCTCCTCGCTGATTACCGGGAGGCATCTGGTTAATGTCGGAAGCGCGGGCGACAAATGAGCCCGGCGTAGCCTGGTCCAGCTGCGGCGCGTCAAGCCGTGCCCACGTCTCGCCTGTTTTCCACCGTTTCAAAGGCTGCAGACAGTTGAAGGTGAAGTGTGTAGTATTTGGAGATTTTGAGAGGAAATGGCGCTCACCCTCCCTCTCTCGAGCTTGCCAGCGAGCTACGGTGGTCTTCGCACACAAACCTGGATACCTCACCAACCTTTGCCAGCTTTGTTGTTTTTTTCGAGGACACTAGCAGAGAGAGAGAGAGAGAGAGAGAGATGGTAGGAAAACTAAATTACTAAGATTCTAATTAATCTAGACTCTAATTAATGTTTTTATGGAAGGTGTATTTAGCTTTTACCAACATAAAAATACTCAAACATCAGGCCCAATTTTACACACTAGACCTTTAAGCGACACTTGAAAAGCAGCGCTGCAGCAGGTGCACTCTCGCAGCTCGGCCTCACTCGCACTGCCATCGACAGCGCGGTGGGCGAACGGCATTGTGTCGCCATCGCAGCAGCCCTCCCCCTGTGGATAATAACAGGGCAGTCAGCTCCCCCAGGAGTTCACCCCTGACTTCCACCACCGCGCCAGAATTCAGTCCGTCAACTACTACTGCCGGACTGCTGAGTCTTCGCACAGGACTGGGAGACGCAACGGGATGCAGTTCGTTTTAACAGCCGCAAAAAAAACAACAAAAAAACAAACAAACTTGAAAAAGACGTTATTGCTCCAAAGCAGAGGAGGAGAAGTAAAAATTGTTGGTCTGCTGGTGTTTTAGGAGATTTTGATGCAGCTGCCAACATTTTGAATTAGGTAATTGGGGAATGATTGAATGTGTTGTCAGTTGCGTATGACGGAGGTCGGTGCTGTTGCGTAGCAGTAATTTGGTTATTAAGTCGTACAAAAAGGGAGTATTTTCTTTGTTTGTGTTGCTCTACATGACACTTTTTATTTTATTGCTGAATTGGACCATCTGTACCAGTTGCATTAGCCTGCTCAGAGAGACCAGAGAGGCCAGAGCGCCTCAGTCAACAAGCAGCGAGACAAGTTCTTTTTTCTCTTGAGTCCCATTTTGTCTTTTTCCACATGATTCAGTCGGAAGCAGAACAATTCCGGAACCGCAAACAACAAAAGAAGAACTGCGGCAGGCGACCCAGAGTGGGTCAAGTGATGGAGCCACGTCCGGACTGAGTCAGAGGCGAGTTATGTATGAGAGGACACGCACTCCCCCTGAGCCGTGGCCAAATGCTGCGTGTTTCAACTGAGCTGAAAACGTTCCAGCTTCTCCTGCGGCTGCAGAGACTCGACCGCCCGACTTCAAAGGGAGGGAAAAGGCTGGAGCGAAAATTGGAAGTTTGTCGAAATCAAATCAAATATTTGTCAGAAGCTGTAGCACATCCGTGGGCACTTCTATTTTTTCTCTGAAGGAACTGATTTCATTTGAAAAATTTAATTTTTTGAAAACAATTTTAAGATTTTGGAACAAAAAATCTGCCTGTCTCCTGTGAGGATATTGTTCTCGCTGTCACCTCTTATTGAGTCATAGATGGAATGTTTAGCTTTTTTTAATTGGACATTGAACTTTTTTTTTTTCTTCTAATTTTTAATGCCAGTTAAGCCAGTATATAACAGCCTGAGTGTGTTGGTTTTAGCACTAGGCAGGCGTCTAGTGAATTGCAAGTGCTGGACGGAGCTTAACTAAAACTGGCAAAAGCCAATCGGAAGTAGCTGGTCCCAAATAAAACCCGGCTGTGGCGCCGCCTCCTCATCCTGACAGTATTCTGATTGGTCCAGTCATACTGCGACAGGCTTCCAGTTGTGCCTTTTCGAAGCCGATATGTGTATATTCCGAATTTTAAAAAAAAAAAAAAAAAAAAATCAGCAGCCCTATTGCCTTTAAAGGTCAGAATATCTCGCTGAGATATTTGAAAAGCTTTTAGAAACCCCTGCGTGGGAAGGAAAAAAAAAAATAGCACACGTATATATCTACTTCTCTCTGTAGTACATTTAGATGGTGATGCAATTTTCCTCCCCCCTACTTTAAATAAATGGATTCTGCATATACCCAGCGGCAGTACATCTTGCGTGCAGGAACATCTCAGTAATAATGGTCCTCTCCATACTGGGCCAGACGAATGCACTTGTTCAAGTCCACTAATATCTGCTGCCTTTTATCCTATTACATTTCATTATATCATCTGGTCTGGGACTTGCTGAAAGAGCAAATCTTGTATCTCAAAGGTAACATTTCGCCTGTGAAAAAGGATGAATTAAGGTAAAATTGGTCTTAGTCTCCGAACCCGCATTCATGTGTTCTGCCACCAGGAAGTAGTGCCGTGTTGAAGCAGCAGCAGTGGTAAAGAAAATTGATGTGAGCATATAGAGGATGCGTCAAGAAAAAAATATATGGAATATTCTGATTCATCTGTACTCCAGGGACTGGTGGATATTATAAGGGATTGTTATTAATACTGGTATTTTTACATGATGGAACCTGCTTTCGACGTTCGGTGCACACTAGAGAGGCGACCCCATCCAGACTCCCCGATGCCCCCTGTGATTAAAAGCTGCCCCTTGTCTTCAACGTTCAATAGTGATTCAATTTTTCCCTCATAAATAAGCGAGCGGGGAAGAAATATGCACATGATTTTCTGCCTCCCTTCAACTGTTCAGCATTTACACGGCTCTCTGACTGCGCTTGGTTACCGTGGCGGCAGCCTCGGAGAAACCGGGAACGAGAAGCACCTGTCGGGAAAAATAAGCGCACGGGTCTTAATTTCCACATGAATTTTCATGGCGGCGATGGGAGGCACGAGACGGCTGGTGAGAGGCAAACCAACAGCGGCAGGGACGGTCGCTGCTTGGTATCAGCGTGGGTTTCTTGGCTCCGTCAGTGGTTCACATCATTTGCAGAATCAATGTCCCGATCGTTCACTCATGATCATTATTGGTGTGAAGATCTCACGATGAGGAAGTCTCTTCCACGAAGAGTTGCCTTACACAGAGGTCCAAATTGGACAAGTAGGTTGATGTTTTTTGGGCACACACCAATAGACTAGACTAAATTAGTACTAATTATATCTTAAATGATGCTAGATTTTGCTTACCTTGGTTGAAACTAGTATTTTTCATGTAGATTTTTTACAACTTACTATCAGGACAACTCTTCAAGAGACGCTCTAACCTGAGTGACAGACAGTGATTACCATCCTCAGATAGTATCTGCGGCTTGTCAGTTAATACCTTCAAATTGTATTTGCTGCATCTGTTGAAGTGCCTCGTACCTTCACTGGCTCGCTTGGTGTCAGCTAGGTACGGTACAGCTCGTATACCCATTTCCCTCGTATATACCCCTAGTACACTTTTCCACTGGCCCCTACACTGTTCCAATGGCACCATTTTGGTGCCTGCTACCTTCCAAGTGTGCTGACCAGGGACCATCGTGGTGACGTAGCAAAGAGCAGGGCACTGATTGGGTAAGAGTATTGACGAAAGCCGAGTCGGAGTCTTTCACAAAAACAAAACTGCCATTTTTAAATGACACCCGTGTGGATTTTTAAATTTTCATGTATGAAAATACATGAATAATGTTATAAAAACTGAAAGAGTAGAGCTGGCACCAACTGGGGCCAGTGGAAACATGCCCTATCTGTCCTGATGTTTTTTTTTTTTCATAATACGGCCTGATCTTTCAAACATCTGGTGCAGCTCCAACCGTTGAAGAGAAATTTGGATGGCTAATCGAGGATTTGTTTTTGTTCCTCCTCCTTGTGTGTCTTTGCGTTGCAGTGAGAAATAAAAAATACACACACATGACCCTCACGGTCATGGTCAGAGCGAATTTCCTTTGCTATAAATTTGTACTTCATGTTTTCTTGTATACAGATAGCTGCAGTAGCCTGACCTTTAAAAAAAAAAAAAAAAAACAACATTTATGTATGTGTAAATATATATACGACGAGAGCAGCGAAGCCCCCCGGCACTCCCACCAATCATCTCCCACCTCAATAAATGCTCAGTGCTGCAGTAATCTGCAGTAAATCCATGGCTGAGCATTTGGCCGTCAATATTGTTTACCCCCTACAAATTACCACCGGGCTGCGTGCGACGCTCCGCACATTGCCAGGTCAATTCTCCCCATTCGGCGGGACTGAATCCGTCTCCATCCCTTCTTATTTTCTAATGCTGCAGGGGAAGGGGAGGAAAAAAAAAGCAGGCACGGGGGTCTGACAGGTCCATAAATCCCTGAGCTGCTGATCGGAGCGCATTAATTTCTAATGAGCGGCCCTCGCAAATGAACGCTTAATTACGCCAAAGCGAAGGCGGCAGCTGCTGGAGAGCCTCGGCGTGTGTGTGCGCGAGAGCTGGAAGAGATTCCTATCTACGTCTCCACAGCACATTGTTTGCCTCGACGAACGAGGTGAGGAAGGGTGGGAGGAAGGCGAGGCCTCGTGAATTGGGCTGCAATTTGCGGCCACTTTCCCTCCCCGAGCAACTTCTTGTGCTCCTGGTTAATATAATATCAGTGTCAAATCCAGCGCACGGTGATCCCTGATGTGTTTATGCAACCCGCGTGTCAAGTTGAACCCGGCCGCGGCTGCGCAGTTGCTCGGCAGGCTGTGTCATTAGCAGGTGGAAATGCCGAGCGGAGGTGGCGGACGCGGTGAATGGGAGGCGGAATCGGCTCCAGAGGCCGAGTCGCAGTCTCGGGCGGAGGGAGCAATGATGATAATTGGTGTTGGCGAGTAATCTATTACTAAGTAATCCCCTACTGTCATTAAACTACTTTTTTAGTAACAGAGTAATGTAATGGGATTACTCTGGCAAAACTAATAATTACATCATAATTACTTTATCAAGTAAGGATTCTATTACTTTTCTGAAATATTTTGCAAGCTAAAAACGTCATGTTATCCACAAAATGACTAAAATTTAGAAAACAATGACGTCGCAGATCGATGATGCAGCCGTGCTTGCAAGGTCATTGATATGCGACGGCAAAAGAAAAAACAGCAATTGCGTTTGATAGCTGGAAATACAAACCGTATTTTTATTTCATCTCGTCTAAATGAAAGAATATTATGGTTCGTTGTACGTTATGTGCAGGAAACAAGACGTTCTCAACCATTGTCTTTTTTTTTAACTAAAGCAGTTAGTAATTATTAATTGTTTACTTATGAAACAAAGTGGTTCAAGAAGTAATTAGATTACTTTTTAAACAAGTAATCAGTAGTTGGATTACTTTTATGGAGTAATCCCAACATCACTGATGATGATGATGATGATGAATGCTTCCCTGCTAGGACCCAATTATTGACGTCAAGCCCGACTAGCGCCCCTCTATGGCTAATGGTAAATGTAGTAATTCTCATTAATTGCTCCACGGGTAATGTTCTGAGGTTCCTTCTGTGTTGATCATGCATTTGTCGTGATGTGAGAGACTCAGGAGGAACCTGCTCTTAGATACAAACAAACAAAAACATGAGTGAACTGCCTACACTGTGCCTTCACACAAAGGAACACGGCAAAAGATAGATGTCGATTTATGCTTGATGTGCGGAAAAAATACCTGCTTTTCTCGTTGTGGCCTTGACCGATGGGAAGCACTGCGTACTGTCTGCACTGTAAACTGATACCTATGCAGAAGTCAAGAAAAATCTGAGGATGGATGGAAGATTTAGATTTCAGAATTTTCAATTCAAACAGAAAAGGAAAGCATTGAATAAATGTATGATTTATAAAGCAACTTTGGCAGTTTTTTGGGGGTATTTTCGAGTGTATTTGCAGTATCTTGCAAGTGTTGGTGCCCTTTAGTTATCATAGTAATATAACAGATGTATTCTGCAGGTCATGCTGTGATATTTTGTTGGTCTTCTCTCAAGCAACATTTACGCAGATAAATATAATTTCAACAACAATGCAATTCTACGTTCTACTAGTATTGTTGCTGAACCTTTCCGATCCCTTTGTGACCTCACCGCACCATCTTCTGATGCTTCCACCAAGAGTAAAGTGGCATGTCACTGATCTCAAATCCCCAACTATAGCAATGAGTTGACTAAAAGTGACTCCGCAGTTTGAAGTTGAGGTGGAACAACCATCCCGGCCGTCTTCTGGTGAAACTTAAAAAGTGTTTCCCGATTGGCATTTTCGTTATGGAAAATCCAGCTACCTCGTAGGATCAGCTTTCAAAAGATTTGCACAATTATTTCACCTGTGTGTGTCTTTTTTTTTTTTGTTCAGTTGTATTTTTTCCCCGTCTCTTTTATTTGGATTCCGATCTCATGTGCCTCCCTCTCCACCGCACAGTTACTCAGCGGAACGTTCAACGGAGAATCTTCCTGCTCTCCCCTGCGTGACGCTCATTAGCCTAAACACACAAAGACAAGGAACAGTGCGGTCAGGATGATCTTTGCCACTGACGCTCAACCCAGCTGAGCGACTTTCATTTGCCGGCCGCCTCCCGTGACTTTCGAATCAGGTTTGGTGAATAATTTTATCCTTCTTCTTTATCCACCACTGATTTCACTCAAGATGGAGAATTTGGCACGCGGCCCTTCAGGCGCTTGCCAGCGAGCTACTGCGACTCCGTGCAACTGAAGTTTGGCCGCTTGTGGGCACATTTCATCACGCTTGTGCGGGCGCGTCGCGGCGCGCCTGTTCGCTTTCAGAGGGGCCCAAGCGTGCAGCGACTCGGTTGCCAGATCTTGGCCTGACCTCCGAGTGACGGCTGACTTCTCCTCTTCGCGGGAGACGTCAGTCAGGGAGAGATGATCTGACACGGCGCCTAAATCCACCGTTCGCCAGGCGGCAATTAGCTTCCCGCCGAGCCGGGATCGGCTTTCTCCCTGTCAGCTGTTCAGGCTATGGATCCCTTTCACGAAAAAGGCAAATTGCGTCCTTTTTCAAGGCTATTTTTCCACTCGCGTGCATTCACGCCGTCGTTCTCGGGGGTTAATTAGGAAGCGCACGCTCGG
This sequence comes from Thamnaconus septentrionalis, assembly GCA_009823395.1. Classification (NCBI taxonomy): domain Eukaryota; kingdom Metazoa; phylum Chordata; class Actinopteri; order Tetraodontiformes; family Monacanthidae; genus Thamnaconus; species Thamnaconus septentrionalis. The sequence goes on along the minus strand of CM020514.1, from coordinate 4,801,496 downwards.
CTGCCTCCCATTAATTACCATTAGGGAGACTTCCCCGTGCGGGAGTCTGCAGGGTGCGCCGCGCCGCACCCGCCCGGCTGTTCCTCCCTTGTCTCTGCTGATGCGCTTTGCGGCCCCAGCAGTCGGAGCGTGAAGGTTGCTAATGGCTGCGTGCTGCTGCTGCCGCCGCCGCCGCTCTCCGGCTCCTGAACCACCAAGCAAACCGTCTTTCAGCCCCCACCTCCCCACCTTTACGAAATTACAACCCCTCCCATAAAAGCAACCCCCTCGTCCCCGCCTCCACCTTTTTGTTGCTTGCCAAGGTGGCTCCTGGGGCCTCGCACCGCTCTCGCCGCTGCCCACCTTCCGCCAGGCTCCCCCGCAGACCCGATTCTATTTTTGCGCCTCCCGGCATTTCCATTACCGCTGCTCCAAGCGGCGAGGGGACACTGATTAAAAGGGAGAGATTGAATTCCTCACCGTTTTCCCCGTCGCCCGTTTGGGCCGCACGCTGCGCCGCGGTCAGATACGGACACCGCCATTAGCAGATCAGGCGTCCAGGGGGGTTCGGCAGGCGGCTGTATCGAAAACCATTTCCCAATTTTCCGCCCAGTCGTTTGGATCTCGGATCCTTTTTTTTTTTTTCATTTACATAACAGGCGAACATTAGGAGAAAAGGTACAAATGGCTACGGGAAGAGAGAAAATCGAATGGCGACGCAGTGGAGCCGGGAAGCTCTTTTGTCAAAGTGCAGCATGTGTGTCCTATAAGGGAACAACAGGAAGGATAATGTGTTGTTGAGGTCTGATCCTGTGACCTGATTTGCCAGATGCATACATTTTGAAATCTATCAAGCAGCCTGTAGGTGGCAAAAAAAGTAAAAGTAAGTAGGTGGTTGAATGCAGTTTAAGTTTTGCTAGCTTGTTGGATAAAATGAGATTTCCTGATTACCACTGGAACCCTTTTGGAACAACATCAAGATGGTGTGAGGGGTAAAATCTAATCCTCTGTTCCTCTGTCACAGCCTTGTGTTGAGCAGTGACGCTCCATCTACACTTGGGTGGAGACAAAAAGCCTTTATAGGTCTTTGTTGTCGCGCTCTGATCAAACTGGACAAGCTAGCTGTTGCACTTTCCTATTTTTTATGCAGTCACACTCCAAAGTGGCCGCTTGCTCTTCTGATCCGAGCTTTTTTTTTTTTTTTTTTTTTTTTTTTCCGTCAAGATGGATTTAAAAAAAAAAAAAATCAAAATTCGACATTCTCCACGATCTAACCGCATTACAGGGTTAGCATTCAGCATAGATTGGCAGTTAATTTGCCATGTAATCCGCTTCCTTACGGTGGATAGTTCGATGACCCACGGATGACTCACCGCATTTGTGGAGAATGAATCTGGCGACATCTTCCAATGCAAGTTGCAGTCCTGGATCCAATGGATTAAGATGACTCCCTCCAAACGGCAAACACAATGGCCACGCGCCCCAACCGGAAAAACCGAAGAGACACATCTGGAGTCTCCGTGCCGGTGCCGAGGTGTCATGCGAGCCTACAGAGAACCTGCCGGTCTAATCTGACTCGACATGGTGATGTTTACATTGTGTGTTCGTATCACCCGCTGTAGCCTTCCACACAGGAGCCTTGTGCAAGACAGCGCGTCACAAAGCGGCGAGCAGCTCCTCTTCTGCTGCCGCTTAAATCCTCTGACATCTTCAAATGTTCGCTATACAATCCTCTCTCTTTCTCCCTCTGTGCTCCCCTTTCACCACCGTCTTTGGCAGCTGTGCCATATCCTTGCTGATCTTGAAAGCACTGTGTGCACACGGCTCCTAGTTCGAGGCTACTGTTTTTTTTTTTTTGGTGGCTGATAAAGAAAACAAACAAAGGTTTTGATGTTTCAATTCAAATGGATGAAAATCAAGGAGCAGTGGGGACATGGATCTGATGTTTTGCATGTGGCATTGCAATTGACATTGGGTTGAATAATTTTTGTGCACGTACCTTCGGAACGGTGGCGAATTGAATCGAATCAAAGTGGTGGTTAGCCTCAGTTTCCTCCGAACTATCCCTTGAATCTCGTACGTGCGCTCTTCCTCGACAGTATCTTGACTCCTGCTTGCAGCCGTATCATTTTCCACCCTCATTAACACAAATCATCGCTTCGCTATTAAAGAGGGTTAAATCTGGCCTAATTACTTTTTTTTCTTTTCCCAAAGCCCATTTTGGTGCGATTCTCGCAAAGGAGTTTATCGATCGGGTCAGGCCGTGGTTGCGGTGGGAGACAGTGATGTATTGGAAGAAAGTGAAGAGCTGACAGGTCTCAGTTGGCAGGCCAGCGGGCGGTTGAAGCCCTGCGGTCGAGGCTCCTTCAGGGCCTTCAAGTCTGAAGCGGAGGGGAAGTGGCATTAGGAACAATTGATGGCCACTGACCCGTTCTGCCTGATTGAATTAAATACACGTTCCTTCCACCCAATTCCTTATTTAACCGGATTAATGAAACCTGACTTGGCCAAGACCACGGCATAACTAACAAGACACAGCAGCAATATATGTAGAGTAATAAAAACGTTACGATAAAAAAGTACATTAGGGAATTTTTAATAAAAACATCCAACCGTGTTACATCTCCATTCCCCCCCAACAGCATCTGAGAAGTGACTCGGGCATTATTGCAAGTTACAGGTCGTTCCAACCTGCCTGTAATAACAATATTGCAATGATAACTATCTTAATATTTACATTGAAGAACAATAAAACTTTATTGTTCTGTAAATAGTGGCGGCAAGTATTCAAAGACTGAGCCAGCGTTGTTTTGGCGGAAGGTCCACTCATGTTTTGGTTGGAAAATCTCTGCCGCACTGTTGTTGGGAGAACCTCACAATGACTGCTGATGATGCATCACTGCTGTGCGTTGACCCTAAAATAAAAACAAAAACAAAGGATTTTTATGGGTCCACAAAGTACTTCACAGGCATGACATCCCATGCTGGCCATTGAGAAAGGGGCCACGGCAAAATGAATGGATTCATGTTGTGCAGTAGCCTCGATAAGTATATTCCTCAGTAGCCCACCAGCTAGCGATAAGCATTAGCTGTTGACCGATCATCTCGTAGATGACAAAAAGCAGCAACCACCGGCTCCTCCGGATGAGTGACGCGTTGACATGTGCCGCGCCGTCGGCTCTGATGGATTTTGATCGGCTGTCAGTGTTCCTGTCATCCATCAAACCATTCAAAAGAGTGATCCGAACAACATCACTTATGACAATGGCTGTCATTATGTTTCTGCGAACGCCGCAATCCACTTGAGTTAGAATTTTTAAAACAATATCTTTGGAGTTAGTTAGTCTTTCTTTATAGTGACCAGAGTTTGACCTGAATGATCAAATCAGATTAATTGCAGGACCTTCTCTATATCCTCTATGCCTCATTTTGCTCAGAATCCGGAATTGCTTTTCTTTGTATTTGCAAAGAAAGGCAATTCCGGTTTGCTTTTCTTTTGCAAATACAAACACACGTACCGAGGGATTTGCAATGATTTGTGACATATAGCTTCTTTTAGAGCTGCAGAAACACAGAAAAGCTCAATGACGCGGAGCATTGTTGGCAGTGTCAGATGTTTCCTAAAATGTTTACTTCCAGGTTTTTGCTTAGATCCGTGGTTTTCAAGTCCGATAATGGTGGTTGGCGAAATTTCACCTTCAACCCCCTGAGAATCAATATTTCCCGCACTACTGCTACTGCGACGCTAGCAGGTGGGATTTGAAACATGCAGACGCGTCACAAATAGGTGGAGACCAGAGTTGACGTCCCAACGGCGGAGATGATCTGGATGGGAGAATCAATGAATAAGTGAATCTTTGTCACAGCACAGCTCTTCATTTCCACGGGGCATTAAAAAAAAAAAAAAAAAAGTAATCTGATGGCTCCTCCTTAATGGCTGCCGGAGATCTAGATGTCTGAGTAATGAAATTATTCTTGGCCCATACAGGAATTCTTTCACGCCACATTTGATTACATGATTAATTAGGTTGGGCTTCATGCCCCGTCGCACATTTACCAACAACCTCGAGAGAGTGAGTGAGAGAGAGAGAGAGAGAAACAACGCACGCAAAAGACACACTGCCGTGGCCATTGCACGTTACGTAACAGTACAGCGTAAAATGAGGACGAGGTCCGTTTTTATTATGTTTGCATTCTTCAGGTCGAAGACAGTTGCTGTTCACCTTTGCTAAAATCTGAATTGAAAAAAAAAAAGATATTGCTTATATATCTGAGATGAATCTGTTTGCAGCCTCAGTCAGAACTTGAAAAACAAACAAACCAACAGACTGGAATGTACCAAAATACCACTTTTTTTTTTTTTTTTTAAAGCAGTGTAATATGTACTATAAAAATGTAATAATGAACAATTTCACAGCCGCCTGAAGTGCAGGCGGTGTGGGCACCGAAGGACCTACTTTAATTAAGTATCTATTGAAGTGCCACGTTGAAAGGCTGCACAATAGATTTCAAGGTGACGTTTGAGCATTTGCCACCGTTTTCCACGAGTCTCAGTCCAACCTAACACAAGCCTGCTTTTAGCAGAGCGGAGCCGAACCGAAAGGCTGTCGCACTGTACTCTAATGCACTCTCATTGCTTTGGTGTTTTGAGAAACCGTTGCCCCCTGATGGTCTCTGACCAGTCTGACCTCTGACCCCTGACCTCCGCCATCAACAAGACACTTTCCCTACACACAAGTGCCACTCGCTGTGTATTTTACCATTTTTTTGGACCACTCTCTGCAAATTGCGGAGATGGTTGTGATCTTGTTACAAAAAAAAAAAAAAAAATCCCAGCAAATCAGCAGTGAAATGCTCAGACCTGCAGCCCGTCTGGCACCAACAACCACGTTCACCGCGTCCAACCTCACTTGAATCCCCGTTCCTCCCCATTTTCGATCGTCACTTTGAGCTTCAGTAAGTCGTCTTCACCACACATGCATCCCTAAATACTTGCCGTGATGGGCTGATTGGCTATTTTTGCTCCAAAGCAATTGAGCATTACACCGAATACTTCACCTAATCCATCCATCAATTTTCTATTTCTGCACGCTCGCATAGAAAGACACACAACCGCTCGCTCTCACACCAATTTAGAGTCCTTCATTTGACTCGTGTGTGTGTGTGTTTGGATTCACAAAGTTTCTTTTTCTTTTACCCTTGTCGTAATAAAATGGCCGGTGAGGGTTTGTGCAATAGGAAGAAACACGCGACTGTATGTGGCCAAACGTGTACATGCAACAATGAAAATGAATTAGATGACCAGATAAAACTCTAAATAGAAAATCGATCCAAAGATAAATGACTCGGCAGAAATCCTGAGGTTTCATGCCTGGAGGTTTCAAATCCACCTCTGAGGCGGAATGTTACTGGATCACACACCAAAAATGAACACACAATTACCTCTGATTAGTCTGTTTGAATTTGACAAATGTAATGCTTGTCCAGTCACCGATCAAAAGTCAGCCTGTTATTTTAATGGCTCCATATTTTGCAAAAGCTGATGTCACAGAGGATCTCACCGATGGCACTTCTTCCAGGTGTGAGACTCGCTCGGTGAGCGTCAGTTAAGCAGGAAGCTCCAACCCAATGTTTTACCAGCGGGCCGTAAACAGAGGGCTAAACCATATTTGAGATACTTTGGCTAATCAGCCATGCAAAGCTCGTCCGCTGGAGGACGAAAGACGAGAAAACATATTGGACCTCTAACGTGTTTTATTGATGTTATTGAGGGGAACCATAAATCTGAAAGGCTTCAGAAGACACTTATGATTTTATCCCACAATCATAAATATGATCTGCTTCTTAGTCCGATCCGAGTGACGCCTCCTCCCCGCCAGCCGCACCTCCGATCCAGAGGGGCGGCGCTGTTGGCGAGCGGCGTCCGCGTCCCACGGCTGACTCTGGCCGACCCTGCCCTGGTGGCGCTGAGACATTTCACTTCATTAAGCTGCGGGGCGGGGCGGGGCGGGGACATGTGACTCTCCCCCTCCGATAGCAGCGCCGCGTGTGAAAGGACGACCGTTGACAATGAATTAAACATGGCGGGTTTAAATATAGACCTGGTCAGGAACAAAGGCGCCTCTGTGGGGTCTCATCCCGAAACCGGCTCACGTCCTCTGACATCACAGCCTGACTGGTGGCGCATTTTAAACATCCCGGCTGATTGAGAACGCCGAATAACGTCCGGTTAATACGTTGTGGCTGTGTTTTTGTTTTTTTTTCGTTTGTTTTTTTGCACCCATTTAATCAAGCGGCGCAAGCAATCCCGATTTTATTAGGCAAGCATTTCATTATCGCAGCGCCCGGTTTGTTGACCGGCTGCACTGATAAACAGGCCGCCGCAGAGATACAATTGCTGCGCCCGGTCCATCCGTCCGAGGCTACAATCAGCGGCCGATCACAGAGACTCGGACCGAAAATTGTCAGCCTTCATTTTCAGAATTTGACGGCCGCGCCCATTTTTTTTTTTTTTTTGTGAGACTCTACATCCTCTAAATGCGAGCTGCAATCATCCCGGTTTGCTCGGCAACAGTGAGGTGCCGCTTTGTTTTTGGTGGGGCGGGGACAGCTGATGGCACTGACCGTGTTGTTTGAAGACGGTCGGTAGCTGCTTTCCGTGTCCATGAAGGACGCTGCCTCTGCCTGCTGAATACACTGTGCGCACAATTATTAGGCAAGTGAGTATTTTTGACCTAGTCATCGTTTTGGCGCATATTTTCCAACTCCGAGCTGTGTAAACTTGAATGCTCTTTGGATTTGAGCATTTCAGGAGGGGTACATTTTTGTAATAAGGGAGTGGTGTGGTCTAAGGAGATCAACACCGGTGTGCGTAATTATTAGGCGGCTTCTTTTCCTCAGGCAAAGGGGGCCAAAAAAGAGATTCAACTGACTCTGAAAAGTCAAAAATTGTTAAAAGAAAAAAAAAAGTCATGAAATTGCTTAGATATTGGGGCGTGATCACAGAACCATCCAACGTTTTTTTGCAAATAGTCAACAGGGTTGCAAGAATGTGTAGAGGTAAAAAAGACGCAAATTAACTGCCAAAGATTTGAGAGGAATCAAACGTGAAGCTACCGGGAACCGATGATCCTCCAGCGCTGTCATTATCGAGAACTGCAACCTACCTGGAGTGACAAAAATACACCCTGCCTAGCAAAGTGCTAACGGTGTAGGCTGGGTTCCCTTTACAAGCCTTGCACATTTCTACGTACATACAACCTCATGAAGATTAAGACTAAGCGCACCATACGCACCTCAGATGATTCCAAATTCTCTTTCTATCGTCTCTACTTGTGTTTTGTGGCCATTGTTTCACGACTCAATTTTCATCATCGTCATCGATAAGGTAATAAAAATTGCGATATGAGGCTTTAGTGTTATTTCTTCTGGGGGTGGAGAGTCATATGACCCGCCCTCCACTTCTGTTGACATCCAGCCTTGTTGTCAAAGCCGGTCCTGTCGCACGTGCAAGTTAGTGCATGTGAAGCTGTGCCTCCCGAGGCCCATTAGAACAGCTGCCCCACTATCTTGTAAGCAGCGAAGAGCAACAGCTGCTAAGTGCTAATATACATAAGTGGTTATAATTGTATTTTAACTAACTTTAGATCAATCTTAGCAAAAAAACAAAAAAAAACTAAAGTGTCGGATGGAGCGTCCGTCACTGATTGTGGTCCCCTTAGAAACAACATTGTAACAATTCTGGTAAGGGATGACAACCGTCTGGATTTCAGGTTCTATCCAGCGTAATTTCATTTTATATTAGCATGCCCAGCTTTTTCAGTGGGTTTCAGTTGCTTTGGGACCTGATGGGACCAAAGAGGGGTTGTAGCATGAAAACGCAGAGTTCCAAACCCTCTTAGTTTTGGTCTGCATGCTGTGCCCAGCTGTGTTCTCAAAACTACCCCTCTGAGCTTTTTGCTTTGCGAGCCTTTGCGACATCCATTTCCAAAAAGTTGCAACGAGTTACTACTGTGGCGTCGCCTCAAGAAGGTTGTAGGTTCAATTCCCATGCCCGCGGTGTGCCTACAGCCCAGAAGCATACAGGACTAACGTGCCACTCTAGGTTCTCTATCATTGGTGGTGCTTGTGTGTGGATAGTCGTTTTCTTTCGTGAATGGTCCAGCGTGTAAAATTTGGCTTGATCTATGATTTTTATATTGGTAGTAGCTCAACATACTGCCCATAAATACATGAATTAAAGTGTATACTCACAGTACAGTAAAAGTCTTTTGGTTTTCCTACCCTTACAACGGTTCTCACCTATATACACGAATATACACAGAGCAACAAGGGTCTTGCTCCTAGTTGGCTGCCATCTTGCGCCGACATCTTTTCAGGAAGCCCACCTGACTGTGGCCTAAATACAAAACACTTTGTCAGGCAGGCTGACACACCTTTACACACTGGACCTCTAAATCCTTGCAACCTGTCCAACGGTGTAACCCCCTCCTCTGCCCCTAGACGGCTGGAATAGTCTGCAGCACCTTACGACCCTCAGCGCAGGAGAGGAGGCGGTGGAACTTTTCTCGCATCCTTCTAATCACGTTTGTTTTTTTTGTTGTTTTTTTTATCTCTGTATGATGGACACTACCAGATATTTTTTGCCCTGCAACGCGAACCCACTCATCGACCGCATCAGCGCTCCGCCGTCCAAGCGCTCAATAAAGGAAAATTAATAAGCGTGAGAAACGGGCTGCGCTGACTCCTCTTCATCTGCAAAGGAGCCTTAAAAGGCACTCAGTCCCAGCGTGCAAGACAAATGTCAGCGCGCTGCAGCTCTAATGCCGTGTTTGTTCTTTCTTCCCTCTCTCTCTCTCCCACCGCACGACTCAGAAACAATTAGGGGCCGCTCAGCCACCGCAGGAAATAAATAAATAAACAAGTAAAAAAAAGGTGGCGCCCGCGCCGATGTGCCAATTAAAGCGAGTCTGCGAAGCGAACAACTGCCGCCTGTCACGCTGCAAAGAGAGTGGATGTTGTGTTGTGAAAAAAATACATACGTACGTACAGCAGCCACTTAAAATGATGCCTTCCGCTGTTCTGCTGGCTCCAGCGAGCGATCGTTGTGTTGGCGGCGAACAGGTTGGGATTCTCTCCCTGCAGCTCTGGAGGGGATCGTTTTGATCCCGTGACAGGATGAGGGGGCATGTTGATAATGAGACAAAAATCACGTCAAGGCGCGATGATTAAGTCGGAGCAGCAAAAGACAGCTGGGTGGCAATTTGGTGAAATCTTTCAGAAATTGACGCCAGATTAGCGACAAAGGAAAGAAATCGAGAAAATGAAAGGAGGGAAATAAGGAGTCTGAAAGGTTGCGCGTGTTTCTTTGTTTGGTTTTGTTTTCACAGAAATTCATTTTAAAATTTTGGAATCTGTTTTGCTAAACTGGGGGGGATGAAGTAGATTTCTGTCGACTAAATAAATTCCGCGGATACATTTTGTTCCCTTTCAGTTCGCCTCCTTACTTTTAGTCTAATTGTCCCTCAGTTTGTTTTTAGCAATGTTTTTGCAGCTCTGTTGTTGTCGTAATGATCTCTTGGAAATTTAAACCCTCATTTGCTCGGCGAACAATATGAGATTTCAAACACCTGGCAGGCCAGATGGAACGTTTTGCCAAGCCCACTGAATTTATTGTATTTCTGCATCAGGCGTTCCAGAAAAGATGTTCAACAAACTCTGTGTTTGACCCTGAACTTTGATTTAAAAACAACAACAAAACAAATCCTGACCAGCTAATTCAGTTGACTCGTTCTGTACAGAGGGTTCGCTTTGAATGTAGACTGTGCACCAGCAAAGCCAGTGTTAACGGAACACAGATATCGTGTTTCACCATGGCAACCAACAACAAGACTCAAATCGGAGATGCTTCCCTGCATGTGCACATTGTCAGGAGGAACGGCGTCGCAATTGCTGCAGCAAATAACCAAGAATTTAGAATGTTCCACCTTGATGTGACGTGTCACTTACACTCATTGTGCAGGACGATATGACTGCACCGAAATGGTTAATTCTGCAGAGTTTGAATACAACAGTGCCATTGCATGTTATACTATGTAAGAATGAAATTTATTGGTGCCCTTGGTGAAACATTTTCTCTGCATTTGACGCATTCCATTCATAGTGAACCTTTAAGCAGTAGCTATACCTACTCTGGGCAATGGGGGGCAGTCAAGGCTGTAGGAAGCTGTGTGTGTCTGTGTGGCCTGTTCCTTGGCCAAAATCCCGCTGCCCCCATCCGGATCTTGTCACTATCACCAAGAAATGATTCGCAAATAAAAGTCTTTTCGAAGATCGGCAAAAGAAGTGACCCGCCGTATTAAGGGGATTCAAGTTCCGATAAAGTTTGGAGTGGACGTACGGCCGTGGAGAAACTTGGCTAACTGTCGGAACGTCGGAAGTTGCCTTTGCTTTTCCGCTCGCCTTGATTCGGCTGCCCGGGGTTTGTGTGGACGGGGCCTTTGTCAGCAAAGCGATCGTGACGGATTGTGTCATTGACGCCTCTGCAAACAGTTGCCTTACAGGTAGGGCTCTCATTGTTGATGATCTATAAAACAAAAAAAAAAGAGCGCATCCACAGAGGGCAGTGATGGATGGGGTCATGCAGCTATGTCAGATATTGAAAGGGAGGAGAAAAAAAAAGAGTGGCAGCCAAGATGTCAGGAATAATAGCCGGGTGTCTCTGTAGTTGCTTATAGAGTAGCGCTGCTTCTTTATCTACAGGAGCCTCCGGAGGACACACGTGGTCCGACTAACTGGATGTGTAAAAAACTCTTAAATGTGCGGAAGCATATTGCCTTTGCATTGGTAGCGGGTAGGAGGAGGCGAAGCTTTTTATTTGGAATGAGACAATAAAGTTGTTCATCCAGAAAGAACAGCACGTTCTCCTATATGACCTGCACAGGGTGAAGTAGGAAAAGAGAACAATGTTTCTGACTCTGAAAAGGGGAAGAAGGACAGAGAGAAACTGAAACCATGTTCAGGTTCACATGGCCTGCTGAGTTTTCCTCATTTCACAAGAGCCCATAGAAAACATTTGAAAGGAGTATTCATCAAACCTTTCTTTGATTCCGTTCGAAGGGGATTAGATTTTTCTTTATTTTACAAGGTCCTAGCATCATGTTGTGTTTTTTTTCCCAATGAAATATGCGAGTGCAAGTCACAAACATTTCCGAGTTATCTGGCCTCAGTGCCTCAGATGAAGATCTGGTCCCCTGGCACAGTGGCTGTCCACTGGTCTACGGAAGAAGAGAGTGAATGGCGACCTATCCCATTAAATGGTTTTGTCGCTGCCTCCTGGTAAGACGTGCTAACGTGCTAACAAGCTAACTGAGCATTGTAACTCTTAACAACTTCGGCACGGCTTGCCTTTCATCCCAGCGTTTCTTCCTTCCAAAATATCGAGTGGTTGGCCTCGTTTTGGGTGGCGCAGTCGTCTCTGTGACCAATCAGGAAGTTGATTGGCGAGTCGGCGCAAAGATGGCCTGAAATCTAGTTTGTGCTCTTGGCGATGGATGGATGGACGGGTGGATGAGCAAGAACTCAGACTTGCAAGAGACCTTGTGCGATGACACACTTTCTCTGCAAAGATGTATGAGGGTGGAGTCACTTTTTGGAGACATACGTTTTTGTAGAATTAATTCATTACCCGGGTCACCAAAGAAGTATTTACTATGAATCTTTCCCCCTTGGGGACTTTCGAAGTGCAGCTCTTTAAATGATTTCCTCCCGCCCAGGGCGGCATCACTGAACAAACAAAAAAAGCATCAGTCGATTTGGTTACGAGCCGACGAGGTGACATGCTGATGGGAGACCTTGAGATAATGGAAATTTTCTTGTTAGAGCCACGGGGAGGGCGGGGGAGGGGGCAGGAAGAGGGAAGCAAGTTACACAGAGAGCCACGCTGACTTGCACGAAACGATGCTGCACAGCAGCCAGGTGCATGCTGGGAGGGTTTTGAAGAGGACTCTGCTGCTTCCCTGAGGCTGAGAAAAAAAAAAAAAAAAAAAGGGGGGGCTTCAAGGGGAACGAGCGGGACCGCCTCAGAAATCCCCCGGGAGAACTCGGGCTTTTACTGCCGGCATTCATTCTTTCAGACAAGAACAACGCTGCCGATGTTAGATTCATTTAAGTCCCAACGCCCCTCCAACCCCCACACCCAAACCCAACCCCCTCCACCTGCACTCATATGCACTCACTAAACTATGTTTCATGCTTCATGAGCACGACGGTTATTTATTTATTTTTTTTGCCCTCACGCGGCACTAAAGTTCCTGCTGCTTTTTTCACAGTGGCCGACAAGAGCCAAACACAATGCAACTGCCTAATGCGCCTTAGTTGGCAAAAACAGCTTCAGGTATGGAAACGATGTTAATCCACAAACACAAACACATGCAAATGCAAAAAAAAATGTACATAAACCAGTCACTACAACGGAAGTACTCCAAACCTGCAGGGGGCGCTCTTAGCGGCTCAATGGAGAGACACACAGGTAGACAGAGAACAGCCGACTGACGGTGTTTCAAACAACAGCTGAAAGGTTTAGCACGCTAATGTGACTTTTTATTTGAGTATATTTTATGCTAGTTTCTACTAGCGTAAAATTGGAGCACTTCCGTTGTAGTGACTGGTTTATGCAGCGTTTTTTTTCATTTGCATGTGTTTTCTTGGTTTGCATCTGTTGTGTTTTTCTTCACTTCTCTGTTTGCAGCACAATTGATGATTAAGTCTATGTTTTTATGTCCTCCACCGCGTTTTTTCGTTTTGCACCACTATCCTTTTTGAACCTTGTGTTTGTGTTAGCTTATTTGCATCATTTCCATACCTGCAGCTGTTTTTGCCAACTAAGGCGCATTAGACAGTTGTATTGTGTTTTGCCCTTGTTGGCCACCGTAGTTTTTAGCTCGGCGAGCAGGAAGTTGACGGGGCCAAAGGACGCTTCCTCTTGGTCGCCGTCGCTCGCGGCTTCCGGAAAACCTCCACGCCTCTGACAAAGATGAGGCGTCTGGTCATTAGCGAAAGCGCGTGGGCGGGCTGAAGTGAACGGTGAAGTGAAGGGGACATTAGCCGTTCCGCGCCGGGGCTAATTGGCGCTCACGTGCCAACTTGCGCAGGGGGTGTCGCTCTGGATTTCACACGCGTTGCAGCGCTGATGTGCATTAAGCCCTTTTAAACATGGGACGTGCAAAGTGCAAATCCGTGCCCTCCGCCCACCACGTGGAACTGTTTGTGTGACTCAGAGGGGAAAGGGCCAGTTTCCGCTCTGCCACTTCTGTAACTGTTTGAGCCTCGGGTTTAACTGAGACTACTGAGGAATTCCAGACAGCTACAAGGCTTGCAGGGTAGAGGTTTGCGCTCATTCTCTCAATTGCCAAAACCTCCACGAAAGAAGCAGGTGTGTAAAAGTGGTACTTTTGGTGAGGAAAAAAAAAAAAGCCTGGAAGATTCCATGTCTTTTTGTCAGGCAGCAGTTTTCCTCCCACAAGTGAAAACAAAAACAACAAAAAAAGTGTGTTAGGGTTACACACCATGCATCGCTAAGTCAGAAGTGATGCCATCTTCTCCATGATGTTATTTGACCCCCTACCGAGAAAATAGACACCTCGGAAAATGTATATAACAATCTGCAGCTTTCACACATGACAACTAAACAATAAAGTTCAACAATGTGAACACAAACAGCACACTGCCTCCGCATTTGCATTATCTGCTTTGCTTAGTGGTTACCTTTGCCTCTCACGTGGGTTTTAAAATACCACCGCAGGAAAATTAACCCCAAGTGAAAATGCTGCAATCCGGGAAATTCACCAGCTAAGGAGAGCACGCGAACACAACAGGTCCACTGAAAAATTCCAGGATTTTTTGAGGTGGCAAATTACAGACATTGCACTGGACACGACATTTAATTGGTTTGGAAGCGCCAGCACGGCTTTGTGCATTTCCCAGAGAGAATTGGGGCCAAGCTCGCAAGCTTAAACGTTTTTTAACTTAATAGCAAATGCCAAAGCTCCCTGTTGTGCAGTTTCTATTAGCCCAGCAGTGTCGCCACAGCGTTTCCAGATGCCGTGTTTGTCACCTGCTGAAGGCGCAGCGAGAGTTGAGCCGCCCACTGCGAGGAAATCTGCTCCGAGTTCCGCGTTAACCATTTAAAGGGCCGAACCGACCAACCAGACTTTGTAACGCGCCAGAAATTCACCCAACCGTCTTGGGAGCAGTTAATCAGCCTTCATTCGTCCCCCAAAAAGCTGCGCAGACAAGAATTTAGGAAGAAATAGAAATCCGCTCCGGCTCCAGTGAGCGACGTCATTCAAGTATCAGGTCAAAAAGAAGGCTAAACCCTCGTTTGTTTCCATCTTAGGCGCTGGAAAACTCAATAACCCATTGGCACATGTGAGCGTGGACGGCGTGCACAACTCCCAAATGTCCGTTAGACCAATTCCGACTGGTTTGTTAAATATTGCTCCGCAATTAATTAAATCCGTGTACGGATGGGTTCTTCTCGGGTCGCACTGGCAAGGGAGTGTTTTGCTAATCTGGCTCTTAATCTTCTAATCGAATCGAAGAGTGTTTGTTTCCCCCCCTCCACTATAGCGTGGGGAACAAAGTAATAAGCCGCACGAAGGAGTGCAGCAACTGCAGGCTTGTGCTTTAATCAATTTCACCTTTCTGCTTGTGCGCGCGCGCGTGTGTTACAGTGCATTAATTTAGCTCAACTTTTATGAGCCGATGGAAAACAAATGAGTCATTAACTAGAAAGAAGAACAGGCTGCTGTTCATCATCCGCGTGCGAGTCATTCGACTAGTGAGTCACGGTTCCCTTTCTCTCTCGACTCGTTCACTGGCGGCTCCCTGCTACCAATAGCTAGCCAACTGCAGGGCGGGGATCACTGTTGTGACAGTGTTACAGCTGGGTTTTTTTGGAGTCTTTTTTTTGTGTTTTCGTTTTAACTCCGCTCCACTTTTGCCTCCCTGCTATTAGGGCAAGCTGGAGTGAACGAATCAGACGCTCACGAAATGAACAAATCGGTGAGACGCTCGTGGAGTGGGTGGAATTTGTGTGAGCATATGGATTCACGCACTGAGTGACTTACTCAGTAACTCAAATGGCTGAAAAATGCAAGTTCTATTATTGACTCACATAAACTCTAGCCAGTTAAAAATAATTGCTTTCCATCACTACTGTTCATGTCCACTGCTTTTATCTTCTGGGGTTTAACACTTTACACAACAGGCCGAGCGCAAACGCACTCCCAAAATCTGTCTGGAACCATCTCCATCTTTCCACATTGATTTCAAACGGTTGATTCTGACCTTATCATCCAAAATAATCGGACTTGAGTCTCTCGTATTTTGTACGTTTTTAATGAGGTTTCAGATTCAAAACGAGATTGTATAAACTGTCCTTGTTACCGGGGTGTCTTTCCGTCACGTACACAATGCGCCAAGATCACAAAAGCAGCAGGACACGCACGGCACTAAAAGTCAACCAGCTGTCCCGCACAAACAGCACATGCCCGAGGGATAAGAGTAGTTTCCTAAGAGAAGATACATACCTACATAAATGCATATGTATATGTATACATAATGTGTTTTGGGATGGAGTGTACGCTTCTTTCTAGGGTAGCCGAACATCCTTTTTTTTGTGGTCCCAAATATATTTCTTTAAACTTGCTGCCACATGCATCATTTTATTCAAGTTTTAATGCAGTCGTGCCGTCACCTGCACAATCAGCCTGCTGTTGTTTGTTTGTTTGTTTTGTTTGTTTGTTTGTTTGTTTCCACTTCTATTCCTCGTTTCCTCCACCACCGCCGTTGACCTTGGAACACAGCGGGTTGGCCAAACAACCCGCAGCGCCGGGCAGCTGATCTGGAGCCCGGGATGATATCGCGCTGGAGATAATATGATTGAAATCTCCACAGAAGCAGCCTGACGCTTGTTGTGCACGGATTGTTTTGCTGACTGGATCCTCTGAGGTCAAGGTGGAGCAATCGCTCGGCAGATCTGCTGAGCGCTTCGCAGAGACAACGTCCTTACATTCCAGTCGGTTATTTTAAAAGAGAGTCAGAGATTCGATTCTCCAGCAGTTGCTACAAACAGTAGCTGTTCTTTCTCAGGCTTGCGCACTATTTTTACAGTTTACTTTCTTCATAAAGTCAGACTATATGATTTTATTGTTATAGTAAGTAGCTGTGTAGAATTTATCCTTTCCTTAAAAGCTGCAGAAACTCATCTTCTGTCTTGTCTGACACTGAGGTTCGGTGTTTCTTTTTATCCCCTCGGTCCTCTTGACTAAAACGCTGTGTCTGATGGAATGGAAAGTCTCACAAGTTCACTAGATTAAAATCACATGTACTATTAGGGGGAAAACAAGCATGTTAAAATGGTCGGGGACAGGAAAGCCCTTTCAAAAACTAGCAGAACCTTCTGTCTGCCACATTTAAAAACACAAGACTATCAGTATTTCTCTGCCGTTGGAATCAGCTGGTAACAGCAGATTTCCTTTTATTGCATGGGGTGACACTCGACTCTCGTCACAACAACCAGTGGTGGACGTGTCTATTGAAAAGAGAATGAGTAAGAGCCATTGGCTGCAATATTATTTTTTCACCTTGTGAAATTACTTTGGAGTTGCTCTTTTACACCCTGGTTTTTGAGGAAGTGCAGGGAGCCAAACTAAACCCGCCTCTTTTGATTGATCTTTTCATATTCCGACCGCAGCATTCCGCTAGCGGTCGCTGTCGGGCAGGGAGGGGACAGATGACGTCGCTGCCGTGCGAATCCGTTCGCGTTGGCGATCGAGAACCGAGACGCGTCGCAGCTAATGGTGCGTTCGCTGCGAACGCGGCGAGCACAATGGAATCGCAGGGTGTCGTGCCGCTCGGTCATCGCGCCATCGCGCTAGCTACGTTCAACGTTTCCGACCTTCAAGCGATGACTCGACAAAGTGGCAGAAACCCTGAAAGAATCGCGTCGCCTGAGGTGACAGTACGTGCCAAACGGTCTGTGCGTTGACTCTGTGTGCATTATTGCAGCTTTTCTCGCCTCGCGCTCCTTGCGTTCGGGTGTGAGTCAGCTTTACACTTGAGTTTCCAAGCGGTGGACAGAAAAAGCCTTAATGGGCCCCAGTGTACAGCGTGAGTGCTTCTCTTTATATTCTTACCGCCATTATCATACCTCCTCCATCGAGCAGCATACATTAACGGAATACTTAATAAAGCTTTCGGGGCGGTGTCCATTTTCACGGCTATTCCAACACCGCGCAGGCGTCCTCAGGGGGGAATCGCAACATTTTTTCCTTTTCTCACTCGCAAGCCGCAACGATTCCTGCCAATTTCTGACAGTCGGGTCACGAGTCACCACAGCGAAGGGGAGTCAACAACTCTCTTTCTCTCTCAAGTACGGGCACCGTAAAGATTCAGAGGCGGCTCGCGCAGGTTGACACCCCCGTCGAAACTCATTTTTCCGAGCGCAAACAAACGAAAGAAGGCTTCCCGATGAGAGGCTAGTCTCATTGGCAAAACTCCGACACCCGCCCACTCCCTTCTCGGCGTGTTTACCACTCTCCTGCACTCATTAGCAGCCATTGCGCCAAGTGCTCGTTACGATGCTGTTGCCGCGCAGCTCCCAAATAAGCTCTTGTGTCTTTAATCTCGTTTTCATTTTTTTTTTTTTTTTTTTTGTGCGTTCCCCCACCACTCTCTCGGGAGTGTTTATTCCAGCGGGGATTTGAATTACTCCCCCGGTGCCACTGTGACCACTCGATGTGATGACATTTGTTAGACAAAAGAATAATAGGCTTTCATAATTATCGCAATGAAGCCGTGAAGGCTTTGATTTTTTTTTTTGTCTTTTTTTTTTCCTGCTCCGAACGATGAATAAATGCAGGCCGAGTGATAAATGTTTTCACGGCGCCGACGCTTTCATCGGCAAAGTGCTGATCAGAGAGATTCTAATTCTGCCTCCTGATCGAGTGCAAAAAAAACCAAAGAGTCCGCCGCAGCCGAGGCGCACGTGCCATTCATAATTAAACGCCGGCGCTAAGTGGCGGGCCTGGCGTCGCCGTCCTCGCAGGCCCGGCACGGGCGCCGTTCGCCGCCGGCGTTCGCGGCGACCCCGCAGCGCCGCCCCTCCGTCTTTTTTTCACGAGTCGGCTTCTGAGCCTGACCGGCTGTGACATTTTTGGGCGGAACCTTTGGGGACTGCAGAGACCGAGCGTGGGAGCGTTACGCAAGCCCCGCTAAATAATTTACCGCGCGCTCTGCATATTGCATTGCGCGCGGAGTTCCCGCTCGGCCCCCAGACGCCGCACTCCGCGGACTGCGTGTTCTCCGCCGCACGAGTGAAGGGCTTCTGCTGAGGCTGAGGTTTACCCTCCACCGCCTCCCGCCTGCTTCCCTCTGTGTTGCTGGTGAAGTCTCACAGTTGTACGGTTTTGTTGTGTTTGGCATCCGATGTGCTGCATGAGTGCGAGTTGAAGCAAGATTTGCGAAATGGAAAAGAGTAAAAGGAAATTGTTAACGATCCCAATTTATTCCCAGATTCAGATCTTTATTTTCCCAAATGCCGTGATTAATTGAACCAGACACGCTCTCCAGAAAAAAGCATATTTAACCCCGTGTTTACAGCCCCCTGCTACAACTTTTGCACACAGTTGTTACAATTGTTGGATTCTCCACATGGCTTGAGGTGTGGCCGCTTACCCGAGATGGATGTCAGTGCTCTTTGTGACATCACAAAGGGCAATGTTAATTTTAAACACCAGAAGAAGCAAATTATGAACTTTTATGTTAATTTCTGGGGATTCTGCTGACTTGATTGACAAACGGAGAGAGAGAGAAAAAAAATGAGATGAAGACCTTTTCCCGACAAGTGGTATTTAGCCGTCTGACTATGAATCCTCCCCGCCAACCCCTCTTTTTTTTTTTTCTTGGCAGTTTTCTGCCAAGCCTCCCTGACAGATTAGGGATCTGGCTGCAGGAATTGGCCCGGAACGACTCCAGCCCATTTCCCCCCAGAAATTACATCTATATCCATATTGGACAATTTGAGCCTTAGCAATCTAGAACCCAGTGGCCAAACTCGGCGCCAGTCGGGGATGTTTAGCACTTCTCAAGCATTAGCGGCAGAATGCTGCTAACGCGGGAGCTGGTTTGGGACGTTTTTCCAATTTAAAATTGACACGTGAACCAGGGAATTGCGACAGAACTTGGGACGGCCGGAGGTGATGTTTTACAGGTCTCCGGAAATTCCAGGCGAGTTCGCAAACTCAGTAGGTTTTTGGAGGAACCGACTGTCATATTCAGAGTGGACCAATCAGACGCCTTGACTTTCCTTTGGACGCGCTTCGCCACCCCTGTGGTGAGCCGCACAGCTGGCCAGGGTTTAATTGCATCCACAATCTTTCAGAAGTAGCACAAATCCTTCACTGCTGCGTTTTTTTTTTTCCTTTCAAATGAAGGAAGATCTGTTCTTAACGCCACTTTCCCCTGAAATTAAGCTAATTGGTCCGTTAATACTCTGACCAGCTGACAGCAGTTCAGCTTTCCGAGATGTGTCTGCACGAATCCAGACTTCAGCTGCCGTGTAAAGTTCTCGTTAAATAGGTTTTTTTTTTGATGCCATAAATGGGCTTTCGTCCACTAATGAGTTGTTCAGGCTAAAGGCCACAGTGCCTCACTGTCTGTTTTTCGAGATGAATCGAGCAAAGACAATCAATTTGGCTCTGCTCCAATGTTGATTACACCGTTTTTGGATCCCTGCAAATCAAAGAGCTGGGCGAAGGCCAGTGTTTGCACGGAGTGTCACTGCGACGCGCTTGATTCGCTTTGGCGCCACATAAAGTGACTGCGTGTGGAGGGAAACAGGAAATGGAACTGGACCGCACATTAGTGAGTGGAAGCACTTTCGTTCCATAATCACGAAGGCGATGACGAATCAAACAACACGCCACCATTTGCATCCGCGTTTGGCCACGTTGTGGAAAAAAGCAGAATTTTCTCTCCATCACCGATGGCCGAACGTAATGCATTGCAGCGATTTCCTTCAGACTGAGCCTTTCAGCTCTGGCCAGGATTAATCATTTGTTTCCTGACAGTTCTGCGGGCAACAGGCTCTGGAGCTGGACAGCCCAGACCCAAATAAATCTGTGGCTTTCAAAGGAAAATTACAACATGGCTCAGGAAAATAAAATAAAAGGCAGCGCTGAAAGGGAGATGTCATTACCCAGGGCTGCATCTATTTCCCCTGTGAGTCCCTGCGACTGGCGTTCCTACCAGTTTTCTGGGAATAAATCCTCGCTGAGGACTATTAGTGTTTGGGTATGACGGCCTTGGTGGCCTGTTTCTCTCATCTTCTGATATTGTGCCGGGAGCGTGTGGATCAGCGGCGCTGATCGCACTTTGGTCCGCGTGTCAAAAAATGCTTTTCTTGTAGATGTGACATCGCCACCGACGTTTTCCCTTTCTCTCTCCAGCTGGATTTATTAATACGGCGCTGCCATATCTGTGACTCAGCCGCACGCGGTTGTCACGCGGGTGATTTTGATGAATGCGCGTCTGGCGCTGTGATAATCGGGGGACGGGGACGACTGCGCTGGCTGTAGATGTAATGAGTGGTCGGCTTTTTACTGGTTCAGTTAAGGTGGCAGAAGGGAAACGAGATTAACGCCTCAGGTCGCTCATGCAAATGAAGTACATTATTTTGGCCGTTAATATCATATGTATATATATATATAGAGCAGGCTAAAAAATTTGCAACAATTAATTTGTGATTAGTCGCGAGTTAACTCAGGACACTATACGATTAATCGCGATTGAAAAATTTAATGGACTGACAGCCCTAACATATATATATGTATGTATATATATATATGTATACGTATATGTATACGTATGTACATGTATATATACGTATACGTAATAATAATAAGTAATAAATAATATCACTGTTATTGTATGTTTGGTCTTCCATCTAATTCACTGCAACTGTGTATTATGGATAGAAGCAGCTCTTGCCTTAGAGTATAGGAATATAGCATGTGTTTTTTTTTTTTCTTTCTTCCCTCGCTTATGAACGTGGATCGCACAACAACATGCCTGCAAGCCACCACCACCACCAC
Source organism: Thamnaconus septentrionalis (assembly GCA_009823395.1). Lineage (NCBI taxonomy): Eukaryota > Metazoa > Chordata > Actinopteri > Tetraodontiformes > Monacanthidae > Thamnaconus > Thamnaconus septentrionalis. The sequence continues at coordinate 4,780,362 of CM020514.1, read as the reverse complement.
GGCCACCAGTCCCTTTGGACTCTCACTATACTGACTATGATAAAGAAAACACGATTCCAAGACATAGCAAGGCCAACAGCACTGCACCTGTGTGCACGGTTGCGTGTTAATTAGCATAATGGAGGCCAAGTAAGTGAGTGTTGAGACACATGACACTCACAAAACTTGCACAGATGAACTTACAAAATTATTTGCGTTGTGTGATCTGCCGTCTTCCGTCTTTGCATGTCAGCAGCACCGTTGCCAGGGGTCCACGGGGGGCCATGGGCGAGATCTTCCCGACTCTTCTTCTGCCTAGGAGCCCTTTCAACGTGACTTGTTTGATGTTCAAACCTCGGAAAGGGCTCGAACATGTCCGGTCCAACCGTCCCTCAAAGAGGTGAAGCTTATGAACATGGAATAAACTCAAAGGGACACAACGGCGGAGGGTTCTTAAGTGGTTCGGGCCGACAGGAGGCGAGTGAGCGTGCGAGAGCGGCCGAGGGAAGTGTCAGGTGTGACGTGCAATGAAAGGAGAGGCGTGGAAAACGGCGGCGAGAGTGGCGACGTATGGTTCAGAGGCAGTCGCGGCGGTGAGGGAAAGAGAGAGGAGGCAGAGCTGGAGGCAGCCGAGATTAAACGGTCGAACTTCACTCTGGCAGTGACCGGGAGGGAGAGTGTCAGGAATGAGGACATCAGAGGAGCCAGCAAGTGTTAGATGTTTTTGGGGAGTGATGGGGGAGGAGAGCCAGAGAGGCCAGACTGAGATGGCTTGGACGTGTACAGAAAGAGGCACTGGATATACCAGTGGAAGGTTGGAACCGGCAGACAGGAGGCCTGGAGGAAGAGAAAAGAGGAGATTTATCCTTGTAGTGGAAGAAGACTTGAAGTTAGTTGCTATTGGATGGATAGATAGATACAGTAGATAGATAGATAGATGGATACTTTATTCCAAATGAAATTCAGTTTCTGCCCATCAGCAAATCAGTTCATAAAATAGTGCATAATGAGAAATGAGAGTAATTACAATAGAGAAGTTGAGGTAATAAATAGTAAAATGAAGAGAAACGGAGAGAGAAGATGTGGACTGCAGAGGTGATTCTCTTGGTGAACTTGTCAAAGTCTGAGACACTTGTCTGAGAAAGCGGGAGCCACCAGTGGGCCAGTAGAAAATTGGAGGGACGATAAGAAAAAAAAATGCAAGTAAATAAATACATACACAGTGGAGCCAAATTATCGTTTAGTTATTATGATCAAATCTAATTTATAATAATATATGATATGATTTCCTGCCAGTCAAAAATAATGTTTATTGTGTTGTGTGTGTGTGTGTGTGTGTGTGTGTGTGTGTGTGTGTGTGTGTGTGTGTGTGTGTGTGTGTGTGTGTGTGTGTGTGTGTGTGTGTGTGTGTCACATGCCGGTTTGCACCATTTATCAAGCTAGCCTAGCTAGTGCAAAATGGACAAGTTTGTGACAGAGTGAAGGAGCGGACAGACGGCCCAGCTGTGGAAGACAGCATACATTAAGTATGGCTTTAGAGACATACAAAAAAATTCCCATCATTGTCAACATGTGAGTTGATAGTACTCTTCTTCTACAGTATTATTGAATAGCAAATAAAAAGTTGATGTTCCTTTACTTTTTTTTTCTTGGCATTGTCTGCTGGTTTGCGTAGGGGGGGTCCTCGGCCAGAAGCAAGTGCCATTTAGGGGGCCATGGCCTGTAAAAGTTTGGGTACCCCCTGGCCCAAGAGGTCATAATCACCCCTGGCTTGACAGCCGCAATGCCTCATGTCGCCTCTGGCCCTTGAGAGGCGCTGCCCCCAGGATCTGGGGACGGCAACAGTGTCAGTCGCCAGCTGGTCGAAGGAACAAACAAAAGAGCGTAAGAGCTCACAGATGGCGACGTCAGACTTGATTTCTGGGCGAGAGATCTGCAGACAAACCTCGGAGGCAGCTGGCTGCGGCGATTCCACAGGATATTGAGTTCGCCCCCCCTTTCCGAGGTATTCCGCGTTCGCGTTGTTTCAGTATCACTTTTCAGTTCAACACACGGCTCGAGGAATTGCAAATCTCCCTCTAATGATGCAAGGTCGGGAATGCTTGTGGCGCGCTGTTTGTACCCAAAGGAAATCGCATTACCCTCAGTAGGGAGAGGAGGAGAAAAAAAAAAAAAATCACATTTTGAAGTCTTTTTTTTCCAAAAGTGTGATTCAGTGGAATTAATTTATTGATTTTTATCACAAAAATCCTGCTTTTACAGTGGCCCATTGCAGAGACACCCAACAAAAGGTGTTTTTGGTGGGTTTTCTTTCCCAAAATTTGGTGAGTAACAGGAAATCTGCCGGTGAAAGCATCTTTGTTTTGTGTTTTCAAAAGCAAATTTTGACAAGAGGACGGTGTTTTTTTTATGTTCTCTGGTGGCCGCTTAACGACGGCGCCGTGGCTCGGCCCCTCTTCCTGGTTTGACGTGGTGGAAGGAGGTAAACGCCATCTCCGCTCTCTCTCTACGTTGCCACGGTGACACCGGAGCAGAGTTTGGCCACCTAAAGCGACATCCGCCGACGAAACTACCACTCGACAACCAGCAAATTTCTGCCTTTTTTTGTGTGTGTGTGTGACATTGCAGAAAATTCACTTCACATCGACACGAGAGCCAGGAGAGTCTGTCCTAGCTGACATAATACTGTGCAACCCATTGAGTCATTCTCTTAGATGAATAAAATAAAATGAAAAATTCATTCCATTCACCATCCAATTTTCTTTTCATAATTCTGCTGTCAGCGAGCGGGGCAGCGGCCCTGTATTAATTAAACAAGAGAGAGAGAGAGAGAGAGAGAGAGAGAGAGAGAGAGAGAGGCCTCACTGCTGCTCTTACCGTCATCGATAAATGATAAAAATCAAAATGCTATGTGATCGTATTTACTTCAAGCGCAAGAGCTGCAGAGTTGGCGCGCGCGGCACACGTAAAGTGCAGCTGAAAAGAAAGCGGGGGTTTGGGGGGGGGGGGGGCACATTCCATTATTCAAGGGGTTACAGACGTCGCCCATTATTTATACATTAGAGTCTTAGCTTGTTCTTTTTCTTTTTTTTTTTTAGCTCCGAACATTTCATTATTTAAGCAGACAAGAGCAGAGCGGAGCGTGCTGTTTGAAAGATGGCAGGGAGGAGTTTCTCTTCTGCGGCTCTTAATATGCATTTTACTTCCCTCTGATGATGTTGGAACCGAGCCGTAAATAAAAAAAAAAAAATCATATGCGTTGTTTAATTTTCCAACTCCTCCAGGGATATTAGCTATAATTTAGCGCTGGCTTTGTTCATGGCAGCGCCACATATGATACGCAATATTTTTCTTTGCTCTGTCACGATTTTTTTTTTTTTTGGCGGGGGCAATATTTGCCAAACAAAACAACGCTTTTTCGGGGGATGTGCTCAGTCAGACGGGTGCGTCAGGTTGCGGCCCGTCGCCGCCGCGTCGGCAGCTGCTCGGGATTAGCGCGAGGATTTCGGCACGCACAGCTGTGCAAACTTGGAAAGCGATTCATTAGCGTTTGAGTCCCAGTGGCACTGGATAACCGCTGAGACCCAGACACAACCCTCAACCCTCTCTCTCCCTCTCTCTCACTCGCACTATCACTCACTCTTACTCACACAGAGAGGATGCAATAAGATGCTGATAGAAACGGTTTCAGAGGCAGAAGCCTTTTTTTTTTTTTTCCAAAGGAAAAGGACTGTGTGGAAAAAATGGGACAAAAATTGATTGATGACATGTAACATATTCAATAAAACAGACAAATCTGAACAAGACTGTACAAGAAGACACAGAGACCAGACAACAGAACAAGCAGTTGTAACTTAGTGAAAGCCTGTTACAAGAAAGGAATGTGTGGGAGGTTTACTAGACAATGTGGACAATTATGGATGTAATATTGGAAAAAAGAAAAACATTGACAACAAAAAAAAGCTATTTTGCCACCAATTTTTTAGACGTTGCCTCACCAAGCAGCTGGGCCAATAAGATTTTAAGTCTCAATTTTCCCCACACATCGGTTTCATTTTAACGAGAAAGAGTTGGAGCAAAAGCCTGCTGCTAAGCCTGTGAACATGAGCTGTGGCAGTGATGCGATGATCAATGCGCTCAATTGCTAGCGTCGACCTGGAAGGCCTCACCGTTCAAACTGCTCTGTGTTGGGTCCTTCCCAATTGGACGTGTGAAATTTACCTCCTCAGATGCAAAACCTTCCATTCCACCTTCCAGTTTGCGCCAAGTTTTGGGGTAATGCCAGGTCTGAAATCATGAAACATGCAGAATAAAAACCAGCAGTTGTTGCTAAAAGCTATTGTTTAGCAGGCTCGAGAATACGAGCCTGATTTTAATGGCCCCATGTGTTTTATAAGCGTGTGCTTTCCCTGTTTTTCTGTTTGTTTAATTTGTTTTGTTTTGTTGGGTCTTTAGCAATATGAAGAACAAATACCTTTACAAAAACAGCAACAACAGCAGGGGCTATAATCAATCGGCAAACAATACATCCATCGGCTTTGCACCTTTTTAAACACGGTGATTTTTTTTCGTGACACTAGTTGCCGTGGCGTCTGTCAAAGCAGCGACTCAAGTGTTGTTGGCGTTTCCCTCCATTCCCAGGGGTGGTGGCGCTGTGCTGCCCAAATCGTGATGGAGCCTCATCCCCACTGTGTTGTTCAGACACACGCTAAAAATGTAAATCCAACAAGGCGATGGCAACGTCGTCAGCAGCTGTTAATCGACTTAGGCGCTTTTTTTTTGTTTCTGATTGGATGTTTTTTGGCACTTAAACTGGGAAGATTAAAAAAAAAAAAAAAAATCCAAATTTTGGGCGGGGTTGCTCTCTCAGAGTCGGGCCGCGATTCCAACACAACAAAACCAAAGCCGTCAGTCACGCCAGTGAAGCTCAGTGAAGTGGATGTTTCGCTCACGCTGGCACACGGGGCTCGTCCACGGCAAACAGCGCCGAGTAACGACAGAGACATCTAGCACGCTTTCAAGGTCGCTTTTCACGAGCCCGTTTCCTTGCTTCTTTTCCACAGACTCTGAAGTCATCTACAGGAACAGCAATGGGCACGTCATCAAGTTCAACATCCTGACCAACGAGACGGAGATCATCCTCACCAATTCCACGTTTGTAAGTGCATTTCGTTTTCTGTTTTTTTTTTTTTTTTTTATTATTTTTAAAAGGGATCACTTCATGGGATTGATTTTGAGATTCTCCGTCTCTTCGTCTCCTTCGTTTTTTGTTCTGCCAGGTCAATTTCAACGTGGCCAAGTACGCCGTCTCTCCTGATCTGAAGTATGTCCTCTTCGCTTATGATGTCAAACAGGTAAGTGTCGTCTCGGTGCTGTTTTTTTCCGCGAGGCGTGAAGTGGGAGCTTTTAGTTGAGGACACGGTGTTCTCGTGAGGTGCTTTCCAAGAAGAGACATTTCCCTCGCAGTATCTTTGCCTGACTCAGCAGCAGCTTCACCTGGTATACCCTATCAACAGAAAGTTAGTGATTACATCTCATCAGCAAATCAAATAGCAGCCAATCAAATTAAACTCTACCCTACCTGCCATAATTGACCTTTAATTCATAATGTTTAACCATGTCACTGACTAATTTCCCGGCAGCCTCAACTCTTGGGCACCTGGTGGATATTCAACGTATGTCATTACAGTGCCAACTACTTTATTCATTGGTTTTAAGTCCCACTGATTGTCACATCCCGAAGGATGCGAAATTTGTCGTTCGCATTTGACCCGGAGGGAACAGTGGGCGGCAGCGGTGCCGCGCCCGGGAATCATTGGGTGACCTAACCCCCCAATTCCAACCCCACATACAGAGTGGCAAGCAGGGTCAGTGGGTACCATTGACCCTTACAGTCTTTGGAATGACCCAGCCAGGGATCGAACCCACAACCTACCACTCTCAGGGCAGAAACCGTACCACTAGACCACTGAGCTGGTGAAGCTACTGGCCAAGTGTGTGTACTGCAGCATTTTGAGCGTTTCCTTTAAACAAGAACATATACATAGTATATCACCAATCAGCTTCCTCACACCGTCATGACACGGGTGTTGATGACGAAACAAGAGATGAAATGTATGTCTTATAGGTCCAGTGTGTAATATTTGGCTTGATTTATGATTTTTTATTTTTTTATTTTGACAAAAGCTTAATATACTGACCATAACTAATTTAACTAGTTTAATTAAATTAATAAAATAGTATAATGGCAGTACAATCAATGTGATTTGGTTTTCTGACATTTAGAAAGGTTCTCACATATATGTAAGAATATACACAGATCAAGGGTCTTGCTCCCAGCCATATTTTTAAGGAAGCCTGGTGGAAGGTGAACAAGGTATCTAGGTTTGGTTGCGCAGGCTACCGTAGTTCACAGGGAGAGGGGAAGAGTGAAAGACGCTGCAATCTGAAATGTAACCACTTGATGTCGCTGTTTCTTCTTCAAAATATCCATATATTACACACTTGACCTTTGAATTGTTGCATCGCACTCGCATTTGCATTCCACTTAATATAGATGCAGCCTGGTTGCGTCGTCACTCATCCCACAATCTACCGGGCTAAAGGAAATGACACCCAGGCGTGGCCAAAGCAGAATCTGTGGCAAAGCCACTGGCAGAGGGTTAAATAAAGCTATTCACACCAAAGTCATCTGGAAGCCATATAAAGTTGAACGAGCTGTCCGGTCAGCCGCTGATTAATATTCCATTGTGGCCCGGAGTTCGACTGACAGGTCACATTTGTTTAGCGGAGCCGAGCCCGAGCACCATAATTACCAGCTTTCCATCTGAAACGAGTTGATGCAAAATGAGATATGCAAATGAGGGCCCCTCCACTATGGAAGGGATCAACTGTAAGGATTAGTGACAGGCCGATTAATCAGAGCTCATTTGCATATTTTGCATGAGGAGTGAGAGAGAGTTATGCTCTTAAACACTGTGGCCGATAGCCACGGATGGTGTTTTGTTTTTTGTTTTTTAATATTTTTTCTTTGATTAGCCTGTAGGTTACTCGGTGCAGAGTTTCATGGTTTCTGGTATTTTGTTTGGTGCTAATACGTTGAAAAATGTGTTTACAAATATCACACCAACCTTGGAGGAGGAGGGGGGATTTGTAGGCAGGGGGACGAACTGTAACTCGCCGGAGGAAATTTTTTATTCAAATGAAACAAACCCTCATTTTTCACTTGATTTGGATGCAAATGCTCGAACGTGAGATTTCCCTTTTGGTCGACTTCCAAAAATGTCTTGTAGGAGACCGGAGGCTAAAAGCAGGCAAGTCATGACTTGGATACATAAAACATTTAAACGAGGCTGAGGGCCCTCCATTTACAAAACAGACAGCTGGTGACACCACACGGCTGGTTTCTGTTCATGCCTCTGAAAAATAAGCTGGGAGTTGGCAGGAACACGTCTTGGCTCATCATTTAAGTCACCCCTCAATCCAATCCAAGTGGATGTGGACATTTTTAAAGTTTGCACGTGACCGTGCTCCTCATGAACATTAGTTTCAGTCAGTGATAACAAGTACGGCGTTCTCGATAGCGTAGCATCGCCTGGCGCGACCCAGACTGATTCTGACTTCGAGGGGCAGCGCCAACGTATACTCAACTGCCTTGACATGCATCTGGGTAGACATACAACCAATCAGAGCAATGACGCATGTAATGCGTGCAGCGGGGCAACAAGCCTGGAATTGTCAACAGGCCGGTGCACGCTGTGTGATTTTCGGGCAGCGCTGGACAAAAAACGACCAAACGTGGTGATGTCTTTGGCCACGGGTCTAAAAAAACGTTGGTTTCACGTCACACTGTGTGACAGAGTCCCGGATGGCCGTTGTCACGGCCTTGCGAGCAAAGATTGCCTGCGATAAACATCTGAAGTTGCCAGAAATTTAGCATGACAGCCACGGCCGGCGAAATAACCAACCAATAGAAATGCTGCAGGGAACTACGCAATCCTCAAACGCTACGCTGATGATCACAGCTAAAGACTGCGTTGGTATTGTCCATGTTGTCTGCACACAATAAACTTGATGTTGGCCCCAAGATCATTGGATCCTCATCCAGCAGTTTAGCATTTAATGAACTTTTAAAAAAAAGGCTTTAAGCCCACCACCGCATAAGATACACAACTGTGATTTGCAGGGACGGTCACGGTCCTGCAAACTACATGTGAATGGGTTCAGCAAAAGAGTCGTACGTAATGTAACTATGGAGAAATTAATCATGGGCCTGACTGAATTTACAGAAACGGGTGCTGTTAAAATACTAATTGGTGAATCCCAGAAGTAGGAACAGTATCATCAGTTTTGTATTGCCATGGTGGCAAACGTGTCTGTATATGTCCGGACATACAGTATGATGATTTCAAATGATAAAACGTCTAGGCAAAGCAGGATTAAATTAAAGTAGAGGAAAGAGGGAACTTTGATTAGACAATTTTTAATGATTAGATTGATTCGGTTTATGAGTAACCCACCAAAGAGCCAATGGCTGAGTCTCCAATCTCCAACCAATCCCAGTGCCCTTTGATTTGTACCACTAAAATCACTCATTTCAAAGGGGGGCATTACCTTTTTCACTGTGAAAAGAAAGAGAGAAAGCTCAAGAGGAAACACTCATTTTGTCTCTTTTTCTCAGGTAAGGGATTTAATTAATTTGTGAGTGGGAACGAACTAGCGTGAGCAACTCAATGAGTCATTTGTTTGCACCAAGAGATTTGTTTTTTAGTGAAAGAACTGAATGAGATCACTTCCCCAAATTATTCGTTCTTTTCTCACTTCAGTTGAGCTCAGGAGCAAGAATGCATATCTTGCTTTGCTCTTCATTTAATATTTGTTTTTAGCATCACAGTTGTTATTTGTTGTTTTAAATTCAGCATAGTAAAAAATATTTAACCACCTGACATTTAGATACACATTTCATTTGTTAATTTGATCCTGATGTTTTGTGAGTGGAGGTTCAGTGATAACGGAGGATGTGCAGGGTGTCGGTTTGTTTTGGTCATACATGCAGTGCACAACTGCTGATGCACAAATCTGGTCGTAACTTTTTTTTTAATCTCGTGAATTGTTCAGTTACTTTGAAGTGTGATATTGGTATAATTTAAATATAATTGATATTTAAGTAGATCTGTACACGTTGCATTGGGATTATGGTGTGCATGGCTCTTTTATTGTGTCTTTTATATCTTTTGTATTTATTGTCTTGCCTTTATCTGGACCATTTGCGTCTGTAATAAAATTTATTATTAAGTAAATACAATATATTTTACAATTCGTCAATAAGAACTTACCAGCAGGTGGCACTAGGGTAATGAAAGGAAAACAGTTAACAGCCTAATTCCAACGTGATCCTCTTACTGTCTGTTCAAAATGTCACAGCGGTCCCATCTGAGAATGTAAATATGCTTCACTCAGGATTTAAACAAGACTGTGGTGTGAATTAGAGCCAAGCTGCTGGGTTAAATATTCCCTTATATTTACAGCTGCTGACGGCAGAATTAAAAACAGAAAAATTAATCATCAAGTAGATTAACCTTTTACATACTGGTTTAACACTGATTAATTCAGAAAGGGGCATGTTTTCCAAATTAAACCGACCCGCAGATCCATTTTTGTGCCAGTTCAAATTCAGAATTAGCAGTGATTTTGCTTGTTCTTAAGAAAAAAGTGGGGGGAAAAATGATGATAACATCCAAGTTTTCCCATTAAAATCATATTTGCTCTGCTGCCGGTTTTGACCAAGACGGAACCTGCCGCCACGCAGAATAACAAATGGGGGAACAGACTTTAAAGCATAACTGCAGGCAAGTTTTAAATTGCTACGCTCCGCTATCATGAATTTGACGAACAAAATTAAAAAATGGAAAATTATTCCTTTAAAAATGGACGTGCCTGAGGATGTTCGTTCGACGTGACAGATGTTCCTTTTGCCGTATTAGAATAAATATTTGGAGTGTTCAAAGAAAGTCACGAATGTGGAATGTTAATAATAGTGGTATCTTTGCTTCTCCAGAGACTCTGACATTTCAATGCAGGGAGGTGCGTTTGGAGAGCAACTTTGTGTACTTTGTTATTATTGGTTTTTTTTTTTATTATTAGATTGACCTTTCATTAAGATGCTATATTTATTTGAAAGTCAGTGATATCTCATAACCTTTACATCCAAGGTGTTAGTCTGAAATACCTGATGGGATGTGGGTTTTTTTTTTGTTTTTTTTTTCAAATTCATTGGATTTGTTCCACACGTACATCAACAACACATTTAGAAAGCAAAAAAAGAAAACTTCAGAAGGTGATTGGACAAAGCTTCTCTCAACCATGTTCAATTTGAAGTTCATTACAAACAGCTCAAGGCTTCTTAATAAACATGCAGGGCGGCAATGCACCACCAAAAACGACAAAAGAAAATAAACCGTTAATTTATTTAGCAACAACAGGGCTCAAAGTCACTTATTTTTTCCCCAAATAATTATCCACCTCGGACCAGAAAGAACAGCTTCCCCAGTCCTGAATATCACTTTTCACTGTTTATTAAACTGCCTGCGTCTCGTCTCCCCCTCCGTACATATTCATGGCCGTATCATCGCCGGCCATCTGGGCAGGCGCGCAAAGCGAAACAAAACCTGGACACCTCCACTTTGACACCTGCGCGTTGCAGAAACAGCACTTCCTTTGGGAGAAATAAATTACTTTTCTAATAGGCTGCTCTGTGGTACGCTGAATGATATAAGGCATTCAAATCCCCCCGACGCCTGAAAACACATTTTCCCGGTGGAATGCCATTACGAAAGAGACGTCTGCAAAAGTGCTGATAGGACACCAAAATCTGCAAACAAGGTCACTTCCTTTTACCGTTTGTGTTGTGTATTTTTTTTTCTTTTTTAGTGCCCTGAGGCATGTTTGCAGAACCTTGCCATAAACCAGAGAGAGGTGGTTTTTGAAGAGGTGTCCTTGCATAAAGTTTATGGGCCAAGCGGAAGTCGAAAGAAGCACCAGCGGAGGGCCGTCATGCCGCGCTAGCACGTCCCAACAGTGCACGCTATTGTTGAAAAGTGGAATTTATTTTGAGAGTATTACGACTCACCTGGTAACCTTTTGAAAATGCTTTAGGGCAGCAACGCCTCCAGTTCGGTAGACTGGCAGGTAAACTAGCCAAAACTATGCAGATGACTTTGGTTTCTTCTTGCCAATATTCTGCCAACAGTTGAGCACTGACGATTCTCTTTCAGTCGCAGCTGACAACGGTGAAAACAGCTGACCGTGTGGTCAGCATCTCATTCGCAGCCGAGGCTTACCCAAAGACACAGCTCAAGCTCAAATGCGCCGGTGATTCAAATCCCCCCGGGGGGCCAAAAGGAGAGATGGACAGAGCACTAAAAAGGCAGCAAATAAGCAAAAGGCAGCAGGCGCAGCACCTTCGTTATTGTGCGGCTGCAGCAGGCAGCGCGTCACCGCGGGCACGCCGCAACCTGCAGGGCATTTCATTTTTATTTAGCGCCGACTCCTCCATCTACGGTTTGCCCCAACATCCGTTGGGGCCTTCTGAACAGGATATGCAATGCAATGTATTTATAGTTCCTCTGGTTCTTCTGGGACTGAGGCGGGAAGCAACTGAGTCATGGTCAACCAGGTAAACGCACTTCGTAAATCAAGAAGACACAAGGAAGGAGCGCATAACAGATTTATAATTATTATTATTATTTTAATCCAGATTGCTGTTGGTACCAACAAAGTATTTGAGACAAATGTGAATCATATTAAACAGCCCAGAATGAGTGAAGTGGTGGAGCCGATGGCCGTTAGGCAGACAGCGTATCCATGTTCAATGCTATTTGCAGCCCTTGTTCCAGTCAGTTACAATGAGCAGCAGATCATATTGACACGCGTTTCATTAGCCTGTGTAATTTTTTACAGCATCACAAAATAATGAGAGGTTATAAATTAATAATCATGTACCTTGTTGCTCAGTCTGTGCTGGATCTGTTTGTTTCTACTTCCTTTTTTCAAATTTGTTTTTTTCTTTTAGTGTTTTTCTGAGCAACAACGAAAACATCTCTCAGTGTGCATACCTCACCATGTATGCATCCTGTTAAATCTCCCTTACTTTACACATTTTTTATTTTTGTTTCCCAATTGAGCATCTTTGCGTGTTTAATTTCCGAAAGTGATGTGCAAATGCCCAGAAACAACATATTTAGCCCTTTTGTTTACAGCTCCTTAAAACACAGGATTCCAGCTTCCAGCTAACACTGACACTATGTCCATATTTGCACATATGTTGAAGTTATACAAGAACAAGCTGTCCTTAGAGGTCGGTGCCGAGACCTGGCTTGAGGTGTTGTCACTAGTATCTGTAGCTTTACTGGTATGTCAAAGTCCTTATTTCCAGGAAACAGGACTGCCACAAATCTGCCTTCCTCCAAAGTCCTACTTCACTACACCGAGCTCCCTCTTCTATAGATGTAGCAGTGGCGAGATTAAAATGGATGAATAGAAGAGGAAAACCAGTGAAAAACACTGCTGACCAAGTCGGCAATCTGCCATAGTGCAGATAACCCTTTAACTGGTCTCACAGTCACTCTCAGGGGTCGGGGGCAAGGGGAAGAGATGTTGCAAGAATGGTTAAATCAGTGGGAAGCTTCCATGAGATGAACAGCAGACAGGACGTTCAGCCAATCTTTGAATTCAGTCCAAGATTTTCTTTTAACCAGAAAATAGGTTGGATTTATTTGATTTGATTTATATTTCAAATCTTCAAAAAATACCACAATGCCAATGGCACATGAAAGAGATTTGACGAGTGTTTTTAGCAATTAGATGTGAAGAAAAGTTCATACTGCACACAAGGAAATAGACCATCAGGCGAAGAAGTCACATCCTGTCCTTGTGCAGAGCTTTTGTGCAGCATCTGAATGTTGTGCATTTTGCCCTGAGTTCTATGCTACGCTAATTATTTTAGCTTTTTCTGAAACAAGACTTCTGTATGAGCTCTTACTGCAATTCTGGGCTTTGATCTCGCAATTGTAAGCGTGAAACCCGCACTTGCATTTACTCGTAACCTTTAATAAATGATGAAAAGCCCAGCGAGTGGGACGTGGATGCGCTCCCAAATGTGTAAACGAGTCTCCTGCTATTCATGCGCTTTGATCCCGCGCCGGCGGTGATTGTCGGAACACGTTAGCTGCGACTCAGCCGTCTTGTGCTCGGCTCTCGTCATCACACGTTTGCGTTTGCGGACCCGCTCTGTGGCCACATGCATGGCCTTTGGAGAATTGCTCTCCGCCATCCTGCCTGTAGCCCTTTCAACATTAGGGAGTGTGGCAACCCAAACTGTGGAGACGGTTTTCTTCATTGTTTTTTGTTTCGTTTTGGAGTCAACATTGGCATCCACTGTGTTGTTGTGTTATCACTCGGTGGAATTTATTTTCAGTGTATTACGACTCACCTGGTAACCTTTTCTAAGTGCTTTAGGGCAGCATCGCCTCTAGTTCGGTATACTCAGTGCATTTGGGGCATTCAGTTGCAGCATTGTAGCGTTTTTCACTTGGTTTGGTTAGCGATTACATTGGACATTTCCAAGCGTACCGTACATTAGAATAAGATGTGACGCATTTGAAGCGGCCACGCGTCTATTTGCCAGATTTTTGGGCCACTTCCTGTTTACTGCACCAACATGACAAGTGGTTCTTCCTGGGATTTTTGATGTGATTTTCCAAAAAAAATGTGTGCTTCAGCTTTAGAAATATTTTCTATGGGATCTTTTCCATATGGTAAAAGTAAAGTAAGTAAAATTTTGGAGAATTTGGAGAATGCTCCATCTGGCATGTGAAGACAGGAAACACGTGGACGCCGGTAAACTAGTCAAAACTATGCAGATGACTTTGGTTTCTTCTTGCCTGTATTCTGCCAACGGTCGAGCACTGATGATTCTCTTTCAGTCGCGGCTGACAGCGGTGAAAACAGCTGACCGTGTGGTCAGCGTCTCATTCACTGGAATTCTTCCCCTCTGTGAAACTCCAGAGGGGTTACACCGTTTGGAAAATGCTCCACTGGCGTAGTGGTGCAGAGCAAATGAGGAAAAATCACAGGTTCGGATGAGCTTTCAGTTTACATCTTGTAATATCATTGCCCTTGTTCCTGCTCCGAAACGCAGCAACGTTTCAGTGGAACAGTTGCTACATGTGCCTGTGCCGCTGGAAGACAAAAGGAAAATGATAGACACGTGTAAGTGTGGGCTTGAGACTGACTGATGTGCCACTTATTCTGAGCGACGGCCTCCGTCTCAACTTGGATTGCAGGCTTGCATACTCTGTTTTTTGATGTGTCCCCCCCCCCACTGGGAATGACGTAATGTTCAATCTTTTTGTTGCCGCACACTGGTAGACTTCAGAGCCGAAGGGGTTAAATCACTTCTTAAACAATGCCTTCCCCATTCATGCGAGGTGAGAACGTATTTGGGCGCAGATGAGCCGCGTGGCGCGTGTGCGAGCGGGGAGTCGCGCATGAAACAAAAGGGAAGCGCGTCTCGCTGAAGCCCACCTGGCATTCGAGAGAAACAACCAAATGTCCCGCTGATAGGCAATTTTACAGTGAAAAGGCAGCGACTGGTCCCCGGAAACAGCAGATGTGAGCGGCGGATGCCGCGGCTGCTGCGGCGAATGGCATGCATGACTGTCGCGAGTCGACACCTCTCCCATGGTCCCCTCAACAAGCACTGCGTTCCTCTGATGATGTGCCACGACACCTGCGGCTCTGGCTGCTGGAGGTGTTCATTGCACTCCGACTAGTAACCAGTATTTTGCAATGGAAGGGGCCATGTGGAGGGATGCAGACAGAAACAGTCTGTGAAATGGTGCAATATGACTCTGTGTGTGTGTGTGTGGGCTGTCAAACTAATTAAGATTAAGCGGTGAATTTCCATAGCTAAGCGCGATGAATCGTGTTTTGATTTGTGTGTTTAAAATTCTGTTATTTTTGCTTTTTATGGCCATATATATAGAAAGCAATTCTTGCCAGAGTGTAATCATTGGGAACCAAAAGAGCACAAAGAAAGGATTTCCTTTTTGACCTATTATTTCTTTCAAAACAGTGCAACAAGACCCATTTATTATTACATTCGCGTTTTGTTGAATGAAACAAAGGACAACCCCCATCATGAATCTAAAATCTAAAACAAATGTCACTCATATATATATGTGTATATATATATATATATATATATATATATATATATATATATATATATATATATATATATATATATATATATATATATATATATATATATATATATATATATATATATGTGTATATATATATATATGTGTGTGTATATATATATATATATATATATATATATATATATATATATGTATATATATATATATATATATATATATATATATATATATATATATATATGTGTGTATATATATGTATGTGTATATATATGTATGTGTATATATATATGTATGTATGTATGTATGTATGTATATATATATATATATATATATATATATATATATATATATATATATATATATATACACACATATATATACACACATATATATACATATATGTTGTCAAAGCAGGACTACTTTTCTACTTTTTTTTTATTCAACTCTGTCTCCATCCTCTCATTAAATTCGACTGAAGAGAGAAATCCCAGTCTTTTAATTGACCCTTTGCGGTGTCACAAAGGGAATTGATTAGTGAGCAAATCCCAACCATCCGTTGGCTCCTCCATCGTAGCCCAACTTTGTTCGGAAGGTCCAATCAAGCATCAGCCGTAGCAGAAAGCAATGCTGTAAACACGTGGCTACTGTCAATGTGCCATTTTCCACTTTGGATAATTATTTTCACAGATCTGGAGTCTTTGATTAAAAAAAAACAAAAACTGGGGGGGGAAAATAACATAAAGCAGACATTTAAGTAATTTCCACTTAAGATGCAGAAAGGCTTTTTTTTTTTCATGGTGGCTCCGATAGTTCTGCCTGCGCCAGCTTGGTCGACCCACAGCAGCCATGCCAGTCTGGTTGATTGCTGAGGTCTAAATTGTGGCAGCTCGGCCAGCGTGTCCCCCACCTCCTGAGCAATGAAAGCTGCCCCGGTCCGCAGACCTCTGTGACTGTGTGTGAAGAGATAAGTGCAGATGGATACATCTGGGTGAGTGTTAACAGCTTCCATCTTTCCGCCGCTGCCGCTGCTGCTCGGTGGCGCCGACATCTGCCCGGCAGCCCGGAGTGTCGCCATTCTCCGGGAGACTTCGTGGCCGGGTGGTTTCACGCCGCCGCACCGCCGCACATCGGGCGGAGCCGCTCCCACCGGGCTATTGATTCTCTTTCTCCACACCTGCGCTAATGCGGGGACTTGGTTGCGCTCCATCTTGCGGTTAAGGCTCCCAGGACATCGAGGTGTCCGTGCTGTTTCCTCTCACTCTCCCCCGCAGAGGCCTCTGAGCCTTCGCCCGGGTCCAACTCTTGTCCTTGAACACGAAACGGTCAGATGGAAAATGTGTGTTTTTGCTTTTTTTTGGCCTTACAATTGAACAGATGGTCAAACCTGTTTGTCTGCAGCCCGTCCCATGCGACTCACTGTGAAGCCATTCACAGAGGGATAACAAAAATCTGAATGTTTCCCTCGTGCCATTGTACACTTGATAACGACATACATTTTGTTTCCAAACCACAGAAATTGAAACCAAGAGACTGTTGAATGTGATATTTGACTTTTGACTCATCACAGCTCAAGTAGAGTCCACTGCAGTGCGTTATGAATTTGTTGCTCTCCATGTACTTTATGCTAACTTTTGTTCATCTCCTCTTGACAGGAAGAAAAAGGCAATTTCTCCTGTCTACGTTTACATGCACAGCTTAATCGAGCTATGCTCCGAATTCCATTTTCTCATCTAATCGGACTTCTCACGTTGTCCTAGTATACATGCAGCTGAGAAAATCAAAATATTGACGGGAGCATGTCCTCCTCCCCAACACTAGGGAGCTTAATGAGTCTTTTCAGCATGTTCATTTCCGGTTAACCTCCTTCGTCCCACAAACAAACTAACAAAACAACTAGAGTGCGATGCAACACCGGTGTAATGTCCAAACTAGTCTTCAATTTAAATAGTTTCCTCATTGAACAGCTGCAGATGTGCTTCGCCACCGTCAGCGGATTCGTCAGAAATTCACAAACGTACACTACATATTACAGTCGCAGCCCACACCTACACTTTTGTAAGTGAGCACCACGTAGTATTAACATTAAAAATGGAGGAAATATGATGTATGCAAATTTGCATCGAGCTGTACTTCATTTCACTTGAATATAAAACTCAATACTCAAACTCAATACAATATCTATGTATATACCTATGTGAGCCACCGAGACTCACAGAAAGCACGACTTTCTTCAGGTATTAGTAAATTAAGTCATCATCAGCGTAACATTTGGCTCTGGGCTCCCTGAGACACTTTGTTTCCCTCTGCGTTTGTTCTTCGTGCATGTGGGTTCGCAGAACAGACCGGTGGGAGAGGGTTTGTAATTGTAGTGCATGGGGCTCCAGTAAAAGCCATGAAACTTATCTGCCGACTCCTTTTATTGTGTTATAAATGGGAGTAGAAAACACAACAGTAATGAACGAGTTTTAAACGCACAACGGAGAGGCAATTTCCAAATAGCGCACAGATCATTTGAGAAACTCTGTGGACTCGTGAAGGTGTTTAGAGCCTCCAGGAAGTAACTACGAACACCAATTCCGCTCCAGGTTAGAAAAGCCATTGTTTTGTATGAAGCAAGTTGTGCAGAGTACCCAGAGTATCGACAGACCAACCTGCTAAAACAGTAGCCAAAGCTGCAATTACAAGAAAACAAAGCAATATACATAGGATATACCAAGAGGGACACCAAATAAATTTCTTCATCACTCAGCACCGTCTACAAAAAGGCTGCTGAGTACCTGCAGGATCACTGAGATTCCAGCTCTCAATCCTTACACCGCAGCTGTAAAAAGTACTAACCTGAACCATCATCATTTATTGTCGCGCACATGCAAAACCACGACATCTAGTGGTCAAACGATACCGATACAATGAAATAAAAGCTGTTGAAATGCCTCACCAGTATTGTGTGAGGGAGCTGAATGGCTCAAAAAGTGCTAAGTCGACCCTGAGAGAAAACCTGATTACATTTCCTTTGTTTTATTCATGAGGATGCGCCAGCGATTCGGGAGTGTTTCTGCCGTAACAGCCAATTAGAGGTCATTAAAGCTTGAATGTGAATTTTAAGCTACTTCACGTGGTGGATGGAAGAGTTGCAGAATGTGGAATTTTTCCTTTTCTTCCCTTTTTATTGGCCAACAGCAAATATCTGCAAGGGTTGTTTTGTTTTGAGCTATATCTAATTTATACCCACATCATAACAAACAAATGTCATTTTAAATCAAAACATATGTATATACATATAAAATGTCTACTAGATTATTTCTGCAAGTATGCACCAATTAAATTTTCGCGGTTTAACGGTACATTTTAAATTAAACTTGGAAGGTTTTTGGACAAACCTCAATCAGATTAGTTTCTAACTAACCGCCTACACCTAACTGTACAAGACTTCTTATTCATGCAGCCCCTTGTATGTGAACATAATTTGAATATTGATATCGGTGTATCTGCAGTATCAGAAACATCATACCCTGCGTCATAAGAAATGCCTTCATTTTTTTCTTAGCTTAGCATGTAGCCTAGCATATATTAAAATTGAAGTTTTGGAGTCACCAGGATGGATCAGGCCACATGACTGACTGGCTCAGTGTAATTTAAACCTCTCGGCGAGTTCCTTTTGTAATTTCAGAGATCACGCTGTACTGCAGGGTTAATTTTCAACCTATTTGAGATAAGATGAAAAACCCTGTTTTTATTTGGTGAGAAATCCAATTAAACCTCAAGGCCGGGTGTCATTTCCTGGGTGGTGGCCAATATGAGACCTCTTCTTCCTCCTCCTCGTCATCCTCCTCGTCTTTCCATCGTTATTATTATTGCTATTGTTGTTTTTATAACAGCACTCACTTTTGCTTCTGTACCTTCATGGTGTTGCGTTTGAGTGCTGGAAATGTCACAACCTTTTCTCAGCCTTAGCATCCAGCCCACAACAAAGGTCACAACATCCATATACTCCAGGCATCGGGGTCCATTTAATGGAGCGCCGCCGAAAAGTTCATTTGAGAACTCTTTTTTTTTTTTTTTTTTTTTTTGGGAGGGTGTGTTGAAGATTTTTCTATTTCATGGGGGATTAAGAAGTAGTTTTTTTGTTTTTTTTCTTTAGCTTGTCAGGGTTTGAGAAATGTGACCGCTGCGTCGGCTACTCAGCGGCTCAGCCGGGGCTCCAGATCTCGCAGTAGAGGCGCCTCTCTCCGATTTGTTTGGGGGAACGCCCGGCCCCAGCGCCCAAGCTGGGCCGTTTGAGGGGCGAGTCGCCCGGAGTTCGGCGCGATCCTCTCTGCTCTGAACAGTAATTCGCTTTCCGCGGCCTGCGTTATTGATGTTCCAGCCGATTGTTATGGGCCTTTGGTGGACGCTCGGGGCGGAATCGGCAACCTCGCGTCTTTATTTAATGCCTTTCTGAGTAGCATGAGCCTCATTAACATCTCTTTAGTTTCTTAGAAGTGCGCTTTGGAGAAATATGTATGTCTCTGCGGGGGCTTGATGCGATTTGCACTGGAACATCAGGCCGATGTCGTAATTAAGGGAGATACGGCGTGATGCGGTTATTGCAGCCCGAGCTGTAATAATTGATCATTAGCCCTCCTGGCGGCAGCGAAAAAGAAACAAAAAAAATACGCTGTGCAAACAGACGGATTGGGATCCGTGACTGCTGTTTACAGTGGAAGCACTTCGGTCTTTTCAACACTGTCGTGAAATGTGCCTTCAACCAAATGCAAATGTATTCTAATATAAAGTTTTAGCTGTTTATTGCTCTTCAGCAATTTACTAAAATAAAAAAGCATTACGGTTTGTAGATGTAGCGTGTTTGCTTTTGTTTTTGTTTTTATCCAGTTGCAAGTAAAGAAAAAAAAAAATCTAATATTGCAATATTTTTAATTTGTCAGCATTTGGCGAGAGATTGATTGAAATGCGTAATAGAAATAAAAGTCACAAACACTCTTAGAATGGTAAGATCATGCTTGTGCAATGAATTGAATTAATTTAGTTTAATCTAAATTAATTCAGATTAAAACACTTACTTTTGCCAATGAAACCAAATTTGATTTAATTTGACTTTGATTGCACAGTTTTAATGTGACCAAAATTGAATCTCCCCCCCCCCCATATTTACACCCGGGTATTAAGCCGATTAGACTTTAGCATTGCGACAACGCTGCATCGCGGGGTCTCTGGTGACGATTCCCACTATCAGACGTTCAACCACCGCAGATCCACTTGCAACGATTCGCGAGGCATTGCAGGGTCTCCAACTGTAACAGAGGAGAGGTAAAAAAAAAGGAAAAGAAAAACATTTACAAAGACAAAACAAGAACACATTAACGGTTTAGCCTCTGTTTGAGGGCCGGGGGGAGTTGGGGGAGACGGTTCACTCCGACTTATCATAATGTGGAGCACTTACAGCCTGTGGCTGATCCCTCCAGGGTGCAGCAACGCGCAAGAGGCGCTGAAGCTCCCGTTTTCGCGCCGCAGAGGACTCCTTCTCTGCACCTCGGCTTGACAGAGCGTGCACACATGTGCAGGTTTCTTGAATGCCCGTTTTTTTTTTTATTTTTTTTTTTTCCCTTTTTCTAAATGCCGTATTCTAAACGCTGCTGTTGTCACTGTGTGCACACGTCCGCTCCCCTTTGTGGCCCTCTCGTTCTCCTTTGCTGCCACATTGACTTGCTGTCTCCTTTCTTCTTCTTCCTCTACTGCACTTCTTCTGTGTCAGGTAGCTGCAGTGGCTTTGTCACACTGTACCAGCGTCAGCGCTCAGGCTGGCTCAGCAGGCAGCGAGAGTTGAATGTTTTGGTTTTTTTGGGGTTTTTTTCCGAAACGAATAAAATAAACGTGGACTTAAAATCTTCTGGGATCCAGCGAAATTCAGGAAGTGTTGTCATTTGGAAGCTTCCTTATTTTACAGTAGACACAAACTGTCCGGTGTTGTTACGTTAATCAGTGGAGTCGTTGAAGGGAGACAGCCTCTGGGTTTCAACTCTGCCTCTGCTCACCTCCAGGCCTCCTGTCTGCCAGGTCCAACCTCAGCATCCTTCTAGACACTATATAGAAGTTGAATCTCCTCTGCAAAACATCAAAACCCTCTCAGTCTGGCCTCTATGGCTTTGTCTCCAAAACATCAAAACGATGATCCGTCCCTCCGATGAACTCATTCTTAATCCCATCCATCTAATATTATTATATGCCAATCATTTGCAGAATCTGTCCTCAAAAAAAATGTAATATGTGACCCTCCACTAGCTGTTGCTTTGCACATCCGCGTCCCAGTCTGTGGTACTGCAATGATTAATCCGCTGGTCTTGAGGATGCCTGCGGGAATGCCGCTAATGAATACAGAGTTTGAAGAGGCAGCTGGGCCTGCATTTGTATGTGGCATTGAGCAGTAACGGCTGCCTTTTTTGTCACCTTTTTCCAGCTTTGCATGTTAAAGATTTCAAATTAAAAAAAGAAAGAAAGAAAATACTCCCTCTGGCACTTGAAGCTCCTGATTTTTACAGAGAGTCTCTCCTCTGGAGTAATGTCCCCTGTACTTGCCTCATTGATAGGCAGCTAGTTCAGTGTCCACCGAGGGAAAAAAAAACGCAAAAAAAGATTTGTCGTCGGTTTGAATGACTTTTCTGTAAATTTTTCAATCTGAAGCGAGGCTTAAAAAGTTGCCACTTGATCTGCGGCTCTGCTTTTGTCACTCATCACTAGCTGGGTTTCCATCACGGTTTAGCACAAATTTAAACCAATATTTCAACAATTTATGTACATTTCTAGAAGGTGGACTGTTGCTGCCGGCGTGGCTATTAGCATCGGCATGACTATTTTAAACTATTTTGGTCCGACCTCCTATTGGGGTTAGGGTAAGAGTTACGGTTAGGGTTGGGGGAGGTTGGACCAATGGGCAATTTGTCGGACCAATGCCATGCTCCCATTTTAAACCAGGAAGCAAAAGGCTGTGGATGCTAGTTTTGCAAGGCTAACCAGAAGGCAGAGAACCTCATCTTTCTCAAAGGGAGGGTCACAGGAACATGCAAAATGTAAATTCCATTACATTTTTGCAACCTAGACATACATCTGTATTGACATGAAGCATGTGGCCACCATATTCACCCACCACGGGGAAAATTCTAAAACTGCTGCACTGGTACAAAAATATTCGCAGCACCTTCATTTCTGTTGAACACTGCCTTGAATAGGCACCGTCACACAGCACAAATACTGTGGGTTACACCATATCAAGGCTGCAGCCATTTCCCTTTTTCCCATCAAAGTGCATTAAAAATGCATTTTCTTCATAAAGGCACTCCTGACGTATTCCCTGTCCTAATTGCATTAATATTCTACAGCTTTCCACTGTTGTTAGATTGATCTGTTTGCAGCATAATTCCTAAATCTCAGCCAAATGTTGTTGATGTCAAACCTTAATCACACGCCTCCGCCTTGGTTTAATTCCATCTGTCTTGTCATGTGGGAGTTGAGAAAGATGACAGCCCTATGTGATGTTTTTTTTGGAAGATCTTTTTTTAATGGTATATTGATATTTTCAGAAGTTTGAAAGGACGAAATTGCTGTTTTTCCAACAACTGGAACAATAACTTGTAAAAAAAAAAAAAATAATAATTTCCTCGTAAATCTAAACCAGTTGTGTTTGAGGCATCCACTGTTATGAAAGGGTCAGCATATTGGAATTAAGTAAAACATATTTTATTTCTTTCGGGGCCCAAATAATAGCTAAATAGCAATAAATAATGGCTGCAAGCCATAAAAATGTCAAATTATAAATTTAATTTCAGTTGAAATATATTCAGTGCCAAAGAAAAACAATTTCTCTTCCAGGCCAGAAAGGCATTAGAAAGATAACGCACCGTGGAAACACTCATTATATTCAGATTAAGCTGTTGATAAACTCTTATTTCTGCTGCTAAAATGCATGTGAAATGTTGGACCTCGAGTTTGTTCGAAAGGCAACAAAAGTAGTCTCGGAGGGCGGAGCCAACACCTGACTCAGGGTGTGGTCTCCAACCTAGAGGCAGCGCTAGCTGGGTTTCTTATAAAGACATTCACGCAACTGTTTCCATAAATGTAGTGATGTCATTTGGCAAAAAAATAGTGCTTTCCTCTCATGTTCTAAGTCACTTCAAGAAGCATGGTGGCAGATGTTCTAATCTTTGGAAGGTTTCATTCCAGTACAACAACTGCACTTGCATGGAAGAAGACGTCCATAAAGTACAATTGCGCTTTGGACGTACTTCCATTGAAGGGTGTTGCCTTGACAGTAGCTGCACTGCACTTACATTACAGTTTTTCGCAAAATAAAAGCGATATTTCTAGCATTTCGACAAAGCACAATTGCGATTTGCAGATGTTTCCATTGAACGGTTTGAAGCGCGTAGACCGTAATTCTCGTAGAATCTCGTCATTCTCGTCATTCTTGGGACGTCATTCTCATAAAATGACGTCTCGCGAGATTTACGAGAATTACGTTTGATTTTGTTTGTTTACGTTTGTTTCCTGTCAAGAATGGTTGTTATATTCTCTCTCTCTCTCTCTGTCTCCCCCTCTCTCCTCTCTCTCCTATCTCTCCATTTTTTGTATTTCCTTCTCACCCCAACTGGTCATTGGCAGATGATGGTTTTCCATGGCCACTGTCACACAAAAAATCACATATTTTTATCAGGTATCCCGATTTCAGGTTGCGCACGATTAAGATTACGTAAAATCCGACAGTGGCTACTCTACATTCGAAGGCCACCAGAAAAGAGCAGTGAGGGCCACGTGACCTCCTCATTAGATTCTGGCCCACGTTCCTCCTCCCCCGAGTGACGGATCCCTTCGCCGTGCTCCCGAGCTGAGGACACCGCCACCACCCATGGCGGGATGCAAACACGTGGCCCCGTTCCTGTTCCCGATCACCGCTCGCACTCAGAGGTCTATTATCATGTCAGCCGCAGCTCCTCCGTTGAGGCTTCCAGACAGCTCTACATGCCACCACCGCCTCCAATACCCCCAACCCCATCACATCCATCCCATTTCAGACGTGCAGCCCCTCCCTCCTTCTCCCAGGCATCCGGCTCACAGGCCCCCGGGCGATGATGGCTTTCTCAGATGGAATTAAACCGTCTCGTCCCGCAGCTGTCAGCCATGCAAATTGCATTGTCTGCAGAGTCTTTCTGCGCCAAAACAGGCAGCAATCTGTTTTGTTTGATGCCTTCTTTTTTTTGTTTTTTTTTCCTTTCTTCTTCTTCTCGTGCCGTTGCCTTATCGTAATGTCATTATCTGCAGCCCCGCTGCTCCTCTCTGTAATGCCTCAGACGTGCCGTCTTTTCACCCGCCTCCCTCTCCTTGTGCTCTCTTTGCCTCTCCTGCAGGTTTACCGCCACTCCTACATGGCCTCCTACAGCATCTACAACATCCACACGCGGTGAGTGCTTCCCGGGCCTCTGTGTGGAAACTGCCGCTGCCAATGCTGCAGGCGAAACTTGACAAATGTCGGCTCCTGTTTTTTTTCAGTGGGAGCTTTCAGAGAGAACTGATATGGTGGAAGTGCCAACCATCTTTGTAGACGAGCACATTACTAACATTTGATGATTACTTTTTTATTGCAAAACAGTTTTGACTTTGAATTCTTATTAGCTTCTCATGCACTATTATATCAAGTGAATTATGGTTTTGGTGGTCATGGCACATTCATCAAAAATTTAACCAAACATTTTACCAAATGTATTTTGATTTTCTTGTCTTTGCTGGACATCATCATTGTCCTCATATGAGATGAAGGACGAGGAATAATAACCATCCATAAGTCACGCAAAAGCATATCGACTGCCCCCTGGTGGATGGTTGCAGTACAGGTTCGAAGCCACCTGACGTTCACGCAGATAGTTGAAATGTCCCAACTCAGGGTCTGCAGGCTCCAGCTGACCCATCCTGCAAGGTCTGCTTGGACGACCAGAGCAAAGGCCAAACCAGCCCCCAAACAGTAGGCTAACTGCCAGGGCGATTGCAGTTCGCGCAAGCTGATTGGCCCCTGAGCTAAATGCTGTTACTCTGTTCATTTCATTTGAATTGGCCATCCTGTCTACAGAAAAAAGTCTACTGAGGTGCATTCCGACCCTTCCAATTTGCTAGATTTTGCTCACAATTTGTACTTTAATATCTTATTAGATTTGACCAGTTTTTTCATTTTTGAAAAGAAATTGACATCCCAAAATTTCATTGCCGGAGCCTCGGGAGTGATAGTTGTTTGAGATATTGCATTATTGAAATATGCTTTGGTTCTTTCAAATGTATTTGCAAATTACAAACCTTTTTTTTCTTCTTAACCTGCCAACTCTGATCATCAACGGTGATGATCTCGCCACAGATGAGATTTTACGTCAACATGCCCTTGATTGGCTGCCTGTGAGACAGTGCACCAATGACATTTTGACTTTTAGGAACCTTCACTCCTTTCATGCTGTGTGACCATGTGACTCTCTTCCCAGGGAGGTTTGGGAACTGGACCCCCCTGAGGTGACCAACTCGGTGCTGCAGTACGCCGCGTGGGGGGTGCAAGGCCAGCAACTGGTGAGAAGACGAGAACGTCGCTCCATGCACGCCGCCCGGTTCCACATTAACATTATTGCACTTCAGAGTTGGCGACGATCAAATCAGCTAATCGGGTTTCCCCATTATCCCGTTTGTCCCTGCCAAAGCGTACCGTAATCTGGTTACAGTGAAGGCGGTGTCAAGGTTGCCCTAATGAAAACACCGTCCCGCACCCTCGCCGGCGACCGCCAGACGCCAGAATGCTTCGTCTTCAATATTCCTTTTTTAAAAAGGCTCTTTAGACGCCACTTCTCTTCCATCGCGCCTCGTTTATTTACTCGCGCGAAGCAGGTGGTAAGGCTTTATTCGTTATGGGGTTCAAAAGAAGTAAAAAAGAAAAAAGAGCTACAGCCTCGGGTAATATTCCGGGAATAAATCAAACAGGACTCCATTAGGAAGCCATTACAGGGATAGCGAGGTGAGAGCCGGACTGGTGTGAAGGCTCTTTCGCCACTCTGGCGGCATCATTAGCCACAAGTGCATCTTTGCTGGACACGTGTGATTTGTTGCTCCTTGAGCAAATAAATCCTGCGTCATCTCGCTTGGGATTTGTGTTTTCTAACCAAGTAGGAAGTTCACTTTTTCGGGACTGCGTATGAAATATGTGTACATTTTTCTATTATATGGTCTAAACTATCACCAACATGAGCGAGAAAAAAACAGATGTCAGGGGATCAGATGCAGTACCCTGCTATTGTCTTTAGATAGTTAGATAGATAGATAGATATAGATAGATAGATAGATATTTTATTCATCTCCAAGAGAAATCCGCAAATACAGTGAAAGGTCTCACGCTGCATTTTTCATCCGTGACTCCAGTGGAAGAGACTCATAGCCCACACGAGTTCACAGCCTCCAGCTATAACTGACGTTTTGTTGGACCTACCACAAGTTTGGAACTATACGAAAACAAGGCGGCCTCCGTGGGTGGAATCTTCATCACTCCGGAAAATGTGTTTTTGACGCACGCTTCTGACAACTGGAGCCAGCTAAAGAAGTACGGGGGGGGTCTCATTTCTGGACAGTTTTCTGACATGATTGAGACTCTGATTGGCAGGAAACACACTGATCCTACCCGATCCTGCCCGTTGTCTTTCTTAACTCTCGTATGTATTTGAATGAATGAATAAAAACAAAGGGGAAACAGCATTGTAAGACTGCTCTTTACATCAAACGTCATTGGTTGTCGACACAGCCAGCAACAATTGAGCCCGGTGCCAATTTCATGTTCCTACAATCCGCTACCAATCATGTGTTCTCTGCAATTTAACAGCAAATCACATGGTTGGCCACGCAGTCACACAGGACTATTGATGGTACATTATAGGGAATGCAGCTTAAAATCCTACTGTACCCAGTATGGCCACTGCTCTAAGTTATTTAAATCTGTACTTGGTGCGACTATCAAATGTGGAAAAAAAGAAAGAGAATGAATAAAATCATAATTCAACCTGCAGTCATAATAACCCCAAGGGCCAAAACTGAATTTGAATTAATCGCGACAAGAACTAAAACACCATCTGAGGCCCTTTCTGTTCCACCCACTGCTGCCTGAGTCAACGTGAGGCCGCGCACAATGAAAGAGCCGCCGCTCCTCCGCATTTGCGGTAATGATCATCTTCAACAGACTGCTGCTAAACGATCAGTCAGCCAGTTCCAGCCAGTCACTCAAGCTGACTGACTGACTGACAGCGAGGTTGTGTTATTGCTGAGAGAGTCTCTCCTCCACTTCACCCCCCGCGCTGTCGCATAAGGCTGCGCGCTGTTGGCTTTCCTTCAAAAACCAAGGACTGCGCTTAGCGTCTGAGACGCGGCTGCTCCCACGGACCTGCTGCCGCAATCTGGAGACGCTCCTCTGCGGAATGCGTCACGGCGGAAAGGTGTTGCATTTCTTCCGAGAGACCGATAGCGCCCCGCGCTCCGGCAGACACCGCCGCTAATGCAACGGGAAGCTTATCTGCGCTGCCGTGTCCTGCCTTACGAGATTAGGATCGCAATAGCTTCCCTCAATTTCACACTATCCTACTTTCTTCCTTTGTGCTGCGCAATCAAGTCCTCTTACGACTGCGGGGCGTTCGCCGAGGACAGGGGTGTTCGCTAATCTGTGCTTTTAGCGCCTCGGAAACAGAAGTAATCAGCGGCAGCTGTGGCACAGGGCATTGAACGAATGCGTTGGAAGAAATGTTATTTAAAAGGGGGAAATTTGTGATTTTCCTCATAGAATGCCTTTTTTTTTATAGATCACCTTTATTTTCAAATTTGCAAATTGCACATTGACACATCTCCCAAGATAGTGCCATCACCCGCTGAGACCCGACGTGTTTTCTTCTGTCATACCACGGGGACAGGACAACAAAGTACCAGTTTTAACAGGAGGCTGTAAACAACGGGCTAAATGTGTTTTTTTTTTCTAGAGATACGAATAGTTTGAGGGGTTTCATATCTTGCAAGGCTCAAAATTGGATCAGAAGGGTTCAGTTTTGGTGGGTTTTCAGCGATTGAGATATTAAAACAAAACCTTCACTGTGAACTTAGCATTCATTTGGGCTGATCTCAATTCTGAAACAAGTCTTCAGGTTAGCCGAAAACGCTGCCGCGTGCTCCCACACAGCCTGAGCAGCGACCTTTTCTTCCTCTCTTCACCTTTTTACAGATCTACATATTCGAGAACAACATCTACTACCAGTCAGATGTCAAGAGTATATCCCTCAGACTCACATCTTCGGGGAAGGAGGAGGTCATCTTCAACGGGATTGCTGACTGGCTGTACGAAGGTGCGACCCCGGCTTCTCCTCCCTCATCACTCTGAGGGCAAAATGTGCCAAAAAGTTTTTTTTCAGACAGCTGGGATGCTCAAGAAGGAAAAAATAAATAAATAAATAAAAAAACGGAAAAACATGCGAGAGAAACACAGCTTGGCAAGCTGCGTCGCCAGAGTTTTAAACAAACACACCGCAGAGAGTATTTAACTTTTCCAGGCGCTGACAGACGGCCTCATTAATCAGTAAATGCCTGCGTGGAGAATCGAAACCTTTAGACATCGATTAAATATTCATACTGTTTGTTGTGGTGCAGATATCTCTCCCAGTGGGTGCAAGAAGTCGTTTTATGTGCTTTAAGTAAACACGCGCCGCCTGCACACTCGTCGGAGGCATCTCCGGAGAGAACGAGATCATGATGAAAATCTTGGAAAAAGTCGGGGGGGGGGGCTTTCGACCCCAATAACCATGTACATGTTTTTGTTCGTTTGTTAGTTTTTCTCCGCCCATGTTCTTCTTAATTACATCTTCCGCGTGTAACAGGGTCAGTAATGGCCGACCTCTAAATGTGGAGCTTCGTTTAGTCACCTCCTTTTTTCCTCATTTTTTTGGCAGTTCTTGTGTCAACCCCGAGTCTGTGTTTGAAGAGCCCATTTGTGTGCGTGTCATGTCTGACAGGTAGCGGCTTCCACTTCTGCATCGTTTCTAGGCAGCGCTTGCATGTTTGTAGCACCAGTACGCGGGGAGCGCGTTGAGCTCGATTGGACCCACAGAAATACGAGACATTTGGCCGCAGTTAGGTTTACTGGTAGAGAGGTGGAGGAGGCAGAAAGTAGGGCGGGGCTGCTGAGAGAACTTCTAAATTCAGCAGGTGTCCCAGACTCGATTGGGAAGCCACGTACGATCAAAATGTAACAAAAAAACAACAACTTGGCTCTCAAAACTGACTCCGGTAAGCTCTCTCGCCTCACTCCGGATGCAGAGCTGCGTTTGCCAATTCATTTAGGGTCAAGTTAGGGACACAGCATTTTGTTTGGCGCTGCTGGAGTGAACGAACATACTAGCGGAGCTGATTTGCTAAAGACTCGCCAGAGTAAAATTGAGCATACAGCTGAAAAGCGTGCAGATTACACCGTCCATTTAGTGCAATTGTCTTGATGAGTATTTAATATACCGTACGTGTTCCCACTAGAGGTGCAGTGGTTAGCACTGGGGATTGTGGGTTCAATTCCCAGAAACGTTCCTGGAGCTTTTCTGTGAAGGTTCAGTGTTCTCACTGTGTGGATTCTCCCTGGGTTTCTGCAAAAACATACACGTAAAACAATTTGGGCAATGGTCCATAGGTTGTATGTCCTTGTGACCCTTCGAATTGTCCAGGGTATAACCCCTATTCTGGGATTGCCTCTAAAACTCCTGTGATCCTAAGTGCAGGAGAAGTGTTGCTAGGAAACGCATGGGTGTTCTTACAGAACACTAGGAGGAGTAGATTGAGTGAACAGGTTACTAAGCTAGAACGTAAGAAAAGACCTAAAAAGACCTTCTAATGAGGTCCGTCAAGTCGATTTCAGGAATGAAGTGTTCGCAAGGTTCACCAGCTTCATGCCACATTGCCACATTCCCAAGAGGTGAGCTTGGATTCACTCTGTGAAGAGATGCCACCGCTCATCCTGTTTTCCGCCCCTCCCCCAACAGAGGAGATCCTTCAGACCCACGTCGCCCACTGGTGGTCACCTGACGGCGAGAGGTTGGCCTTCCTGGTCCTCAACGACAGCCTGGTGCCCAACATGGCCCTGCCTCGTTTCACCGGCATGACTTACCCGAGAGGAAAGCACTACCCGTACCCCAAGGTACTGTGGCCCCTGAGACCGGAAACATCTTCACCTTCTGCCAAACTGCCGACCTCAGGAAACATGAAGAACACGAGCATGCGGAGTGCCTTGAGAGCCCCGTGTTTATGATTTATAGCACTAGACATAATGGAGCTCAGAGGGATGACGGAATTCAAACAGGTCTGATTGCAATTAGCACCTGCCAGTGTGGCGTTCAGGCCTAGCATGTTTTTCAGCGGGCTTTGTTTATCTCTTATTAGGTTTGACTCTATTTTCAAAACTGTGCTTTCATTCGAGATGCGGTTCGGTTAAACCGTTTGTGGTTTAACCATTTTTTTTGTGGCGCTGTGAGATATTTTTTGAAACAGAGTCGAGAAAATGTTTTTGTTTTTTGTTTTTTTGTTTTTTCATGAGTGAGTTAGGCCAAATCAGAGTCAATGTCACTACCAGAGAATTTTCAAAAGGAACATTAGTGCCTTGGTAATAAGGAACTCATTAGTCAAACAGTCCACGACACAGCGTGAAAACAACTTCATCAAGTCGCTGAATGGAACCAAGAAAGTCGGCCACTTACACCTCATCATGTCACCAGAAACAAGAAAACACTCCCTGTTATATTTATTATTAAATTTTCTTGTGTAATAATACCCCTCAGGAAATGACCAGAAATGGTTCCCCATCCTAGAAGGCTTAAAATATTTTTTTTTTTCTTTTTATCCCAGTAAATTATGTATTGAAAACAATCAATTGGGCATTCTGCACACTTTCCTTTTCGTCTGAATTCCGGGCTGCTGTGTTGTGCACACAGGCAGGCCAGTCCAACCCAGCGGTGAAGCTCTACGTGGTCAACCTTTACGGACCGACGCACACACTGGAGCTGATGCCCCCAGAGATGCTCAAGCTTCGGTGAGAACTGAACTGAACTTTGGAAACTTTTCTGTTATTTTTTTTTTTTTTTTTTTTTCAAATTGGAGAGACGTGGTGCAGCGTGAAGATCAGGGCAGCTTTTTGTAGCCGTTTCCAGGTGTGGAGCTGATTTGTCAACCCAGAGGGATGCATGACAACATTGATTATCCTCCTCTTTGAAGGCAATTATGTCGAAACGTTTTCTAAAAAAAAATAGATTATACACCTGTGGGTTTTTTTTATGGCTTTTTTGCTATTGTATTATCTTTTTCTTTAAAAATTTCAGTTGCGAACCTCCAATTTTGCTGCACGTCCGTGTAAAGTTACCATAATAATGACTATTTTTTTCAGCCTTTTCTAGTGCCAAACAAACTGATTTTTTTTTTTCACTCAAGATATGTTTTTACATAATAAATAAATATAATCAAGCTGCCCTCCATAATTGTGATGCACTCCACAGGGAACATTATGTCACCATGGTGAAGTGGATCAGCAAGACCAAGACGGCGGTCAGGTGGTTGAACAGGGCCCAGAACATCTCCATCCTGACCGTGTGTGACACCACCACCGGAGCCTGCGTCACGGTGCGTGTTTGTGTGTGTGTGTGTGTGTGTGTGTGTGCGACGCCAAGGAGATAATCAGACACAAACATAGCAGCAATTCAATTTTCAAACTTACATTTGAAAGTTCTTTGCCGAAAAAAAAGGGGGATGGCGTAAAACGCATTGCCTCTGAAGATGAAACGGCCGCTCGCCGTAATGACTCCACTCCAGGCTAAGTCGGGACGCGTCAACATTTTGAAACCTCCCGGCGACGTCGGCATTTCATCAACGCGGATTCATCGCTCCTGATCTGATTCGCGCGGACGGCATTCGTCCTTCACCTCCTCAACGTCCGCCCACTGTTGGATCTTTAGCACTGAAGCTATCGGGGTGACACTCAGCGCACGGCTCTGTAATGTTGTTTGTAGAAGGATTTCTCTTAATGGCTTTGAAAATTTTAAAAATTTTGCGATAAAAATGAATTTGCTTACGTTAAACACATGTGAACACATGTGAACACAGGGAAACATTGTTTTCTTGAAAAATAAATAAATTAATTAATTTTACAAACATTCTTGTAAATACAGGCCACCAGTGAGAAATTATTTTAATGCTTTTCCTATACTCAGAAACATGACCCGACCTTCCTCCACCATTGCTGAGCAGAGATACTGTAAATACCCACGTTATTAATTTTGCTCGAGGCAGGGCCGCTCCCTCTAAAGCTCTAAGCCCCTCCGTGCTTGGACGACGCTGACCAGCGTTAACCCCCAGCAGTTGAACCGTGGGACTCGACAGGCCGCTTTCCAGCTCGGCGGCCCCCCTCAAGATTCCCTGCGATTTGCGCGAACAAACACGCGTTGCGGCCAAGACGGCAGCTAAGCTGAGGCCTGGACGCTGCAGCCCGTCTCCCCCCGGTGCCAAAAAAAACCTTGCTTCCTGCTCGGGGATATTGGACTGAAGGGAGGGTTCAGAATGTGGAAAACCGAACCAAAGAGTGAGGTCTTCATTATCTAACAGATGGTCCTATCAAGGGGAGGCTGATGAGCAGAGTTGGCAAAAGGATTCACACTGTGTACTTGAGTAAAAGTGTGGATAAAAAGTCAAAGTACTGGGTCAACTTCTTGAAAGTACAGGTTCTGTGATGTACTGAAGTATTTTTATTTATTTATTTATTTTGCCATTAATGAAACAATACAACCATGGATAATTTAGCTAAAATAATAAAGCTTTGGTACTTTTCAATACTATATATTTTTTCTTTTTTAACGGTAGCACAACCAGAGTGTAATTAGTGACAGTTATGGCCAGTGAGCCATTAATGTTTAAAGTTGACACTTTTAATAACAACAACCACTGTTATTTTCTACTTTCTTATTTTTCTCTGTACTGAAAACGTACTGAACAGTGACCCCAAAGCCGATGTACTCCAACATAATCTCCCTCTACATTATCATTCACTTTTATATTTGACTAGACAACAGCATAGTTCAAATAGCTCCACTTCAAGCAACAACTATGATAATACGTGAATTTCTTTAAATGCAATTTGTATCTTTTAACCACTTTTAAAAACAAAAATAAGAGTTTTCCAAGCAAGAAGTAGAAAGTTTAGACATTTTTGTACAAATTTGGGGAGTGAAAGTAAAAAGTCATCAGAAAAATAAATACTCAAGTACAGATACATGAAAAATCGACTTAAGCACAGGAACAAAGCACTTGTAGTTTGTTACTTCCCACCTCCTTTGAAGGGTGGGTGACTCCAAACGTTTGCAAAAATCGTGGAAAGCAATGAGTTGTAAAAGCCGTTGCTGTGAAAGATATCAAATGTTTTCAAAAAAAGGGGGGAGAAAAAAAAACTGACAGTCAAACGGCACAAAGAAAGACAGAAAGAAAGAGAAGCTTTGTAACTTGGAATCTGACATGTTTTTCTTGCACCGACATCTCTTTCAGAGGCACGAGGAAAGCTCCGAGCTCTGGCTCTCCAAGCAGGTAAGAGCGCTTTCTCATCCCGTCGGTTTGTCACTGTCCACTCCGTCCCTCTCGCTGCGCTCTCCGCCAGCGTTTGAGTGCCTTCTTTTTTTGTTGTTCTTGTCAACCCTCCCTCCCTCCCGCTCCCCCCCATCCCAAAAAGCTCGTTTCATTTCGGGAAAATGCGGCAGTGGATGAAACGGGCCGGGCGAGCGTCCACGAAGACGCTCGCGCGTCGAAAAAGAAGAGGAAAAGAACAACAAAAAAAATCATGCCACCTCGCCCACACACACACACACACACACACACACACACACAAAAAAACCACGCGTTACCGTGGAGATACTGCCGACTCCAACCTCCGTCCAGCCTCTCAGAGCAGCCATCTGTTCACCCGCCGCTCCCTGGGCTCCGAGAGCAGAACGACCGGCCAAGTCGCCGTCACTGCGTCGACGGACAGCAGACATTTACCGGATGGCAGGGGAAAAAAAAGAAAAAAAAACCTTCTCCGTGTCGGCTCCGCACAAGGAAATCGACCCCGTTCGGATTTATTGATTGGCCCTCCTTTTTTTGGCAGCAGCTGAAAGACGGTCTGGGATGGATGCCACGTCCATTTAGCCAAAGACATTTAAAAAACATCTTGCAACCGCACATTTGAGTGCAAGGGAAGCCCGCATCTTGACGTTCATCTATGAAATAGTCTTGCGAAACACGCACACACGCACATACATTACAGAAAAGATACAAAGAACGCAACTAAAATGGTCAATTAAGCCGGAGAAGTGACGGAGCCTCAGGAAAAAACGCTTAGCAGCTGTTGACCATTAGCGACTCAAATCCACTTTCTTCAGCAGTCATAACACAACAGGCTCCGGAGGCTTTGGAGCATCGCTTTACAAGTGGCTTTTCTTTCATCGTTCTGACGAGGTCCCGCGTTCTACCCACTTTCAGATCTCAGATATTTTTCATCCCCGACCCAAGTGGAGCATCGTCTCATTAAAAATTACCCCGAACAACTCTCTCTAGAGCTCCGGGAAAGCACCGTATTTCCATATATGCATGCGTACTCGGTTCAACAGCCACCAGCTGAAACCGCCCACTTTCTGCTAAACCAATGCTTTGTTGCTGCTTGTTGCTCCTTAAACACGTTTCAAAGGACATAAATAAAAGCAGAGCAAGGCGGTCTCGGAGGGCGGAGCCGTCTGAACACGTTGCAATGAATTGGATGGATGCAATTTTCTAATGTCTGTTCAGTCACGAACAAGACGGTTGCTTAAAAGTCCAGTGTGCAAAATTTGGCCTGATTTAGGATTTTCATATTGGTAAAAGTTTAATATACTGGTCATAAATACATTAATAAAAATATATACTCGCAGTACAAAAAATAAATTCCTTCCCTTACATATCAATAAGAACGTACATAGATCAGGGGTCTTGCTCTCAGTTAGCTGCCATCTTGCGCCACCATATTATTACGGAAGCCTGGTGTTGACAATCCAGCTGCCTAACAGCGTGTTTTGTATTTAGGGTGAACGCTCACGTCCTCAAATAAACCAACGAAGAAGAAGGTGGACGAGGTATCCAAGTCTGTGTGTGCAGGCCACCGTCGCTCACTGGCAAGCACGGGAGAGGGAAGGGGAGCGAAAGAGCCCTGCGATCTAAAGCGGATCCACTGGATGTCGCTGTTTCTTCTCAAAATGTCCAAATTCTACACACTGGATCTTTAATACTGCGTCTCTTATGGTGGAAGTGATGTCTGCCGGAGTTACAAATCGTGTCGAAGTTCATCATTCGGCATGCACGAGTCTGAGGGAGCATCTATTTGATGAAACTCCAAATTGGCTGCACACAGTGAGCAATTCTGAGATATTTTTTTTTTCTCCGATGGGAAATTTGTATTTTCAGATGTAAATGGACGTCTTCTACAGCGGGACTGCGGAATCTTTTTATTTGTCTATTTCATTTCTGCTTCTGTTGCGACTGTGTCTAGCTGATCCTATTTAGAGGTTAAAAATATAACTATTCAGACTTATTTTTCTGAGGGTGTGAGAGTGAAAAGCTCTTTACTTTGCCGGCCATTATCATTATTTTGCTTTTTCAATTTTTTTTCCAAGTGTGGAAAGCGCAGTCGACTCAGAAAAACAAACAAACCAAAAAAAAAACACACATTTTCTCGGCGGTGGAAGCGCTGATGCTTCTACCGACGCCAGCATTTCCAAAGGCAGGAAGGTGGTCCTGGCAGGAGCCACTTGGCGGAGGCCGGCGGCCACGTGCGCTTTGGCTGTGGCGACCTGTTATCCTTCCACTCCGCGGTCTTGGCTCCAGGAGCCGCTCGTCTTTGTTCAGGTGTTAATCTGCGAGAAGCCCATTAGCCCGACTGCGGGGTTGAGTCGGCGCGGGCCGGGGGCCTCGGCTGAGGCGCGTTGATCTGTGAGAACGTCTGGCGAGGCTGCCGGATGGCGCCGCACTTTCTTGGGAAAAGCCAAACAAGCTGGATTATGCGTGGCAGAGTGCGTTTTTGTGCTTCCGAGCAGTGTTGCCAGATGGAAATATTCAAGTATTATCATCGCACCAGCGGCTTAGAATTATTGCATTTTGATGAAAATTAGTGCGCACACCCGGTTTTTCCTTTCATGATGTGAGTTAAAACCATCTGCTGTTCAAAATAAGCTTCTTTTTTTTTCGCCTTAATTTTTCCCGCACAATGTGCCTAGTTTGACTGTAGAGGCACGTAATATGCTACGGACGCGGATAGACAGTAAGATGCTCTCCTTAAATTGACCTAGCCACATAACAAAGCGGTCAAATTATTGCATGTCACAGGAATTCTTTAAATTACTGATTCAACAAAAAGCAGAATTTACATACAAAATACCGTAATTAATGTGTCATACCTAGTCCTACCTAAATGAATGTGACTCATAATAGCGTCAAAACAGCCAAAACTCAAAAGTAAATGGTAATTTAAAGATATTAGTCAACAAAGTTTTAATAAGCCCATGCGAGCTTAAACAAGTTTATCCAATAAACTGAACATTGTTGTCGTTTCATATAAGACACCGAGACAATAACAAAACGAACAAACTATTCATTGAAAATAAAAGCTAATAGATTATTTGCATTTTTTTTTGTGAATAGCATAACAACTGCATACAAATTGAACAATAACGCCATGTTATTTACATTGTAAATTGCGGACGATTCAGCAAGTTACCTTCTCCTACTTCAGCAATCGGGCCACTAGGGTTAGTTAAGTCTTTCAGGCTCTCACGCATACCTAGATGGCCTTGGCATCGCAGACTCAAGGTCTGATTGGATATCGCAGTTGACTGTGGTCCCTTCAGTTCTAGCAAACAGGAGCCTGCAATGTCAATTATGAATGTTTCAGGCAGATTTCCTAGAACCTGATAACACAAGCTAGCTGAAATCTGATTGGATAAAAACTCTGGTGTAATATACAACAATGGTAGCAGCAGAACCAAGTGGATAATACGACATAAAAAAAAAGTATCATACCATAAATATGATAACTTTATTATCATATTTATGAGAAAAAGTAACTTTTCTGAGCTTGTTTAGGCCGGCAGCAAAGGCAGTGTTGGCTTTAGTAGAAAAATCTTCTTCTTTCTCCTCAAATGTTCCAGCTGTAGCAGACTTGGCACCTCCCTCTCATCAATCGTGAGAACAGCTTTCAGGCCACAGCAATCAAGCGTCCAGGCTGCAGCCAACGGAAAGTGGCTGATTTTTCCTAATCTTGCATTTTTTCGCTCCATTCAGCGTCGCATCAGCAGAGCCCGGTCATACACATGACAATCATCCTTCCATCCGTCCGTTGTCCTCCTCTGGCGGGGGGCCAACACAGTACAAGCCGCCAAAAAACAGGATTTGTCCCTTCACGCCTCGCGCCACCTTCACGTTCTGTAATCGGAAAAATCGGACGCGGTCGCAAAATCTGATTTGTGTCTGGCGTCGACACCGAAGCCCGAGCGGGAAATGTGTCCGGGGGAACGACCGGCGAGCAGACGGCTGATGGATTATTTCTCCCCCCCCTCCGTTGCAGAACCAGGAACCGGTCTTCTCCAGGGACAGCAACAGATTCTTCCTCACCGTGCCGGTCAAGCAGGGGGGCCGCGGCGAGTTTCACCACATCGCCATGTTCACCACACAGGTGAGGAGCCACTATTGTATTTGTTTTGTATTTTTCAGAAGGATGGAGTCCGCGGGGCCGCAAGTCTCAGAACTGAATCCATTATTCTGGCAGGAGGACGGGCTGCCGTGCGGTGCCATGCCGCTAATAGAGCTGTTTGTTCAATGTGCAGCCAAGTGTGTGCCCTCCAACTCTTGCAGCCACACACACTCATGTTATTTACAGCGGCCGGCGTCCTGAAATGCAGCCGCCGAGCCATTAATTATCCAGTGTTTGCATTATCCGAGAGCTCCCTCCTGTGATTTATGGTATTTACCTCGCCAGCAGGGTGCAGCACATCATGGTACCGGCTGGCGGGGAACCTAATGCACCTGCCGCACTGCTGCCTCGACCCACAACCTGACAAAGACGGTGTAGCTAACACATTCTTGGAGTCTGGCAGCTAGATAGTTGATTTTATATATGCAAGCTTTATTACTGTATAATAATACAATAAGATGAAGAAAAAGAAGAAGAAGACCAGTTAAAGTGTGTAGACCATGGGTGTCACAATACACATTAGGGCCAAAATGTAAAATTTGGATTTGAACAGTGAAATTTGTTGAAAAAAAAAATCTTCCTCCAGGTAGAACAGTGACCCTTTTTATATGGACCCAAACAAGTTTTTCCTCAACCTGAACAAGGAACAAGCCTAGTTTGATACTATACAATGCATAACTTCATATTGCATACATGCAAAATCGAATTTCAAATAAAAAACACACTGAAATAAATAAAAGTAAATGAAAATTGTATGCCACTTATTTTATTGGAAGCCTTCTTGTTTATATTTCAACTGTAACCTTTTTCCACAGGCTAATAATACATTTAAAAAAATAAAATAGCATCAATAAACAAATTAAGTAATAATAATATCATTCAATGAACGTGTGACCATTCAGGCCCATCGCTTGGAATAGCAAGAAAAAGTGCACCAAGAAAACTTGACTTATAGTCTGTTAACAGCAGAGCACTCCGGGATTTGTAGTATTAGCAGTACATGTACTGTACAATTCCGGTGGGCCAGCTCTAGTATGCATTAAATATTGTCTCGTAGGCCAAATGTAATTCCACTGTGGGCCACATTTGGCCCGCAGGCCAGAGTTTGACACCTGTGATGTAGACTGGCATTGTCAAATAAGAGTAGTTTTTAATGACAAAAGTATCAACAGGAAATCACTGCAAAGAGGGCACAAAACAAGAAAAACACAACATAGCAACCAAAGTTAAGACTGACAAAATGAGGCAAAAATACAAAACCTGGTTCAAATACAAGATGAACTGGTACAGAACAAGGGAGGACTTAGACTATATTTAAAGAAGGTAATGGGGAACAGGTGGACACAATCAGGGCGGGAAGACTAATCAGACATGGCGGGAAACACACTAGGGAAGGGGAAGTAAACCAACACATAAGGGAACAGGATTTCAAAATAAAACAGGAAGTCAAGTGACGATAAAGGAAACTGAACTAATAAACAAAACCTAACTTAACTCAACGTTATTGTATGTCACAGGATTTTTTTTTAAATTATTGATCGTACAAAAAGCCACCAGACAAAAAAAACAACTGAGCCAGCAAATGAAAGCAAGACAAAATGTTAAGGACATGACCGGCACCTTCTAACAGTTCAGTTCAACCGAATAACTAGACCAGACTAGTTAGAGTGTCCGCCCTGAGACTGGCCAGGTCATACCAAAGACTGTATAAATGGTCCCCATTGCCTCCGTGCTTGGCACTCAGTATTCGGGGTTGGAATTGGGGGGTTAGAGCTAATAATTATTCCCGGGCGCGGCACCGCTGCTGCCCACCACTCCCTCAGGGAATGATGGGTCAAATGCGGAGAACAAATTTCGCATCCTTTGGGATGTGACCATCACTCGGACATTAATGAGAGCATCCACGGCGTTGATGTTATTTTTGAGATGCAGCAGGCGAGCTGTTAATGATGAAATGAAATTATAAAATGCATTATGAGAGAACTCCTGCAGCTGATTTACGATATTTTGCCTCCTCGAAATGATGGCGCACATCATAAAAAAAGGCTGTAAAAGCATCGATCAACTGTAAACTTTTACAAGCTGGTTGCACTTATTCTTTTTGATTGTAGTAGATCCATGAGTGGGCAAAAAAATGGGGGGAAGCTAGCCCAGCGTTTGAGCTTATTACAGATAAAACGTATGCCCAAAAAAAAGAGTTTTCTCAAAACGGACAACAACTTTTTTCGACCTTAGCGTGTTCGCCGAGTTATCGCTGCCCATCATATATCCCTAAGTGTTTTGCCGCACGCCTTCTTGTACATGGAGCTAGTCGAAGCAATTACGGATGGAATTAACCAAATTGGGTTCCTGCTG
This sequence comes from Thamnaconus septentrionalis, assembly GCA_009823395.1. Taxonomy (NCBI): domain Eukaryota; kingdom Metazoa; phylum Chordata; class Actinopteri; order Tetraodontiformes; family Monacanthidae; genus Thamnaconus; species Thamnaconus septentrionalis. The sequence continues at coordinate 4,739,997 of CM020514.1, read as the reverse complement.
GGATTCACTTGTTTGGGAGGGCGAGCTGAGCCATCTCGAGAACTGCAGCTGGCAGTAAGCCCATGTTCCAGGTTACATTCACAGTAAAGTTTTCACCGCTGGCTCTTAAAGTGGAAGTGAGGTCTACCTCGCCGCCGTCAGATAATGAGGCCGCCAGCGAATTCCAGCAACCCCAACGGCTGCTGCTGACTAGCTGAAGATCCATCTGGTCTCCTCCCTGCAGTGTTTGCTCAGAAGAAATCATTGTTGTCATTTTCTTTTCTTTTTAATCCCAGATTCTGTTAATTTCCCCAAAAGAGCTGATAGGCCATCTGGTGCAGTTCACAGCAGTGATGCCAATGTGATTTCTGGATTATTACTTCTTTTAACTCATCACTTTCATTACTGTACATTAATGCATTTGGACTTTTGCTAACCAGAATCCCCATTGGCTGCTACACACGATACCTGTTCATTTAAAACATGAATAAAACTTCAGAGCTGCTACACAAGCGAACAAACTTCAAATATGTAAGAACCAGGGGAAGTTGTGTTTGAGGTTTGGACACTTTTCCTCCTTTATTGACATACTTTCTATCCTACCTGTGTTTTTTTCATGCAGGGAACAGGTGGTTAAGGTTAAATGAATATAAATCACTCCGCTTGAGCTTCCTGTTTGTGTTTCTCTCAGTTCAGAGCGGATCAGAACGAAGTCCGGCACCTGACATCGGGGAACTGGGAGGTGACCAGGATCATCGCCTATGACGAAAACACCGACAACCTGTGAGTCAAACACCAGGGGGCGGAAGGAAAAAACCTGGAAATTTACACAGTGTGGACTGAAGACGTCCATTTATTTACCGACAGTATATCCTGTTACTTTTATGGAAAACTAGTGGCTTAATTAACATGGCTGACCAAAATAAGAATTTTCACAATCCAACTTCTTTGTTTTTAGCCCAGTGTGCAATTAAAAAGTTTCAAGCATTTAATCGAGCAGGCGTTTTAGTTCAGTCATTTTTTCTTCCTATTTGCAGTTATTTTCTCAGCACGGAGGGGTCAGCGCGGCGGCGACAACTCTTCAGGTACGTGCAGCGTGTTGTAATTTGCACAGTAGCAGGCAGTTGACAGCCTTTGGGCTTAAATGTGCAAATTACATTATTTAAAATAATGACAGTCAGCGGATCCCTGCAGCGATACATTGATTTGTATGATACAGTTATTAGATATGAAGACAATTGTTTTGACAGAAACCAATTGCTATTGGATTCACAATTTTTTTTTGTTTTTTTTTTGTTTCTTTTTTTTTCCAAACTTGCTGGAAACTGTCTCAGTAATTTGGTCTCTGGCTGGTTCATTTTTATTTTTATTTTTATTTCCATATAAATAAAACCAGGTCTTCAAGTGTTTTTTTTTTCCCCAGGCGCTTGGAAAACAGCACATTTAGCCCTCTGTTTACAGCCTGCTGCTATGAAATATTTTGATAAAATGCTAATTCAATACTAAGCTAAAGACACTGTAGGTTCTGCCTGCCCAGGGGAGATGTGTGGATGTTTTTTTTTTATATGTTTTCCATCTCTTTGGAGAATTTTACTTTTTGCTGTCTGAAAGTTACTCTCAATCTATTCCGAAAAAAAAAGTTTCTTCGCTTCCTGTCCCACTTTACTTCTCCTCTCTCCTTCTAGTGTGAAAACCGTGGGCCTGTTCCCCCGACACTGTTTGACGTGTGAGCTCAGCAAGGCTCACTGCATGTACTTCGACGCTGTTATCAGCCCCGCGAACCAGCACATCATCCTCCACTGCAAAGGTAGGCCGACTGGTGTCCTCATTTACATCTTTGTTACAAGCGTAGCTGCCATAATAAAGTTTAGCTGCTTGTCATTGACATTCGCTGCATTGCACTTCTTGTTTTATATATTTGGCTGACTTTTCCATCTGCTAAACATACAGAAAGTGTTTTCGAAAGGGGAAGCAAACTATTTGTCAGCTATGTTTGACTGGACCAATGAGATTTGTTACTGTGCAACATTAGTTGTTTAATGGAAATCTTGCCAAAACCTTTCAGGAGTAAAACAAGACAATATTACCCAGCAAGAAAAGCCTTCAGCGACATTTTTGTATGTACCTCTTTTGATGTGAAAATGCCAGCCAGCTCTAAAAGTGTTAGTATAGCTAATCTCTGAGCAACAGCCATCATTCATTCATTTATTCATTCATCCATCTTCTATACCCGCTTATTCCAATTCAGGGTCAAGGGGGTCTGCTGGAGCCTATCCCAGCTGTCTTAGGGCGAAGGCAGGGTGACACCCTGGACAAGTCGCCAGTTCATCGCAGGGCCACATAGAAACAAACAACCATTCACACTCACATGCACATACGGACAATTTAGAGTGTTCAATTGACCTCATGCATGTTTTTGGACTATGGGAGGAAGCCGGAGAACCCGGAGAGAAACACTTTAATCCACAAAGGAACCTTATTGGAGGTTGGCAACGTACGTTGATGAGCGATATTTTAGCCATGAAGAAATCTAGTCCGTACATGGTTTTTGGGTCTGGTGGTGATGAAGGAAACATTTCACCAAGAAAGAACAGCCACAGAAGGTTAAAATAAAAAAAAAGAAAAGAAAAAAAGAAACAAATATGCCATTGAGCTCCAGTGAGAGCCCAAATTCATAAATGTACAGTAGCAAGTTATGACCCATTTGCCAATATGGATCTTGATGAGCGTTACTGCATCCAGCCAACAGGGGGCAATGGTGATGTTTTGAGGCTTGTCTATATATACACAGATGTTGGCCACAAGTTGTCTTTCTTTCAATGCATTTTCTTTCGAGGAAACTTAGCTTCAACTTTCTGGCAAGAGTATTGTCACAGACTGGCAACAGTATTGTCGCGGACTGAAGGTTGTTAGTTACCAGTCATTTGTCAGGTGAAGGGAGTGGAAGGGAGGAGAGTCTGAATGTAATCAAACAGTAGGAGCAGGACAGGAAGTGACTGCAAAGAGCTGCAATCTTGTTTTCTTTCCCCGCTCCTCGCTTTGGATCTCAGTCACTGAGTGACATCGGTGCAATTTAGATTAAAGCAGATTTGCAGTGGCAGCGGATTCTTCCTGGAAGACGGACGCGCACATTACAGTTTGTTCTGTGGATTACTTTGGTCAGCAACACAGGGGGCAGTATTCTCCATTTCATGTCCCCTCTCTCTCTCTTTCCCCCGCTTTGTTTCAATTTGAGATCGGCCGGCAGATGTTTCCCACCATCCCCATCATTACCCTCCAACTCTTTTTGTTTGAAATTCATCGCTCATCGCCTCCAAACGAGAGGCATAAAATTAAAACAATTAGCAACGCTATTGTGTATAATTGCTTTTTAGGTGGCGTAATTGGGCAGTGGGTAGCTGATTTAGCGGAGCGTGGCGTTTTATATTGTTTGTGGTTTCAATTTATTTTGTGCAGACGAGAGCACTTTCACACTCAGAGGTGCTTCGGCTTCAGCGCGCTGATTTATTGGACGACAACGCTTTTGCCGCCTCACGGAAGCAATAAAAAATAATTGAGGAAGCCTCTTTGCCTTCAGTGGGCCGAGTTCACACAAGCCCTGAATTCATCAGGGTGGCTTTTTAATTTGATTTGCAGAACAGTCTTGATTGTTTTGGGGTTTTTTTTCTGTTTCGAGGCAGGTACGTGCGCGGAAAGGTCATACACTCTGTAACAGTGTTTACAGAAAAATAATCAGGGTCTCACTAAAGTAATATACTGGAATGCTCAAAGAGCATTACTAGTGCACCACCAAAGGAAATAGTAAAAATATGGGATGGCTTTGACAGTTGTTGCCTTGAGTGTCTTAATTGAATATGATTTCAGAGAATGAATATCAAGGGTGCTGTGTGCGGCCATCATTACACAAGTTGAATTATTTAAAAGTGCTTAAAAAAAAGCAAACATTTCTAAAATAAAGCTTTGTATTAAAATTACACTTCGTTTTTTGTGCTAAACCACAAAAAAAGTAAACAAAGCATCATGGTTTATATTTTTAGACTTTTAGTGTATTACACCAGGGCTGTCAGTGCACTAAAATCTTTCGTTGTGATTAATCGCATAGTGTCCTGAGTTAACTCACGATTAATCGCAAATTGATTGCATCTTTTTTTTTTTTACCCTGCTCTATATGTAACTTTTACAAGATATTTAGTGTGTTTTTTTTATACTCTAGGAAAAATTGGAGAGGACAATAATAATTCCTTTGTGGAAATATTATATTTTTATTTTCATTGGAGCATTCCAAAACAATTACATACTTATACCGTCCAGATAAAACCTTCCACGGCCAGCCTGAACGGGAGGGCTGCGGCTAGCGCACAATCTTTGCGGCACTTCCGCATTAAAAAAAATAGTGCCGTTAAAAGGTTTAGTTAACGCGTTATTAACTTTGACAACCCTAGTTTATACAGAACTGTGCACACTTGGAATTCTCTCAGTTGTTTTTAATTAGACATTGGAAATGGTCTCATTAAACTCTAAAATTTTCATATACTTGTTAAGCACATCTTGACAGATTTCCGTGCACTCATAATGACCACAGAGCATTCAAGATCATCATTTCACATTGTTCTGGATTGAGCTCTGGAAAACCTCACTGACTGGCATGTTGGTTTTATGTTGCAAATTATAAAATGCAGTGGTGTAGGCCAGCAAAATCAGGAGAAGAAAGTTTAAACATAAATTGAAAAATGGCGACGGCATATCCCAAACAATAGGTGTAGTTCTTAGGCTGGCCACTTGAGGCTTACTCCCAAAATAATGTCAATCCATCCATCCACGCGCACGGGATCAGGTGTTTGATCAAAGCAAAGGCCACGGCTCCGTGCCGAGAGAGGACGTGCAGGTGCCGAGAAAGAAGAGCGGGACTAATGCGGTGCGAGAGTGTTATTTTTTCTGTCTGTCAAGGGAGCCATTCAGCCGCAGGTGAGCCATGGAGCCGAGCCCGCAGCCCATTAACCCCCGACTAAGCATTGTGCTGCAGGGCTTTGAGGAGCCATGGCTTAATTTGACGGACAGAGGTAAAGTGTGAGACCCGTAATCCCCCTGCTCACGCCGGTAAGAAAAGGAGCGCGACAAAAGGAGAGACAGAAAACACGACGACTTCTCCCTGGCGCCCGCCTGTCAAACAGAGACAGGCCATTAGCAGGATTTTTGCCTCGTCACTTTTTGTCTGGTTCTCTTTTGGGGATGAGTGAAATACTCTCCAATGTGGAACCCATGCCGTCCTTGAACAGTTTGTGGTGTTTGCGCTTCCACTCACGAACCTCTTCCTGGTGTTTCTCCTTCCAGGTCCTGGAGCCCCGACGGTGATTCTGCACAGCTTTAACACTTCCAGTAAGTACGCGGTGTTCTGCCATATTGAGGTCGTCTGCATGAGGTTTGTCCCTGCAACGTTTCAGTATCAAGGATAACAAAACTGTTACACTATTTGTCTCTTTCGGAGAAACAAACAGAAGACAAACTCTGAAACTGCAATATGCATGATTGTAAATCGTTATCCTAATAGCATAGTTGCCTAAGTCATATTTGAACCTTATATATATACCTTATATATATATATATATACATATATATATATATATGTATGTATGTATGTATATATATATACATATGTATCTTTGTCTTAATGTTGGTGTGTTAATGTGTTAACAAGAAGCAGGAGAGCAAAACGGACATCACTGACATTATTTTTTCGTCCGAAGTCTACTACGCTATTTTTTTATGCATTTTTTTTTTTTCTTTTTTGCATTTACCATTTTACCATTTACCATTTTGCTATAGCTTTAAAATAAACCCGAATGTCTCCGCTCAGGCCAAAAAAATAATTAAAAAATAAAATAAAAACTTGACCTTAGTCCAGATTCTAAAGTCAGCAGCTTTAGACAGACGCCGTCAAAATCAAACTCGTTCTCCAGTTCGCCTCCTTTTCCCGGCCCACCGGCGTAAACACAGTCTTCGTACCTGCTTATTATGCTTGTGGCATCATGCACCTGTCTTTCCCTAGTTCCCCTCTCCTTGAAAGAAGAAGAGGGAGAGAGAGAGAGAGAAAAAAAAAAACTATGCAAAGATTAACAGCAGCGCTGCAGCAAAAGCAAGCAGTTTGCCCGGGCTTGTTTGGACAAGCCCTCCATCCACAGCTGAGAGCTCCTCGTCGCCCGCCACCTTCATAATGAGACGTCTATTGATTTTGGGTTTTCCATTAGAAATGCTGGATGAATTCCATTTCATTTAGCCGCTGCTCAGATGGCTTGAATGGGAAAACGGCCAAAGCCAGAGACTCATGTAGGCGAAAGAAAAAAAGGGAGGGAAAAAAAATTAGCCGTGTTGCTAGTTTTTCAGCAAAAAAAAGCAGCTGTAATGTCTATTACAGACCGTTGCTGTGTATTCCGGCTCAGCTATGGCGCCGCATGAAGTTTTAGTTTTTTGTTTTTTTTTGACATAATTTTCTGAAATCAAAGTCACAGGTGTCTTGTCGCCCCGTTGCACATGACAAAACCACATCAAACTTTATGTCTTCCTGCGTGCGAGCCATTTCACAAACGCCTCTTCCCGCCATTCCGAGGCTGAAACCGGTTGACTGAGAAGGCAGGATTTAGCGCACGCCAGCTGTTGAATATTTCATTTAAAAAAAAAAAAGTGCCTTAATTTCTCCTTTATTTGCCCAGGTGAAACCCCGCGAAGGCGACGCCATCCCGCAATGTATTCAGCTTTTCAAACCCTCCAAATTGTCAGCAGAATCAAACAGTGTCAGGCACACTGGGCGAGCCGCCGCTCCCGTCTCCGCTCATTATGTCGCCGGCTCTAAGCGCCCACCTTCCCTCTTCCCCCCCTGCGTTATTACAGTCCATTTGTATGCAGCGACACTTCGATTATTGGCAGCAATTTTTCTTTCTCTCTCTTTTTTTCGGGCCTCTTCCCTTGACTGAACAAATCTCCTCCCCCTGTCCTGGCAGATTACTACATCCTTGAAAACAACTCTCTGCTCAAGGCAGCCTTGAAGTACAAAAGGATCCAGCTGACTGACTTCAGGAACGTTCCGATGGAACATTTCGGTGAGATGGATGGATTTCTGCTCTTTTAAACTGAGTCGCAAATGATTGAATGAATGCAAATGGGGTTTTTTTTCTTTCCGAAATGTGAAAAAATGCCTTTTCCGCTCTTGCAGATTTACCGTTAAAGATCTCCTACCCACCAGACTTCTCTGATTCCCGTCACTACGGATTGCTGCTGCTGGTGTACGTGCCTCCAAATCCATCCTTGAGACCATTTCAGCCAAAAATATTTTTCATTTATTTTGTATTTACACACATTTGCAAGCAAGACGTGCTGGTACTGAGATCATTGTCATCATGATGGATTACAGTGACTTGCAAGAGCTGGAAAAACTTGACTCATATATTCTAACAATCAGATTTTGCAGGAATTTAATCGCAAATAGTTATACAGCCAATAGAACGTTTAGCCCCTGTGGTCACATATGGTATTGCAGGTGAACCAAATATCCCCTAGATATCCAGGTTAAAATGTATGTTTGTAGAATAATAAAATCAATTATCAGTACAGTACAGGCACTTGGAGCGACTCAGCAGCAGGTTTGAGTTTACATGGTTGTTGTGTCGAACAAGCTACTTGTCCGCCTTCACTTTAAGAAAATGAACGGAAAAGGGTTGAACGGACTATTTCAAAGACACGTTCAAAACAGACACAAAACAAACTTGGTTTTGCAACAGCTCCCTAACTTCTTCCTTTTTTTGGTCTCTGTCCTTTGCGCAGTGACAGCGCCCCCGGTGGCCAGGCGGTGAGCGACCAGTTCTCCCTCAGCTGGGACTCGGTGCTGGTGAGCTCCGACAGCATCATCGTGGCCCGTCTGGACGGCCGAGGCAGCGGCTTCCAGGGCCAGAGGATCCTCCACGAGGTCCACCAGAGACTGGGAACCGTCGACGTGCAGGACCAGATCGCGGCAGTAGAGTTCGTATCTGTATTATTCACTTCGTCCGCCCGTGCTTTTGTGCTTACATCATGCAGGCAGAAAAACATCAGCTGTATTTATTCATTTATTTGTTGCAATTTTTTCCCGGAAAAATGGTTTCTATCATGGGATTATGGGAAAATGACATGGTTGTAGTGTTGTTAAAAATATCAATACATCAATATTTTTTTCAATACTGAAAAGTAAAAACGATACGATATGACTTCTCCGTAGTATCGATATATCGGTACTACATTGAGGCGACGTGCAGCGCCGCCAACACACGCACAAACCCGTCAACGAAGCTTCCGCAGTTGCTAGTATCGGAAATTGTATCGAAAATCAATACTTTTCCAAATATCGTATCGAAGTCTGAAATCCAGTATCGTGACAACACTACCAGGTGTTTGTGCTGACTCTAGTGTAGAGGATTCTGAAAGGACAAAACTAATTCCCCGTTTGTCAAACTTCAAATTTCAAACGTATTGATTTTCATTCCAGGGGAACAAATACAGGCTCAAACAGAAAGTGAAAAATGTCATTTCCCTGCTTTTGTGTGCTTGTGCAAAGAGATAATTCAATCAATGATAGTTTGAAGAAAAAATTATGACCAACTTACCATCACATGGTCTTAGTAAAGCAGATGTCGGTGTACAGACAATACCAAAAATCTAAAATAGGCGCAGTGCCACAACATATATCGGTTTACTCAGCGCTAGCCCCTTTTTTCGGTCAAAAATCAGGCATAGGCAACAAAAATAAAATTGAAAAAGTTTTGAATTTTTTTTTTTAGAAACTTGGAGCAATTTATTGACTGTATCTATGTGTTCAAGAGGAATCACACTCGCAGCAATTTTCTTTGCCATCTCCTTCCATTAAACCTGTCGGCACCGCGACAGATCAATCGTATTATGTTTTCTCTGCTCTGATGGGCCTCACCCAGCAGCAGGAAAAACCTTCCTCCAATTTGGTTATTACCTTTCTCCGGCGATTTTCAGCCAGAGGCCCTGATATTTCAATTGCCATTTTGGGTACAAAAACGTTTTTCGCGCAAATACAGTCTGATTGAAAAGGTTGGCAAATCGCCCGAGTGGGTGCCGAATGCTAAGAGGAAATGGTGGATGAAGGGAGGGCATTTTGCGGGCGTGACCTCCAATGGGGATGCGATGAATCTTGTAATCACCGGAGAGCTTCGCTTTAAGGTAATTCAAACCTCATTTCTGACGCTGCGACTGTAGCACGGCAACTGGGACTCGGATACATTTTTATTTATTTTTTTTTAAGAGGGATTTAGAAAAGTGTCTCCGGGCTGCCGTTCCATGGTCTCACCATAGTGGAAATTTGGAACGTCTACCCTGTAATTTCACCCGAATCGCAAAGTTTTTCAAGTCTTGTGCTCATCCAATCTGAATTGTTCTGTGTTTGTCGTATTAGCCAATCAGGTTTTGTTTTTTGTTTTTTGTTTTTTTAACTAGTCCGTCTCATTTGTCCTACAACTGCATGAAGCCATATTGGAAAATGACACTGAAGATAGAAAAAAAAAAAACACCTCACAGTATTACATTTGTAGCAAATTGAATTTTCTTTTTTTTTTTTAAACGCCATCACTGTACTTTGCAAACAGTTAATGCCTGATGTGCCCATTGCTAGTACTGCACTGCGTATCCCTATGCACCGGGAATGTGAAGTAATTAGTTCAGGCGCACGCCATAAACAGCCCCGACAGAGGAGAAGGAAGTGGGGGGTGGGGGAGGGGATCAGCTGGCTGCTTGTAAACAATAGCTGCTGCGGAAGGAGATTAGTATGTAAGCTTCAGTAGCGGCAGTTTCATCTGAAATTGATCTTTATGTTTTGTTCCCTTTAAAGGGAAAAAAACCATCATAGTGACATTCTCTTGTATTTCTATGTAAATCAAACAAACAAACAAAACAATCCGGGATGCACCAATACCACTTTTTTACAGAACGGGTAGAGTACGAGTGCTTGCATTTCACCCATATCAAGTACTTAATAAGGATGACAAACACAAATTTAACAAAAATTGTCGTATACATGCATATACAACTGATATCGGTGTTGTGGTATCAGTGCATATTTTACGAGTAGAGCGCTCAACCCCGGGATCAGTAGCGATACCACATACTGGTGTCGGTGCATCGCCAAGAAAAATGACCTGTATCTCCTTAAAAGCCATTTTTGGAATGATAGTTGTAATAAACCATGTACTAATGTGTTTGACAAACGAGGAGTTTAAATTACTGATCTGTATGTAATTTCCTAGCCAAGGCATTGTCTTTCTTATGAAGGCATGTTTGAAATACAGAGAAGTCATTGAGTGATTGATTTGGCTGATTGCGGTTGGCTACAGTTTTGTGACCAGTGTCATCCCAACACCAACTGGAACCCTGTAGCTCAACTGACTGTGAAACACAAAGTAAACAAATCTGATAAATCTGAAAAAAAAATATGGACAAAATATTTTCCTGATTTATTTTCTAGTTTTTGTTTTCGTTCTGTTTATTTAATAACCCTCGTGTTTCTATTCGATTTTCAAAGGGCTCTTTACCATGTAAATATATTGAATGTATTGGAAAATCATTCCATCTGGATCAGTGTTCTTGGAATGCAGAAGCGTGCATCCCTGTAGTCACACACAGGACCTCAGAAGACTGGGACGATCAAGCACCTGATCACTGTCTGGAATCAAAACCCCCTCTGTAGCCTAAAATACTGTCAGGATCTGTGCCGTCTGATATTTAACAGCCTGCCCATTCAGTTGACATCCACCTCGTCCGCAGCTGGAGCTCGTAGCTGATCCCTTCCCTTTTTGTTTTCCAGGTACCTGATGAAATTTCCATATATTGATCGGGCGCGGATAGCGGTGTTTGGAAAGGTGAGTTCACGCTGTCCTCTGTAATTACATGCAAAATTAATTCAGCCTGTTTGCTGCCTGATGCATATTGCATACCGCCGCTGTTCAGATCCATTCCAGGTGTATAAATCAGCGCCGGCTCTTCGGAAACATGAAGTGCTTGTTGACTGCTTTAATTTATTATAAGTACGTTCTGCCTGCTGCTTGCTCGTGTTTGCGACTGCGTTTATGATTCGCGAGAGCGTTTAACCGCTGATTGTCTCTTCTTTTTTAGGGTTACGGGGCGTATTTAGCGCTAATGATGCTCAAGTCCACCGACAGCATCTTCAAATGCGCCTGTGTGATGTCACCGGTGACGGACTGGAAACTCTACGGTGAGTAATCCCGAGATGAAAAAAAACGAACAGTTATTGGCACTTTGTTTTTTACACTGTGCTGTCACTATACTGTTTTTTTTTTTTTAAATGTACCTAATTAACCTGATCAATATGGATGCTACGATTACCATTATTATTGTTTTTTTTTCTTATAATGTTCACATGAAAATGTTAAAAAGAAAGGGGGACAGAAAAGAGAGGTCCTGAGTTTAAAGAACAGATTTTGCAGAAACATAATGTTTATGTTTTTATTTTGATTAAAATTTGTGTCAAGATTGTAAATTGTATCTCTGACAATAAAAAAGAAAAGAAAAGAAAAAAAGAAAAAACTAACAGTTACAGAACTGACATTGGTCATACGTCAGATTGGCAAATCTGATTGGATGCTTCACCTCTCAAAAATGTTCAGCTAACCATCATACCACAAAAATAATTTCACTGTTCTGAAACAGTAAACACTGTGATAAGAGCTCATCATAGATCAGACTGGGGTCTCTTTGTAGAATACCAGCATATATAGTAAAACTACACAGCACAACCGCTATTAGGTCTGGGATAACTATATAGCACTGAAGGTAATAATACGTATTGATGAAGGCACTACTGGGATTTGAACCCAGGATCTCCTGTTTACAAGACAGGTGTTTTGACTAACTAAGCTACAGCGCCCCCTAATGGACCTTCCGCCTATCAAATATGCTCTTTGAGTCATCAGCAGAGAGTACAAATTTAACACCTACGGTATATAACTGTTGTGAAATAGTAAAAAGCAGTGATTAGAGTCCTAAGCGGATAGACTTAATTATTATTATTAATATTATAATTATAACCTTTATTTAACCAGGTTTGTCCCATTGAGATCCAAGATCTCTTTTACAAGAGAGACTTGGCCAAGAATGACAACACATAGAGTGTCAACACAAAAAAAAAAAAAAAAAAAAAACCTAGCTAGAGTAAAGGTTAGACTAGGCAATGGCTGTCAGCAAGAGTATCGTTGACATTGTCTTTTTGTCTTTCCTGTGGATTTGGCACTCGGGTTAAGCAGAACAGCAAAAGGTTACCATCCATCGTACACTTTGACAAATTTACAGCAGGGATTTGAATCCAGAAGTCCTCGTTTACAGAGCAAGTGTGTTGATCAACTAAGCTGCGATACCTGAGGCAAGACCTTTTCCAGAAATGTCATGATATAGTGAAATTCTGCACAGGATTGGCTGCAGGAATAGGAGGTCACAAATCATATCGGTGTGAGACATCATCATGTTGTGAGAGCAAAAAAAAAAAACACAAACCAAACAAGTGAGTAGTTTTCCCCCAGCCTGTTCCAAATCTTTTAACCTTTGACCTCGTAGCCCACACGAGATCCTGACCCGTCACGGCGAAGCTTCGGGTTCACCTCCACCAGGTCCCCCCCCGCCACCCCCCTCGTCACCTCGGCTCTGCGCGACAGGAGGAGCTCGGCGTCAGCGCGGAGCCGAGGCGCCCGCCTGCTGCCGGCGGCCCTGTTAAGAATTTATCACTTCTCATTTGCACAGCTTCGGCGTTCTCCGAGAGATACCTGGGCATGCCGTTACGGGATGACAGCAGATATCAGGTGCGTGTTTGCCGCCTCCCCTCACTTTGTTTGCCGCCGATCTCGGCAAAGCCTCTCCGACGCACCTACCGTTAAGCCTCTCCGGATGCCGCTATCAAAGTCGGAGGCAGCGGCGCTCTGCCTTTTTTATTTATTTATTTATTTATTTATTTATTTATCCCCCCCCCCTGCGTCTTCTCCTGCTCTGTAGGATTTGGTCTCTCATCCCTCTTTGGTAGCGGCGTGCATTCAGCGTGTCAGATCACATGCGGGGAGATTTTTTTTCTTCCCCCTTTCTTTTGTTAGCTGCGTGAAAACGGCCTCCTGCGCAGACAAGAGGTTGAGCTCTCGGAAGCGTTTGATCCTGATGTTGCTTTTACTCCTCTTCAGCTTTGTGTCTCCTGTATGATATTTGAGATTTTCTCACCTACAACATTTTGGGGTTGTGTTGCACTTCTTGAAATAAACGTCCCACCTGGGGGCAGTTTGCAAAGATCTCAGATCAACCAGAGGAACTCCTGCGCACTCGGTTGCTTTTAAACACCTCTCTATTACATTCCTGCCATTTTTTATTTTAATTTTTTTTTTTTTTTGAAATGGAGTTGAGATGTTCGCGGAGCAAGAGGTCATTTTTATCATTTTCAGACACACTGTACTGAAGAAATTGGTACGTGAAGCTCTAGCAGTATGCTTTCCTCTGGGGTTAGTGTGTCACATCATGCAACCTCTCTGCCTTTCAAACTAAAACGCACAAGTGGTTTAGTTTTATTTTCACTGACTTTGGATCAATAAAACTAAACAAATACTCTAACGCATGGGTGTCAAACTCTGGCCCTCGGCCCAAATTTGGCCCGCAGTGTCGTTACTGTATTAGCAGCCCATGTACTGCTAATACTACAAATCCCAGAATGCTCTGTTGGTATTTTGGTGTTGGTATTTGGTATTCTATTCTTGCTGTTTTATTATTAAAAGTATTATTAGCCCATGGGCAATGGCTACTGTTGAAATTTAAATGAGAAGGCTGCAAATAAAAAAGAGGCATACAATTTTTGATTTACATTTTAATTATTTTGAGAAGTTTTTTTTTTTCATTTGAAATTCTATTTTGCATGAGTGCAATATGAAGTTTAAGTTCATTGTATAGGTTTAGGCTTTGCTTGTTCCATATTTAGGTAGAAGCAAAACTTGTTTGGGTCCATATAAGAAGCCTGACTGTCATATCTGGAGGAAGATTTTTTTTAAATTTTTTTTCAATACATTTCAATGTTGGTCCGCGACTGTGCAAGTTTGACATTTTGGCCCCACTGAGTGTTGACGCTGCTGGTCTCATGCATGCTAGCAGGATCCTGTGTCAGGCACACGACTGTCACTTGATTGTTGTCCCATTGGAAACACAACATGGGAGAAAGTCCTGCTAACCAAAGGCGAGCCTCCATATTTAAGATTATATCCAGCTTAATTTTAGCTAATGTTACCAAGTCCATAATGGGCGGAGGGATTGAGGTGAGTTTACTGACTGCGTTTGAATTTTTGCCCGTGTCTCTAATTTGGGTATGAGCTGCTATTTGCTGCAGTTCTCTTGACATCCCTGCCTGCACTCTAACCCTGCAAAACCTCCTCTGCAGTTTTCGAGTGTGCTGCAGAACGTCCAGGCGCTGAGGGAGCAGACACTGATGCTGGTGCACGCCACGGCAGACGGTAAGAGGGAAATGAATTGTGACAGAATGCAAATACTGTATCTGCAGCGGATCACAGTGCAAGCTTAGGGGGGGGAATCCAGTTTTCCTTTTTAATCAAACAATCAGAAAAAAAAAGAGTCGGGTAATTAAATAAATCCCGGGTTTCCTGGAGGGAGGGTGTGTGTTTGTGAGGCGCGCAACTCCGACTCTGCCGAGGTGTTTTCACCCTGCCGCGATCTGATAGCCTGTTCTTTTCCCTCCCCGGGTGGAGACTTAGTCTTTGCTGACATGTTTTGCTTCTTTATTCCCAGCCAACATCCACTTCCAGCATACTGCTGAGCTCGTCAAGAACCTGGTGAAAGTCGGAGCGAACTACTCGATGCAGGTGCGTATCGCAGGGATGGGCCACTTGTGCGTGCCGCGGGAATCCACGCTGCGTCAAAATGCGCGGAGGCAAACCTCTGCAAGATTTGATTAGCACGTCGATGCTAATCAAATCCGAGCAATCTGCCGCGGATGACAGATTTGACTTTTTTTCAGACAGCAAAACTCTGCTATTTTCGCTTTCTGGGTCAATTTAGTATCGGAATGTGATCCATTCCGATACTAAATGGTCCACATGGCCCAGATAAGATCCTCGCTGGACTTTATCTGACCGAATAATTAGGAATCTCTTGCCCAGAGCGTCCGCACCAAAATAAAGTGCAGTCGTGCACATCCTTAACCGAAACCCAATCCCATTTTAGACACCTGCATTATTCAGAATCCATCTTATCGGGAGTGTTTGTCCAGCAGCTGAGGTCAGCCGACCCCGCATGTTCTTAAACCTCTGTCTTAATGGTGAATTGACTTGCCTTTATCTGGCTGGCGTGTTGGCGGCGCCTCCGAGAGCTTCACACTTCACTGGAGCCAGAGTGACGACCTGCATATCAGGAGTGATGCGACTTTATCTACAGTATCGCTCTTTTCAGCTAGTCAGACGCTGAGTAGCTCAGCTGGTGGGACTCTCAACAATTTTATCAGTTGAATGTCAAAACCTCCAGCACAGGGTGATTTCTCTTTAAAAATATGTAGATGGTGATTGCTACAGATTTATATGTTTTTTTTAATACTATGTTGTTAATTTTGTATTACAGTGGTGACACAGGAGGTGAGAATGATAGTTCTCCCAGGCAAAAAAAAAAGAAGAAGAAGAAGAAGAGTAGAGGAGGGTGGGAAATGGTGGAATCTGACTCCTGGAATTATTTTTGGTTTAATGTTTGAAACTTAACTAGTTGTTTAATAAAACTCAACTTCTCTTTTCTCCTAAAGTATGCTAACACTATCATACAGTGGACCTGTTAGCGGTATTGTTGTGTATACCATATGGAAGCCTAGAGATTGGTTTCACAGTAAGCGCTGTCTTGAGTTTCCTGTTGGATTTGAAACAGAGATTCCATATTTGGATGTTTGGGAGCTATCGTAGGTGAGCAGTAATTGGAGCATTAGCAAAGCATGTGTGCCAAAGCCCGCCTACCCGCTGGCAAGCCGACTACACTCGGCTACTAAACCGACGCTATGCTAATCGGATTTTTTGTTTTTTGAAAGCATCTTAGATCAACAACAACAACAAAAATAAATTAAAGCTGCAAGCAGCGTTTGCGGGACAGAGCCTATGTGGCGGCCACCTGCCAAAGACGTCCGCCAACTGCCGACGCCCCCTAACGCCTGCTGATTCCCCCGACACCTGCCAATGCCCCCAATGTTGATGCCCCGATGTTGAGCCATTTTGGAGTGATTTTGAGTGTACTGTGACTTTAAAGGCCTATAAAATGAAAACAAATGAAACTATCCATGTAAAACTAGTTTGTAAAGGTTTGAATTTAGTGTCCCCTCCCACATCGACAGCCAGCCATTTTAAGTCTTTTTGCAACCATTAGTACCAAAGCATGAAGGTTTTTGGCACTCAAGCGTCGGCTCCGTCCATCTTTATACACAGTCAACAGATCAGAGTTTTTGTGACCTAACTGTTTAGGTCCCATTAGTGCTTTGGATCAGTACTACCTGTAGCTCCCACCTCTTTGTCCCTTTGTTGATTCGTCTATTCATAACCTAATTTGGAGGAATAACTGGGATTGGACAAAATTATTTTTGCACGGCTACTCCGCCTGGTTCCTGTTGACACGAGCTCCAACTGGCAACCTGCTGATCGGGTAATGTTCCTCTCCTCCTTTGTCCTCCCTCTTGCCAGATATACCCAGACGAGGGTCACTTCCTGTCACGGCAGAGTCGCCAGCACCTGTACGCCATGCTGACCAGCTTCTTCAGGGAATGTCTGAAGGAGGAGCTGCTACCGCTGCCCGACGAGGAGGAGGAGGAGGAGGAGTAGGCGGAGGGGGGCTTTTGGACGCGTCACAAAAATTTGACAGAGCTTGAAGAACTTGACTGAAATTCCGTCAAGGCCTTTCGCATTTTGGACCAAGTGTTTAGCCGGACTAGGAGACTGGGTTTAGAGAGCTACCTACGCTCCGCCAGGTGTGTGTATGTGAGGGTGAGTGCGTGCGCGTATGTGTGTTTGTGTGTGTGTGTTTTAAAGGACATGACGGTGACACTTGTCTGGAACTCCAGAGGGGAGCTGCCCCTTAGCGTAAAGTCACTTCAGTTTGCGGACTTGCTGCAGTTCTCGGCGAGACACACGGACTCCACCCTCTCTGCCGGCTCTCCGGGGGGGGCCCGCGGTCACCCACCCACACGTACCGAGTGCATGGTTCTTTTCTCCCCGGATCTCCCTCCCGTCGGCCTCACTCACTCATTCTCGCCATGGTAGTCTTTAGCGGTAGCACTTGGGGGAAGACGAGAGCACAGATGTAAACACGTTCTTGATGGTCTCACCCCACTTTTGGTCGTTGTGCTGTTCGCTCCGGCCGTACGCGGAAATGTAAAGTCACGCGACGTCGCCACCACCCAGTCGATGCCCCTCCCCCCGACCCCTCTCCCGCCCTACTCTCCCGATAAGTGCTACTCCCCTGATGAAGCCCTCCGCCATCCCCCATCCCCCATCCCCCTGCCCTCAACGAAAAGTCTTTGTAGGTCACACTTTACTGTACAGAGGTCTTGGGTAGACATGTGCAATGCCTTATGAGGTTCAACATACTGTAGTCAACCACTTGCTGGCTGTGGTAGTCATCCAGTGCGAGTGTCATGTTAACCGACGTCCACTCAGGTCCTACAGACACGGCGTTCAAGGTCAGTTTGGCATCATGTCGGCCCTCCACGGTCACAGACACCTTATGAATTCTATGTAAAGATAATGGATATCAATTAGCCATCCGATGATTTCCGTCTAAGGCCGCACTGCAAAAATTTTCCATCTTTATACGCCGGAAAATCTCTTTTTATTATTTTCTTAAGCTCTTTGTTTAATTGATGGTTGAAAATATGTAGGTGTTATTTTTTTTTTCGCTCTCTCTGTCTCAAATAATTTAAGGTGATTTCTAGATAGCCTGTCATTTTAAAGCAACGCTGTTTTTTTCCCCCTACCTAAAAATTGTGGTTTCAAAATTATTTTTACGATTCATCGTCTTGTATCAGGGTACCACAGCTGGTCTGATATAAGATTGTGTAGATTTTGCTGAGCTACAACCTACTCTTCTCTTTCTTGCCTCCTCTGACAACATCTTATTAGGTCTCATTGGCGCCCTCTGCCAGCCATTAACAACATGACGCGCTAGCTATATTCTAGACATCGGACAAAGTGTGCTGAGAAAGCCAGGCGTGCCAGGGCAGGTAGCGAAAAGGAATACATTATATAGAGTGACAAGTTAACAAAGCATAAGAAGGGATTGGGACCATCTTATGGTAGACAAATGAAACAACGTTGCATTAAAAAGGAAAGTAGTCATCTGGGGTAAGGTGTACTGAGATGGACATTTTTACAGTGTCAGTAAGGTGTTTTGCATGTCTACAGGGAATGTGTCAAGTGTTGCCACATTTTGTACAGTACAATACAGCAGAGTGTGTATATAAATATATTTTTGAGATGTCAGATCTCATAGATAGTTTAGTCTATGGGGGTGGATTGATTTGACCTGGATGTCTCGTACTTCTCTGTTTTGGTTCCTGTTCTGTTTTTCCTCGCGGCTGTTGATTTTCTTCTTAGGATGGATTTTGTAATGCTTGTTCTTGTTCTCTCTCTTTTATTTTTTTTTTTTTTTTTTTTTTTGGCCGGATCAATGGCAAAGGGTTGAGGTCCAGGGGTTGTTGTGGTTGTCCTCTAGTGATGATTATAAATAATAAAATAAAAAACAACTATTAAAAAGCAAGTTGTGATTTTGTGTTAAGTTAAATCAGTGTTTTTCAAATACACAAAGTGTAATTTAAATGTACTTCAATTATAAGAAGAAGAAAAAAACCTGGCCAGTGATTGGATGAATCTTGCAGTAATGTGTTGGGTGCAACTAAGGCGGTTAAAAGAGCTGGTTCATTCAAGCAAACGACGGAAGTCTTCTTCCTTCAAGTCTTCTCCTATCGTGTTCATTTTCCATAATTAGAAAGCGAAGACATGTAACCATGTGTGTGTCAAATTTTGAGCCACTGACACCTACGGTTCTGGACTTTTACAGTTTTAAAAAACTTGATTTTTGTTGATTTTTTTTCGAACATGTGAATATTCCACACTTCTGGTTTGTCGGAGGTCAAAGGTCAGATCATATTAAATGTAGGCCTTAATTGGACAAACACGTGGGGTTTTGTCCCATGTTTCTACGTCCTTCCTAGTGGCTACTAGGGCCATTTAGGTGTTTTGGGGTCTCTTGTAGAGTCAATTTTGCCATTTTCTCTTCATTTAATGAAAGTCTCCGCCAGTTCTGACCTGCTTGCCAAATTTGGTAAATTGAGTATGTTCACGGGGTTTGGCAAAACAAGGGGGCGCAACTATCATATGAAATTTTAAAAAAAAAAAAGAGAAGAGAACATTACACTTTTTGAAAATAGTCCAAAGCTTGTTATCCTAATTATAAATTCAACCAATAAAAAAGCACTTCTCTTCACGCATGGTAAAAGATTTTTAAAATACTTACGAAAGCTTGTTTGTTTTATCCCAAAGTAAACTTTTGCTAAAAGTGGCAAATTAAAGAAAGTAAGAAATATGTCATTAATTAATGAAAAGTGGAAATACATGCAACAATCTGTAAACCATATAAATTATACATTTATCAGATTCATCAGAGACATTCTTTAGCAGAACAAAAAAGACAAACATGAGAAAACAATCATTTTTAAATTGTTTATTTCTGCATAAAAATGATCCCAAATGTACACTTTTTTTGTTTACATAATGTCCATGATGTGCACGTTAAGTATGAGACAAACTAACCGCAAGGTTCGAACAGCAACACAATGTTTCAGGAGCTTATGTCGAACTGAAGAAAGCATGTTGTGAAGATGCTGCAGGAGTCTCGTAAAGGAGTGACTGTCACTGGGTCACATGACATGGAAGCGACTGGAAAACAAAAAAATGAGCTGAAATTTCAATTTCACACGAATAAAGCATTGATATCAAATGAAGGAGGCACTAAAATCCACCGCGAGGAGAAGTTTTGGCCAGTGTGTAAGTGCTCTGTTGTGGGGGTGAATTCATTCACCTGCTCACACCACACGGTGGCAGCTACAAAAAGGTTGTTTTTCCTCACAAATTTTTCGTACAAATTAAAACGAGCAGTGAGTTACAATGCAAAAAGGTTTATACCCTCTGTTGAGTGTTGTGCTACAATTCGGCTTTAGTCTAAAGTCCCCACATGACACAAGACAGACATAGAGTCAGTGGATGCAGAATTGGAACAGAGTTGGAACTTACACACTCGCTTTAGTAAAACCCTCGCAGGTCGATCTGAATGTAAAACTGCTGCCACTCTTCTTATTTAATGGATGAGATTAAATATTAAAGGTCCCATATTAAAACCATATTTAATATGTTTTCATCCTGACCTTCAGTGGAGCAGCATGGTGGGATTAATTATTCTATTAAATCTACAGAAAAACTTGTATGTAATTGGTTGTTTAAAGCATTCACAGGTTTCACGGGAAGGGCACAAAAGCAACGTGGTCTCAGAGGGTGGAGCCGCAGTTTAGATGGATGACACTTCATGGGAAATTGAACTGGTGAGTTTTGGCGGGAAAAATATATCTCTACACTTTTCAGGTAAGGTACAGTGTGTAAAATTCTGCCCTACACTGTAAATTTTGCCATCTAGTGGTCAGATTTTGGATGGCAGCCCTCATTCGCTCACCCTCCCTCTCCCGAGCTTGCCAGTGAACTACAGTGGCCTGCGCACACAAACCTGGAGACCTTGTGCACCTTCGTCTTTGTTGGTTTATTAAATCTGGCCAGATTTTACACACTGTAAAAGTAATGATGGGAACAAGAAGACTAACTCGAAATTTGGCATAATTTGCACACACTGCATCATTCAAAGCATGAATGTAAACATGTTGTATTGTCGCAGGCAGACATGACATGAGCAACACAACCAATGAATGTTAAATTATATAATACAAAAATACTTCATAAAATAAATCACAAAATGGCTTAATTCCACAATTGAGGGTTGCACAAAGCTTTCAGAAATGTGGAGCAAGCAGAAAAAGTCATGGATGGACTTTTCTAGAAAGTTCATGGACTGGATAGAGAGATGGACAACATTTGTAAAGAGAACTTCTCATAGCATGGGACCTTTAATGTTTCTGGAGGTTTGAGTATTTGCTTCAAGTCTTTGTCCAAAGTCTATAAAACCTGTTACCTGAATATTATAGCAAACTTGATGTGGCGGGAAAAATTGGGAATCGTTTAATTTAAATCATTGTGGTTGGAGGAGTTTTGATGATCTTTCACGTATCATCATCTTATTGCATGTGTTTAAGCTGCTCAGGAAACTGTGAAGATGTAAAGGCACCCGAAAGATACTTTTGTAATCTGTGAAGTATCGTCCATGCGTTACAGAAATTGGGTGTGATTTCATTGCCCAAACTAAATAGAAACGGTCACAATAAATTTGTTGCATTCAGAAAAAAAAAAAAAAAAAAATACTCAAATGAAACAAATAAAAATGTTAATTTTCCCTGACATTTACATGCTGCACAGGATACAGAGACATGAGGAAAATGGGGCAGGACTTGTTTGAAACTCATTCCACACAGAAGATTTTATCGCAATGGGGAGTGAAACATGCAGAGTGTCCCAGATCGCATACTTCTGTACTCAACGTTTACGAAACATCTGCGCTTAAAAAAGCTCCCAATAATGAAAACGGAGTTCAGAACAATGGACGCTGCACACCATCTGCTATTCAGTTTATGTCTGATCAAATGTGATCATTATTGTCTTCACTGTGAAGAATTGGATGAAACTGCGGTTCAAAATGCTAGCTTGCATGGTAGCTACTGTTGTGTTTTGTATTTAGTGGCTAGCTAGAGCGGCACGTTTTCTCTCTCTGTCTTCACTGTGGAAAAATGTGTTGGCATGTCAGCTAAAGGTAGTTAAAACCAAAACCAATTCCAGATGTTATATTTTTTTCCGAACTTTGCCATTAGTAGAGTAAAACTGATTTGCTTAAATGCATTCACATGCTTAAATGCTAAATATGCTTAAATGCGCTTTCAAGGATCAGGTCAGACACAGAAACTATTTGGTCTGAGAGGGTGGAGGCAACACTTGGAATGGTTGCTACGATGTTTTTCACGAATTTCTGCAGGGTAAAGAAATAGCATTTTGGCAGCACAGGAAATGCTAATGTTAGCGTGTGTGCTACCTTAACCAAGCACCAGCGTTGGGCTGTGGTTTATGTCTGATAAAAAGTCATCTCTGTTGTTTTCAGTGTGAAATAGTTGTTGGAATAGTGGTTTTCCACTTGAGGTGCGAGCAAAATGGCAGTGACATCAGTGGCCATGCAGGAATTACCTGCGCTTCACAGTGAGTGTTCCGCATTGTTGGCAGTGTGCGATGTGGGACACAGTTATGGAGCTCAGTCGGGGGCTGGGCAGACGACACTGCAGACCCATAAACAGCTGATGGAGGTAAATTAAGAGGTGACGATGGGAGAAATGTGTTTCATTAGGAGAGCGAGGTGTTAAAATACAGCATCTGTCCATTTCGACGGCTCTATCGTCGCGAACCCCCGGAAGCCGGCAGAACACACCGACTCCTCTCCCCCCAAATAAAATCTAACGCTACTGGAGTGTTTTTTTTTGTTTGTTTTTTTTCCTTCAGGCTGCAGCATCTCAGGGAGAAAAAGCAACCGACAGTCTGCCCACGTTGGCTTGTCGTGGCGGCGTCCGAGTCACCCGCCAGTGGAATCTCGGCACTGCTAGTCCTCCTCCTTGGACGTGTCTGGAGGAGTCGCCGTCTGCTCCTCTTCAAAGCAGCGCCTGAAGAAGGTGAGCACCGAGTTCATCATGTAGTGGCGGCTCTTGGTGGCGGCGATTTCGTGCCCCTCGTCCGGGAAAATCTATTCGGCAGGAAATGGCAAACACAGTTCGGCTCACCCTTTGTCGCTCTTCATTCACCCTCTCGGACAAACTTCTTTAGTGAGCGGTCGGACCCGGCAGCGGCACAATAGAACTCATTTCCGAGAGGCTATTTTATTATTCATTTTTACATCCATCATTTATGATGTGGAATCGTGTTGGGTATTTTTTTTTTTTTTTTTTTCGGAAAATAGTGCGCGACTAGTTCCTTGTTAACCTGCAGCTTTCAGAACATATTTATCTTTCTTTTTTTTGTACTTCATCCTTATTACTCGACTGGAGTGTTCTGAAAGTTGTGGGGATTTTTTTTTCCCCATCTGGGTTTTGACTTTTTACTCAACTCTGAGAAAGAACTGCACAAGAATTCCAATGTGCCTTGGCAGTTCGCAGACAAATGGCAAATAAAAAAAAAATCTTGAACATCTATCGGTCCATCTATCTGTCCATCAATCGGGCAGCTATTCTTCTCATTAGGTTGCTTGTCATAATTTATCTGATGCTACTCGGCCATCGTCCCAGGTTGCCGTTCCTGCCTTCTGTACCGCTGCAACACTGAACATATTTATGGCTCGGGTCCATTTATTGCAGGTCGATCCAAGGGTACAATTCAGAACTCTCCTTGGAAAGGGAACGAGGCGTTTGGGACTCATTAAACCCGGAAGATTTAGGGCGCTGCCGGTTTGACCCATAAACACGGCTCGGGTGGCGGCGTGGCGCGCGGCAGAAGAGACGGGCGGAAAGTCACCTGGAGAGTGTAGTTAACGTTTGACCTGGACAGCAGCTTGACGAGCTCGGCGGAGTGCTGGAAGTGAACGGTGGCTGCAAGAGAAGAGAGACGGGTCGGCGTGAGCGAGCGAGCGTTCGTCACGGGCCCGACGGCAGACGCGGCGCCGCCGTGCGCGGCCCAGTGGGGTTTACGCTTCACATCGGGTCACTGCACCAAATTCAGGGTGGACTTTTGCAGAGACCGGGTTTAATAAAGACGCGAGATTGAAACATGCCGTGCCAGGAGATACAGTGGGACAAGTAGGGGACACTCTGGGACAAGCAATCGTACTCTGAACTCTGCAGGTCACTACGAGCAGTTTAATCCCCCTGCAGAGGTGGGAAGTAACAAACAACAAATACTCTTAAATACAAATAAATTAAGTCGATTTTTCAGGTATCTGTACATCACTTGTGTATTTCTTTTTCTGACGGCTTTTGCTTCCTGCATGTGTACACAAATATCTGTACTTTCTACTTCTTATAGTTAATTTTGTGTTTAAAAGATACAAAATCAAAGTGATTAACTTAATATTTATTATAGTTGTTCTAACTCGAAGTGGAGCTTCTTTTTTTTTTTAACTATGCTGTTGTGTAATTATAAAACTGGATCATACTTTAGATTACCTCGGCTTTGGGGTCACTATTCAGTCAAACAAACAAACAAACAAACAAACAAACAAAAAAGACTCCAGTGGTGGCAGACAAAGCATAAAGACAGTTAGTCACAACTTTTCACTTTTTGGAAAATTGCCAACGAATGTGCTGTTTGTGTGTATTGTTTTCACTGACAACTAAACAGTTAACTTAAGTACATTTCAGAACCTGTGCTTTCTAAGTTTAATTTTAGTAAGGGGATTTTTTTTTTGTTAACGCTAGCATCCATGCTGCACCCATTTATTTAGATAGGATTCTGGTCTCCTTTGGCGTTTCGTTGGTGTCCCCAAGTTGACCACCAGGTGGCAAGACTTGCCTAGGAAGACTTTGTCAACGCCCTCTGTGACATCACAAAGGGACAATCCCGCCATACTAGGGACACAAACTTAGACCAAGACTCTTGCACTCTCGGTACAAATACAAGTAGATTATACCTACCGTCCGCTGTGCCGTGCATGATAAGAAAGTTTGGCGTATTCTGGGCTGTTGTGTTACCAAGTAGACTCGAGATCTGGTGGAAAGAAAGAGTAAAGTGAAACCATCATACATCGTTGTGTCATTTGTCGGAATTTCATCGGGCCTCGTTTACGTTCACAACATTAGCGTCATCCCGTTCATCGTGGAAATGATTTACTTTTTATTTGCCAGTGAATGTGGGGAATGTGTTCTTTACGTAGCCAATATCCTCTGCGTCTCTGCGAAAAAAGTCCTACCTGGTATTTGAGATCCTCTTTTCCCGTAGAGCCAAAGTACTTCTCAGCACTGGCCGACCCTTCAGACAGGTGAGACAGGAGAAATGGGAAGTTGAGAGACACCCTAGATACATTCCTTCAAATGGTTATGGAGTGTAAGATACTCTGCTGGCCTCAAGAACGAGAGCTCCACCCACTGCTGCCACTGCTTAATGTTCACTGGGCCCTCACATAGCAACCCAAAAAAACAAATGAAGCAGATTAATTCATAAGTGATGATAAATGTTATATGGAAATCCCAATGCAGAAATTACAGTTTCGTCATACGCAAAGTAGCTTTCTTTGGGATTATCATACTAGCAACAACGAAGGTCAGATGTGACCCTTTGAGGCGGAGGAACATGGCCATCAAATCATGACGAATGGTCCCATGTTGTTTAGGATCCGAACAGCATTTGCTTTTTCAGCCAATCCTGCTGCAGCGACTCCATCTGCAGAGGCTAATCTCTGGGGTTTTTAGAACAGGCCCCGCCGCCGTGCTTGATGTTCCATCAAGTCTTCTGACCCGTGGCCGTCTCACCGTAGAGTCTCCAGTTCGCTATCGGCGCCACGGCGATGCCGCACTTGAACGTGGAGCTGTGAGAGAGAAGCAGGAGGGAGGAGAGGAATCCTCCGTAGGCCTGCGGGGAAAACAAGACGGCGCTTCAGCAACCAAGCAGGAATCTATTTATTGATTGGGTATTCAGTGGATACTCCGACTGCGTTACCTTCCCATATACTCCAACCCTGTTGCCGTCGATATAAGGTAGCCTGATCAGGTGCCTGATGATTCAGAGGGGGGAACAGCAATATCAGTTGTGGAAAAACAGGGCTGTAAAAAAAATCTCCAGTTTCCAGACGCACACTTTGGTCTTTGCGATGAAATTTCAGAACGTGCTCTAAATTTTACAGTTTAACTTCATTTTTCCATCTGTTAAGCCTTTAATGCACAGTGTTGTAGAGAACTGATCAGTGTTTCAGTACTTATTGCATAATGTGCTGTTTAACTGATTCACCACAAAAATCTCAAACATCCTGTATGCGTCTGATCCACGACAGTTTTTTTTTTTTTTTCAAACTGTTCACATTTTGATATCATGAGACCAAGAAGGCACGAAAAGGACAGTTATTAAAAACCTGGAATTTGATGGCGAAATGACCACTGATACTTTCAACCTCAGCGTGACCCTTTTCAAATTTCCCATCCTTATCATCGCCCACAAGCCGCGACGAGCGCATAGTTCAGTTTCTTACTCCACCGCAGTGATCTGGTCCTGGACGTCGACGGTTCCCAGTCTCTGGTGGACCTCGTGGAGGATCTTCTGGCCTTGGAAGCCGCTGCCACGGCCGTCCAGACGGGCCACGACGACGCCGTTGGAGCTCACGAGCACCGAGTCCCAACCGAGGGAGAAACGGTCACTCACCGCCTGGCCACCGGGGGCGCTGTCCCTGTGCAAAGATTGCATTTTTTTTAGTTGCAGAGATGCTTTATGTGACATCAAAAAAAAACGAGGCTTTACGAACAAAAACGCGTAAACGATTGAAGCTCTCTTCCTTTTTTCTTAAGATATCTTTCAGATTGCCACATGTGCTACTTGCTGTTAGCTTGAGGCATTTGTTCGCAGCGCCTCAGTTCAGACAAATTGACATAGATGTGAAAAAGTGAAGTGTCATCGCCAATTTTCTTTGTAAAAAAAATTAACATCAATCAGCCGTTTTCCGTGTAAATCATGAAAACAAAAAGCAAACACCCAGCATGTCTGAAGTTGGGCTTTAAACTGGTGCTTCATGTCGGGCAAGTTATCGAATTCTCAAACAAGGTAGGCAGATCACAGAAAAGAAAATCTGAGCAACAAGCGACATCACATACAGGTAGAGTAACAGCGGGTACTCCTTGGATTCATCCAGGTCCACTGGGACCAGCAGCTCCAGACGAAGAGCTGCGAAACACGCAACACAACATTCGGTCACGCGTAAGAGGAAGAGGGAACGTCACAGTTGACTAAAAAAAATTAAGAGCCAGAACTAAAACCAGTGATCATTCATGAGCGTACCAAAGGATGACGGAAGTGGTTGCAGTGAGAAAGCTGTGAAATGAATCCGCCCTACCAGAGTTGTTGAATTGAACAGTTCTCCTCTCCCACTTGGGTATGGTCCTGTTCAGCAGCGCACGCTTCAGCACTGCGTTGCCCTCCAGGGTTGTGTGTTCTGTTTCACCAAAAAAAAAGAAATGGGAGAATTGATGAGAGAAAGAGTCGAATAGACACGATGCACGTGTAGGAAGCAGTGGGACTTCTGTTTTGTCCCTGTGTTTTTCAGACCTGTACTCAGCCAGTCAAGTTCAACACTTGACTCAAGGACTCAAAATCTCAGCGGGTTAATTAAAACATGAAAAAAAAGAAGAAAAAAAAGATATTGATTGCGGTGTGTGTCAGACGGAGAGAGGACAAGAACCGACCACCAGTGACTGACTTTGGTGCAGGTTTGTCAGAAACGTACCGTTTATCTCACTCAGTCTGTGCAGGGTGGTCTGTGGTATTCCAGGCCCTGCAGGGAGCAGCGACGATGGAGGCGATGATGTCAACCGAATGATCCAAAGAAATGAAGAAAAGCTGTAGTTCAGCAGTAGCTCAAGGCAGGTTGTGGTTTGTGATTTCATTAATTACTCATACTCTTTTGTTTTCATTGGACAACCTTCCAGAATCATGTGCATAGCTGAGACGGTCGTTATTATGTTAGCTAATGGACACGAATAACTTTGGCTAAACGCTAACAGGAGAAACCACAAGCTAAAAATCGAAGCCAGATGCTGAATGTTTCATAAGGTTATTGTTACTTCCGCAGTAATGGTATAATAAGCGTCTTTAGACAGGAACTCCTCGCTGCCACGTTCATTACGCTACAACTTTAAAAAAAAACCGCTAGGCAGCAGCTCGAAGCTCACCTCTGCAGTTGAGGAGAACGTGCTGCCGAGTTGGGCTGAGGAGCGAGTCGAAGTAGTTGCACTTTGACCTGAAGAGGGAGCAGCTGAGACATTCCTTTTGGGACGCATCGACGGTGGAGACTCTGAGGGAGAAAAAAAGAAATGCAAATGGAGGAAAGAGCAATTTCGAGACAGGCTGAAGATTTGAAAGTCACGCTTGGATTACACCTGGAAATCTCTGGCTGTATTCCCGAATTTCAAAAACACACATTTTTACAAAAATGAACGAAAAATAAAAATGTGAAAACTCGATTTTTCAGTTTCAGGTTTGACTGTTTGCAGTCAGCCTGTATCGATGTTAGCGGAAGCTGCGTTAGCGCACAAATGAGCCACTTTGTGGCAGTTTTTTAGCAGCTTCTGTTCGTACATTTTCTGCTTTTGTGATGCACGTGCTTTGCTTTTATCGGCGGGCATCAGTTAACAATGCCAACGGTCACATCGGACACGTCCAGTTCAAAAAGTTGAACTTTCTCAACACGGGTTGGTTGTTCGTGAATAAGACAAAATCCTTACGTGAGGGTGCCCGAGAAATTCTTTCGTATTTCAATTTCAAGCAACTCGGTATTTAATGCATCGGTCTGTCGGTCTTATGACTGGCGGGGAGCGAACGGAACCGTACCTGTACAAATGCCGCTGTGTTGATCCCTGCTCTGTGCTTAAGAAGTAGCTGAAAGATAAACGGATGGAAGAAGGAGGCACTGTTAGCGGAGAGGTATCTTTGTGGGGGGTGCGGCTCCATGCGCTCCATGCATGTACCCTTCTTACACTGAGCGTGCGCCCTCGTCATAAGCCAGAATCTGCGACACCTCCCAGCTCCCTGAG
Organism: Thamnaconus septentrionalis; assembly: GCA_009823395.1. Lineage (NCBI taxonomy): Eukaryota > Metazoa > Chordata > Actinopteri > Tetraodontiformes > Monacanthidae > Thamnaconus > Thamnaconus septentrionalis. The sequence continues at coordinate 4,711,049 of CM020514.1, read as the reverse complement.
GTGAGTTGACGGACGCCGCCGCCTCGGCCTTCAGACTTGGAGGAGGAAAAATGAAAAGGACAGAGTTATCATGCGAACTTGCGCTGCCTCAAAATGTAACCTTGGCTCTCTAGCGGATCAGGAAACTGAACAATTGCACAGCTGTGAATGCCTGTGACGTGGATACCAGACAAGGGCGGGAGTTCGGATGAGACGCAGTCTACATGTTACAGCGAAGGTCTGTCGTAGTTTTACCTGGTTTGAGATCACAGTGATGTGGTTGAAGGTCCCGTGGTCGCCCTGCTTCAAGGGAACAGTGGTGAAGAAAACTTTGCAGTCTCTCGAGAAGACCGGCTCCTCGTTCTGGCGGCGGGGAGTCATATAGAAGAAATACCAGAGAGGAGAGGAGAGGTATAAGATACCAATGCCAAGTGATGTGCGTTCACTCTGCCGGTCCATGTGAAAAAGATATATGGGTGGAGAACGTTCCATTCAATTCCGAGTTTCACCACCTTTTCTCTGGTCGTTGCTTAACACCAGTTGGGATGCAGTTGGCAGAATTGGAGCTGAAGGATTTGCTCCAAAAGCCTCCCTGGCTTTGACTAGTGAGTCAGTATGTTGCTCCAGTTGGCACGATGCAGAGGTGGCAAAAGTATTGACATATTGTGCTCAAGTGGAAGTGCGGCTGCTTATGTAAAAGTAAAAGTACTGATTCAACTCCTTTACTAAGTACAGGTTCTGAAATGTACTTAAGTACAAGTGCCACCAATGAAACAATACTTTTGTTGATAATTTTTTTTACACAAATGTAACAGAATAAACTAAACCGACCAGAGGTCAGAGGTCGTGCATGAGCTTCTGGATCATTTTAACAGCTTTGGCACTTTCAATACTATAGCTTTTTTTTTTCCCTTTTTTCAACTGCAGCACAACCAAACTGTAATCAGTCATAGTTATGACCAAGTGAGCCATTATTGGCTGTTTACACTTATATAACAATCACCAATTTTATTGTTATTTTCTACATTTTTATGTTTCTCTGTCCTGTACATGTACTGAACACTGACCCCAAAGCTGAGGTACTCTAAAATAATCTCCTTCTACAATCTGATCCAGTTTTATATTCAACTACACAGCAGGATGGTTAAAATAGCTCTACTTCAAGCATCTTAAAAAGTAATGACCATGTTTTTCCATTGTAAGACGTAGAAAGTACAGACATCTGTTTATAAATGCAGGGAGTAGAAGTAAAAAGTCGTTTAAAAAAAAAAAAAAAGAATAAATCCTCAAGTAAAGTACAGATACCTGAAAATCTACATTAACAAAGTATTTGTACGATGCTACTTCTAACCTTTGGCGCGATGATCTTATGTGTTGAATCAATCCATCCACCAATCAATCAAATCACATTTGCACTGCTGCAAATGGCTTTACATTCTCTGTGGAGGCACCGCCCTCCTTCTTTCAGCCACCGAGAGAAACGCGACAAACTGCATTCGAGCACACAAAGCTAATGTACAGATGCAATTACACGCTACGTCGTCATCGCGAAGCGCTTCTCTTCGTTTTTTCAAGCGTCGCTGAAATCCCGCCGCCGCCGCTTGAAGTTGTCAAGATTCAACTGTTGCGAATGATGAAAGGGAGACAGTGCGGCGGCTTGGATTTAAATAGACTACCGACGGCGGGAGACGGAATGTGGTTGGGTGGAGACTAATCAGCTGACTGCCGGCTGCTTACGGCTGTGACTTATGACTGCCATGCCGGCTGAGCTTCATTAAACATCCGTGTGGATGTTTTCTTTTTCAGGATAAAACACATTTTGGCGTTTGGTTGTGTCTACCCGTTGTTTGTGCCTTCGTTTCGCACCTTTCCAGCTGAACTAAGCTACAAAAAAATGACTATTGGATGTAATGATTTCATTAAAATCATTAGATTCAAAAGTGTAGCATCATTAAATGCCGCTCAGCGTCAGAAAAATAGCCGCTTTCGATGTAAAAACCAGCCACTCACCAGCCGATCGAGCCACTTGTCCGACGTCATCACGTGCTTCTGGAGGTTTGGAAAAAAAACAAACAAACAAACAAACAAAAAACACCTGAGTGAAGTTCCTGAGGGAAGTTTTTGAACTCGAGCCAAGCGGACAGTCAGACAGACAGTCAGTCAGTCAGTCAGTCAGTCAGTCTCACCTTCGCAGGCGCTGGTTGTGACGTCGCAAAGCGAAAGTATGGACGTGTTCTGTGCCCGATTCACCCAGCGGACGCTCAGCCTCTCCGGGGTCGCCCATTTCACCATGGTGACGTAGAAGTCGCTGCAGAAAAATAAAGAAAAACAACAACAAGGTGGAGGCTGAGCCAGCCGAACAGACAGTCCCCGAGTGACTGGCCGCTACTGTGAGTCTGCTCCGTTTGGACGAACCTCTTCTCAAAGCTGTCCGGCGGCATCAACTCGCTGGTGACGGAGCTGCCGTCCACGGTGACCACGTAGAGTCGGACCGAAGGATTGACTTGACCCATCTGGAGTGGAGACAACACAAGAGAGACTCGGACTGGATGGAATCGCACAAGAGACCCGCAAGCACACACTGCAGGTGTCATAAAGTTTTGCTCTTGCTCTCTGGTGGTTGGACGGGGGAACCACAAAGGAAGATGAAATCAGGTTATTAAGTTTTCGCATCGGGTTTCCTCCTGCCGAAACTGCTTCCAACGATTGGAGATGAGCTCTACGGCAGCCAGGAAGGGCCTGGAGCCGATCCAAGAGTCTGTTGCCGCCTGGCTGAGTGATCGCAGTCAGGTGGATGAGCACCTGAAATAAATACGATGATTTAGGAAATGTGCTGTTTGGTATTCCAGGCTGTGTGCATCAGTGTACGCTCTCCTTATTAGCTACACCTGGCTGGTACTGGGTGCCATGCAAGTGGCCGTGATTCCACACACTGCGTCCAGGTTGCATTTGACGTACAATCAAACATGTTATTCTGCAAACCTTGGTCACCGGTTGCCGGTCTGCCCGTGCTGACCTCTGACCCCTGACATCAACCCAGGTATTTTCCTCCACACAACTGCAGCCGATTGGCTGGTTTTCTCTGGTAACCCCTGACATGGTCGTGCCAGCGGGAAATTCCATCAACAGAGCAGCTGTTAAATAGTCAGACCTGCCCAGCCGGTCGTCAAAGTCTCTTAGATCCTCTTATTCCCCAGTCGGATGCCCGGTTTGAACATCAGCGAGTCCTCTTCTCGACAAATTAAACTAATCGAGTTGCTGCCATGTGGTTGGCTGATCAGCTACTTCTGTTGACAAGCAATTGAACATTTCACGTTAAAAGTGGCCCGTATTTCTTCCGGCAGGTTGACAGAAATGTTTTTTCTTACTTTATTCGACTACTTTCCTTTGAAAGTCACACTGATATGAGTAAATATACGGGTAGATGGTGTGGATATCGAGAGAGTACATCAAAATAAGTTTCTCGGCGAGAAGAGTAAAGCAAAACACATTCTGGACCACAAATCACTCCACATTCTCTACTGTTGACTGGTTTTTACCATATTTACAATACTGCGGGGGAGTTTGGGGCAGTGCCTACAAACGTACACTACAATCACTCTTTATATTTATCAGGATAATTCATAGTACCTGTTACAGAGCTCACACAAATTCATTATTCTTGAAATCGAAAACATTAAAATTCACTGATCTGGCCCATTTTCGAATCCCTTCTCCCCCCCCCATACCTTGGGAAAACCATGTGTTCCGCTTTTTGGACTGGGCCATGCTTGGGCACTGCTTGAGCACCGCCTCCAGTCTGACTAGTTTGATTTATTTTCGTTTTTCATTTTTTTCTTTTACTTTGACATGTTTGAATTAAAATTTTCATTCATTCATTCATTCGATTGTATTGCAATTCTGCTGTTTTTTATGAGAAATATGTTTTAGACTCCATCGGTTGGCGGCACGCAGTCCCTTCACCAAGCGAGTTTGAGTTCCACGCGCTGGAAACACACCGAGAACCAGAACGAGACCTTGAAGTCAGCAGAATGTTAGCGCCGCTGCTCCCGTTTGCGAGCAGTAAATAAATGCTGGCATTAGCAATTAACACAAGCTGTGTGTGGGTTCTTAAAACGGGCCCGCTGGCGCGTCAGCCTTCTAATCACCGCAGTCAGTGTCGGCCCCGAAGATCCACTATAGGCGAGACTGGATCACTTTGTCACCACGACAGTAATTAGACGTTCCCCTGGCGGAGCGGCGTGATTTCCGTGGGGAATATATCAGCGAATATTGACTCATAAAAAGCGATCCCCTCTCAAATTCAGCCCCCGAGAGAGCCGAGTGGAAGGATGCATGTCAGACCGCTGCAAGGTGGGGAGCGTCCTCTCCCAGACAAAAGCAAAGGAGAAGCCAATTAAATCTCCACTTTCGTTTAGTCCCGCACACAAATCCCACTCGGGGGAAGGCTGAGATCTGAAGTGAAGCCTCATTAATTAGATGCCTTCCGACGAGCGGCGTCCCCCCCCCCCTACCCCTCCTCGCTGCGGCTCCGAACCGACAAACGATGCTGCCCTCTATCTCGTGACCCCCATTCCGCCTGCATCCCGCCGCCCATCTCCTCATCTTGGAGGAATTTGATACGGTAAACAGCCGCATCAGAGGACGGATGGGAGGTGGGGCGGCTCTCCGTCCTCTCCCTCCTCAGGGGCTGGAAGGTGGAGTCGCTCCATCACGAAACCAGACGGGAAAAGGACCCGATGCGACGGCGGGGCGCTAGTAGTTCAGTGCGATCAGGTTGCCAGACAATGGAGGAGTCTTGTTTTAGACCTCTTTTTTTTTTTCCTTTTAGGGCAACATGAAGTGAATTAAAGAGAGTCTGAGGCAGTCGGAAGTCTGCCACGATCCGCATATTCATCCAGGCACTTCGAACAATGGATTGTGAGGCAGGTTGTGAACTAAAATAAGATTGTTGAATGATCGAGTTTTCAAAGGGCTTTACGAAAGCGTGCAAAACATGATGAAAGAAACAAACTTTCGAAAAGAAGACATTCAGGAGTTGATAGCCTGATACCAGTTTCCCCAGAAACCAGATAGACAGCCTGCAGTGTCTGTTGCAGTCTATAAAGTTGTATCATATTCAAAATATATCTGAATTTAGAGCCACATAAGATTAAAAAAAATAAATAAATCTGAAAACCCACAGTTAGACATATCATACATGCATACAACTTCACATGTTAAGATCCCATATTACAAAAAAAAATTGATTTTGCCAAAAAAAGAACCAGAGACCCGAGAAATGAGAATTTTTCAAGTCAGCTCTTTGTGATGTCACAGTGTGCAGTGGGACCTCCTTCAGGTGACTGACCTCACCGCAGCTAACTGCTGGCTCCACCATCTACCACCACTTTGTTTTTGTTTTTCTCCAAAACACTGGAGTCGGGAAGTCCAACATAGCCTCGATTTTAGCAGGAAGCTAAAGTCCACAATTTTAACAGGGGGCTATAAACAGAGATCGGAGTGTTTTATTAACTGTTAGACTCTGCACCACTGTGTCCATGTGTGTTTGTGAGTCTGGGATGAGAATTAAATGTCCAGAAATCATCACAATACGAAAGCTTTAACGCAGAGGTGCCCCCTCCCGCTCTCTCCCATGCTAACCTTGGGGTAGGGGTACTCGCTCCCCCTGGGGTAGAGGGATCCAGTGAAGCGCGGCAGCATCATGTTGGGAACCAGGGTGTCGTTGATGGTGAGGTAGGCCAGTCGAGAGCCGTCTGGCGACCACCAGTGGGTCACCTGAGTGTGCAACACCTCCTCTGAAAGGAAAACAGCATAAGGAGGCAAACATTTCAGAAGCAAAGAAAAATGATTTGATGGTACTAAACATAGTGCCTAATAACGATTTTATTATTCTGTTGAACCACGACTCAAAAGCAAGGTCTGATTTTCATTTGATAATTTTCAGTATTTCTTATTTTTATTTATTTATTTATTACTACTTTAGTTTGAAGTTATTTCAGTGGGTTTTTCTTACTTCAGCAGAAAGGGTACAAACTATTTTGTCCACATCTGTATGTGGATGATGTTGCTCTGTGTAACTTTTTAGCTTTACGGGGGAAACAATGTTAAAAATTTGGAACATTTTACAGCACTTTCATTTTCCCACAGAAAGTCTCAGTTTTTATCAAACAGCTGACCACAGGCAGAATAATGTGCAACCTATTTGATGCATCCTAGAGTTTTTTTTTTTTGCTTATATTTCTCGTGTATTATCCATTTGACATGGTCAGCATTGCACCTCTGGACATTTATTCTGAAAGACTATGATTTATAAACATGTGGCTTTCTCCTTAGACCCGACTCTCAAATCCTGCAGCCAGCGCAGGCTTCAACGCAAGTCCAACCTCTCCTGCTTTTAAATAAGTAAAATTACATTTTAATATTTGCTACAATCCCTGCCAGACAAAAAAAAAACAAAAAACAGGCCAGGACAGGTTTTCACTGCAAAAGTGAAAAATCAATTCTGCTCCTTTCAGTTTGATCCAGGCCTCACATTTAGGAAGTGCTGCGTCAAATGTGTTGGCAGCGGCTGTCTCACCCTCGTACAGCCAGTCGGCGATGCCATTGAAGACGACGCCCTCCTGTCCGGAAGATGTGAGCCGCCAGGAGCTGCTCTGCACGTCTGTCTGGTAGTAGATGTTGTTCTCAAAGATGTAGATCTGTAGCGACAGAGGGAGGGTTGGGGGAGAGCGTTGGCTGGATGCGAGGCAGCGCATAAAAACGAGGTACTGGTGTAGTGGAAATCACTGCTAACTAACTGCTGCTACTGGTGCTGCTACTGATCCCCTTGCTAGATGTACGGGTTGTCAACGATAGATAGATAGATAGATAGATAGATAGATAGATAGATAGATAGATACAGTTAGCAGTTAGCTGAGATTGATTGTGTGATATGCGGGGAACTAAACATAGTTCTGGAAGCATTTTGTTTATTGTGACGTTTTCACTTTGTTGTTTTAATTTCTCTTTCTTCTGCATATGTTTTTTTTTTCTTTATTCATGTATTTAAAGCTATTTTGGTTTGCTGTTATTATGTTATTTTAAGTAATGTATTATTTTGAAATGTTGATGGACCCCAGGAAGAATAGCTGCAGCTATGCTGTAGCTAATGGGGATCCTAACAAATAAATCTTACAATTTCAAAGTAATCCCATGTTGCCTTTTTCTGATGAACAAAAAGTGATCCTAAAACCATCGAAGCTGTGCAACTAAATCAACAAACTGTGATTAAAAGTCGCAATTGTGAGACTCCAAAATGCCGAAATGATGGCAAGAAAAGTCAATTTCCAGTCACAAGCTGTTGAAATGATGAGAGCAACTTGGAATTTGCAAAGGAATAGCGATAATCATGAGAGGGGTGGAGGAGGGTGGGGGAGTCAAAAAGCGGCGGTTGGCTTCCACAGCCGACGGTTCTGGGACGCGGCCACGTTTCCCGCTACACTGGAATGGTTGAGCAGTGATGAATGAGCCTCTGCCATTAGCACCTCTGCAGGGTCTCCGGGAGAACAGCGTCAGCTGCAGGTGGCTGGAAACACTGCGGAAGCGAGATAAATATACCATCGCAAGCTTAATTACTTTCCTTGTTGGCACTGTCGAAAATAATGGACTGATTATTCCGCGCACAATGCCGACCACGTCAGGGCCATTACTCACGCGGGGGGTGGGGGGGGGGGATGTGCGGCCGCCGAGCAAGACGTCCTCCAGCAGCCTCTTGATTACCGAGACCGCTGCCCTCCCTCCCTCCCTCCCTCACTCTCTCCCCCGCGAGACAAAAAAGAAAACACATAACTGTTTTCTTTAATGCCGAGTTTGTCTTTCCCCTCACGACAAAAACAGCCTTTGATCAGCCTCCGCCATCGAGTGCCGAGCTTCCCGTGAATCCGATGAATAATACGCGGCGCAGCGGATCACGGAACATCAGATGAAAACAACGCTTTTCACATCCCTGCCCGCGGCCAGGTTTCGCTTTTTTTTGTTCTTGTTTTTTCCTTTCCAGTGAAGAGGCCGAATCGTGTCCGAGTGAAGTTGCTCAGCACAGCCAGCTTCCATTAATCTGTGATTGTTTTCCTCCATTTGGTTAATTGTTTATGCGGGGGGGAAAAAAAAAGGAAACGATGGGAAGTCTGACTGCTTTTCCGCTGCGACGGCGCGTTCACACCAAAGTCAACGAGTGCAGCGGGATCGCAAGAAAAGCGACTGTCGCGGCGCTCGATGCTAATTCCATCATATTTTTCGGGCGCAGACTTTGTATTCTTGTTCCGTTTGGTGTGAGCGCAGCTTAGGACCGTCTCCCTCTGCTCTGTGCTTTCGGAGCTTCTCCCGACAACATAAGCCATCTTGAAACACAAAAAGATCTTTTTCTTTAACCGGAGACTTTCTATGAGGACTCAGATCACTTTGAATGACAGACAATCGTGCCGTTTCAATCGGCGCGGGGTGGACTAAAGCTTGTAATGACAGCTGACGGGTGCAACGCAGGACGCCCCCCGCGCAAGCTAGTTCCTGCTAGCTTGCAATAGGTAGCCAACGTATTAGCTCATGCATTAGCTTCATCTCCAACAACGTAGGACGTCACTGATTTTGTTGCGCGTTTCATTTTGTTACAGCGTGTTTTTGTACCTGATTTGTATCCAATACCACTGGCGAACATGTATATAGGTTTTTTTTTTAATACACAACTGTCACGTCCGAGCACGGCCGAGTGTCAGGATCTTGCCAAGGAAGAACACATGCTGTCTTGCTAAGTGCCTTTTTGAGCCGATTAGATCCTAAGCAAAGTAAAGATGATGAACTAAAAAGAAAATAATAGATTGTGTTAAAAAGCAAGGTTTCCGTGACAAGACAAGTACAAGGTCAACATTTATCTGTCAATGCCTAGATTTATGATGTGATTTTGCAATAATCAGTCCATTTCATCGTTGACTGTTAGACACCATTTGAAGCAGCGTGACTAATTATTCCCCCCCAAAAAACTCTGTAGAGCTCCAGAAAACAGCACATTTAGCCCTTTGTTTATAGTCCCAAAGCTAATAGGCTGGGTTTTAGCATCTTGCTAAAACTGTTTAGCTTTGACAAAGACTGGGGGTTTTCCATGGGCAGAGCCAACATTGGTGAAATATCAATAAGGATGTAAGAATGTGCCCTTTGTGACATCACAAGGTGCTCATTTCCAGAAGTGAATGATGGACTTTTTGATCTCTGGGTCATTGACAGTTCATTGACAGGTCAGGGATGTAGATTACGGTCAAAAAACTGACACACAACACTGTTGTGTTCTTACCAATGATCACGATTGATACCTGAAACTTCATTATGTGTGAATCAGGAATGAACAAGTTGGTGTGAATTCTTGCGTGCAACAATGAACTTACCAGCTGTTGACTGTGTGCGCCCCAAGAGGCGAACTGGAGGACTGAATCTGAAACCTCCGGAGGGTTCAGCTCCTTCACCTCTCTGAGCAGCAGCACGACATATGTTGAGTCAGCATGAACAACATCAATCAATTACTGCTCGTTAGCCACTTGCCGATAGTTTCTCATCAGGACTATACGTTTGCAATTTACTCACCTGGTGTACAAGTTGTAGATCAGGTAAGATGCCAAGAATGAATACTTGAAGACCTGTTGCACGACAAAAGAGACAAACAAGGAAAACAGCTTGAATGAGACATTGTTGACCTCAAACAACAGAACCAACAGCAAACGATTTCACTATTTGGGTTCATGTTCAAGTGCAAAAACATATGACACAAATAACACGAGCCATATCACTACATGGCTCTGCTGCCAAACATATTTAGGACTCATGGTTGACTGCTGTAATGTGGTTCAGGCTCCAAAAAGGTTAAAGACAGCACTTTCATTTATAAAACACAGCAGACAACAAATCTCCAAGACCACCAGCTAAACAATACAGCCTGACATTTACCTTATAAAAGATTCTTCTTTTTTTTTTCTGTCGTGAACGCCTGTAATCACGGATGCGGTCACAAGGGCCATATATTTAGAAAAGGCTAATAGAAGCGGTTCATTAGAAAATGCAGTGACTAAGTGAGAGGGTTCTACAGGGCCCTTCACTTCATAAAAGTCAATGAGGCCGACCTCTAGGATCCAAAGTTCAACATGCAGATTGAGATAGAGATAGAGAGTCATTTTTTTCAAAAGCAGGATGACGAAGATGGACTGATTCCTCATCAGTTACTCTGTACCAAAAATTGCTGGTTTAAGGGATGAAATTATTAAACTAAGAATAATAATAATAATAATAATAATAATAATAATAATAATAATGATGAAGAAAAGTTTTGAATACATGTATATATATATATATATATATTTAGAGCTTGTTAATTATGTATTAACAATCTTAACAAGTATTATATTGTTATAGCCCCAGTTGCTATTGTTCCCCCCCCAAAAAAAAATCTATCAAATTTGCATACCCAAAAAAATCAATTCATACTAATTTAATTGATCAAATATTCCCAAATTGCTTCTGTCCTACTTTTCACATCCATACAAACATACATGCATAGGAAACAAGAGACCTTTTCCAATAACGTAAGTGACAGTTTGTACAGAGGAAATTGTGTTGTTTTTTCATTTTTGCTTTTTTTTTTCCCCACTCTATGATCCCGAGAACTTGAAAAGGAAGTTAATTGGATCCGCTTTGGAAAGTTTGCAAAGTGTCTTTCTACCACACGTACCGCACTTGCAGCAACTACGAAAGTGCACTCGGAGGTGAAAGACGCCCTTGCAATCACGACAGGGCGCTGACCCCGGCAGACGAGGACCATCACAAAGCTTTGACGCGGCAGCGGAGCCGTTTCATTCCGATGAACTCGAGAGACGCGGGGACGGCGGCCGACCGGCAGGCCATTACACGCCCAGGACTCGGGCGGCCCGTCACTTTGATGATTAACACATCCGCTCTGTCCATTCCCCACATGAAATAGCACCTCTGAAAACGTCGCCGTCCTCCATCCCTCCATGAATCAGGAGCTCATTATGAAGCTCCGCGCAAGTCCGCAGACGCCGGATGTTCCCGCCAGCCGCGACTCGCCAGGGAGGTGCGATGTTCTGTGAACATTGTCGTCTGATTCCGACGGTTTCCGACGGTTCTGGGCTCTCGTCTCGTCAAGGAAAGGCCGAGCTCTGCCCGGGAACTTCCTTGGAACTTTAAAATCTCATTTCACTTTTTTTAAGCATAAAATGGAAAGGGTGCAGTCACACATGGTGACCATTACTAAAATTACCATTGGTACAGATTTGAAAGGAATCCTTCACTTAGAAAATGGTCACGGCTGGACCTTAATGGACCTTCACATGTGGTGCACAAGCTACAAAAAAAGCACAGCAGAAAACTACAAGAGCAATGTCTGTTTTAGATGTAATAGCCTCTTTATATTTCTAACTCTTGCTTGGAACCGCTCCAGAACTACAACTTTAAAGGTGAAAGAAGAAAGTTTTGTTTATACTTATACTTATAGAAGCAAGTTCAGGTTCAGGTGAAATAATATGTTTGTATTGTATATTTGTGTTCTTGTATGGTTTCATCTGGAGCGTCAGGGCAATTTTATGAGTGTTGTTGCAGTGATTCGTTCAAAAGATTTGTTGACTGAATCATTCAATTCCCCAACGATAAGTTTGGGAACAAGACAACACTAACTCCTGCTACCAACACCAGGCAGACAATCAACAGCAGTTAGCAGTGAATGGACATCGCTTGATGCTAACAATAGCATTAGATGCTGAAATGGTAAAAGGGAATTTAAAGAAGAACAAAACAATAAAGCAGAAATGTCAATTATCAAATACCAACATTTTTTGCCAGCTGCAAAATTATTTACATAATTCATGACTTGATCTTGAAAATGATGATCGTGGACCAGACGTCACTGAGGGTGTACAATGAGATGGTTTCCTGTGTAATTGCCACACACAACTGCTCTAGAGGTCGCAAAATAGGCTATCGTTCCCTTTTATGTTTCTTGAAATTTAAAGAAAATACTTCTGTTACTTCTGTTACAAGATGGAGGGGTTTCAAATCTTTTCTTTTTTTTTTTTATTACCTGCTGTTCCAAATTGAGGGACCCTGGCAGCCACACATGGTGATGACTTTTTACAAGGTGAGATTGTTTCAAAACTTTGAAAAGGACAACAAATCTGAGTTTAAGAGAACTTATTAGAAGTTATTTGGCTGTTGCACTCTCTGATATTTATGGAGCCGACTGCTGCGGCGCTCAGTTATACCTCTTCAAAATAATCACAGAGTTCAGCTGTTATATCGAGCCCATATCAGTGACTCTCGCCGTCCTTTGTATCAACCCTCATCAGAACTGTAATCCAGTCGTGCGCTGGAGATAAGGGACTGTGGCCTCTCCGAGTCGGGCGTCTAAAGATAGAAACCGGCTGTGCACACAGTCCTGGAAAACTCATTAACATTGCAGCGTGTGGAGGGCATTTGTTACCCGCCATCTGTACGACAGCGAGCCTCTTTAGAACTGCCAAATGACTTGTTGTGATTACAGAGAAATGTCTGAGAATACCGGCAGCACTGTCGTCCGTGGCGTCCTCACTTCTGGAACTCCCACTGTTGAGCTGAATCTTAATGTCATATTCTCCCCCTTTTCAGTTTGCGGAGTACCGCGTGAAGTATAGCGAAGAACAGAAGGAAATTAGCTTAGCCGCACGCAACACACTAGCTAGCGGATTAAACTGTTCATTTTAAAAATATATACATACACATATGTGTGTGGGAGTTTGTGTTTTACACACACACACACACACAGAATTTTTTTTTATGGAATGACATATTCATGGGTAACCATATGGTCTTTATGGCGGGAAACATGCTAATTGAAAACATACTCAGCAGTTGTCATTGAGAAGCTTCGTTGCGTCACGCCGTTGACTTTTTTTTTTTTTTTTTAATGAAGCCAATCAGCTGGAGTGAGTGCAAGTATTTCTTATCAAACTGCCTCAAAATGTCATCTGAGCTGCCATATGGTTTGAAGTGAGACTTTATATGCCATATGGTAAAGACTCCTAAAAAGACAGAATATTGAACCAACCCGTTGGTTGTGACCCTGCATGAGAATTATAAGTTTTAAATCCTCAAACCTTGCTTACACATCTGACAATATCAGATAAGCGGTTTCAGTTTGTCTTAAGGTGATCGACCAACCATCATGGCTCATGCTTGCTGGAATGAACCAGAAGTTCTACCTGCTGCTAAAGACATTAGCGTAGATATTGCAGGAAGCTTATAAAAAATGGATGACACAGTGCTACTCTCAGAAAGAAATTTCTTTTCTTTCTTTCTTTACTGGCTTTGGTGTAGTGTCGTGTAGTGTAGTTTAACACTCTGGTGCATGACAGCTAGCCAAAGGCTGGTGACTTATGACCACTGATGTCTATAAGAATAATAGACAACCCATGACTAACTAGCTAAAGCTGCAGCGGAAAAAAAAAAATATGATTGGTCCTGTGGCAAACATCAGGTTTGCCCAAGGTTGTTTTTAAAACCTCTGATTTCAGACAAACGATGACATTTGCAGTGCAGCACCAGAATGGAACATCAAGTGTGTAGTGTCCATATCTGTGAATCGGCATTTGCAGAGCAGATAATGACGCGCACACACACACACCTGCAGCGGGCCGGGCACTGACACAAAGCCTGCTGTTTGTTTTGTTATATTGCAATCTGAGAACAGGACACGCTGTGACTGTTGGGGATCAAAGAGCTGATCCTCCACGTGTCCAAGGCTGAGATCTGATTTGTTTGTTTGTTTGTTTTCGAGAAAACCCATAAAGGTTTCTTTGAAATTACACCTTGAAATATTGCGTCACTGCCTCTAGTGGTCGCCAAGGAGAAAAAAAAGACCTTCTTACAGCTAATTAACAAAATAAAAAACATTTTCAGATCGCAGAGTGGTGGGAAGTTCTTGGCAATGCCAATTTATTTTATACCTGTAAATGTTGTAAATGTAGTAAAAGTTTAATGCTTTTTAACATGTCCATGAATCTTTCCACTACCAAACATACAATACATCATTCACTGCATCATTTCGGATGTTTGGATTATTTGGATTGATGCTAATTATTTCTTACCGCTGTCATTTGTTCATTTAATTTCAGAGAGGCAGACGCAGCTTTTTTTATTGGGAGCGTGACATCTGCGTTGTACATTTACATAATTGCCAACGAAGTAGCACACAGTTCACCTGAGGTAATCCGGTGTTAACCTGGAACTGTCCCAGGATGTTTTAAATGGGATCTAAATTTCCTGCCTTGCGACTGGTTACTTATTCAGACCCAGTCACGATGAACGTGAACGCAGAGACGGCCTAAATTTTGGAAATTAATGAGGGATTACATTTTGAAATGAAAGTGCAGACTGTCATCAGTAGTTGCAGCAAACATGGTGAATTACATTGCCATTTGTTTTGTTTTTTTTTGTTGTTTTTTTTTTAACACATCCATCCGTCCATCTTTCCCAAAATAATCACACAATGTGTACAAAGGTTTCAACTGGATGCCAGATTTGTAGATCAATTTGTACTGTCGATACTTCCAAAGCTGCAGTTTGGAAGTATAATATAATAATAATAATTTCCAGCATCTCGTGTCAGTCAGTTCAGATTACAGCAACTCAGCGTTGCATCAACACACCCGTCGCAACAGTAAAAGCTTCCCTTTGCTCGTGCACGTCCAAAAAAAAAAAAAATGTACACGTGCGCGCACGCACGGTGACAGCGCTGCAGTACATTACCATGTATAATCTTATTTTACTGTATCGCCTTTAATCGTTTTCAATTGACATTAAAGCACATGTTTTCTAATATCCCATGGTGTAATTTTTACCTCCTATGAGGTGGCTCACCAAGACTCTCCATCCGTCTGCTCCTGCTCCGGCCCCTCTGTCACATTTTAGACCCCACCGTGGTTCCACCAGTCAAAAAGTTCGCCCCACCCCCGGTCTGGAAGGAACCACTGAAAATGACGGAAACCACTGCAGTACTTATGCCAGGCCTTACGTGGCGCTGCAAGGTTACTGCTTAAAACTGGAGAAGAAGACCTTTGGCATGCACATTAGCTTGCGCAGTGTCTTTTACGGAAGAAGAATCTCGAACAAGAGCCGTGGACCCAAGCTGAGGTTGCGAGGTTTCCAAAAAAAAAAAAAAAAAATAGTGATTGGCATTTAGACAAAACGGCATTGGGCAGCATTTTCAAATCTTTTCACTTTACAACCTGTTTCCAGTCTGAAAACGGTAAACATGTAAACGGGGCCCAACTTAAATTGAGCGACAGATAAAACGTACCCCCTTGTTGTTGCCCATCCCCAGATAGAGCTTACTCACCTGCTTGACATCATATCCCAGAAGCACGTAATTCAGATCTGGGGAAACCGCAAACTTCGAGGCCTTAAAAGTCGCCTGTGGGGAGGGAAAAACAAGGAGACTTGTGAGACGTTCACCTCCTGAAAGACATTTAGGAATCCTTAGACGGGGATTCATCTCCTTGATGAGGCCCTCAGAGCTTTCAGACTGAGTGAGATCACTGACGCTTTGAGGAATGCTTGTTTTAAAGTGGGGAAATAAGGGATTTTCATCATTGTCAGATATAAGGAAATAGAAAATGGTATGGGAGGCTCTGGTGGCGGCACTTCATCTTGGGTAGGGCGTCACATCGCACTCCCTCTGTGTCTGCCGATTACCAATTTACCAATTTACATACGCTCGTTTACATAGCCAAACATGTCTGGGCTTCCCACCCTTTTATATAGTGAGGAAGAACTGCCCCTTCACTCATTGTCACTTTCAGGGCTTTGGGAAAGGAGGAGGTGTGATCATTGGATGGCATACTGATGGGTTGTAACAGACATAACTAATGCATTTTTATTTGTTTGTTTTTACCTTTTTGCATCACAGTTCATGTTTACATATAACGCGTCTCAAACCGAGGGGGGAAAAAAACTACACAACTTACAAAAGTAGTGTTTTTCATCAGGAGTTCTGTCTCATTGCTGCTTGTGTTGAGCTTCATGATGTCTCCGTCCCAGCTCCGGAAGATGACCTCCTCATCTGAGACGACAAATAATCAGTCGTCAGTCATCGTAATTTTTTTTTCTCATCCATCAAAAAAATAAAAATGGTAAATGGACTGCACTTATGTAGCGCTTTTCCAGCACCTTCACGGTACCCCAAAGCGCTTTGCAAAGGCCTCACATTCACACGTTCATTCACCAATGGGTGGCTGACGGACTAGGATGGAGCGGGATTTGAACCGCCAACCTTTCGGTCATTGGACAACCCGCTATACCTCCTGAGCCACAGTCGGCCAAGGTTTTTAAATCAGTTGTACATGACGTGAAAAGTCAAAGACTTGGGTTGGCAGTTCAAATCCCAACTCCAACTGTCCACATGTCTGAAGTGTCCTTGGGCAAGACACTGAACCCTGATTTGCTCCCAATGGAGCGAAGCAGCGCCTTGCATGGCAGCAGCCACCCATTGGTGTATGAATGTGTGAGTAAATGGGTGAATGAGAGGCCAATGCTGCAGCCCAAACATTGGCCTTCATTTCCACTTATGCATTTGACATGTCTAAGTCATTTTTGCGCTTTCATGTAAATGTCAATGAACACGCAGGGAGCTATGAAGTTGAGGAGGAGGGGGGGCCCTGGAGACTGGCGAAAGACTCGCAACCGCTGCGGCGTGATGACAGCCAAATAAATATGAAAGACAGATGGGAGACTGTTTCTGCGTAACAGGCGAGCAAAAGCCTGAAAAGGGCTCCTGTCGTTAGGAATTCCGCGGAGAGGAACAGCGGTGCCGTCCGCATTGCATATTTCATACGCCGTGCAATGAATCAATCCAACGCTCGCATTAAAGGTTTTACTGTGAGAGTAATTAGGAGAGGCACGCAGCTCTCCTCCTGAGCTGACATCAATAAAGGTTCGGGGGAGTGAGCGGGGGAGGAAGGTGGGGGGGGAGGGGTAAAGATGACATGCAATCTCAGCGGTGATTAAAGGTGTCCCAGCGATCCAGGGACTCGTCACTGTCTGGCAAGGGTGAGAATTATAGGAAATCCCCTGTTAGGCTTTCCAGCAACGCCGTCAGTCGGCTGAGACGCGGAACACGTCTGGCTTGAGACAGTATTGTGAGGAAAAAGAGCAAGTTTCAGTTTCTTAGAGTTGCTTATTCTTTCGAGACATGGCAACCCTCTTCTACCAGATACAGTGCCCTCCTTTCAATGCAATTTCTTAAAGTGCATGACGGGCTCACAATTTATACCGCAAGGTCATGGTTACGGGCCAGAGGTAGCAGACCATTAGAAAGTATGGTCGAAGTTTCAAAATGGTAAATGGTACTCACATAGCATTTTTTTTTTTTTCATTCACAAAGCATTCACCCAATGGGATAATTGGTGAATGTCCCATTGAGAGCAGTTTAGGGTTTAGTGTCCTGACACTTCTGCAGGTTAACATTTGGAGCCGGTATTTGAACCCGCCGACCCTCAAGTCATTAAATGAATGAAACTTTATTGTTATTATACAAATGTACAATGAAACTGTGGTTGACTTTTGATAGAGTTATGGTGAGGACTGGGGTTAGGGTTAGGATTGGGGACAATGTCCTATTCAAAAGCCCAGTTTTAGCTTCCTGACTTTTAATTTCCGGACAGATTAAATGCACATATTACTGTCGTAATATACATAATATTGGTGAAGTGGGTGTAGCAGAAGGAGCAAAAATCAACCGATGATGAATTCGTCTCGCACTCACCGCTGATCCACTTTGCATCCGGATCGTGTATCTGGAAGTCCTGGTGGAAGAGGTCATCCAGTGTCAGCCTTGAACCTGAGTGTTTGTCACTGTCGTCTGTGGGGAAGAGTCACAACATCCCAACAGACAGTCACAGCCCGGCACACATCACTGCGGGAACACCCGTGTTTGACCCTCATTTGGACAAACTGCGCATATACATCAGCACAAATCCAAAGAATGAGACAATGTTAAGAGAGGTTGTCTAAGAGAAAGCTGTCCACAGAGAAGCAGGTGAGGATGCTGCTGGACGTCACCTTTGGACAGCAGGACGATGGACATCCCAATGAGTGACAGCACCACCAGGATAACCAGCAGGGAGATGCCGATGCCCTTCCAGTTTCTGTCTGCTCCGATCGGTCCGATGTCCTGCACGTCAAGAGAAGGACGTTGTTTCAGTGTCTCGGCGTTGAAAGATTTCAAGTAAAACAGGCAAAACACACAAACAGAAAGACATCGTAATGGAATACATTTAGTTCGATGTCGGTTCAAAGCACTTTTTGACCTCACGTGCTCAATGAAATCTTAAAAGCGAACCCCAGGACCACAAATGCCCCCCAGAGGTAGGCGTCTGAATGGACCATAGAATCCTCCTCTTCAAAAAGACTATACAGAAGACAGATTAGGCTAAATTCAATATAAACAAAAGAAACAATATCTCTCCATCTATATTATATTTTAAAAAAAAACCTCATCACAACAATACTCATTAGTATTGTTTCACAGCAAGCGACAGTTCGGCGATACAAGCAGCTGGCAGCTCAGCGTAATACCGCGGAATGAAAAACGATCCAATGAAGAAATCTCATTGGCAAATAATGTTTGGAGATGTGCACGGCATGGGCGGGGGGAGAGAGGGGGAGGAGGGAGCAGCTTTCATTAATGAGGCTCGACATGCCAGGAGAAAAAACACAAACAAGATGTTGATGTTGAATCTAAATGGATGGAGAAGTCTCCCCAGTGGAATATTACTTTCTCCCTCGTGAGCTATCTGGCTTTTTTTCTTTTTCCATATCGAGACGCCACAGGGGGATAGATAGGTGTGAGGCTGGAGTCGAATTGTGGCGGGTGTCGTTCGCGGGAGGAGGCTGCGGGATATTTATTTTTGAATCATCCTCCCAATTAAAAGTCTCGGTGTGCAAATGGATCCATAAATACACAAATGGCTTTTCAGTAGCTGGCGGCTGAGTAGGCAAGTTGGATTTATTTATACCGACGCTCTGTCACTGCAAATGAGATAAGGCTGCATAATTGATGTCGGGGAGATAAAAGAGTTGGTCCAAAAATGGGCCTGGTCTCCAGGGAATTGTTCTCTCATCAAGCTTCCATCAAGTTCAGGGGGAGAAGCTACGGCTCATAGCAGTTGTTAAGTAAACTCAAGAACAAGTGATTCTTCTTCTTTTTTTTTCTTTTTTTTTTTTACACCCATACATTAGACTTGTCCATCACTTTTTCTCATTTTAAGGTCTAATTAACTGTTAACAATTACTGTTACTGGGTTAAGAGGCTGCTTTTCAAAAAAGTGGCTGGATACGAACCAACCAAAGCTGCAGTCAAGGCAATAAATTAAAACTAAAGGGAAGCTTCATCCAAAAAAGTCCCACCCCTTTATTCACCATCATGTTGACGGAGGCTCCAGGGACATTTCTAATCCACATAACCATTCTGGAGACTACAAGAAAGTCTCACAGTGGTAGTGTACCATGTATAAACAGCAGAGAAAATGTCCCCATATGGTGTTGTCCACGTGCCCAGAACACACGGAAGTCCCATTTGACTTGAATCAGTCAGGTTTTCATGCGTTTCCTGGGTGTTTTTTGCTTGTTTGTTTGTTTGTTTTTATAAGAGGCATTTCTTAAATATTTGATAATAATAGGGTATATTTGACTAAACTTTTGAGTGTCATTTGAGCGTCATCAATATCATTGATGGGCCAAGTGTCCTGATTTTTGGCAATCAAAATATGGTCACCCCATTTAAGCCATGATATCCGCATTAGTTCTCCAGGAAGAAGCCACTTTTCAATATATTAAATTGCCATACTTGCAAGAGCAGATGTTTGGGGTTTTTTTTAACCATGAACATGGTCTCAATGTAGCGGTTTCACGTTATGAGTAAGTTTCCATTGTATTGGCATCGGGTTGAATTCTATGCTGTGAAACTCCAGAGGGGTTACGTGGATTGGAAAATGTTCCCAGGGACACCACTGATGCAGGCGAGTTGTGCATCAACTACATACAACTGCTGCTTTCATATCATTTAGTGATTTCTTATTAAAACTTGTGGAGTCACAGATAATGGGAGCTGCAAGGCTTTACTTAGTTGTCGGCGTGAAGAGTATTCATCATTATTTATCGCCCACATTTACAACGCAATCAATAAAGTTCTAAATTAAAATCAGACCGAGGACCAGACTCGCTTGATTTATAATCCATAGTGCCCCTGAATGCTCTATTTAATGCGCCTTTGGTCTTATTTAGCCTGATTGAATGTAGCGTGCTCGTCTGTTGACAAGCCCAAGAAAAGGAGTGCATGCTTTGCATCCATTCAATTTTGTGCTGAGCACTTTGGTGGATGGGAACAACATTTAAATGATGGATTGACAGGCCAGAATAATCTAATAAATATCCCAAAGGCTGAATTTTCGAGATAATATATCACCCAGCGCTGAGTGCGGAGCTGGGAGCACTTGACATTTCTGTCATATCAAGGGGGGGAGGAACGCTGTGCTTCAGCGGTTATTCAGGACACCGAAAATTAGGAGAAAGAGCCAGTGGGAAACGTCAATTGGTTGGCGGTGGTGGTGGGGGGGGGGGGTTGGGGGTGAGGGAGGGAGTCTTTCGGGGTTTGTGTGCAAATGTTGTAATTTTTGCAAACAAACCTCGAGAGGCGCAACAGTCGGGTACAGACAGGTGACTCACCATCTCCAGCGTAAGTGGGTCACCTATTCTTCATGCGGGTACCAGCATCTGACGACGGTGCAAATGCATTGTCAAAAATGAAGTTAAAAAAATAATAAATGTTCAGTCTCAGTCGATGAAAAGCTGGCCACTGCTGTTACTCAGTTACTGAGGCATTCATCCACGGACAGACACAGGAAAAAGCCTTCTTTTTATTCCTGTCCATGTTTTGTTGGATGTGGCTGGACTTCATGTTGTTGTAAATGCACACCTGCTGAGAGCTTTTTCTATTAAAGGCCAGACTTTTGCCTGTTTCTCTTGCTGTTTGCAAAAAAAAAAAAAAAAAAGAACACGATAAAATCTGCTTCCCACTGAGTTTTAACTCCTTCCGCACGTGGGATCACAACTTGCAAAACAAGCGATAGCTCTGGGTTTATTTTACCCACAAGTGTGCAGGCGAGCCCTCTGCGCACCTGTGCCAAGTCCCTTGACTCTCAGCATCACAAAGGGAAGTGGTTGATAACCGCCCCTACACAATGGAACGAGATTTAAAGACGTCGACACCGTGAGGAGCATTCTCCTGTTTCCTATTACCTGAGAAAGTTTCAACATGTTTGGGCATCCTTTGGTCATGGGGTTAGAAAACAAGACTGGAGGATGCAAAAACACGAGGACAACAATTAGTGGCAGAGAGCACAAAGTAAAACATTGCTAAAAAATGGCCGCAGTCTGCCCAAAGTAGTTATTGAGTGAAAAGGGGTACCAGTCATGCTCAGTATACCTGCTACCAGTCTTGCTGAAATCCCTTTGACAATGTTATATGCAAAAACCAAGACAAAGAATGTCAAGACAAAGACCACGTAAAAGTTGCCTCAGGTCCAAGATCGGTCTCGATTGCTGCATCAGTATTTTGCAGGGGTGTTGGAGCCTCTGCAGGCTACCTCAGTGTAAAAGCAGTTTACACCGTGGACAAGATACCAGGGCACTGCATGGAGAAACAAAACAAACCATCAAACCACACTCAGACCTTTTGAACAATTAAGACTTGTGTCAGTCCCTAGAAAGCAACCAGGGAGAACCTACAGCAGGCATAGGGAGAACATTCAAACTCAACGCAGATTCAAAACCAAAGCCAACGCCCCTATAAAGCCGAGGTGCGATTTGCCTGTAGCTGGCGCTGAGTAGCGTAAATTCCCGAGAACAAACGTTGAAGTTTGCATGACATCCACCGGCCGAACTGCTAATCTCTCCGAGGAAACAAGTCACTGCCTCTCTCTTATCATTTTTATCAAAGGTAAACTCCATTAAGGCAGTTTGGACTGGAGTCCAGAGAGGACTCTCTGGGGATTTTCCACTTATCATATCTGAGACGTTTCAACCCAGAGAGAGAGAGAGAGTGCAGTTCGGTCAGCAGCATCAGCAGCAGATACAGAGGGCTTGAGGACTGCATCGCATTAGCGCCGCGGCTCGACTCAAGAGCTGCCCTTAGTGTTTTTGAGTGTGTTATCCAGCAGGCACAGCTTGTCTGTTTCCCAAAGTGAAAGGTGTGCGTGCACATAGAAGTGTGTGTTCCACAAGCAGATGCATTGACAGTGCATGACAGCACTCTGCTACAAACTACCATCCTGCCTCTCTCCTGGTATTATGATATATAGAAGGAGATGTCCAAGAGTTCTTTATTTGCCAGACTGACCCTTCACGAAAATATTCCTTTGATATCACTTTTACTGGAAATGTTCTGGCAATACTTGTAACCAGTTGCTGTTTGGTTACACCAATTCCAAAGGTGTGGCCTGATAGGATAATGGAGCGTTTCTAGCATCTGTTGGATTTAAGCTACGTGTCCGCGGGAAAAAAGCCCATCCCTACCTAAGTTGCAAGATGCATTGTGGATTTGAGAGAGATATGGACCACCAAGGATGAATATGTGTATGTGTGTTTTTTAATCAAAAATGCATGGAGCAAATTAGTGTGCAGTGTACACACCAATTTTTACTTATAAGTTACCACAAATAAGTAAATACATACTTTTATTCGCACACATAATTCTTGACTTCTGCACAACGTGTTACCTCCAAATGCAGCAAAAAAAAACTTTAATATTTTTCCATCATTTGATTCAATTTCAAGGTCCAATATTTAATATTTCTTTAAGTTAGCTTCACAGTAGCTCTGAAACACCTCAATGGCACGCCCATTGTGTGTGATAGCCTTGTAAAACGTCAAACCAGATCACCGTCTTCCTCAGAGCTCCAGCAAAAGAAGAGATGAGATGTTCTTAATATTATTATCTCCTCTCCTCTGTCATATCGTCTTACTCGTCTCATGGACCACTTTAATTATGGTCATTAATATCAGTCAAACCCGGCAGTTAGCACTGACCACTGTCCAGCCTCGGCCGCAAAGATCCATGACATTAAGGATAGAGAGGAAGCCCTTGGCCGACTTTAATGAATTCATCTGACGCTTTAACAAAGTGAGTTTTCATGCACAGACAGCTTCTCCAGACTCATTTGCAGAGGTGAGCGGAGCCAAATTGAGGTCAGGAAAAAGGTAGTGATGTTATCAGCCAATTCATCTCCTTCCAATGAGCTTTTTAATTAGAAAAAAAGGAAAGACGGGGGGGCCATTAGAGGAAGTCCTCCGATCCTGGATGGTGGCTCAAACAGGAAACAACTGCAATTTAAGTGAAAAGCAATCTGAGGATTAATCGGCAAAACTGCAATTTGCATGCTTAGTTTCATCGCTAAGATGGGCACTCAGACTAATACATTCTATGTCACACTATCTCGTTTTCCAGCCAGGTTCTGTTAAAATGTCCAAATTGTTGAACATATCTCATGTAGTTTAAATGTGTTTGCAAGCTCACCAAAGGAGAAGGAGCCAAAGAAAATGTGAGACAAGGAACGTGCTGTGCAGCAACCTCAGCGTTAATGGCAGACTAGTTAAAAACCTGCAGAGGTTCCAGAAAACATCCCAAGCAATTCAATGTGCAACCTGCTACCAAAAATCAGCATCTCTAAACTGTCTGTGAATGCCCCAGAGATGAGAAAAAAAAGTCCTAACATTAAAATGGTGAAGTGGTTACTGTCACATCACTGGCATCTCTTTCCATGTTAGTGACCACAATCCCAACCAGATGTTTTTTTTCTGCCCTCTTCTTGTCCCCTTCCAAACATCGTTACTTTGGAAGAACCCATGCGAGAAGGCTAAAAAAATAACCAGCGGCTGTAGACACGGCTAGTCACTATTTTTCACCTTTGTCTTATTAGCGAGGCTAACTAGAACTAGACAAGCCACCTCCCTCTGTCTTTGTCAACGCCAAATCCCATGTCAGAATCACGCCAAACTGAATAACTGCTCTGCTTTCGTCCGCACAGGTCACGCCTCGTCCTCAACCGCCCGCTGTCACCAGCGACACCGCAGCAGCGGGGACCGACCCGCCGAGTTGCGCGGGAGATGAGACGGGACAGTGGATGTGACAGAGGAGAAGAGAGAGAGAGAGAAAAAAAAAAAAGACGACGCATGGGCACCTCGCCACGCGGCACATCTCATTACCCCGGCCACCCCGTCGACAGCTGGAGTCATAATTAATCTGCATTGAGCCACTCTGCTGCCTGGCTGACAGGCTAAATGATAGGGGCGTTCGGAAGGGCGGATAACAACGTCCTACGCCGGGGCCTTAAAGTGGCGTCCGCCGGAGTTTTAATGGCAGGTAGCAGAGAGACGGCGGCCTCCGCGGACTCCGGGAGGCGGCGGGGGAGTTGGAGGGCGGCGGTTTGGGCGCTAAAGCTATTAACTAGCGCTGCGGTGACAAACGGTCGATCACCATCGCCGCACAGCAATTTTGCTCGACGCTCCGCAACCATGGCAACCCGTTTGTGAGATCTAAATATCAACTAATTTATTCTGGTCTCCGTCTCTGCAGATTCAGGGATTTGTTTACACCCCGACATTAGCCGGAGGGTGATCAATTCACCAAATCGATCGCAACTCCGTTTGAGTCCATCAGTTTATTGCGCTGCAAAACAGCCCCAGAGAAAGAGAATAGTGGGGGGAAAAAACAAAAAAACTATTTATTCCACCAGAGGTGGCATGTGTGTATTTGTTCAATGTGATTTTTCCCAGCACAACACATCAGTCACTTGCAGTTTTTAGAGCAACGGTGAGCCCTGATTTGCTGCAGGGTATCAGATTGACCCGAGGCTGTCCAGATGCTGAATGAGAGGTGAAATTCACAAGCATTCTTTTCAGGCTTCACCAGTTTGTTACAGGCAGGACGTGCATTTGTAACCCGACAGGCCAGAAGAAGTGTTTTGCATATCCATTACATTCATGTTGCATTTTCATCTAGGAAGGAGGCCACATAAAGCGTTTATGGAAAATACCCTGAAGGTTCCCTTTAGCCCTGATCTGTTTCCCAAATATAACCGCTGCTTCTGTCTGGCCAGTGAACTCAGAAATTAAAATTGCTATTTTTCTTCCCTTACTCAGCTAAAACTGCATGATAAATACCAGTAATGGGCAAGCTACGTGGAAAATGTAGTAAGTTAAGCTACAAGTTACTCTCGATTGAATATAGCTTAGCTACAGCAAAAGCTATCCCCAGAGAAATGTAGCAAGCAACACTACAAGCTATATAACAAAAGCAGCTAGCTACATCAACCACTAAAAATCAATCATCAACTGGACAGTAACGTGTGAGTGACGCTACGTCGCTATTGGAGTCTAAAAATAGTGACGCTACAGAAATGTAGTTAACGCTAGTAGCGTCGCTACTTGTAGCGCGCTACTGCCCATCACTGATAAGTACGCAGTTCTGGTAATCAGTTTGATGTTGATGTTGGTTAGGTTAAATTGATTTATTCATACATGCCTGATGTGAACCCAAAAGGTCGCTGAAAGAAAATGCAGAAAATGTCCCTGCACATGTCCATCATCTTGTTTATTTTTCATTTATTTACTGGAATTAATAGCTGCTTTACATCATTATCCTTCAGCTGAATTCCTCAGCGTGTGGAGTTTTGCCTTGAGCTCATCCAGCCTGTGCTGATTCCTGAGTGTCCGACTGCTGCCTCGTGTTGGTCGTAGAAAATCATGCAGCGGGTGTTGAGCACTGTGCACGTGCCTGATCAGTTTCACTGTAGCCTCCCTCCCTCCCACAGTCCCTCCAGGACTGAAGAGAGAGGAGAGCTAGCAAGATTTTTCCAGCTCTCCTTGAGATGATTTTACAGGCGCATGTCTGGTCTGCCTTTTGTTCTGCTCATTGCAACCCATGAAGAGCAGTGAGCCGGCTCGGCCTGATGAGGGTGTGACAAGGTCGTCTGCGGGTGGTTCGTGCCTGGCAATGACAGCGAAGTAGCGCAACCGCTTGATTAAATTAGGAAAGGTTTTTTTTTTTACTGGATTCCCACCAGCACATCGCCAGTCAGTGGTGTGGTTAAGTGGTAACCATTGACTGTACAGTGAAAAAAAGGGTTTTCAGGACACTTTGAAATTTTTAACCAATTCTAATTATTATCTTTGAATAAACATCCATCCATCCATCCTCTATACCTGCTTCCTCCTGCACTCAGGGTTGCAGAGGTCTTTTGGTGCCTATCCCAACTGTCACAGGACGAAGGCACACGGACAAATGGAAATTATTGTGTTGTTTACAGTTAATATGACAAACTAAGAAAACCAAATTCTTGCAGTTCTTGTACTCTGGGTACGTTGCAAGGGACGTCATCTTGCTGAAACATCCAGTTCTAAGGTGGACTGAACAGTGCAGCGGACTGCCCTTGACATCTGCATCCAGGATATTTTACATCAGTCATGTGATCAACTCCATCAAATGCCTTGGATACAGTACAATCCCCATCTTCAGTGAGCCAGGTGTGCATTACTCCAACTGGCGCTGCGGTGCTGTGCACGGGCAGATAAGCATATTGATTTGCAGGCATTGGCTCGTTCTAGCCGCGCCTGTTGCGAGGGTCTCTTTTCTTCCCCGTGCCACAAACCAGCCACTCCTGTGCCTCACCTGCTGGTGATTTGCTAAACTGTTCTTTCATTGACTGTATCGTGTAGTCTCAAACTGATGCTCTTTCTTGTCGTTTCTTCCAAGCTGCCAACGTTGGACCGTCCCCAATAATTAAATCAAGATTCTGTATTAACACCGATGCTTTGCTGCTACGATCACCCCCAAGAAAAAAAAAAAAAAAAAAAAGCGCATTCATTTTCATTCAAGGCCAATAAAGCCTTCAGTCCATGTTGATGTCATTGGCTGCAAGTTCACGACATCAATTTATGGAAATCACAGCAAATTTTCATTGCCACTGGAAGGAACCAGGATAGAAATAATACCTCCACATACCTTACAGTGTGTTGTTTGTTTATTCTAACTGCTTTTGGCTGAGCACTAACCTTGATAACTGGAATTTACAGAGGAAATGGGATGGTTTGTCTTGTTTTTTTTTTTACATTACTATGGAAATGTTTGGAGGTAATACTGTACATAAAGGGTGATGGGCAAACCCTTTAATCCTTTATAGTCAGTACTGGCAATTGATAACAGCAGCAATGTTTTCTAACCTACAATGCTAAGTCAACATAACAAATGGAATTGAATTATTATACGACAAATCTGACTGTGTGGCCAACATGAGCCTCTGACTTCCCAGAGTATTAGGTTTGTCCCTTGATATGGTAAGATGACGTTTACACAGCCTTGTGAGTTCCTACTATCAAAGAAATGTTCGACATGTTTATATTCGTCGTTCTATCACTAAATGTACTGCAATAACACGAGCGTCAACTTAACTGTGCCCAATGAAGGCATGGCAATCTTGCACCGCTTCGTTTGAAATTAAGACATGATGAAAGTCGCTTGCAAGATTTGTGGACATTTTGTGCTCTTTCAAAGTGCACAGTTTTCTCTTTCGAGTTGGACCAGGATTTAAATTATAGACAGCCGAGCGAAAACCACCGACCATGTAATATTAAAGTTATCCCATCTCCCCCGTAGGAATGAATCTAACCCAAAATGGTTTAAGACTAAATAAAACTGGGGGGGGGGGGGTATCCAAGGCAAATTGGGTACAACTTGCCTCAGCTCTCCTGCTTTAATTAGCCCCTTCGTGCTGAAACATGATCATCTTTTAATGCTCTCTGGAGTGCGTGGAATCTCGATCTCCAGACGTCTGCGCTCGAGAGCATCGAATCCCAACCTAGCAAACTTCCTTCGAGCCGTTGAATGTTCTGAGCCCGATGGGCAAAGTTCTGCAATACATCGTGGCATGAGGTCTTGTTGAAGAGCTTGTCTCGTTGAAAACGGCGAACAATCTCCCTGCTCAAACAAATACAGCTAGATTAAATTTTTAGAAAATTACAAATTGGATTCAAAAGGATATTTCACTTTCAAACTAAAAAATTAAATAACTAAACTTTTGCCATGTTTTGTGTCTAATTGGGCTCATTTGAATGCCACAGACAGCGTTCAATTTTTTTTTTTTTTTTTTTTGATTAATTATTGAGACCAACCCCAAAGCCACATATTCAGGTTCAAACTTCAGGTTAGACTCACCATCAAAAGGTGTCTTTCCATCATTTGATAGATAATGTCTTTCCGATGCCTGAGGAGTCCGTCATTTTTGATGGCACCTTCCGCCCTGCGGTTCCCAAAACTCATAATTAAAGAAATTGTTCCTTCTCTTGTGACTAGAGGAATTATCGCAATGGGTGAATTGTGCCAAAATGTTCAACCGCACTTTTAAGGCTGACTGAAAAACGCTTCGGACTAAAGCTTTGCAAGATGGACGAGCGGGATTTCACAATCAAAACATCTGTATTGCAGCTGCATTACAGGGTTAAGAAACATCTATTGCATTCAAATACCAGCTTAGTCCTTTCAGTTGCACACAAATATACCGTTCACTGAAGTCAAAAGTAAATGCAAAAAGTTTCAGGTGATCCTAAATTGAAAGAAGTTTGGACAACAGACGAGCATCTACCAGGAACAGATGGGCTCCCCGACATGGTGAGTGTCCACAATCCACCAGGGGGGTGACTGCTGCCGCACCGGCGGCATCTGACTCGACTTCACGCCATGAATATTCATAAAGGCCAACAGACAATGTGATGAAAGATGAGGCCAAAGATCAATTGAGCACATGTGGTTGGATACGGATCAAATTATCATCCACGGCCTCATCTATCACCAGCTCATTTCTCAGGTCATTCAGGTCATTTCAGTGTTTTTGGGAGCGCAAATATGCAACTTTTTTCAAATTGTGTCCTCCAGCAATAACATTTCTAAACATCATCCTTGCAATTCAGCATTTACCACACAACTTTTCCCAAATTATGACGTTCTGGCCAGACCTCTTAAGCCCATTTCCCACTGGTCAAAAAACCCGCTTAAACCCGCTAACAATCGGGATTTGGTGGCAGTGGGAAAGGCTCACCGACCCGCGTCAAACAACCCGGCAAGTGACCCGGATTAAAATCGGCTTTAATCGGTTTAGCTCCGATCGGCTTGCATTGGGAACGCCAGACCCGCGTCAGCGCGCCAATTTATGTGATGGCGTTGAGCGTTGCGTGCGCTACATCATATATATATCGCGCCAGTCGCGGCGTATATCACGTTCTGAAACAAAGCTCTGTTTGTATTCGAGACTGGATTCATTCAGCATTGTTGCAGCACTGGCGGTGCTGAAGACGGTGAAAATCGCGAGCTTCTGAAGTCTCAAGGCCAACAAGTAAGAACCCTGACCACCGCCGGGCTCGCTTCCATGTTGCTCTCCGTTGCTCATTTCCCAGAATTCTGTCGCATCATTGAGGCGATTTCGAGGGTTTTGGTCAGTGGGAAAGGGACCAAATGCCGATTGTTAGCGCATCAACTCGCTAACTTCAAGATTAGCGCTCTTGGTTCTTGTGAACCATTGTAGATTACCTGTGTATTTGTTTGATTTTCTACCTTTTCCACATTAAGGTCTGCCTTCTAGCTCTTATTCTTCTTCTTATTCTCATTGTTGTATTTTGACTAAAACATCCTCAACTTGTTTTCTTGGCCTTCTTGACCTTGGTACAAGGAGGTGCCAAGCAGGCCTCTTCCTCTCTCTGACTCTTCTGACCCCCCCCCCTCGAGGCGGAAGCTACCTAGCTTGTCTTCACTGCAACACGGTATAAATACTGACTCTTGCACACGTTCGGGGAGCTCCTCTCCCACAACCTCGTGTTGTGTGAGATCTTGGCTTGCTGCTGATTAAAGAGACACTGACTCCAACATTCCCTCTTTGTGAGTGCTGAGTTTTTCTCCCACACATTTGTTTTCATCCGAGGAGTTTCATTTGTTCTGCTCTGTTGTTGTTTGTGCATTTCTGCAGTAGCGTTACATCGCCACTTGCAAGCCTGGTATATTGGATATGCCAGGCCTGTAATGTTTCGTACGGACAAACACATCCCTTTGATTTGTTGGCGGGGTGCAACTTTTTCAAAAACGATAAAGAGGCGGATCATTTACATCTCTGCACTGTCGAGGCGTGCCAGTTTCTTGCCCTTGCGTGACTTTCATACTCCCACAAGCCCTTTTTTTTTGTTTTTTTTTTGTTCCTTGACATTTCAGCCGGTGGCTCTGCCAGGTTACTTATAATTCCTCGGACAGTAGAACAGCAAAAAGAGATGGACTCCTCTATCGACCGACCTGTCTCCTATTATCTGTCGACCCGTCCTCGCGGATGGCAGCGCGGCGCCTCAGCTGTTTAGCTAGTCGGCGTTCTCTCCCCTATTCTGTTTGCCGTTGCACATTTTAATCTGCCGCACTGATTGCTTCTCCGCCCACATCTGCTGACAGGCCTTACAGGGGCCTAATCACAGGGTCACAGCAGTTTTGTGTCACTGCTGGCCAAACACAATCAGCCGGACAGATTATATTAATGCGCTCGCATAGGATGAGCCGGCGTGAGAACGCAGCCGCCACTGAAAGGCCTGTGACAACAAATTCCGTTTTTCTCACCTGAGGTCGGATGACTTTAATTCAACCTGCACCGCACGAGTTAATTAGTTTGACAAAACTTTTTAGGATTCTCTAAGACGGTCAGGCCTGATGGCCATTGGTGAGAACTTGGATTTAGTGTTTCCATACGTGGGAACACAGGACCAACTCCAAACAGGGGGAAATTTAGATTGGGAAAGAAATGGAAAAATAATCCACTAATCTATTCTGCACTGAAGCTGCTGCATTTGGCTCTCTGTAAAATAATTGTCATGCCGGCTGGAATCAGTGGCATTTGCCACACAGTATGGAGACAACAAAGCAGAAATCTAACCCCCGAGTGTTGGCCTGACCTTTTTAGAATGTTTCCTTTCAGATGATTATTTTCAAGGCCAAACAAAACAAAATGCTGGAACGCTGCCACAGACCCGCTTCTAAAACCAGCTCTGTCCATTGTCGCGTTGGATTAATGGCCCCTTGGTTCTGTCCATCTGTTCTTAAACTCACGTCTGTGGAACAGCTTCACGCAAGTCGCTCATCCAGAACAACGTCTAGTTTTCCATGCGAGAGCCTATTTACAGCCAGTTAGCGGCGCTCAGTTGCCAACCAGTAGATGCCAGTGAGCCGGAGATGCAAGACGTGGACTTTTCCCCACACTGCCAGGCTTTGCCGACAGGCCAGAGGCAGACTGATTTTGCATAATTTCAGATCTAATACGAACCCGGGGCCCTGAACGTCGAGGATTTCATTCGTGGCGAAAGCTTTGTCACAGCCGCCTCAGTGCTTTGCACGGCAGAGGCGATTTTACCCATTAAACCCAGGGGCGACGAGCCGTGAGGGAAGAGTCATTAAGTCGGGGGAAAAAAAAACAACCCCGTGTAAAACCACGAAAGGGGGGGGGGGACTGACCGTCGATGACAAACACGGACTCCTGTTTTCACTCGACAATGGCCTCCGGTGGGTGCGGGAATTGTGAGTCTTATCTGACGGGAACAAAAGGAGGAAGTCGCGCGGCGCCGAGACTAACAAGACTCTCAGGATGAGGTGAGATTTCCGGAGACGAGGCCCTGGCGGGGAGCAGGAATCACACCCGGATCCAGGCATCAGTCTGACCGACGCCTCGGCAATACCGTCACCGTCTTTGGCTTCACAGATCTGTTTGTGCTCTTGAGTTAAAGCAACAGGAGAACCAAAGAAAACAAGAGGAAAAAAAACCAAAAAACTTTTGTGTTTAGCTCCGCGCCGTTTGATTTAGCATTTTTCCCACAGCTTCGGGAAGGGAACCGCTGCGACAGAAAGGATGCAGCTTTTTGTTTCCTTGTACGTGCACATCCGGATTTCCGGCAAGAACCGACTGAGTGATGTGACTTTTCAGACTAGTCTTCCATTTCCGCCGCCATTTCGCCAGGTAATCTGTAATTTTACAGCTTTTAACGACAACCCCTCAGGCCTTTGTCCTTTAAACGTGTTCCGCTCTCAACACTTCTTTCTGTTTTGTTCTGCCAGTTTGTTGTTCTTCCATTTTTTTCTCCAATCCAACTTTTGTAATGACTGTTATACGACTATGCTGCGATATGCACAGCTGCTGCAAGGTTCCATTAAGTCATTATTCAACATTATGGCATTTATATGAATCCCATTACTGTCCTTACATACATATAAAATTCATGTTTCCCGTGAGCGCCTCATTATTATATTAGCGGACAACTTTTCGTAATTGCCCGGAGGAAACCTTAACATTAACAGTTCATGTGCTAAGGCTGAGCACATCACAACTGGTAATGGCTGTCACACACTTTTCCATCCCCATCTCCGTTTCCCACACGGCGCAGTTCGGTATTCAGAAAAATGAAAAATGAAGGACTTGCTGTTGGGCATTTACAGCCAGCGACTCTTGATCTCCAAGGCTCAATTTCTAGCTCTCAGTGACACATTCAAGGCTTTTCTCTGTCAGATCTCCCCTTTATGAAATCTGCAAAGCTCCCTTTTTCATGCAAAAACTCAGAATTCCATGCACATTTTGGTATTGCATGCTCCTAACTGGGTTAATGAGAGAAAATATACTTATTTCACCTTCGATCTTTTCACATAAATGACCCGCATTGCGCTACAATGTCCCGAGCGTTGATTCGTCCCATCCTGGGAGGCTGGAATCAATGTAAATTTTTGCGCAAACTGCAGGAAAAAATAATAATGGCCGACGGGCCAGAGCCGACTTTGTCACAACTCTGGACTGACGGGTTCAGCTCTGCTTTGAAACTTGTCCTACACAAACTCTGACAGCTCTGACGACGCTCAAATCCCAGTCTCAGCTCTCATTAGACAGAGTTGAAGGTTTCGTGGGCTCCGGGATTTACGACCCACATCAGAGTCGTCTGGCTTCCCACAGATCCATTTTTCATTGCGTCCTTTTCAGTTTCTAATTGTGTTTTTTGCGGTACTGTTTCATTATTTCTTTGGTGTGACAGCATAACTGTCCGTTCGGAATGCTTTAAAAGCCCCACGCTGTTTTTGAGCCTTGCATGATAATCATCATCACGATGGTGCAGTGGTTAGAGGTGTCGCCTCACTGCAAGAAGAGATCGTTCCGTGTGTTCTCCCTGTGCCTGCGTGGGTTCTCCCCGGGTACACCGGTTTCCTCCCACAGTTCAAAAACATGCATGTGAGGCAAAGTGGGAACTCAAAATTGTCCATGAGTGAATGGTTGCCTGTCCTTGTTTCTTTCTTCCTACGTGGCCCAGCGATGAACCGGCAACTCGTTCAGGGTGTCACCTGCCTTCTCCCCATGACAGCTGGGAGAGGCTCCAGCAGACCCCTGTGACCCTGAGTGCAACAGGAAGCGGGCATAGAAGACGGATGAATGATAATCATTCAAAACAGCATATTTGAAACCTCTGTCTGATGCCGAGTCTCTGCTTCTTTCTAAATCTGTTGCTTTGTTGGACCGTCCACGTCTTTGGAAAGGGCCAAAAACCAGGTTGTTTATGAGGGCGGGGCCAACAAACGGATGGGGGTGTGGTCAATAACCAGAGAGAGGTATCGGTGGCATCTGTGACTCTCAGCATATGCATTGAGCAAAGGAAGGAAGTCAGTTTGTGGTTGGTTAACAAGCCTGTCAGCTAATTTCAGTTCTTCTCAGGCAATGTGTTCTGTGAAAAAAGGCAAATTGGGAATTCTAAACTGTCTGTAGGTGTTTCTGAGAGTACGAGTGGTTGTTTTTTTTTTTTTATGTGGCCCTGCGATCAACTGGCAACGTATCCAGAGATTGACCCCGCCCTCGCCTGATGTCAGCTGAAATAGGCCCTGAGAGCAGGAGAAAGCTGCTAGGTAATAGGGAATGAATGAGTGACCAAATGTTCCGTGAATACAATTGTGATTACTTATTTGTACTCAGCCACAAAGGAAAAAAATATATATAAGTATGTACATACAAGTCAAATTTAGTTTACTACTCCCCACATTGTAGATATGTCGTGAAAATATCAAATACATAAGCTTGACATAGATGGAATATGTTGCAAAAATGTGTTCTTAAATGTGTAATAACCAGGGCTGTTAAGTTGTTAACGTGTTAATGACGTGTTAGTTCAAACTCATTTTAACGGCACAGATTTTTTTTAACGCGTGATTAACGTCCGAAAATTGTGCAATTGTACACACTCCAAAGCGATGAAATGGCGCACAGTGAAATGGCCAATGTTGTACGCAAGTAAAAAGGATACGTTTTATTTGTAACCCTTAATGGTTAGGAGCATTGGCTTGAGAATCCCTCAAAGTTTGAGGGTTTTTTTTTTTTTTTCGGACAGTATCTGGACAGTTTAAGTATGTAATCGTTTTGGAATGTTCCAATGAAAATAAAAATACAATATTTCCACAAAGGAATTAAGATTTTCTTCCCCAATTTTTCCTAGAGTATAAGAAACACAATAAATATCTTGTTAAATATAGAGCAGGGTAAACAATTTTCAATTAATTTGCAATTAATCACGGGTTAACTCAGGACGATAATGCGATTAATCACAATTAAAAAATTGAATCCACTGACAGCCCTACTAATAAATGTCTTTAGAGTTTTCTCACGAATTTCTGTTTGCTACCTAATTCCACGTTGTTCATTCATTTTGATGCCTTCACTGAGAATCTGGTCACGAAAAAAAACGACCAAAAAACTACAATATCCTAGTTTGGAGTCTGTGTGCATTCTACTGACAGAAAGGAAGGCGAGCTCGAGACCTTGAAGATGAGACGGTGAGTCATGAGCTCTCGTTCCTCCTGCTCATTACAGGCATGGAGGTAAGAGACACGACGGTGCACAAACTGCCGGCTGGCGCACACAACTACAATCCTTCCTCCCCCACCGTCAGGCGGTAAAATGCACATGTATACGCTCCGGGATGAATAATAGATCCCGACATCAAAGCGGGGGACTCTCTCTGCAGCTGTCCATGCCCAGGGTCTGAGCACAGCGCTCCTGAAAATTTCTCCCTCTTAGCCTCTGCCCAGCCAAGGCTACGCTCTATTTGCTCGCAGCGCTGTCCGAAACTCAGGAGAGGCGCGTGCGAGGCGGCATGAATGTTTCATAAGGCACAGATATATGCAGCACTCGGCGGCAATATTCCCATCTATCCATTACATTTACCCGCCCGTCTGCGGTGGCAGCAGGCCGACCGCTGGCGAGGATTATGCAGGTGCAGGTGACACCTTGCACCTGCGACTTTTCCCCACTACCAATATAACATCGGTTGCTACTAATCATTCATAATAAAAAGTCTGTTTTCGAGATCTTTTATCGGAATTGCGATTTTGTCTACAGAATTTTAAGCATTTTTGGTATTTTTCTCTGGAGTCTCATTAACCTTGCTGCAAATGTTTTGTTTTTTTTGTTGGGTTTTTTATTTCGGTGTGTTTGTTTTGAGGCTAAATGTTGGATATGCACAATGTGATTATGCTTCCAAATTTCATCAATCATTAGAGTTGAACTCTTGAAGTTGTAATTTGTGTCTCGCCATAGCTTAACATCAAGCCACGGCGGGATTCCATGTTGAGTGTTTATGTCCGAGCAGCTATAGTGCGCTAGCGGACAAAGCCTCTGAGAATGCTCTCCACTCTTTTTCTCAATCCCGTGACATACAACGCGTCAATAGAACAGAGTTCCGTTGCAGTGCACGGTTTGCACTGCCGCGCACTTGTCTGAATCATCCACAGGAATTCCTTGCCGCCTGCGGAGTGTTTGCAATGGTGGTCATAAAAATTGAGACGGAGGAATATTTTGCCCCCCCCTAGTCAGTCAAAACTAGATGCAAACTAGATGAGTTTTTCTTTTTTCCTTTTCTTGATTTTGCATGTCAATCACCCTCCTCCAACGCAACAGCCAGCTTCAGCCGCCCGGTTTGTAAGCGGAGCATTTTTTGAAATCTAAGGTTGCGTTCAGACTGCAGGTGAATCCGATTCAAATCAGATTCCTTCTCAAATCTGATTTTTAGGGCTGACTGTTCACATTGTTTTTTTTTTTTATCAAGAGTTCCAAATGGGATCCGGCTCTGTTCAGACTGTGTTTGGAGCTGTTCAGACTGAGACGCATCTGTCCAAATCCATTTTGCAAAAATCGGATTTCATGTCATTTATGACTGTTCAGACTACAAAAGAGCCATCCGGTTTCAATCTGGATGGGCTAAAAATGGGATTTTGGCTGGCGGTCTGAACGCGGCTTATATTAACGACACAAGAATGTCAACAGCTCTTCTGTGAAAGTCCCCACAAAGCCTGATATATACCTCCAATCTAATCCACTTCACTGTTATAGCACATTTAAAATATATATATATATATATATATATAAATGCTGCACAAAAACAGCTTATTTTTGCAGATTATTTATCTCTTTGACTCAGCAATGCAAATTCTCACACTGGGAGTTTTCCTCCCTGTGTCGCTTTAAAATCAAAATAAAACGTCACATTTGATTTCGGGCGCTCGCAGATTGCCTCTCTGACAGTGTGTCTTCTGGGGTGAGGAGAGGCGGAGTGGCAAAACCGTGCAGAAAACATACATTTCCATAGATATGAGACAAAGCCACGGAGGCACCTTTGATATTTGATCGAGCGTTTCTTTGCCCGTTTGGATTCTGATAAGGTTAGAGATGGTGCGCCAGATGGAGGGGCCCCAGAAAATATGCATTTCTCCAGCCAAGGATTCAATTATGGGCATCAGATAACTGACCTCATATATGCAAACCCTGGAATAAATCTGTTTGCAACGGTGTGGATGTGGCAGGAGTAACAGGCTGCAGATGGAAAGGGAAAGCAGCGGGCCTGAACCACTTCCACCCGCCGGCAGACGCTTCTGATCTTGTTTCAGGGGATTATTCTAACCATTATGTTTTATTTTGAGCTCCTGCGGAAGAAAAAGAATAGCTCATTGAGGGCGCGGCGCTAATGCCTCAAGAAAAAAAAAAAAAGAAGAGAAAAGGCTTTTAGGGCGGCAGTGTTTACTCACATAAGGCCCCTTATACACCATCTAACAAAGACAGTGGAAGGAAAAAAAAACACATGAAGGACGTGGCTATCTCGCCCATGCGATTAGGCAGAGTGAGAGTGAATATTCAACCTCTCAGCAACATCAAGTGCTTCACAGTAAGTGTGCATCATCTATCATTCATTCATTCAACCTTTGGGCAGTAAATGAAATGGATTGGCTGTGATGTGATTGTTTTGCTCTTGTTATAAGAGGCCAAGAATTTTAAAGTGTAATTGAGAACTTGGGAGTTGAAGACAGAAGGTTAAAGGAGGGATGCATGTGTTAATGTTTTTAGTCATATATAGTCACCATAAACAACTAAATAAATGGCTTTCTTTTTTGTATTTGTAGGTAGAGAGGAGGCCACATTGCATCAGTTTGAATCTACAAGTACACAGATGATTGGTTCTGCTAAGGTTTTAGTTATTTTATCTTGAAAAAATGGCTAGTATAAGAAATTGTGAAATCAGGCAGGACAGTAATCAGCATTGACGTTCACAGTGTTTGCAGTCCTCTTTCTGACCAGTAGATGGTGGTTAATCATAATCAAATTTTAGTAAATGTATGTTATCAGTTAAAAAATCAGTTATCTTTTCATGTTTGAGTTGTTTGTCTGTTCGGAGAGGACACTAAAATCTTGCAGTGCTAAACTTGGCATTTAAAACAGGGGTCACCAACGTAGTGCCTACGGGTACCAGGACCACTTGAACGGCCTGTTGGAAAAATTGCACTCTAAAATTCAATTTTATCCAACCTTGTTGAGTCATTGTTGATAATTATTGAGAACTCATTAACTTCATGAGTGTCTTCACATAGATGAGTGTCATTAATAATAATGTATAACTGTGTGCAGTGTAGCAAACTGCTAGCCCTTCATATGACTCAGAAGCCATGAAGGTTGATGACTCCTGACTTAAAGTAACTAAATGTGGGTTTGGTAAATTCATGGTCGCAAATCATCTACTCACCAAGCTATGGTCCTGACAAAAATGTGCACCACTTTAAAGGGGAATAAACATGCACAATTCTGAATGGCGAGAAGCTTTGACACAGATTTCCTCCCTCTTTTGCGTAGTTGATCATGCAAAGCTCCAACTGATACCAGATGAAGAAAAGTCCGTAGTATACAAAGAATCACAGCCGCTGAAGAGATTCATCCAATCACCATCCGAGTGCCCCAGACGGACGTGTGGAATAACTCAACACATTTCTCAAGAGGAGACCGCAGACCCTCACAGACACGGCCGAACGAGTCTTAAGAGGTGAATAAGTGAAGCGTGGGCCAGCTTCTGTTCTGTAAAACACAACCCGTCCGTGAAGAGGCTTGACGGAAGGCAAATCTGACAGACATCCCGCGGCTTCCTCTTCGCTCTGAACTCTTAGAGCCCGGATCACTCACGCAGGAAGAACACGTCGGAACTCTGGTTGGCGGAGAACAACGTGAAAGGTGGCTGGGTCACAGGGGGGGAAAAAAAAAGTTTTTGTTGACTTGGCGTTGATCAGCAAAGGAAGTAGACGGAGGGAGGAGATAGTGATGATTAACATGTTGTCGAATGAATGTGTTGGCGTTGCACGTGTATTGTGTTCACCAATATACGAGTGATCGAGTATGACAAACTAATTTGGGAATATTTCCCAAATCTTTTATCTTTTGTGCATCCAACTGGGAAAGAAACTGAGGCAAAACCAGGAAGTAAGCAGAGCAAACTTCCCCCATTGGTTTTGACTAGATTTTCACAAAATTCTTGAAAAGCCATGTGAAGGTACAACTAAAACATAGTTTCCACCATGGGAAGCTTTCCCTATCTCTGTAACATCCAGTTCTATTAAAACCGCTGCCACCTACCCAGCAGCAGGTAGGCCTACAGTCACTTCCTGTTTGTCTTCGGCTCCTTCTGGTGCTTTTGATTGGCAGCTAGCAGCAGTTAGCCTCTTGTTACGCCGCAGATAAAGGCAAGGGGATTCGCGGCGACATCTGAAGAGCGACTGGAAGACGCTTTCACGTGGACGCCGTGGGGGGGGGAGGGGGCGTGAGCGAGACGTCAATCTTCAGATCAGTCATTGAGTTGTCATGCAACGTTAAGGTTGAGACGTAATCGAGGGGCTGAAAATATTTTTTTTTCCTGTTGCCGCTTCCACTTTCAGAGATGAGAGATGACAGCTGAGAGGTGGAAACACAACAAGCACCGAAAACCAGCCAAAAACAAAGAGGCTAAATCTTGAGCTGGACACTCTAGCTAGCGTGTTTGAGCTTGTACATTCAAAAACATGGAGGGATCAAAATTAATCAAGGATGGACATTTCACACGTCCGGACCTTCCAGTGATAAAGGATAGAGGACAAAGAAACAGAATATTGACACAAAACATGGGTGAGGTACATTTCTTTTGCAAATTGCTGGGCTTTGAACGCATCCTTGCAGTTTCTCACAGCACGTCTTTGATCCTAATTATGACCGTTAATCAGGGTTTTCTAATTGGCCGGGCAGAGTCCATTACTGCAGAATAATGAGCTCGGCTGGTCCCATCGGGCCGCCGTGCTGGCTGGTGAAGGACTCAAAAGCAGGAAGTGTTGGTCCCATCCATTCCTCCTAAGATGCGCTTTTGCAGCTGCACGTCCTCTCGCTAGCTCACACTGATCCCAGACAGAGTGGAAAACTGTATTGTTGACTCATCACCACCTCCCCAAAAACCCTTTTTTCATCTTGCTATCACGGGTGGCAGGGAGACGGCGATATGCATATGAGGCTTGAGGGGGGAGGGCGGCCCGGGCCTCTACGGCGAGGGACGATGAATTGCTGTTGATGTCCCGCGGAGCGCCTGACAGGAAATTCAAGCGGCGCCGTTCGGAGATACAAGGGTACAGTGAGGGCTTGCAATCTGCCGCGCCATCTCTCAGGTGACACGGTCTCTCTTTTTTTTTATCCTCTCTTGGCAAGGGCCCGTCTCCCTTCCCTTCTCTTCTCTTCTCTTCAGTATCCCCAACCCCTCTCCTCCCTCCTCCTCACGTCTCCCCATGACCGACAGGGCAACAGTTCTGCTTCTTTTGAGATGGCAATCAAAGGGTGAGGAGGCTGAGCTCCATCTGTGGCTGGATGTGCAGGTCAGCAGATAACACCCCCCCCACACACACACACACACACA
Source organism: Thamnaconus septentrionalis (assembly GCA_009823395.1). Taxonomy (NCBI): domain Eukaryota; kingdom Metazoa; phylum Chordata; class Actinopteri; order Tetraodontiformes; family Monacanthidae; genus Thamnaconus; species Thamnaconus septentrionalis. The sequence goes on along the minus strand of CM020514.1, from coordinate 4,670,672 downwards.
CACACACACACACACACACACACACACACACACACACACACACACACACACACACACACACACACACACACACACACACACACACACACCTCACCCTGCACCCTCCTCCCCCGAGTCTGATGACCTCGCTGCCGACTCAATCTTGGCCCCTCGCATCAAAGCAAATATTGGATTTAGAGCCTCCCTGTCACGGGCGGGACGCACAGCCAGGGGGCGCCGCGTCACTCTGCTCTTTTTTTTTTTTCATTCTCGTCACAAGCTTAAAAAAAAAAAAAAAAAAAAAACGAACTCTGACCGTTGAAGGAAACCGAAGCACGCATCCAACATCAACACCACAGCTCCCGCCTTTTCTTTTCTTTCTTTTTTTTTTTTTTTGCTAGTGCTTCTGTTTCCCGCACTGCAAGTGGCTCCGCTCAAGAGGCCGGCGGCTCACACGCTGTGCAAGGATGCCTCCTACTGGCGCCGCGGAATCATTACAACAAGATGCACCGTCCCCGTCGTGTCGTTTGTTTTTCAATGGAGCGGGAGCAAGGTTCAAGGTTCCTTTATTAGTACGGTAAATTCGATGTGCAGACAGAAAACTCTGCAGTGCCTGGTTTAAAATCACACTCGCCACACAACATCCTAGGACAATAGAATACACACCAGAACAGTTAATGAAACACTAAACATTCTGTGGTCGCGCTGACAGCGGCGGCACAATTTAATTAGCGCTTTGCTTTTTAAATTAAAATGGTGCGACTTCATTGCAACTAAGTGAACGAATTATTAGTGCAGTGCAGTTGTATCTAAAACTGTAATCACTTCACATAAAGCAGAACAGACTGCGGTGTGAATGCTTTGATCTGCAAACTGACCAAAGATGCAAATTAGGTATTTATATCATATAGGTTGTTAGCAATCAATCAATCAATCAATCAATATGTTTGATGTAAAGGACTGGTGTCAGATCTTCATTACGTACTGGACACCAGCAGCCCCACAATGATCTATCAAAAATAAATAAGCAAATCTCTAGAAGACTACAGAACAACGTACTTAACCCGTTGTTTACATCCTCCCACGGAAAAAAAAAAAAAAAGTTTCAACTTCCTGCTGAAACCGATACATTGTTTCACCTTCCACATGTTTTATAACGGGACAAACACAAGAAGAAGAACCTCACAGAGGGCGGCGTCAACACCCGGCGGGAGAACTCGTCTTGATGGATTGGTTCCGTTTGTGACATCAGAAAGGGGTTTGATCTCCCAAACTCTCTCCAGAAAGAAAAGACAGGCTTTACGCACGTTGCTGAACAACTTCAACCGACTCCAAAAAACAAACAAACACACAACACCCGTCTCTGAAACCGCCACACAGGCCGAACATTAACACGTGCGCGTCGCCTTCGTGAAATATGAATGTTTGCGCCCGGCGTCGTCTGCCTCCTCGCCGCCGCCTCCCCCCTCACATCTCAGTGTGAAAATATCGCTTTGGCTGAATGATTTAAGACCCGCTAATGCACCGAGCGGGGCAAAAAAAAAAAAAAAAAAAATCGGCCGCTGCATGGAATTCAACCCGCAACCGCCTTCCTCCGCCCCCTGTCCCACGGGGCCCTATTAGACGGCCCTCGACTGCAACAAGGCCCCCCGAGGCAACGCCGGGCAAATGACATCATAGATCCTTCAAGATGGGGGCCCTGCATCATCACAGCCTCACGCACGTTTGATTCATGCATCTGCAGAGGCTTAATGGCCTTTTCGCTCCGAGATCTGACACTGCAAGCGTAAACTGAAAAGATGGCGGTGGTGCATCATCTGTTACGCGCTCGATGATTGATGGAACGGGAGGCCTCGGCCGGTCCGAGCGTTGCTTGCATGACCAATCGGGCGAGAGCCGTCAAAAGCGCCGGCGCCACCGACAGAACCGGGAGAAACAACGAGGTCCTCCAGTGTTTGATCCCGGCGGCGCGAAGAGGAGGAGGAGCTCGGATGATGACTTGCAGGCAACCCCTCCACCCTCCTGTGAAAAAACCAGGGCGCTACTGTAAATAAGTGGCTATGTCCACATGGTCTCAGCTATGGAGCAAGTTAGATCAAAGCTTGACAGCATGTCCTTAAAAGAGGAGCAAAGAACATCTAAAGGTTTTTTCTAGTCCTGCTGTTTAACTAAACTGGATCCAGAGCCAAAAAAATAATAATAATTAATAGGAACCCTTGCACTCTTTTCAACTGAAGCTTATTGGATTGGCCTGCTTTAAACATGACAGAGATTTATTTATTTATTTTTTTTTTCAAGAGGATAAATGGACAGCTACCAACTCCCCATGTCGCGCACGCCAAGAGGTTTCGAACTGTGCGCGTCTCACAGGCGAGAGCAGGTGTGGTCGTCTGGTTTTCCCCCTGGATTTCTCCCGGGGGACGGAGCGACGGATCTCCACCACGCACATACGTCCCACTTCTGTTGCCCCACTTGGTTTGCCGTTTTTATCCCTCGCGTTGGAAAGAGGAAGGCTGCTGCGGTGCGAGGAGGCGAGGTTCGCACTCCATTTCCTTCTCGAGCTCAGAGAAACGCAACGACCCCCTCCGTGAATTATTCCTTGAGCATGTTCTGTTCTTCAAAGCCGAGTCGAGCTCCCGCTCGTCTGCGGCCCCACGGAGCCTCTCATTAGCGGGATTAGCATAATGAGCCGCCGCCGCTGCGGCAGCGTGCCGAACAGCGCCTCCTCCAGCCTCTGTTCTCTACCTGCACCTTCTGATTTACATTCTTCACTCGCAGCTCCATTGACCGTCACCTCCTTTCACACTCTGCAGGACCCCCAGCCAGCAGGCGGGGAGCACCAAACGGGTGTAGAGGTTTTCATTCTTGCTCGCCGCCCCTGTAAACTGCATGGTAATCAGGTAGAGATACAGGGAGGCGGCGTGGATTAAGAGCATATAAACTGGAGGTGCGGTGAAGGACAAAACGCTGTCGACGGAGAAGACGGGAAGCGTGGCGGCGGTGGCGGCGTGCAGTAGCAGAGAGCCGCTAACGGAGGCTTAGCGTAATCAATATGGCTCATAAGACGAAGGAGGAGTGTGTGTCACGGAGATAAGCTGAGCGCGCGGAGCTTAAAAGCAGCACCGGATATCAGCAGGGAGATACGTCCGCCTGAAGGTGAACAATAGGGAGGATCAGCCGGAGATTTCCTCATTTACATATACGTTTGAAAATTCCACTCAAAGGTGAAAATCTGTGATACAAACGGGGAACCAGTCAGGCCATTGCGTTAGCTTCATCGCTAATAAAAGTTTATTTGTTAAACCAGTAGCGGTGGTCAAGCCACAAATTAGCATAACCTGGTTTGCCGGATGGAAGATTTGCTCGCTAGATGGATTAGTTTTGTCGAACAAATTAAATGGGTCACATTCAAACTTAATAGGTGGACGACTAGCTTAATATCCTTGCTGCAAATTTGGTAATTGGCCCGTTTGACCATTTACCAGATTTGTTACGGTGCAACATTAGCGATGCATCCTGTTGCTAGCAGCAGAGCCCTGGTCGTATACCATTTCCCCCCAAAATAAATTAATTTTTATCCTAATGTGAAAATGCCATGCAGTTGGGATTAAAAACACAGCCAGCATTCAAGCTAATCTCTTTAGCAGGACGTGCAGCAGCCATCATTTACAACTTAAGTTGTTCTTCCTGGTCTTTTTCTGTTGTTTCTCGCAGTTGTAGTCACTTTTATACCTCTATAAATTGATGGTAGGTATAGATGAATATGAGGCTTGACTGGTTACAGAATCCAATGAAAATCTGAGATGCAATGGACGCTTCTAGCCTTCTAGGTCTCTTCTACAAGGTGGCAAACTTTAAAGTTAAAACCTGAGCGATCCAGCTACTTTGCGAAGTTAAAACTGATGAGATTCTGCAGTTGAAATGCAAAGCTGGTGAGCAGCTTTTTGTACGTGACTTTGTTTAAAATGTAATAGTTTTTGGGTAACTTAAACTAAATTAGCAGTCATGACATGAATTGTCATCTTCAGAAGGATGAAAGCATGGCGCAAGGTGGTTCTATTTTGGGTAACATTTAGCGTAGCCACGTTCAGATTTTGCAGGATTTACAGCATTTTATGATGCTGTGAAGAAAATCAGTTTTTCTCCAGATAGCTGCTCAACCATTCAGGGTTTTTTTTCTCTACTTTTTTTATTCCTTAATTATTTTTCTTCTTTTTTTCTTTTACAGATAAAGCACCCCGTCTTTGGTAATGGCATTCTGGATGTGAGCTCCCGAGAGTGGCGGCAAAAATATGATTTAAAGCGCCGAGGGGGAAAAACTGAGGTTAATGTATTTCAAAGACTCTCTGTCTTTTTTTTTTTTTCCTCCTTACCCCAGTTGTTTCAGGGCTTGTTTGTTGAGCACATTTCACAGGCATCTGCTCCAACAGCACCCCCAAACCCACCCAACACCACCCCCACCCTATTTCCAATTTGCTATGGAAGACGCACACACACGTGCACGCCGACTGCAAGCTGAAAATACCAGCTGCATTCTAAAGAGCGAAGGGAAGGAAAAGAAGCAAAAAAAAAAAAAAAATTCACGCGCCGACAATTGCCATTAACGAGTGCACAGGATGCACTTTGGTTCCCCATTCAAATCGCATCCTCTCCCGACAAAAACCAAGCCCGGCGATGCAACAAAGCAGCTGTGTCATTAGGGCTAATCATAATTGACAGGTATCCAGGAACAGATGCGGCGCACGCGGCGGCTCCTCGCCCGCAACAGGCACAAATATCGCCGTCTCCTCTGATTTGTTTGCCTGCGAGATGGCGCTCAGCCAGCTGGAAAGGCAGAGCAGCGGGAGGAAACACGGACCATGAGCACGGTGGTGGTGGTGGTGGCGGTGACGGTGGCGGTGGGGGGTTTCTTTGGAGACGGACTGAGGTAATGTGATGAGCGGCGGATCGGGGGTCCTTTTGTTTCCCTTCTATCCCCGAGACGCTTCATCATCCTAATAACTGCAAAGCTCTTTGCAAACATGTTTGTCAGCCTACAAGGAAGTTTACTCCAGTTTCACAGAATGCTCTTTTCTTTTTTTGTTTGTTTGTTTTGTTTGTTGCCTTTGTTCCCTTGACATTCCGCATCCGACAAGCCTGGTGATGTTTTTTCCGCAATTGATTGGCATCATTCAGTTTTTGTTTTTTGTTTTTTTTCAGAAAGTAAATAAATGAATTTCCCCAAATATTGCAGGATGAGAGCGAAGTTTCACCCAGCCAAACATACAGGCGCCTCTGTTAACTGTTTGCCAAAATAGCCTCTTGCGTGAGGGCGAGCGCCAAGGGCACCTAGGACAGACCAAAACTGATACCTGGCAACCCGAGCGGCGGCGGCGGTCAGAAATGGGCCGCAGGATTTCAGGCACAAATGCGTCACGGTGAATAAATGTGAGCAGGAGATCCAGAAGGACGAACTGAACATTTAAGAAAAGGTTCTACTGGATGTTGGTGAATAAATCTGAATTCTACTTACATGCTCTTTTTTTTAAGTTTAGATGTCTTAAGATGCCGAGCCAAGATGGTGTTGGCTCCTCACTGCTTGAGCAACTGGGCCTCATGTAACAATAAAGACAAAATGAAATCCCAGTTTCTCAGCAGTAGTTTGTGAGCCTGTCTGGCACCTGCAAACAGGCCCCCATTCAGAGCCACTTCCATCTCCTCATCCACACCCTGATGCTCGCTTTGAAAATTCATCAGGCCTTCTTCATCACACTGGATGCCTAATTGAGTTACTGCCATGTAATTGGCTGATTAGCCATTTTTCTCTAGGAAGCAATTGAACAGGTGCACCTAATAACGTTTTCTTCAAATTGCCGCCTGTACAACCTTGACAGTCTAAAAATTGCAAGAAGAAGAATGCAACATTGTCTCTTTTTCCCCTGAATTTCCCGTTTGTTGGGATTACTCCATAAAAGTAATCCAACTACTAATTACTGACTACTCCTTTAAAAGTAATCTAATTACTTCTTTGACTGCTTTGTTTCATAATAAATCAACTACTACTTTCTAATTGCTTCGGTTAAAAAAAAGGTAAAGTAACAGTTGCGAACGTCTTGTTTCCTGCACGTAGCGCACAACAAACCACAACATTCTTTCATTTCGACGAGATGAACTCAAAATAATGTTTGTATTTCCAGCTATCAAACACAATGGCTACTTTTTCTTTTGCCGCCACCATATTTTGGCACGTCGTGGCATATCCATATCAGTGACGTTGCATGCACGGCTGCATCATCAATCTGCGACGTCATTGTTTTCGGTTGTTTTTACTAAATTTCAGACATTTTGTGGATAATAAGACATTTTTAGCTTGCAAAATATTTCAGGAAAATAATGGAATCGTTACTTGAGAGAGTAATTATGATATAATTACACGTTTTGCCAGAGTAATCCCAATACATTACATTACTGTGTTACTGAAAAAGTAGTTTGATTACAGTAGTGGATTACTCAGTATAATAGATTACTCGCCAACACTGCTCCCGGGTAATAGTCATGTGTGACAGAACCTTCTACTGTCACACACTGATCGAGAAATCATAAAAATACACCCACAAACTAAGTTGTCATATAAAATTTATGATTCCATATTCTTAAACATGCTTGCACAACAGGTTGCTGACGCTGTCCTCTCTGCTTTTTTCACTTACTCATGACAACTGTACTGTATCAGACATGTTTATTTTTTAGAATCGTGTCAAATAATCATCAAGGTGTCACAGTGCCACCTTTAGTCTAGGGCCAGTGTAATAAATATCATTAAAAAAAAAAAATACACCTCCATCCAGGGTAATGCTGCCAATTGTGAAGGGGACCCTGATCTGAAATAAATGCTCCATTTCCCGGCTCGACATTGAAGCCGCTGGTCGTTACCGCTGGCAGGAGCTCAGCGCTTCGCCGGGTGCGAATCATCCCGCCGCCGTTTCATTGGATTTCAGCGTCACACCCCGGTTTTTTTTTTTTGTTTTTTTTTTTGGGTGGGCGGGGGCATCCCGCCTGTACCAATGAGTTAAAATTAGACGGTGCCACGGGAAGAAAGAGGTCTTCAGAGCCGCGCTCGCTGTGATTTAATGCTAAAATTACACAGTCGAGGGGTAATTTTCATTTGCTGCCAATCCAATCTGGTTTTGCACCATCTGGCGCTCCTAATGAGTTCATGATGACTCATTACCTGCTTTTGTTACGCCCTCCAATGCTTCCGAGATGAGAAGGAGAACTCATATAACATCATTTACAGTTACATGTGCGACTCCTGGATGTGCCAGGGCGCAGTCTGTGCCACTGGTTCATCCTGGATGGAGGATAAAACCAAGCTTGAGGATAAAAGCCTCGACTGAGGGTTTTTTTTGTTTGTTTGTTTCTTTTTTTTCCCTTAAAATGTTGATGGACATCATTGTGAAAATGGCATGAAACTGTAGGCGAATTTGTGAAGAGGTGCTGCGTTCAAAAACAACAACAACAACACTCTCAGCTCAGTCTTACCCTGAAAAAGGAAGTTTTGAAAATGAAATGTGGTCTCTTCACAAACCCAGCCCACGGTTGTGGAAAAAAAAGTTCACGGACAGCCTTGTGACTCAGTTCCAAATACTTTCATTCATTTTGCCTGTGTTTCAAAAAGTTTGGCTGTTGGATGTGTTGCAGGGGACAAAGTCATCTTGCAAACATCCAATTCTGAACTGGATGGAACAGCAGCGCACAAACGAAATGTTGGAGACTGCACAAAAATAAACTGCAAATTGGAGAATTAAGTCTGACTCTTAGTGCAATACAATGCATCGCAAATGCATGAGACATCCAAAACCTTTTAACACCGCTGGTAAAATAACACATGGCCTGTTTTTTCCATGCAGCAAGACATCTTTTCAGCAAAAAGTATTATTATTATTATTATTATTGGCCCGTCTTTCGTTTCTTGGGCTCTGTAACTGCAGCTATTTATGGAGTGGTGCAAAATGGAAAAAAAAGAAGCCAAAAAATATCATCTGAATCTTTTGTCCAAATGAATGTGCTCATTTACGCAAAGACACAGTTCTTTGAAGATAATAATTCTAATTATGGTCGGAACCTGCAGAGCGCGACATTTAAAAGGCAGCTCAGAATAATTAGCTTCGCGGGAAACTGTTGGTGTGACCCAAATTAAAAAATAAAATAAAATTTAAAAAAAGTTAGCCGCTTGCTTGGGGGTGTTGTTCGTGTGAACGAGCAACGCGCCTCGTCTAGAATAATTCATTCTGAGCCCCCGCCCTCCCGCACCCGTTCAATTAACTCCTGGGTTTTACAGAGCACATCAACTCTGCACAGTATGAAAACCTCATAAAATGTTCAAGGCTTTTCATTCCAGGAAATGTGGGAGGGAGCAAATCATTCTTGTACCAAGAAAAATGTCGATGTAGTGGCAAAAAACCAGCTGATGAATTAGTTCTATGAACAGGCATGCAAGGACTAGAACCTGCTACTAAGGTGATCATCTCCTTGACGGGAGACTAATAAAAGAAGCATAATATCTGCTTGTAAAACCAAGCCTAAGAAAGATTTGTGTTGTTGGAATAGGAAACATCAAGTCATTTCACATATGTCTTTCTCTAACAATGATGTCCTCCCTGACTGTGTCCCTGATGCACAAGAGGAGCCTGTGATTGACAGAAAGAGGTGCTGCCCTCTGGTGAATGCATTTTTTTTTCTTCCTCCGAACGTCGCCCTTGCGTTCCGCCAACGGATCTTTTATTGAAATGATGACGGCCTCTACGCTCATGCACTGACCGTACCAAAAGCAGCGACAATGGCGCATCCATTCAGATTCAGTCATATCAGGCGGTCTTCTTCTTCTCTTTGCGTATTCTACATAGATGCTGCAGCGTTTTCATTTGGACACCTTTCTTGACACGAAGTTTGTTTATGGAAAACTTCTCTAAAGCGAAAAAAATTGATTAAAAAATGATTTCTGTCTGTGATTATCACTAGTTATTGCAGCCATTTATTTACAAAGTAATTTGCACCTGCTCAGTTTCAGCCGACCACCACCCTGGCCCTGCGCTGTGCAGATAGAGCGCTTCAATTTCAAGACTGCAATCTTGCGTATCCGCCTCGACAGCTCCAATCTGAATCGCCTCTAAGTGTAACCATCCAAGTTCAAATCCTTTGACAAGAAGGAGGCGGGGGACCAGAGCTAGAAGGAGAGATGTGCTTGGATGGAGGAACCGTCGTTGAAGAGGGTTATGACACAAGACAACTACTAGTAGTTTTGAAACAGCAATAAATCTTACTGATGCCTTATCACAATCTTACAATCTGAAACTGAACAACAGCGACCATCTGGGCTACTATATAATGCTGTTGACTGGCATCTACCTCTCAATTTTAAATTAATAAAGATGCAATAACAGTTAAGTGAGATGTGATTTTTTTTTTTTTAACCACTAGAGAGCGCAGCTGAGCTCAGCTCCTTTGACCAGAACCCTGTCGTGTTTCCAAGTGGACCACAATCAGCGACGGGCCAGCGTGCGAACAAAAATCAAGCGACCATCATCATGTATGTATCATAAGAACTGGGTACTAGGCTAGCAATAAGGCAGTTTGGTGATTTTTTTCCTCCAGTGGCCACTCAAGGTACCGCAGCCAAAAACCCCATAATGGCCCAAAACGCATTTTTTCCAATAGACTGCAATACAGAAAGAAAACAGCTCTAAAACAGCTGATAGGAGGACTGCTACCTGAAACGCGGTTCAAAATGACTCTTTGCATTTTAGACTTTGAAGTCATAAAATCGGAAAGAAAATCAGCAGAAAATGTATTTCCTAGCGTGAGATCACAGTGTCGTATGTGCAGCTGTGTCTCGGCTCGTTCTGATTGGCCGACGCGTCCCTATGTATCACATGTGTTTCAGAGGCATGATGGGAAGTGACACTAATGCACATCCTCCATGGGCAGAGTAATGTTGAAGCAACACGGAATCCAGAAAACTTTCAGGGCCGCCATATTGAATCCAGGGGGCTCGGTTCTGTGTCGGAGGCAGGTCCGTCACCGACAGCGGCCCCCTTGGAAACGCGTCATGATAACATGTAGAAGATGTCAACCCGCTGGATTCACTTACGCCCGTTATAAAGGGTGGGAGGAGGCAGAAATTCACTTAGCATTGCGCGCACGGCCTTTCAGGCTTTCAGGGGGGCCTCATGGGTTAATCGGGTGGTATTCCGACAATGACAAACAAAATCATCACCACCGTCGCCGCAGCTCAAGCCGCTTCATCAGTTCATCAACGTCTGTGCGCCTCTACTGAGAGCTGCTGGAAAAGTGCAATTACAATCACCTCCTTTTAGACTCAGACAGCCACTTCACCTCAAGCGTTCGGGAGACGCAGATGGGAGGGGGTTGGGTGAGAAGCGAACGGCGTTGCTGCTTGATGAACCTCTAGGACAGGAACTTATTTTTAGTGAAAACTCCACTTTTGTGCTTCCACTCAAGCAAAAGAGGCCAAATATAATGTAATAAAGGCGGAGAATAAGAAGGCGCCCTTATCCTGCTTTTGTTGGTTGTTTTTTTTTTTTTTCAAGTTACAAAGACCCAATGAAGTCTAAGAAGCTTATAAAAGACAAAACCAAGCGGCAGCTGGCAGCGGGTTTTTTTTTGTAAAGAGATGAACTGAATTCAGTATTTTTTTTTTTTTTTACTCCCTTTCTCATGACTTCATTGTGTTTGGGGAAGTAGGGGGCTGGCTGACAGCCGGATTCATCCCGGCGTGTGCGAGCGCCGCCGCCACCACCACCACCTCCCTTCCGTCTTTCAATAGACGTTGAAATTCCTGTTGTGGACCCGCTCTGACATCTGCCTGGAGACTCGCGCTTGTTTAAAAAGACAGGACGCCGCTGCTTGTCAAACGCCACAAAGCCTTGGAAAAATTACACCCCCCGCGCCGCCTCACAAGGTTGGCAGCAAAGAAGTCCTTCACTTTTCCTGTTTTTTCTTTGTTTTTTTTAATGTTGTTGTAGTTTTTTTCTTCCTCTCCCCCTCCCCCCTACCTTGTCACTAACATGCAAGCGGGAGCAACAGCCTGCAAGTAGCAACACATGTTCAGTAGTTCAGGTTGCCATAGAACCTGTCAGTTGACTGTTTAGTGTCCCCAGTTTTTTTTCACAACCTAATAAACGACAGAATTTGCTTTTCTTTTTATTTGCAAACCACCAACACGTTGTGGTGTTTTAACAGGATACTGGCTAATATTTCCCAAAAAAAAAAAAAAAAAAAAAAGCAACAATCTGCTCTGAACGGTGGCCGAGGTCAATGGAGAACCAGGAAGTTAGCCTGCACAATACAATACATTGCAAATTCTCAATGAATTAGAATTCAACAAAATATGAAATCTATATTGGAGACATTCCATTTCTTCATTTGAAGGTCCAACGTCATGCTAAACCGACTTTGCCACTGTCTTGAAGAGAAAGCTCTTAAAAAGTGAACTCCCGAGAAATGAGAAGTTCAACCATGAGTTCTTCAACTTGCTTCACTTTCAAGTTAGAGACCTTAGTTAGAACACCTGCAGCCAAATGTCGGATTTGCCCTCTGAAACCGCTTTGGTTATGTCAAAGTCCAAAACAATATCCATTTTAGCAGGTTGATGAAACCAAGTTTTTTTTTGTCTCTTTCTTTCGAGTCCAGGATGAATGATGGATCAATTGATCCAAAAATGGGATGAAAATGTGATGCACGTCAAAGTTCACTTTTTAAGTCTCTCCCTTTTTTCCGGATTATCAGTGTTTGCGAATCCCAAATCGGTCAAACAGCACCAGGCCTCACCAAACCTTGTCGTTTACACAGCGATGAACAGTCAGTGTGTTACTGCTGGTGTGAGGCACTTTTGATTGGATTGACAGCTTCCGCCCAAAAGCCTAATCCGATGGGGACTTGCTGCTGCCCTGCTGTATCAGATCTGAGGTGCAGGGAGTCATAGGCAGTGGTGTGCCTGAATCTGCCTGAGGCCTTTAGAGTCAACATCGCAGGCTTCTGTCCGCTGTAAGCAGTGTTGGCGAGTAATCTATTACTGAGTAATCCACGACTGTAATCAAACCACTTTTTTTTAAATAACTGGAATGCAACGGGATTACTGTGGTAAAACTGGTATTTATGTCATAATTACTTTATCAAGTAACATGTCCATTAGTTCTTTGAAATATTTTGCAAGCTAAAAATGTGTCATTATCCACAAAATGTCTGAAATTTCGAAAAACAACTGAAAACAACGATGTCGCAGATTATTTTAACAATATTTGCTGTGCAAAAGGCACCATTGCTGTACATGAGTTTGTGCTGTGAAATGTGCAGTTTGTGTTCAGAGAGCAAACATTCATTCACGTAAAGAGGACAGAGAATACTATATTTGACTGAGCAACTGTTACTTTATCTTTTTTTTAACTAAAGTGATTAGTAACAAGTAATTGATTACTTATGAAACAAAGTAGTTAAAGAAGTAATTAGATTACTTTTTCAAGCTGTACACAGTAATCAGTAGTTGGATTACTTTAATGACAACTCTGGCTGTAAGTGAACGGAATCACAGTCAGTTCCGATAGCCAATCAGATCTAGCAATCAGGCTAGCTGACCTTGTGTCGTACGCTAAACTGTGATTTGATAAGCGCTCGTGGGAGCCTGAAAGACTTAACTAACCCCCCATGCTCCGATGGCTGAAGGAGGAGAAGGTAAATTGCAGAATCATCTGCAATTTATAATGTGAATAAAGTGGCGCGTCATTGTTGAAATTGTTTGGCTGTTGCTTTTGTCATGTCTCGTTAGTGTCTAATGTGAAACGGCAACAATGCACAGTTTATTAGACAAAAAAAAAAGTTTTGACAGTTTTTATGTTATTATGAGGTGCATTCATTTAAGTAGGATTAAGTACGACGTCACTGAAGGCCTAGACGTGAACTATGCATGGCCGGCCACTGGTCAAAGGCCCAGCTGCTCCTTGCAGTCCAAGGAAGTCAACGTAACTAAGAATGATTTTTGCCCAGTGCCTGCCAGGCAGATGTTAGACAGTTCGACACCTGGAGGAGTCAGATAGGTATGAGACAGTTCGCTACCTGCAGGAGTTCTCACCGCTGAGGAAATTCATATCATGTCAGAGTTGGACTAAAAGAGTCTCATTCAGCTCCAGTGCTGCTGGAACATCCCCCCTCAGGCGACACGGTGCCTCGCGGAGCCCGACTGTTTTCCCATCTGTCTCGCAGTGGGAAGCTCCCTGCAGTGCCAGGTGAGCCATAGTGCTCCGGAGGGGATTTCCTTTGAACATCACGCCAGGCCGTTCCCTCGAGGACGCCGATGTTATCTGGCACCGATCGGCGCACTCCATCATTCCCAACGGGCTGCGGCCGCTCGCAGTGAAAGAAAGGGCCGTGCGACGCCCCGCGCTGGAGGATCAGCGCTGTGCTGGATGGCAGCGGCCGACGAGGACGGGTGACGTTGCTCCGCGGCCTCCCAAACATTAAACACCAGGGGAAGTCCGATTCATTTCGTCCATCCAGCTGGATGAAAATGACAGAAACTGTTTGAAACGAGGCGCCTACAGCATTAAAAGACTGGGAGGCGATTGGATGAGACTTCTGTCTCAGGCCGGTCAGAAAAAATATCCAGTTAGCTTAGCCAATGACAGCACAAAGCTCGCGATGGGTGTCAGGGCCAACTCTTGGCGTGCATTGCTATCCCGTAATGAGTCACCATAGTGGGCGGAGGGTAACTAAACTGCTCAAACACAGTCAGGAGGAGGGCAAAGCCTTCTGTGCTCTTCATGACAAGCTCGCAGTGGCTTCCTGTCATGACTACAACTGTATCCTGGTTGTAGCTCCGCCTCTTTTTCCCAGAAAGGTCCGGTTGTATTCCAACTGGTCACCGCCGACCCCTGGTATTGTCTGTTAAATGTTGTCGGGCCTTTTCCATTTTCTAAAGATGTTTGTTTTCACTCATGTTGCTCGCTAGCTTGCTGGCTCGTGGGTTTATTCTGGCGGTAACGTATCATGTGACCGAGACAAGCGCGTCAACATGCGTCAAGACTTGAGCCGTAGATGGATGTAACATCCGGTAATATTTCAAATTAAAATTGTTCAGACTGAGATGATGAATAAAACAGAACTAATTTAACGGAAGTTAATTATTCTTTCTGTGCGGCCCGGTAACAAATGATCCACGGACCGGTACCGGTCTGTACTGTATAACAAAGGCAGCATAAATAATATACAGAACCTAAAACAGACATTTTTATTCTTTTCGTTGAGTTTATACTGTAGCTTGCTGCACTGCGTACACCTTATCCAGGCTTTGTCTGAGGTCTGATCAAAACCGCTGCTAGCAGCCACCGACTACAAGCCAGCAGTAGCTTTCTGTTTTTGTCACAGCGAAGGCCTGACCTTGGATCCAGCCCTCTCTCTCTTCAAAAGACACTGACTGGTCTCACTGGCAGGCAACGAATCAGATGGATGAAAAAAAAAAACAAACAAACAAAAAAAATCCAGCCTCAGTTCAGTCAGAAAGACCTCGTGAACATCTTCCCAGCGCCAGTTTTTCTTGTTTCTCCGTCTCCTGTGCAGTCATCATCCTTCCCCCTTTAGTTTTCCAATGCTGCCAATTTGCTCAGCCAAACGAACCTCAAGCTCCAACCCAAAAAAATAATCACCCTGTCGATATAATGTCATGTGTATGTCGATGTAATACACTAAATCTTAGTTCACTGGTCCCTCTTGATTGAACAGTTTTTACTTCCTTAATTGGAAATAAAAACAAATGTGGTGCTACACTCCCGTCCCGGGCTTTGAAGGTGAAGCTGGAGTAGGCATGAAAAATGATGAATTGGAGAGCCAGCCGCCATCAACGCATGCACATATATTTCTACCTCAAAGCCCCCCGAGACGGTGCGTTTGGAGGATGGGGGGGGGGGCCCGTGTCCGTGTCACAACTGTCCTCATTTTCCATTTTGCGCAGGCGCCTGCTTTTGACGGCCGCGGTAACGAGACGAGCAATGATTGCGACATGCGGGCCGAGGTGAGGGAAATTATCTGCAGATCCTCGGAGAGAAGCGGCTCTGGAAACGGAGCTGCCGGCTTGAATTGTCGGCGAATTGCGCCTTTAACGCACCAGCGTTGTTGAGTTCGAGTGCCGCGCGGCTTGAAGGTCAAACGCACATCTCGGCTGTGGTTTGGTTTTCGTTTTTTCCGTTTCTTTATGGAATTTATTCGACATTTTTGCCACAATAAAATTCTGAATGTTGCCCTGATGTTATTGCATATGGTATACGTATATACTTCAAAACACTACCAAAAAAAAAATGCTCCATTGGTATCATTGGTATTACACACAAGCCATCAACTCAATACATAAAAATACATTTGACGGTACTTCTGAGTCATCAGAGAATTGAAGAGACCTACGGCAAGTTGAGTCTTTAAATCTTTTTTTTGAGGTGGTGGGGGGCTGAATTAAAAGTCTTTCATGTATTTTCTTTATCCCGGACTCGGCGCAACCTCGTGATTTGCTGTCCTAAAACACTCTTTATGGCATATTTAGCCCTCTGTTTACAGCCTCCAGCTGAAACACTGGCACTGCCTCCTTGCTAGAACTGATGCTTGGTCGGAGCTTTCACACGTTTGGAAGGAGACAAAGACAAGGGCGTCTCAGAGGGCGGATACTCCCAGGGACAGGTATCGGTACCCTCTGTGACATCACAAAAGGCTGATTCCATGATCTCAAACCCCAGGAAAGGAGAGTTCGCCAACAGACTAGACGCACACTTTAAAGTGGAGACAGATTACTGATAGGAAACGTTGGTAAAGTGAACTTTACCAACATTTTCTAATATGAGACTTTTAAAACCTTGTTTTACTTTTCAGTATCTGGTTGGATGTACAGCAGCTCTGTCCTAATTAGTAAAAAAAAAAAAAAAAAAAAGCATGTTTACACTTACGGCCACACCCTCTTGGATCCACTGTCTAAACCCTGCTTGTCCACTTCCCCAGAGACAATTGTGCACCTGTCCAACTCCAACAAGGCTGTAGACAGAGCTGTGTTTACTTTGTGAATTTCAGGCATTGCATTTGCAAACACACCACCTCTTGAACTATGTTTAGATCAGCAGCGTACCTCGGTTTATCCTCCATTGCTCCATTTGCTCCTACCAGAGAGAAGCTCCCGCTTCAGCTGCACAGCCAAAGCAAACATTCGTCCATAGAGGAGTCAGTTCCAACCTACAATCTGTTGTTTTGCAGGTAAAAAACACACCTCGTGAGAAAGCTCATAAAAATGGTAAATAAAGAAATGATCAGAAGCGAAATTATACAAGTCGCAACCTTGACAGTCTTTGTTTTGCCGATACAGTGGTTTAATTGCAATCACTTTCTTTTTTTTCCTCTTTCTTTTTTTTAAAGCAGGGAAGCTAAAATTAAACATGCTGAAACAGCTGGGGTGTTTCCGGCTGTTACAGTTCGCTTAATCCATCTGCATGTCAAATGAGATGATGGTTCAAAATATTACAACTGAAAATAAAACAAGAGAAACGGGCAAAATAAGGACTTGCAGAGACGCCAGCCGGTAGTGGCTACAAGAAGACTTGCGAGTGCAAAACAGAAGCTTTCTGGTTTCTACATGGTTTCTCTTCATTCTGTGGTACAGTGAGCTCCTGCCAAGAAGGGGAGTACGTCTGTGTCCCACTGTGACGGTGACTGAATCCGACGAACACAAACATGCGCAGAGTCCTGTCAGGCGCGCACTGCAGCTGTTTTTTTTTTTTTTTGTGTGTTTTTACAATGGCAGCAAAATTTATGCTAAACAAACTGGAGACGCATCACTGAAAGTTCTCCAGCTTCTTCAGTAAGAGCCATAAGGGTATTTCTGAGTAAGTGTCACCACTGTGCTGTTGCATTACCTGGGGTGATTTTTTATTTTTCTGTTCATATATTTTGGTCTTTGACAGTTTAGGGGGGAAAAATTGAAGAGATCAAATCATTCAAAAGATATGTAGTTATCCACAGAACTTTTAGAGCAGTTCAGACAGATAGTCTTTCTATGTATTCCTGAAAAATTACAGTACCAAAAAACACTTGAGTCAGTATAGCAACAGGTATAAATGTTGTCTCCGTCAACTTCGATGTGCTTGAAATGAAGAAAAAGAACATGGTGCTCATGGGTGGGATTGTCGTATCATTCATTGAATCTATTGATGGAAAAATTGCCATTTCAAGTGAAATTAAACTGATTATGTAAAAAGAAAAAAAAAACTTGAGTCGTCATACATCAGTTAAAAGCCTTGATGGGAATACATCCTTTCAAAGGCCACAGCGCCTGACCACAGACAGGGACGAGCCCACTGGAGGTTAGACCAACAACAACCCCAATGGCCACGCAACTGTATTAAATCTTAATACTTGGCCTGCTGCGGTCGTTGGAAGTATCCAAAGTCCCATAAATCATTCAATGGAGTAGATGCTCAGCAGATAGACCGCAGTCAGGCCTGACCTACCACGCCGATAAATCATTTATCCCAACATCGTTTTCCGCACTGAAGAACCGCCACCGCCGATCGGGAGAAATCACACACTTTGAATAAAAAAACGGAAACCAAACTTCCTACACGCGATTCCGCTTTGGGCTGCGAGAGCTTCTCGCGACTACACTCGTGGGAATGAAATGGAAAAAGCCGCACGTTCTCCCTCCCCCCCTTGCAACTCCGAGAAGTTGAGGCGGGAAGGCGCTTCCACGCGCACCACCGTCTCTTCCTACCTTGGTGTCGGAGGAGTACCGGCGGCTGTGCTGCGCCGCTCCCGCGCTCTGGTTCATCCTTCAGCACCTTGGAGAGCTCCGCGTGGGACAAGGGAACGGGGCCCAGTCAGTCCCGGCAGGATCGATGGCTCCGAGCGCGCGATCACCTCCCTCCCGCGAGCAGTCCGCGGGTCCGACTGGAGCCGCGTCGCGAGGAGTAGTCGGTCCTCCTCCCGTGACACGCGCCGCGTCTCAGCCAATGATCCGTCGCGCGTGAAAGGGGGGAGTTAAAAGAAGAAGCAGAAGAAGAAAAAATGAATTAAAGCCGCTCCGGTTGCGCCAGCTGTGCGTGCCAGCCGGATACTCGTTCATCCAGCGGGGGTAAAACGAATGTTAGCGGAGGCGGGGGGTTGGATTTGACCGCATGTGGCAACTCACCGCGCGCACTCCGAAACTCCTGCGCGGAAAAAGCTGGACGCTCCCCAAGAAGTCCCGACTCTTTCACTTTCACGGTGGGGGGGGGGCGGCTCCAGCTGCGGACGCGGGACTTCACTTTTGTTTCATCCTGAAATAGGCAAAGATTACATAAGAGAATGATGACAACGGAGATGTGTTTTACGAGGCTGCAAAAGGAAGAGGAAAATGCCACAAAGCTTTTGTTTTAATAATTTAGGCCAACAAGGGAGAGGGAAAAATCCATCTGCCTCTAATCTATTAAGAAATCAGATAAAGATAAAGATGACATTCAAACAAGAATGCAATGAAATCGAATTTCTGTGGCAACCGTTTAAAATCAAAGTCGCTCCGCTCCTTACTCTTCAAAAATCAATGCAATGTCCCATCCCATTAACAGCTATTGATGAACTATAAAGCTGTTAAGGGATGTTTGCAACGATCATTGAAAAGCATAATTTACCGCAATCGTTAAGGTCTCTGTACCCTGTTCAAAACCTTTGTTTTTAGCCAGATTCAAGTGAAGCTGCTTCACTGGAAGAATTCTGCACTGCGGCTCTCAGCAGCACGTTTAGCACAGTTTTTTATTCCCTCTGTTTACAGCCTCCTGTTAAAGTGACGGGTTTTACTTCTCTGCTTTGTTGGACCTTCCACACGTCTTCAAAAAAACAGGCAGTTCTGGGTGGAGGAGGAGGAGGAAAACACCTGGTTGTAGGATGTCATCCCTTTGTGACATCACAAGGGGTATATTTACAAACCAGTTAGTTTTAGTTCTCACTTTAAAAGAAAATAATAGTGAGCAGATTAAGTAAATGATGACACCGATTATTGTTTTTAAAAATGCTGCTAAAGTGATTTCTACAGAAAAAGACAGCTTTTAAATGCTAATTAGTGGTAATAAGAGTCCAAATCTCAAAGCAAACCAGCAGGTATTCAGCCAGGCGGCAGCATCAAACATTTGAAAATGTATTAAATGAAAATTTGTTGGAGCGACTGTCAAATGAATATCATTTATTTATAGCTAATTTCGTTCGGCATGACAACACGGATTCCTTTCAAGCTGACAGATGGTCCAAACGAACAGAGGATTGCGGTGAGGTGTGACTGTGAGACGGTGGCAAATGGTCTCAACAGCTCACATACTGCAAGTAAGTAGGAACCTTTACAGTTGTAAAAGTGCATGACCTGTGTTTGGTGTCAGATGCAGAAGGCTTGAAGATTCCTCGAAGCCCGACCGTTTGGGATCTAATGTCAAGTAGACGTTTGCCGACTAGATGGACAAGAACCCACTGGGATCCCACTGAATGATGAATGGAAGTTCAGCGCAAGTGTACTTGAGCGTGCGCTGGAACCACATGAGTCAAAAATGCCAGCATAAGAAAAAAATAAATAAATAAACAAACTCCCTGGGGATGCAACATATTTAGCGTGAACACATATGGTGCTCCAAGTCCAACATCAACATCAGTTCAGTATGTACTGTATGCATTCAGGACATGATGACCATCTTAAACTGCAGCTGCGTTTAACCCTTAATGTAACCTAAAATGTTAATTCCATGAAATAAGTAGGGGAAGCATTTCTCAAAAGCTTTTTTTTTTTTTTTTTTTTTTGTTTTAAAAAGCCCTTTTTAAATTTGTTCCATGTATGCAGCAAAGAAAGAGCCTGAAGTATTTGGAACTGGGCGCTCTGGGATCTTTCAGATAGAATTTGGACATGTCTGGACCAATCTTGGATGAATGAATGAATGGCACAAAAGTACAAAAGAAAACACTTAAATCAGTCAAGGACAGTAGAAATAATATTAACATAGTAGGAAGAAGCATTTGCTCTTAAGCAGCAGGTAGGCATCCACTCAATTCCTGTATATCTTGGCTATTAAGGTCAGCATGCAGCAGCTGCTTCCTGTTTTATTTTTCTTAGCCGATTGGTTTGTAAGACTGATGAATGCACAAGATTGCAGAACTGAGACGACTGCGCTCCAATTGTCTGCGTCTGTGCTCTGGCAGCATAGCACATGGTAACTAGGTTATGTGTGCAATGAGCTCCTCCCCTCTATGGCCGTAGACACTGTTGCAGCCAAACTGATGCAGGTTATTCACTTTTCTCTAAAATATCATGTTTGACAGCTGGTTTGGGATCCTGGGCTCTTAGCAGCAGAAACCCAGTCAGATTTGCGAATTATGTTACCACAAGTGACTTCACTACCAAGTGTCACTTCAAATCAATTACGAGCAAAGCTGAGAAGGGGCATTTCTAACTAACGGTGAAGAGTGTAAATAGATTGAGACACCTTCAACAGTCTCCATTAAAAGTCTTAGTCTTGAACAAAAGCCAGAAACTATTTCAAGAATAAAGAGGGGTTTAGGTGTTATGACTGGTAAATGACAGACAACATGCTTGAATTTGAGGAGACTTCTAAGCAGTGTTGGCGAGTCATCTATTACTAGGTAATCCACTACTGTAATTAAACTACTTTTTCAGTAACTGAGTAATATAATGGGGATTGCTGTGGCAAAACCGGTAATTACATCGTAATTACTTTATCAAGTAACGTTATTACGTTATTATGGGAACAAGACGTTCTCAACTGTTTATCTTTTTTGACAAAAGTAATTAGTATTAAGTAATTGATTACTTATGAAACAAAGTAGTTAAATAAGTAATTAGATTACTTTTTAAGGAGTAATCACGAGTTGGACTACTTTTATGGAGTAATCCCAACAACACTGCTGGTAAGCGATCTCATTTTCTCAATCCATTCAACCTTTCAAGACCAGATATATTGCACGTTTTAAAAACATGCACACATAAACACACAACTTTTAGCCATGAACAGAATGTTTCCTTCTCTATTTTACTGTTGCACGTCCCTCTACGGCTGCACAGATGCAGATAAGTTTGAAAAAGCGGCCCTGAATGGAGTGGCTCCTCCGCACGAACAGAGAGGGAAGCAGTCACAGCTAGGGGATAGGAGCTGGTTTGGGATGGGGGCTTTGTCTAGATGTGAGAGGCATCGTTTCTAAACTCGGCAGTGCTGGCTGAGATTAAGCATCTCTTTTGCAGGGGAAATCTGGCCCGTTACTGCAGCATTAAAAGCTTCAGACACCACAGGACGAAACAAATGCAAAAGTGAAAACATAGCACAATAAATTAAACACACACAAAAAAAATGTAATTTGAATAAAAATGAGATGCTGAGCCAGTTTGAAGCCAGTGATCAAGGGGTATTCAGATATTAACTGCTTCTTTTTTTATGTATTTATTTCTATCAGATTTTCCAGCTTCAGTTAGAGGGAGCCGAGTATAAAAGTGGTCATCTTACAGAGTTGAGTTCCAACCAGATAGCCCTGCCAACCTTGAGACAGTATCTAATATAAACAAACACTGGACAGATGCCTTTAATCAAGAAAGTCATCATAATCCAGCACTGGCATAAATGTGCTTCACTAGAGTGGCAGGCTTTGTTCCAACAACAAAACTCTATTTCTAATTGCAGATCTTGACATTTAAAAGAACTGGCTGTCGTGTATTTATAATTACAAACTAACCACATGCATTTGATTTTACTTATTTTGTATAATTGCTCTTAATTTGTTTTTATAATGATCGTATTTGTGAATCACAATGAGTTCACCTTGTGCATGAAATATGCTCTATATCAAAAGTTTGACTTGACCTTTGAGTTTGAAACTAGCAAAAACTTTACTTTTTTGCTTTAAAGCACACATCCTGTGCAGATGCAGAATGCAATGCAGAAAAACAGGCTGTAAATATTCAAATGGTTGACTGAGAACAATGGAATAGCACCAAAAGACTGTCAGGCAGTTAAAGAAATCAACATTTCTAATATTTAATATTGAATAATTAAATGATATTGGACCAAGGACCAAGCCTTGGGGTGCACCTCCATTTTCATATCATTTGAGCTGGGCAACCTTGACCTTGACACACTGTGTTGTGTCAGCAAGGCAATTAAACCATCCGGCTGCGAGATGAGATAATCCAGCATCGCCAAGCCTTCCCTTTAATGTCGAATGGTGCACAGTATCAAAGGAAAGATCAATGAAAAGTGCTGGGTGCTTTTAACTGGCAAGACTTGGCAATGCCTACAAATAATTAAGCATCAACATACAAAAAAAAAAATCCAAAAATAATGATTTTTCCAACGTGTGCAAAAGAATTTGTGCTTTCAGAAAGCTTTGATTTTCCTAATCGACTTCATGTTTTCCATCAGATCCCTTTTGAAGGTGGGCGAGTGGGGGATGGTGACGGTAGGTGGAGGCCGTGGAGACGCAGCCTCTCAGGTGAAGCTCTCGGGACGTCCTGAAAGTCACAGCGGTTGCAGGGAGGGAGGAGATTGCGTGTGTGTAGGCCGGAGGAGAATCTTAGCAGCGGGGTACAACCGGAAGCTGAGCTGCCTCAGCAGGTGTAGGATGAATAAACAGTGTTGGAATGGTAGAGGATGGAGAAAACAGAAAATATGCATGTAGGAAATGATACATGGCTGTCGAATTGCCCTCCGATCAATAAATTCAATACTTGCACAGCAAACACCGATAAGGTTGCATCCGTCAGAGAAGAGGAGCAGATAATCTGCACTGGGAACCCCTGTTAATCGATCTTTACTAGCTCCTATGTAAAGTGATTATTACTGAGGATCCGGCTTTCTTGGTTCCGAGTTGTGATGAAAGCAGGAAGCCACTTAAAAACCAGACACAAGAAGTAGCTGCACAACATTAACCTAGCTGCCGCTAAAGAGGTCAGTGTGGATGCTGCAGTTCAATAAGAACTGGACGAAATTTCCAATGTAAAATAAGGATTTTCTCTACTCTTGAGTTTTGAATGGAGTCGCTGTCCTAATTTCCTTTTAAATCCAACAAATTTGGGAAATGCTCCATCTGACGTGTCCAATTAGAACTACTGATGACTTTCTCAATAATGTATTTTGTATTTCGGGTCAAACAAGTCCTTGTGTCGGTTCTTTAAGTGTGAGGAGTGCCGCTAACATTTTTCATTACAGTTTGAGAGAAAAAAAAAACAAAAAAAGTAATCAAATCCCAGTGACCGCACCTCCATCTTCAGAGGTCAACATTAATTTCTGCTGTTGTCCTGCTCAGATGAAAAGGTCTGGCTGCTGGCATTTACGTCAGAAAAGCTGCAGAGCCGCATCCGCCTTCATTACTTGTTGTCACACGAAAAAGAAATTCCTTCAGAGTTTTGCGACTGGGGTCGTGCTCAATCACAGCAGCACCGCGCTGAGCCTCAACTGCTGCTGCGGGGTTTTTTTTTTGTTGATAATTAGCTTGAAACATGGCAGGAAGACTCTTCCTGCTCAGCGAGTGGAAGTGCGTGACGGACAGCGTTGCGCTAGCTAAACCGTCCGATGATGTCAGTATCGGCGATGTCCTGTCGGCGGAAAACTTTCCTGCAGCAGCTGCAGGATTTTTATCCCTCTTTTTTTTTTCCCCTTGCCATCAATAAGTAAAAAGCTCTGCTGAGCGCTCGCAGGGGCTCGTTTTTTGGAAGGGGAGGAGACACGTGGCCTTTTTAGATGCACGAAAGGTCGAGCGGCGACGGGCAGATGTGTCACTGTCCGACGGTCGAGCAGCGCAAATGTCAGCGGGGAGCACAGGTCAGCGCGGCGGCGCTGCGATAAACAAGGATGAACAAGGATGAGCTGGAACGCTGCCCTTTATGCCCGCGGAGCCACGACGGGGACACACAGAACCTTTTAAGCAGCTTAGCGGCATTCATGAGCAGTTTCTCAGAAACCCGGCTAAGGGGAGAATTTCCCCCTTTAACAAGAAATGATTTATCCGTGGGGAGGAAAAGATGGTGAAAACCAAGCCAGATAATCAAGATGAGTGACATGAAGACCGCACTACTACTAATTGTGCAGTTTAAGGCTTGATCAGACACCACATATTGTGGTTTCCACACAGCTCCTTGCCAAAGTAAGTTCTTTTTTCAAATATATATATATATATATATATATATATATATACATATACATATATATATATATATATACATATATATACACATATACATATATATACACATATATATACACATATACATATATATATATATATATATACACATATACATATATATATATATATACACATATATATATATATATATATATACATATATATATATATATATATATATATACACATATATACATATATACACATATACATATATATATATATATATATATACACATATACATATATATATATATATATATATACATATATATATATATATATATATATATACACATATACATATATACACATATACATATACATATATATATATACACATATATATATATATATATATATATATACATATATTTAATAGAATATTGTTAAAATTGTAAGAGCATTTGTTTCCTTTTGGACTATAAGTACCTGACTAATGAGGAACTTGTCGTTAGTCAAACAGTCCATGACACAATGTAAAAACACAACTTCAGCAAGTCACTGCATGGAACCAAGAATCAATCTCCTCATGTAACCAGATGAGGAGATTGATTAAGATAGCAGTCAGCGTTATTTTTGTCTGTAATAATATGCCTCTGGGAATGACAAGATAGGTTGCGTCTAACTAAAGGTTAATGGAAAGCGTATGTATGGCACTGTACCATTTTTCTTTTTGTGATCTGCCACATGATTTCTTTGTTTTCTTTTTTTGTTTGTTTGTTCTGAAAATTGTATTTGTGTTGCTGATCAAAATAAATCAAATCAAATCAAATCTAGAACTGGAATGTGGTCAACTTCAAGGTGACATTTTGCATAATGCAGCTACAAGGAATCAGATTGTCCCACTTTTCAAGTCATAATGGAAGAACACCAGTCATCTTAAATTAACCCTTAAACAGCTTTAGTTGATCTTGAGGTCAGATGGGATTAGAAGAAGACTCGTGACCCTGAAACTGGACTGGATTTATTTTGGAATCCATTAATGCATTCATTTGAATAGGTCAACGGAACTTCCGCTGCTCTGCACGCAAACCTGGTGGTTAGACGGCTCGCAATCAATTTTATGTTGCACTTTGAAACTCGTGCACGACTTGACATTTGGCGAGCGCAGCTCTCAGGAATGCAAGACGGCGCGCGCGTCAGCATGAAAGAAATCTTCCCGATGTCTTTCCAGCGTTGTACTAATAGACACTAAAGTGTTTTAATTGCTGCTGACGCGTCTCACTTTTTTAATTTATTTAACAGTTTTACATGGATGTTTGATTCCTGGAAGTCGGTGTTTGGTTTGTCCTGGATTTTCCTCTCTCTATCCAGGAAAAGTGAATGTGCCTCCTTTGCAACACTGTTCAAATCCAATCTTTTAAAAACAGATCAACTGTCTTTTGTGAATGTGCGAAGAGACAATGCCTTCCGCCCCAACAATATGCTCGCGTGTATGCATTCCCGGCCGTGCTGCTCATGCCCACAATGGTGCCAAGTGTACTAATCCCTCTGGGCTCATATAATCTGTGACTGGGGGATAAAGCGGCTGACGTTACATAACAATGTTTTTTTTTTTCTTGAAAACCTCAATTTGGTCCCTCATGGCCACTAGCTGTCCTTGCTTCTCTTGAAACACAATACATTTCATTTTCACACAAAACACTGTGGATTTTGTCCTCCTCCTGCTGGCTTCATACTTGCTAATTTTAGAGCTTTTAAAAGAATTCTAAATTTGCATTCTGAAGGCACCGCCTTCCTTGGGTGATGAGCGCAAGGTTCCGCCCGAGCGAAGCGCAGCTTTGACTTTGTCCACTCAGAAATTCCTTTTAATCTGTCTCATCCACATCTGCATGCCGCTCCGCCGGCAACTCTGCCACCGCGTGTTGATGCTACGCGTGGGACGATGGTGATCGATTCTTCTTTGATCCGCGTGATGGGATCACTCCCTGCTGATGCTGCCCGCGGAGGAGGAAGTTCACACCATCCCTGGTCAGAGAGCAGCGTCCCATCAGTGAAAGCAAAGCTCACCCTTCCCGGTGTTGCTGGCCAGAGTGACGCATCGACTCAGTCCTCCGGTTAAAAGTCCAGAGTGTAAAATTTGGCTTGATTTATGATTTTTATATTGGTAAAAGCTTTACATAGTCCCCATAAATACATTAATAAAAGTGTATAATAACAGTGCAATAAAAGTAATGGTTTTCCTACCCTGAGAACACCTCTCATATATTTGAGAATATACATATAGCAAGGGTCTTGCTCCTAGTTCGCTGCCATCTTGTGCAACCATTTTTTTAAGGAAGCCCACCTGACGGTGTTCTAAATACAAAACGTATGGTCAAGCTGGCTTCCTTCAAGGTTTAGTTTGTAATATTTAGTTTTTGAAGAAGAAACAGCGGCATCAAGTGGTTAAATTTCAGATTGCAACATCTTCCACTCCTCCTCCCTCTCTCACGCTTGCCAGTGAACTGCAGTGGCCTGTGCACACAAACCAGGATACCTCATCCACCTTGTTCTTTTTTGATTTATGTGAAGGCACGAGCAGTGACCCTAATGATGAAACAGCCTGACAGGCAGATGAATTGTCCACACCAGGCTTCCTTAAAAACATGGCAGTGCAAGATGGCAGCGAACTGGGAGCAAAACCCTCGATCTGTGTATATTTTTGCATATATATGAGAACCGTTCTAAGGGTATGACAACCAAATTACTTTTATTGGAATGCGATTATGCACTTTTATTAATGTATTTATGGGCAGTATGTTAAGCTTTTACCAATTAAAAACTGGACCTTTAAGGAGCGTCTCCCTCCTTCACTTCCTTCTCTTTCATCTCCTTCCGTCTCCGAGTTTGTTCTGCAGCTGTCATGTCCTGGTCTTTTTAAGGTCACTGCCTTTCACTCTCCGGGACGAGTGCATGCAATTTGCACCGAGTGACGTGAAATGCTCCTGCAGGCCTGTTTGACAGCCGTCCGCAGTCACTGGATATATCCCCCTCCCGACTAACCGGCATGTGCGAATGTGCTCACTCCTTTCATCAGCGGCGACCACGTCAGCCGGTGTTTACCAACTCACTGGCAACAAAGGGATGAGAGGAGCTGCACTCTGAAGCAAATTAGACAAGGTGCGGTTTGCCGAGTTTCCCCACAATTGTTAGCGCTCCTTGTCGCAATTCCATTATTGGGCTTTCACAACTCTGCTGAGGACGTAATGCATTTATGTTGGCCGTTCTGCAGGAGAATTTGCTCATCTGGATTGCCTCGGCGTCACATTGCATTCCAGCTGTCTCTGGAATCAAATTTTCAGAGCTGGGAGCGGCGTCAAGAAGTGACAATATTCTAGCTACAACTTAGGCAAAAAGGAAGGTAGATTTCTTTGAAAAATATGTAAAATGACACCTAAAAATAAAGAGAAATCTACCACTGGGACCTGGCCAAGTACTGCTCGGTCTGGGACCGATAAGAGACACAAAATCATTTTCGAGTTAGTTGGCAATTTTTCACTAACAGTTTTGTCAGGTGCCTCCTCTCCATCTTCAGTCTCATTAGATCCTGCAGTACCTTTTCCCAAATGTAGATGTCAGATGTAAGAAATTCATCAGAATTTTAGCTACTTGGCACAAGGTGTCCCAGCCTTTAGTCCGTTTGATTGTGAGATTTCTAAATCCAAACAATTGTGAAAACAACGCGCTGGTTTGCAGAAGTCGCTGAAGCGATTTCGAGGAGAGAACTTTGAGGATTAGACCTAAAGGCTGTGTTCTCCACCTTGTCAGTCATATGGTCCAGGTCATGCACAGTTGAGAGAATTTCCATTCATCTCCTTCCCTCCACCAATTTCAACACGTTAAACGCTTTCTCTGCCTTCGCCGGTTAGCTCTTCGATTCACGGTGAATTAGGCGCTTTGACCTTCTCACCTCCCAGATTGACTGCTCTGCTTCTCTGGTGGTCGATCTAGCCGAAGCGCCGAGATCTAAATCTTCCCCTTTGTCAGATCACTGTTCCGTTTCAGCACGCAGCTCTGCAGGCCTCTTTTTTTTCTCTCTCCCTCTCTCTCCGGCGCGCTCTCCAGGGGGCATCTCGCTTCACCTTTCATGTGGTTCCCATTAATTATGAAGGAGACGGAGGTCCCTGCAGAGCCGGAGGAGCAGCGGTGGTTGGGGCCAAGAGTGGGAGGGGAGAGCGGTGGAGGGACCGTGCAACCACCTCCAAGAGTAAGTGGTGGTGGTGGGGGGGTTCGCCTCTGCAGAGCTTCACATCCAGTCCTCCCGTCGGACGAACTCAGTATTAATTCCTCAGAAAGTCTCGCATTAATGCAATTACACTCGTTACGGAGCATCAGCAGCCGGCCACTCCTTCTGAGCAGAGGATGAGTGACGGGGTTTGACCTTGAACTCACCCTGCAGCAGGAAATGGGGTCGCGTTCCCACTTTTCCTGCCAGTTCTCCGCGGCATTTGGGACAAGGAGGCACTCGGCTGTGACAACGCAGGCGCACGGCCAACGGGAAATGATTAATGCACGGGGCAGTTTAAGACTTTCTGCAATTATAGGACAAATGTGAAGAAAGGGAAACTAAGCCTGCGTGGGGAATACGCCTGTTCACCGCACATTTTTGATGAATTTGTGAGCCGAACCACAGAGACTTTTTTTTTTTTACACATATAAAACTCGCCGAAGGATATTTGATGCCGTAGTTGAGGACATCCTGCATTATGAGCACAGCGAGAGCGGAGGATGAAAAGGAAACCCTGCTGGGAATATGTGGTTGGACATTTAAGTCAGTTATTTCCCTCTCATTACGATAACAATTATTATAGCACAGAGACGCGTCCCAAATTCTCATTCTAATGACCTGCCGAGCTGTCAGGGTGCAACGCGTCAGTTTTGGCTCCCTGCTATCAATTATTTTAATGAAGCTAGCGAGCAAACGGTTCTCATTCGTACCTTCCTCTATTTGATTTAATGAATTTTTATTCGGCAAGATTAATTTCTGGGTACTACTTCCCTGTCTGTAGGCCTCGGTAAAATTACTCAATAATGTTGGATGCCGCTCCTGGTTTAACAGAGCACTGCTTCATTTCAAGTGCCACGTTGTTCATGTGAAGCATGCGTGTGCTGCCTGCAGAGTTTATTGGTAATTCACTGAGCTGTGCTGAGCTGAGAGAGTTTTGTTGCTTTTGCATCACACAGTATGTACTATCCATCATCATCATTGTTATCATAGGATTTTTTTTACCCAGTCTAAAGTTATTATTTTAATCATAACAGAAATGATAATGGTCCTGAAGCTTGTTTACTTGTCTCACTGACCAGATAAAATCCTAGTAGAAGGTTTAGACAGGTGTTGTATGAGACTAAATGCAGTTTTGACAGGCACAGAGCAGAGTGAGATGGTATCTCTCTGGTAGGCAAACAGTTCACAACACAATGACAGGAGACTTGGTCTCCTAAAGTTAAGAGCCCAAGAGACAAACAACACAGATAGTGCAGCAGATAAATGCATATTTCAAGAGAATCATTCAAATTGGCATAGAAGCATGAAATTTGGCACGGATACTCTCCAAGGGCCTTTCCCAAAAGAGCGGCTCTGAGAGAGTATCTGCATTTCATGCTTCTGTACCGAAGTGAACTTTTTCACTTATCTGCAGCGTTAACAGAGTCAAGCAACTCATGGTCAGGGTTAGAAGACTGAGATGATTTACCAGAGGAGGCAGATGAAGCAGGGGAGTCAACGACAGACGGGATCAGAACCAGGAAAGCAGGTGGAACAGTGCAGGACAGTTTGACACAGCAAAGAGGAGAGAGTGTGGAGCTGGTGAGGCTGATTGCAAGGGGATGGGCTGCAGGTGTGCTGATTAGCTGAGTGAGGGCAGGTGTGCTGATTAGCTGAGTGAGGGCAGGTGTGCTGATTAGCTGAGTGAGGGTAGGTGTGGCGTGTGCCTAGGAGGCGGAGCAGTGGAAGGTCCCGACAGGGAAAGACTGCAGCATAGCCATCTATAGATTACAGACATCTGAAACCACTCAAAAAAAAAAAGTATTCACATGTGCAAGACAGCAGCAACTCTCTGTTTTCTATAAAGGGAATATTCAGGGTCCTAAGACAAGAAAGAGATGGACCTAGGGCCAGGATTCCCATGAACTATGTAAACAATGGCAATGTCAGTGTGGAAGTAGAAAAATGGGTTTTCTCTCCTCCTAAATGGCTACACAGGCTAGCAACCAATAGTAATCCTTAAATTCACCAACTAGCTCAACTGACTGTGGGGAAATCTGAGCTAACCAACCTAGTATGTTTTTTTCTTTAAAAGATCCTCTGTTCTCTTGATATACTATACAGGCTCTTTTAAAGATATGTGAATTAATCCAGCAGTTTGGGCAAGGTTAGAAAAACGCGTACAGCAATTAATCAATTCTAGAATAATCAAGTAAGCATGAGAATCACCAAACTGCAGCGTGCAATTTGCATCGGGATTATTTGGATTGGAGGGTGACTTAATTTATTAAAGCTGCCCTGTGTGGATTCTTCATTGACTAAGTGCATTTGTAATGAGTTGTTGTTTGAGGTTCAGTAAGCAAAACCTATGATGTGTTGGTTGGGCGCCAACGATGTCAGACCCTGAGTGGCTGTTTGGCTTCGAGACAACAGTCCAAATGAATAAATACAGCACTCAATAAGCCTTTCGATGAGAGAAAAGGAAACCACCGCACATGTCAATAGAACCGTTATTTCACTTAGAGCTGGCAAAAGAAATAGAACTGAAGTAAAGACGCCAAGTTGAGTTGACCAGCTAAGATTGCCAGTGTTGGGACAAAGTAAAAAATAATATACAGCGCAGTACAGTAGCTTGTTGTTTGACAGTTGTAGCCAGTAGACTGGCAAGAAGGAGGGCTCTCAATTGAGTTTTGAAATCTCAGCGAACAAGCTGCCAAGATTTTTAACTGTCATGTTTTTAAAGACTGAACTGTATGCCAAGAAAGGTTTCTAATGCTAAGTTAATAAGCACCACACATTCTAAACAACACAAGCGTGTTCTGACAGGATTTATGGTGGCCTAAAGCCAACAAAGGCCTTTATTATTATATTTTCACTTTTATTCTGACCTGACTTAAATAATTTTGAATAAAAGAAAAATTTAAAAAAGCTTTGCATTTGTATAGATGACACTCCTGAGCAGAGTCCGGTGGCATGAATGCAAATAAATAGAAACTGTCAAGTTGATCAACAATTTGCATTTTTCTCCATGAAGTAACAGTATTGAAATGAAGGCAATAAGGGCTTTAATTTGAGATTTTTAAATAATTTTTCATAGCATTTACCTTTGGCGTAAGTATTCACAAAAGAGTTACTTCTTAAATTAAATAACCTGAAATGGCAATTACTAATTTTCAGTCACTAGCACAACATTGGTGGTGTCTGTAAAGTTTATAGACACACGCACAACGATGTTCAAGTTAAATTATTTTCACTGCATTTGCGATGCGGCAAAAGCATTAGCCAATCAGCTCCGACGGCACCCCAGGCAATACATCACCAAGTCACATACTGCCGACTCATATGTCGGCTATACATTATGTCTACAATTTACCCCAGACAAAGTGCCAGGAACCATACTGCATGTCGTCACACATGGAATATGTGTGAGAAATTTGAATTGCAGAATCAGCACTCCACTTGTTCAAGTTAATGGTGACTTGACACTTAAAAGTCAAGTTGTAGCTTCACATGGACAATATTGGAACCACAATAGTCATAGTTCTGGCCCTGTAACACCATGTTAAGTAAGATGCATCCTTCAGGAGATCATTGCTCAGCACAGTGACCATTAACTTGTATGTCTATAGTCTCAGAGTGTTGCACTTGTTTATTTAGAGTGTCCACTTCACCCTCTAAAAGACCTACACTGCTCCTCCTCCGACTCTTATCTTCATCACCCGCCCTCCTCGGGCTTCCGCTGGCTTGTTATCGCAGCGTTTAGACTCTCCACTTTGATCCCTAACTTCACTTTTATGTCCGCGAAAATACTCCAAAGTCAAAAACAGCAATTAACTGTAATGATCGCTTCTATCCAGAGCCGAGTGAGTCCGTTGAAGGTTAAAATGCTGTAACGGACGGGTTGCGGGCCGGCGCCTCTGGCCGAAGGGTTTTTTTTATTATGCTTGTTTAATTATTAACCGCACTGAGCAAATTCTGGTAGATGAAGAAATATGATCACTCTCTGAGGAGCGTTCACAACAGCGCTGGACTGATGATGAGGACTTCAAGTCATCCGTCGTTCGAGCCGCTCAACACTTCATGCGGGCGCAGTCGCATTTTATGTTTATCCAATTCCATTACAGCGTATTGGCCCATTTAGCAGAGTGAAAAGCCCGTACATCATCCAGCAAATAATCCCCCACCCCAACCCAACCCGCCCCACCCAACCCCAGCGACAAAGACCTTCCGCTGCAAATTGATTAGCACCCTACCTGACACCCTTCGTCTCTGCCTCCCGCAAGAGCTAAGCGCTGAGCTGTCGCGGTTTCACTGTGCGGCTTTCACGAACATGTGAAGATATTCCGCTTGGGGGTGGCAGACGCTGGTGACGAGACGGCTGACTCCAAAAAAAAAAAAGTTAAAGAAAGTAAAAGAAAAGTGAAAAGATAGATCCAGTTTGTAAAGTTTTTAAAGACGCTCTGTGTTTAAGGTATGAGGTTCGTATTTAGGGCACTGACTGGTGGGCTTCCTTAAAAAAATGGTGGCGCAAGATGGCAGCTGTTAGCAACCTCTCATTGCTCGATGTGTGTGTATGTAGAACTGTTCAATGGGTTGGAAAACCAAATTACTTTCATTGTACTGTGACTATACACTTTCATTAATGTATTTTTGGGCAGTATGTTACACTTTTACCATTATAAAAATCGTAAAGCAAGCTAAATTTTACACACTGGACCTTTAAACAGAAATACAAAGTATTTGTACGGACAGGAGGTTCTGGTGTAAATGAAGTTGTACAGACAAGTCAAACAAACATTAAAGAGAAATTGACGGGCGGTGGTCACTGTGCAGACAGAGGCTTGTTGTTGAATGGGACAGCACTCAGCAATGATTGGTTGTCAAAGGTTACCTTCCCAAAAAGCAGAGCATCAATCCATCGACTACTCCATTTTCTACGCTTGCCTCTCCTGCACCCAGGGGTCTCCTGCAGCCAATCCCAGCAGTCATCGGCCCAAAGCGGGGTTTGCACCGTGCATAAGGGCCACGTTGAAAGACAAACAACCATTCAGCCGATTTAAGGTTTCCAATTCGCCTCACATGAACGTTTTTTTAGACGCCGGGCGGAATCCCGAGGACCCGGAATAGAACCCACGCAAACACGAAGATTAACAAGCCGAAACCTCACATGCCCGGGGATCAAACGCACAACCTCCTCGATGTAAGGCGACAGCGCTAAAGCATGTAAAGAACATGAAGAGCACGATGGTTGAGTTCTGCAGTCTTCTGCTGCAATACACGTTTCAAGGTTGTTGGGTTTTTTGGGGGGGGTTTAAACCCCTTTTTCACGCTATTTTCTGCTTTTTCAGATCGCGTTGGAGCGTCTTGGCACCTCTCTGACAGTTAAAGTGATTTCTTCACTTCGACGCCTCTCATTCCTCCCCGCAGCCACTCTTGTTATTGTTGTTGCCCTGAAATCCTGTAGCTGTTGCCGATTTTTTTTTTCCCCCTCAAGTTTACTTCTGCGTCCCAAATGGCACGGCATCTAAATAAATTAGCAAGCTTCACCTGCAGCAACTAATTTTATGCATTGCTAATATTCAACCGTGCGGCTCCTTCTTTTCTTTTTCTTTTTTTTGTTGGGCAAAATTTACCGTCAGTGTTGGTAGCTCTCCTCCTTTGAAGGCAAAATTCCGTGACTAAAAATAGAGCATCTGTCCACAGTTGTGATTAGCATGTGGGAGGAAATGCAGGCGACGGCACGCAGGATCATTTTTCAGGTATTGATGGAAGACAACAATAAGAAAGAAAAAGTAACAAAAGGACTTGTGCAGGCGAGAAAAACTCTTGCTGGAAATTGTTCTGAACGCAGAATATTTTGAGTGAACCAGGTGCGTTTTCTTTTTTTTCTGTTTGCAATTTGCCATTGAAAAAAATAAAATTAAAAAAAAAAGGTGGTCAAACAAAAAAAAAAAAAAACTGTCAGTGTGCAAGTACACAATTTGGAACACAGCCTTAAGTATAAATAGCTACGAGATGTTCAAGATAATCAAGCTTGCTCCTGGCCTGAGGTGCCTGCATGTTCCACACTTGAGATGTAACAGAGCTGATTGTGTTTACATGACCCTACAAAGTGTCAGGATTGGACATGGACTGAGCCCAGATGCATGACTCAATAACCTCAAAAAGTTTGAAATAAAAGATTGTTTATTTGCAGACAAAAAAAAAAAACGCGCAAAGCCCACTATTTGATGAAAGTACAAACAAAAAAATTGCTCCGAGGAAGAAGTAAAGAGAAAAATTGTGATTGAAAGGTGATAAACACAAAATCACTCCAAAGAGGAAACAATTCAGAGTGTGACAATCAGAAACTCAAGACAAGGCAACCATTCAAGACCTGGATTTCCGTGACATGGCTTTGAAGACACTGGCTCTCTGTTATAACAACAAGACGAACTCGCACAGGATAAAGGGAGACACAGGCTGTGTCTCAATTCAGGGTCTGCATCCTTCGAACAAAGCGTCCTCCGTCTGAAGGAAGCGTTCTCCAAGGACCCGGCCCAGAAGGACGAACCAAAACCCGCCTCCTCGGTAACCACACGGGGCGGTCTAGCCTTCGGCATATTTCCTGGTTGCGTCACCGCCGTTCCCTCCTGCTGGCAAACCCTGGAAGTGACGTTTTTATAGCATCAAGCTAACCATTTGTTCGCCATCTAACGATGGCGTTGGATGTTCAAATACGTAAAAACCCTACGTTAAAAACGGAATATTTTATGTGAAATTTCAATACTTAAATTTATACGAAGTGTCTTTGCCAGTACATGCCGGTAATTTCAGCTGACTTCCCAGGATCCCAGGATGCTTTGCAGCAGCACGCAAAGCGTCCTAGGATACCGAAGGACGCGAAGGATAGTAGCGGTGCATCCTTGGAATCGGCTCAAAGTAGGGCGCATTCCGAGTACGCATTTGGAGCGTCCTTTGGATTTTCGGGAATTGGGACAAGCCTTCGCGCAGTGCTATGACGCAACTTCCTTTCAAATGCTTCCCCCGAAGGATGCAGACCCTGAATTGAGACACAGCCACAGACTACATACACAAAAGGTAATTGGGGAACAGGTGAACACAATCAGGGCGGCAAAGACGAATCAGACATGCCGGGAAAAACACGAGAAGATCAAGCTTGCTGATACATGACGGAACAGGGTTTCAAAATAAAACAGGAAGTCAAGAGACAATAAACAGAAACTAAAATGGCACACAAAACATAACACTCCGAACATGACACAACACAAAGTGGTTGTCTGTGAAGACGAAATAAGAAACTGGATCCATGTATCTTCATTGTGTTAAATTCTTCCCACACATGAAGCTCCAGAACTGATACGTGGATTAGAAAATATTCCCTAAATCCACAAATTGGTGGGCAGTTTATCAATGAAGCAGCCTTGTTAGGTTAATTGTCGCTTCAAGATTGAATTCAATCTTCAAAATCGGCAGGACAAACTTCAGTTACACCAACATTTTTTCATCTATCTAGCGTGAAAAACTTTTTTCCTTCCCGTTCCGATGCTTGCTTTGAACTTCCGCAAGTCGTCATCACATCTTGCTTTGAGTTGCTGCCATGTCATGGGCTGAGTGGCGATCATAACTGACTGCGTCCGTTCACATACAGCACACAGGAGCCTGCCGTGTCGATTCTGAAGGACTCAGGCAGATTTCATCGAACCTGACAACACAAGTTAACTGAATTGGATGAAAACTTGTTCATAATATATACAACAATGGAAGCAGCGCAACCGAGAGGATAATATGACATGAAGAAAGTAGACTTTGGAGAATAACTTTATTATCATATTGACTTTTCTGAGTATGTTCATGACCAGCAGAGAAGGCCTAGCTGGGCCTAACGGCCCCACACTGAGTCCTAATTGTATACAATAACTGGACATTACTGCTGCTACTTTACTGGATTATTATTAGATAAACTGATGACAAGATGATATTCCTTGGGCTGCCTCACCGTGACTCAGAGAACTAAAGAACCCTGTGACAGGCAGCAGCAGCAGGAGGGGAAACGGCCCACTTTGCTTCATGTGCCATAATAATAATCACCAGTTTTCCCAGAAAACAACAACAAAAAAAAAATTGTTAAAGTATCCAGACTGTTTGCAGTAAGTAAACCTCAGTTTTTCCGCCTTTCTTTCTGCTCAGACGAGACGTCACGGCGCTGCTATTTTTGGGGCAAGTTCATCCTGAGTGTTGGTGTGCGGCTGCCTTTGAAGACAAACCCTGCGGTGTTAAAATAGGACGTGACACACCCCAGGTTCAAAGATGCTCCTCCAAAAACTCTCCCAAAATAGAAATAAGTGGGTTACGTATTGTGCAAAGGCGACACGCTGAGACGGCCAAACTTTTTGTTTGAAGTTGCTCGACGTTTGATTGTTTTTGACATAAATATTTCACCGTCAAGTCTACCGTGAAGAAAATCTTGGGCGATTCCACTTGAAATTAGATCCAGATTTGGATAATATTCCAAACAAGGTGCTTTTCAGAGTAGTGGCTACTGCAATACTTCCTGTTTTCTGGTTAACGCCACGTTCTAAGCAGAGCGTAAGAAGCAGAGGTTCACCTGGTGGCCAAGGTGAATTGCTTTGTCCATTTTTTCCTGTGGAAAACTCCCCTTTTAGGGTTTCGATCACTTTTCAATATTGCATTGTCTTACATCGCAGTTTCAGTTTGACGATCCTCCGCACACGCGGCGATGCAAGGCATGGACTGTCACCGCGAGATCCTGAGTGACAGCTCTGTTAGCGCCCGTGCTCTCTCCGTCCTTGCGGGGGCTTTTTTTCCTCCTCTGTCTGTCAGCCTGTTTCCTGGTCTCAGCCCTCTCTGCATTGCCGCACCGCTTTACTTTACCTCCCCATCTACGCCTGTTCGTTGCCTGCTCGTCGCCGCACTCACCCAAGATGACAACAGCGCTGGGAGTAAATATTGGGTCACCGGCCATTTTCGCAGTGTGCAAACTTGTTTCGGGCACGAGATCTTGCAAACCTGCAAAATGTCATCTCAGTCTGTCCTATTTCAATTTCACACCTTGCCAAAGTCGGGATGTATTTTAATCAGATTTACGCCCACTTTATTAGGTTTTACATCGTGCTAGGCTAGGCTTGTTCAGTGTTGGCCCAGAATATCTTTCACACCAGTCAGAGCTGATGACAGAGGAGAGAAATGCACCATTCAATCATTATATTAATGCTGTTGTCCAACGTTTTTGAGCCTGAATTCAGGAAAAGGTAGTAAAAAAATCAAATCTATGCTCAGTTTATTTAAATGAGCCTGACATTAAAATTTCATTCTGTGGTGTGAATTCACGCTAGCAAGACATTAAGTTTGGTGCCAATACCTGAAAGTTTTTTTTTTTTGGGGGGATTAAATTAACATGCAAATTGCATGTTAAATGTGCATTGCAAATGACTCAAACACCAAGGCTGTGGAGACACATGTGTGTCTTCACCCTCGCCCAGAGGTGCAAGAGATGTGGATAAGAGTAAAGCAATCCACAAAAGTAGACTGCATTTAACATATCGTTCACAGATCAAGTAGCCAATTAATGTGAAACTTACCTGCGGTGGAACAAAATCCCTCTTTTATGGCCTGTGTGTGCCAGCGGTATGGAAATGTCACATATCCATCAAAAAAAAAAAAACTCAAATGACATTTCCAGGAGAAGTGATTGGTCAGCAGGCCACCGCACACGCTGATCTCAATCTTGGACGTAACCACCAGCACAAGTTACCATGGTGATTATAAGCAAACCACCGTTGTGATGCCGAATACCCAGAGTTAACCCTGACGGCACCTCGCTAAGTTCAAATTCTGATTCGCAATGTGTGGAACTGTTCTCTGAGAACCTCTCTCCCTGGACTGATTACCCATCTTCACCATTTATATATATATATATATATATATATATATATATATATATATATATATAAAATTAATTATTTACATATTAAAGTCCCGAGTCTGCTCATTAGGTTTCTCTGCTAAACCCAATAAGAAGCCCAAGACTTGCTGAAGGCACTAAAGATGCACCAGCGCAACAGCAGGAAACCAGGACATGCGTCACAATAACGTGAAAATAAAATCCAGTAACATTCCAGCAGGAGTGTAATGGTGATTAAGATGTTTACGTGTCTAAATAACCTAATAAGTAGCATCGACATATCCTGCACGACTTAATGCTGTTACGGCTTCCTCTGAATGTGGCCCTACTCTTATTGCTGCAAGCAAAAGAACGTTAGTATCAGGGAATTGCGCTGTGTGTATCCGTACCCTGTGTGTTTGACTAATAATCAGTTCCGTCGGTAAACAACCCAGAAAGGAGAAAGATCCATCTTTTATTCTTCTGCTTGCCCCACTTTCCAGAAAGTGTGTCCTCTCACAACACTGAACTCTGTAAATCAGCCTTTTTCGATCAGAGTCATTTATTAAACAAAGAAGTTGCGCATTTCTAAATGGGCCTCTGATGAATTTGTTTGAATATGGCCGAGGCGTCACTGCATGCGAGCTAGTGGCCATCTTCTCTGCTAGTTAACACTAGCAGTGAGCGGCTAGCCGATCAAAAGGGAGTGCCCTTTTGATCGGCTAGCCGCTCACTGCTTGCTGTTCTATGGTGGCGCTACGGATGGAGCAGGTAGGCGAGGGGTGATTAAAATTTCTCATTAGGCTGAGTGAGAGAAGCGTTTGTTCTGTAAGGCCTGTGCATCTCAAACTAGGAGTTTTTTTGACCGAACAAACCTGGTTTATTTTTAGAAGTAGACCTCCAGCATTAATAATACGCCTGGAAACGGCCGTAATATGGCCACTGTAATGACCACAGAACTAAACTTGGTGGAATTTGCTTTTGGTGCAGCAGCACTGAGTGTTCTTGCCTGCCGAGACACCCAAATAGCGGAAAAGACAGTCACACACAAGACAGCAGCTCCGCATGACGTGACAGCTGTTTTTTTTGTCCCCCTTCCAAAACCCGTCAGAGGTCCAACGGAGCGTCAGTTTTGGCATGGAGATTAAACTCAGTGCTTTTGCAGGAGAATGTAAACACAGGGCTAAAAAACATTGTTGTTATCTGGACACCCGTAGATACTTTTGACTAATCGTGCCAGGCTGCTCCACTGGAGTCCTGGAGTAACTATAAAGATATGAAATGGATTTAAATAAATAAAATAAAATTATATTTTCACAGCACCAAAGACATTTGGGGAATCATTTTCACTTTCTCATTTCAATAAATGCCTTTAGGTATCAAAAACTAATTAACTTACCAAATTATGTTCATAAGTTAGGAAAGATATTTTGAGGCAAAAGTTAAAGTGGGCTGCTGGCAGTTTTTTGTTTTTTTTTGGCGGGGGGGGATACTGGAGTCCAGAAAAATTCTTTGATTAAAGAGAAAAACTGTGTGCCTTGAGCTGTACTGTTTATTCCGTAGACCAGTGATCAACGTGCTGCTCCTGTTAGGGAGATTTCTGTCTGCATCCGGTGTGTGCGTGTGTGCGTGCGGTCTGTCAGTAATTGGAATTCAGTCTGTGGAGCCAGCTTCACAGAAAATAGCACCGTTTCGCCCCCCCCTCCCCAGAAAAAAACATGCTCTCTCTGCTCTGTTTATCTGCAGCAAGTTCAAAACCAGCACGGATACAACTTTGCATTATTGATGCATCGGCCATCAATAGCCGCCGCTGTCACCGCTGATGGAGGGCCCGCTGACTGCGGTGGAGGAGAAAGTTGATGCCGGTGCGCTTTTGATTCCCATTCTGAGGCCCGCTCAGCTGCGGTGCTGGCTGGCTGGCTTGCTGCCGGCGACCCGGGAGCAATTAAAACAGCCGGTGACGGACTGAAATCCACATGGAGTTTGGGGAATGGCATGTCGGGGCATTCCCCAAACCTCCCTGTCCCTGCAGTCAGAGAGCATCGCACCTTAATTAGCACCGCCGCTAGCATACCTATCGAATGAAGTTCTGGGTGTCCTCACTGTGCGCCAGCCAATGCTCACTTACGCACCGATTAATTGTATATTGTCTATTGTTTGTCACTTGAAGCAAAAAAAAAAAAAATAAATGGGTTCAGTTGCAAATCCCTCCTCAGTTCAGGATGATCTGGTGGCTTTTTTTGGATGCTGGACAGCCCTCAGATCTGGGCAGTGTACCAGCCGAGGCTGCTGGGACATTCGATCGCAGCACAGGTAGCTCCTGAGGTGGGATTAGATAAATATGCAAATGGCATTCAAAAATGAATGGCGGTATCTGTATGGCCGTTTGTTTGTGCAGCGACCACTGAAAGTTAACTTCAGTTACACAGAGAGTGTGTGTGGATAATGAATTGAGGTAAGGAAGATGGAGGATTCCAAGTACCAGTGTGGTAATCCACAACTCCTTCAACCTCTCCATCCATCTCCACCAAGATCTTTTTTTTTTTTTTTTCCATTGCGGGGTCAAGCTTACTGACAGTTTCAATGACGTCAGGAGAGAATGGCTGGAAGAGGAAATGGCCTTGTTTCTGTCACAGTGGCTGGCCTGCTTCCCCTTTCTTTCAAATATGCTCAACCTGAATTGGTGTAAGTGGCACTACATAAATAGAGAGCCTTTCAGAAAATACACTCACAACAGCCATCAGCACATACAAACGCAAGTGCGCACAAACACACACGCACAGCGACATGTCCATCCATGGCTGTTCAATGAGATACAGCTCGTATTCTTTAAGCAAACCCTTTTCAGGCTTCTCTTCTCCTCATTGTATCTATAGTCGTAAGTAAGTGCGGTAAATGAGGATGTCTGGACAAGTGTGTTAGAGAGGTGCAGGACATGTGTGAGAGCATTAAAGTTTAAGTGTGTAATATTTGGAGGTTTTGAGAAGAAACAGCAACTTCAAGTGGTTATTTTAGATTTGCAGCGCTCAGCCGTCTTATTCTGAGCTTGCCAGTGAACTACAGGGACCTGCGCACACAAACCTGAGTAACCTCATCCACCTTCTTCTTTTTTGATTCATGTGAAGACACGAGCAGTCACCCTAATGATAAAACTGCTGACAACCACTTTGTTCATGTCATGATCCCAGTGTCATTTTAGTTTCCATTTATTGTCTCTTGACTTCCTGTTTTATTTTGAAACCCTGTTCCCGCATGTGTCAGCCAGCTTGATCTTCTCTTGTGTTTTTCCCGACATGTTTGTACTTTCATCAGTTAGTGTGTTTTTGTCGTGTTTAGCTCTTAAGCATGATTTGTTTTGTTTTTTTTGGGGACCTTTTGCAAATAAATACTATTTATTTTATTTTATTTTTTTTTTAACTTTTTGAGGTTATTGAGTCGTGCATCTGGGCTCAGTCCATGTCCAATCCTGACACTTTGTAGGGGCATGTAAACACAATCAGCTCTGTTACATCTGCAGTATGCAACATGCAGGCACCTCAGGCCAGGAGGAAGCAGCGATTATCTTGGACATCTAGCTATTTATACTTAAGGCTGTGTTCCAAATCGCGTACTCGCACACTGCAGTTTTTCTTTTTTTTGCTTAACCACCTTTTTTTTTGTATTTTTTGTATTTTTTAATAACAAATTGCAAACAAAAAAAAAATACTTCCTTAGAAATATGGCGGTGCAAGATGGCATCACTGGGAGCAATACCTTAGCTATATGTATATTCGTATATACAATTAAGAAACCATTCTGTGGGTAGGAAAACTAAATTATTTTTATTTTAGTGTGAGTATACACTTTTTTTTATTGTATTTATGGGCAGTACATTAAGCTTTTACCAATCTAAAGAATTGTAAACCAGGCTAAATATTACACACTGGACCTTTAAGAGAGAGGCGAGGAGAGGAGTTCAAGGTGGTGGTGAATCTGCATCAAGGAGCAGCTCGCTGAGCCCCTTCTTGCTGCCTGCGCTAATGGACAAGCTGACAGACAAGGTTAGACAGGAAACTCCATGGCCTATGAAGTGACATTACATCTGTGATGAAAGTGGGGACCAGGTGGAGGGAGATCTAGAGAGGTGGAGCTCTGGATGTCCTGGAAAAGAGAGGAATAGAGATTTAGTGTGAATTGGAACAAGTGAGGATACAGGGAGCAGAGATAGAACAGGGTGGAGGGTTTTCAACGCTTTGGTGAACTAGTCCAGAGCCACGGAGAGTGTGGGGAAGATGAGAAGAATCGTGTGGGAGCACGTTGAAACAGGTGGATAAAAGCGCTGGGTGTGATGTTGCGATAAAAGAGTCTCCGAATGAAAGGGACGGGTGGAGGGAATGGCGGCGAGAGCAACGATGCGGTTGGGTTTGGAGAGAGTGGCAGTGAGGAACAGACAGGGAGGAGGCAGAGCTGGAGGGAGCTGAGAATGAAATGTTGAGCTTGAGTTTGGGGAGTGACCACGGAAAAACAGTGTCAGGAATGAGGACATCAGGGGACTAGCGCATGCTACATGTTATGCGGGGTAAAGCCAGAGAGGCCAGACTGAGGTGGTTTGGAAATACACAGAGAAGGGGACGGTGAATAGAGCGGATGAACAGCTGAAGAGGGAAGAAAAGTACTGTATCTACAATAAATGAATGCAATCACAGCGGCGCCTTGATTTATATCGTTCCTTTTACGGGGTTAATAATTGAGCAGGTTATCAAGTCTGGAGAGCATTTGTATGGAAGGACGCGCTTGCGCTCTGCTGTTGGTGGCGGTGGCTCCCGTAGAGATCAGACGGAACATGGGAAGGAAAAGATGTAGCGTATTGATCAAGCCTGGAAAAAATTCCTTCTGTGCATTTGAGCCGCCGCACCCGGAGGAGCGGTTAGCGGCGGCGGCGCTGTGCTCGCTAATCATTTGGTGGTCCGACCCTGCAAGTCCAGCGACCCTGAAAGAGAAAACTAAAAGCAGTTAAATCTTATCTAGATTATGAGGAAGTGTACGCCATAGTGTGCAC
This sequence comes from Thamnaconus septentrionalis, assembly GCA_009823395.1. NCBI lineage: Eukaryota > Metazoa > Chordata > Actinopteri > Tetraodontiformes > Monacanthidae > Thamnaconus > Thamnaconus septentrionalis. The sequence continues at coordinate 4,627,337 of CM020514.1, read as the reverse complement.
TACTACTTCTACTACTGCAAGCATTAAAGATTCAATGTCGGGTTGTGTCCGCAGTCTCGTTGCCTCGCTTGATGTTGCATTCGGTTCACAACTAAAAGGGAGTACACAAGGACTAGATGGAAACAGCCAGTGCCTCCTTTCTAAGAGCTTCTGTGGAGGACACGCTAGGATGCTTTCCAGGGACCCAGATCACATCTAAAAAGAATTTTGTCATAAATGGACGGGGGAGGGGTTCATTATCGGGTCATGGCATTTTGTCTCCAAAATGCACCATCTGTGCGCGCTAAAAGCTTGCGTGCGTGCTTGCGTGTGTGTTTGTGTGTATCTGTGTGTGTGCGTGTGGAAGCAGCGGGGACAGATACAGATTATTTATATCACCAAAAACATTGACGCATTCCCAAATTGAGAATAGAATAAGTGCATGAGTCCAAGGCGCGCCGGAGACCTCAGACTTCCACACATATACACCACAGAAAGGCCTTAACAACTATTATTAGTAACTATTTTATCTATAAAATCACAGAATTCTCTGCGACTGAAAACATTTGAACCTTGGTTTTAACCTATTTTTCAGACGTGCATTTCTTTATCCAACACACCAGTGGAGCTTCAAGATGTCCAGAAATCAACACATTTAGCCATCTGTTCAAGCCTGGACAGGCTCCCCGCAACACTGATGTGACAAAAACACGGGGCTTTTGTCAATAACCTGAAAGAGGCATCCGTGTCCATTGTGACATCACAAAGAGCTAATTTACTGAAATTCGCCTGAGTGCACGCTCTGTGAAAATGGGAGTCATCAAAGAAGAAGCGAAGGACTTTTTCTCATGCTCATTCACTGACGGGATAAAGACACAGATCATTGGTGGAAAACTTTTGTGAGGTGAGGTTTGCCTGGCGTGACTTTAAGGCGAAGGTCCCAGGAAAATCTCAATATTCTGCCTCGCCGTTTAGCGCTTTCGATTCATCAGTCGGTGGGCTTTTCTAAAGCGCTGGCAGGAAACAACTGGGTCAAGCCTATGAGCAATTACTGACACATCACACATGTTTCATGTTACACGCGCTCGCACACAATTAAATCATAAACATTGCATCTTTCATCAGCCAGGGGACCGGGGGTATAGCATCTTAGCGTGATGCCTTCCACCATCTGTGGTCCTCACCTACTGCAGCACGATAAAGGTGACGATGAGGCAGGCAGCTCTCGGCAAGAGAACAAAAAAAATGGGAACATCAAAGAGGTGTGGGGCTGCGCCCAGATGGAATCCGAGGTGCGGAAACTGAGGTAAGTTTTATGTTGACTTGGTACACATTTCACCCTCTGCCTGTACCACTATAGTAAGATCAGCGGTGGCAGCAAAACTCATTTTGCCCTCTCCTTCTTCTTCTGTGGTATAGAAGAGCCGCTCGCAGCAGACACTTCTTGCTTTTTGTCACAACTGAAAGCTGATCAATTTCCCACGACTGAGAGCTGCAAGCTTTTTATTGAAATGATTGAATTTCATTTTGTGTCCTGCAAAAACAAATGGCCAACATTTTTTCCCTATGTTGATTTGATTTGTAGTTGTCTCAAAGAAGCACAAGTAAAACAGCCAATAACTGCAACAAAACAAACCAAAAAAAATGATAAAGTGCAAGTTACATTTTTATATAAGCACATACATAATCAATAAATAAATAAAATCAACAAATTGAAAAAATGTAATCTTTCTTCTAAAATAGAGTGCTGCTTGTAAACATAAAAAATGAAATAACTTTCCTTTAAAAAAAAAGTATCATACAAAATTAGCTGTCCAGTTTTTTTTTGTACAGCTGCCCAAGAGTGATTGTTTTCGCTTGTGTTTAAATTGATTTAAGTTAATGCACATTTTTGTCTCCTCATTTAGTTTTGTTTCACACCACAGACAGAGATGCACATACTTTTCAGCGTCGAATGAATGGTTGGATGTTTCAAATTAGGATTCCTCTTAAATTCTATTTTTCCTCGTTGACCATAAACATATTTTCAATGTTGCTTGGTAACAATTTATTACAGGATTAAAACATTAAACAAAATTTGAACAGTTTTGAATTTAATTAGGTCCTTGAATTATAAAATGCCCAATTTAAAAAACGAAGGACTGGTATGATCAAGGTACTCAGCACGATGAAACTCTTTCTGTGTAAACTGCAAATCTTTTGTAAAGTGCTTTTGTATGCATTTCAATATATATATATATATATATATATATATATATATATATATATATATATATAGAGAGAGAGAGAGAGAGAGAGAGAGAGAGAGAGAGGATTGAGGATTGAACCTTCAACCTCTATTAAAACAATATCCCCGTGAGTGAAATAATATTTGCTCAAAAATTCTTCCCTCATTAAGCAAAAAGGAAAAGCTGTTACAGAGGACCCAGAACAGATTTGTGCAACAGTGAAAATTTGCAGAAAATGAAAAAAGAACAGAGAAAAAAAAAAAACAGCAAAACTCACCATCACAATGAAGTTATTTCAACATCCTGTCCTGGCTAAACAGCTGACTGCCCCTCTGGCAGCGTCTGTCTCACCTACACAGTCTGGGACACTAAACAGCCTTTTTTTTTTCCCCTTCTTCTTCTTCATGGAATAAAATGATTAAATAAAAATGCAAACTCAGATCACAGGCGGTAAGAAAAGATGATTTCACGGGGATATTTTTGCCCTGAGGTCACAAGGAATAGGAGTCGGATGGCACTGCCTCAGACACGCAGGGGGAGAACAAAGCTTCTCCTCGCACATTATTATTTAGAAAGCAATGTGTGATGTGAATCTTTCAGCTCATTTTCTTCCCCCACAGCCACATTCTTTCTAACAAGGAAAAGCCTCCAGTTTCTGCAAAAACGTCCCGTAGACCAGTGTTGTAGTCAAGACAGTACCAACCGAGAGCAAGAAGTTATCAAGAATATCGAGATCGAGACAAGACCAAGACTGTATGTGTCAAAGAAAAATCACAACTAATCACAACAAATGGCCAGAGTCATTTTTAAATTCAATTTGCCTTTTCCTTAATTCAAACAGCAACATTTATTTACAATCAATTTTCAATTTGCAAGGTATGTTTCAATAATTTAATTTACCATTGTGCTGCTTTGGCAGCTCTTTTTACACCTTAAATAACTACTTTGCTTCATGAAATAAAAAATAAATTAACTAGGAATAGTTTTGCTGAATATTATCTCGGACAGGCAGATGGGGAGGACGGTGCAGAAACAACTAAGAGAGGGCCTTGCCAAGATCGACAGCAGCCAACTTCCTGGGAAGCCAAAGATGTGGTGCTACCAGGTCACACTCTTCCATCGGGTGATGTGGCCACTGAAAGTGGGAGAAATACCATCTTCCACGACCAGTAAGCTGGACGGCATCTCAAACAGTTACATCAGGAAGTGGCTGGGCCTGCCCCGCTGTTTCTCAGACACCACTGGGGGCAACCAGTCCAGGAGTCGTAACGTGGGCCGACGTCTGGCGAACTCCTCAGTCGCGGCTCAGTTTCCTCCTGAGGGCAGTGTACGACACCCTTCCAGGCCATTCCAATGGTGTGGAAGCGAGGGCAAGTGCCCCCTGTGCAGCAAAGACATTGCAGGTCTCCAGCACGTCCTCTCAGGGTGCAACGTTGCCCTGACGCAGGGGCGGTTCCGGTGGAGGCACGATCAGGTGCTGAGGAAGTTGGCAGAGCTGTTGGAGAGGTGCAGTCCTAGTCCTAGTAAAAATCCAAAGTGTTGGAGCTCAAAACTAAAAAATACACTAATCTCACTCATGGTGGTTGTTAAAGACCTGAGTTCTGCATGGCTCTGGGGATGAGGAGGTTAAACAAAAGCTTTTGATCAAAAGTCCCCAGTTCGCCCAGTCCGAGACCGAGACCCTTAAAAAGTGGTCTCAAGGTCGGTCTCGAGTCTCGAGGAACACTAGTGGAGACAGACGTACAGGCCACCTTGACGCCTCCTCTGGGGGGAAATGAGACACCATAGTGACAGCACCTGCTTGTTTGTTACACAAACAAATCTCTCTTTTTTTTTTAATTTGTTTTCAGGCAGCAGGGAAGAGCGGCGAGCTGCGAGCCTCTGCTGGGAACGTCTGCTGGGATGGGGCGGATGATGGATACAGCCGTGGCGCAAAAGCAATCACGGGGGTCAATAATATCTGTTAAGCAAGCATTCAAACCCGAGACCCTGCCTCCCTCCTCCGCCCCCGTGATTGCTTCGATAGTCAATGGACTAGAGGTGGTGAGGCTGTGCTTTGCTTAAGTGATGGTAGGACTATAGATTATCTCTAAAGGTTTTTTTTTTTTTTTCTTTTGTGCTCACTCGCAGTTAATAATCAGCAAATGAGGCCACAGGCATCTGCAAGATAAGTGAAGGATGAGGTCATTTGATGCTCTTGATAATTAGAGGCATCCATCTGGAGGAAGTTTACTAAAGCCACTGGCAAATCGAGTGGAAAGCGGGGAGTACAAAAGAGTGAGACGTTGTATGGTTTGGAGAGAGTGGTATTGAGGTAGTGGTGGTGGTGGAGTGGGGGATACGTGATCAGTCAGAGAGGCCAGACTGAGGTGTTCTTGACAGGTGGTGAACGTATCGACAGAACTGGATGCTGATGTTGGAACTGGAAGGCAGGAGGACAAGACGAAGAGCAAAGAGGAGACTCAGTGACAGAGCGACAGGAGGACGTGAAGTGACTTGGTGTGAGGGAAGAGGATGCAGAAGGCGGGCCTTGATCGAGGAAGACGATTTGGCTGTGGCAGCGCATGAAGTGAGAAGCAACAGAAAACAAATTAGAATTTTTTTTCCAGATTTTGTTTTCAATATTGCGTTCTCGCCACTAAGGCTGCGTTCAGACTGCAGGCGAATCGGATTCAAATCAGATTCCTTCTCAAATCCGATTTTAGGGCTGACTGTCACCGGGCCACATTATTGACCCATCTGACAGGTTGCTGTAGCAACGACGTCGGAGCGGAGGCGTCGTCCAGCGTGTGTAGTGTGTGACGTCATATAATTGCGACAGCGACACTTGTTGCGCTCCAGGCCCTGGAGCTTGGCTTGAATGAAGCTACTGTATCTCCACACAGACTGATGAGCCAATGAGTTTCCTCCTCTGTCCAGGGACTGCTTCTACTTCTTCTGTCTGCTCCATTACGCTTACAGCTCCGCACCTGGAAGGGCGCCCTCTGGTGGCGCATTGGGTCTTGCGCCGCATAAGAGTGACGTCACGGACAGTCAAAACAGGTCGGTGTGTTCGGAGCTGTTTAGACTGAGACGCATCTGACCAAATGCGATTTGAAACTACTTCAATCCGTTTTGCAAAAATCGTAATTGATGTGATTTGTGACTGTTCAGACTACAAAAGAGCCGTGCAGTTTCAATGATGTGGGAAAATACAAATAGTCGCCTAGCTGGAGCGCTCGTATGTGTTCAGGAAAAACACCAATATGAAATGCAAAACAGACATTGACAATAACGTCAGCACTTTTATTACTTCGTCTTTCATCGAGGTTACTTATTGGGTTCCATTCCGTCATTTTACTAATCGTGCGTATTTGTAATAGTAGTATGTTAAACCGCCTCTAAATAAACGTTGCCATCAAGTGGTTCGTCCTATATGTAAATGACGACGCAGGAAGGCGTGTCGGGTCGCGCTTGAAAGTTACACAGTGCAGTTACAGCAGGCACAACCCCTCTCGCTGCAGAGGCGGCACCATTGATCCTATGAATCGTTTATCTACCGCTTTACTGAATTTGGAATCATAGTTTTATGGTTGAAAAGTTACCTAGAGTTGCTTTAAATCACTTACGCTTGATCGGTGCGACATTGAATGTCTGCAACATGAGAGCTGTTTTAATAAGCACCCGCCACATGATTAACAAAGATTTTTAGTTTGTTTTGTTTTTTTGAGAACTTTTTTTTAACAATTTAAAGAGATTGTCAGCAGGTTCATCTCGTGATTTGAACCACGGGTAAAATGAATAAATCAAGGGAAACGATTTAGCACTTCCTCTGAACAACTGCTTCTTTCTATTTATTATTCATTGTTTTCGTGTAGATTTTTGCACTGTTGGAAAAACTAAGTTACCATTGTTCACGCACAATTCCCTCAACATGTGTATCTTTGTGCCGTTAGCTTTGTCTCCGTCCTGTCAGCGGACTCCCCATCGAGGGAATAAGTACATCTTTCATTTCTGCTGATTACAACACTTGAGAGATCAGGGTCATTAAGGTTGGTGTCCCTGTGTGGAGCACGTTCAACAAAGCATCGGTTTTCAGAGAAAGTCAAAACCCAGCGTTTGAGCAGGAAGGTGTGAAGAGGGGGTTGAATCTGCCAAGTTTTGGGTTTTTGTTCCTCGGAGAGCGCGGCACTGGAGTCACGGATGAAAAATAAGGATGTGAAAATGAGCAGAATATAGGACCAACAACTTATATGAATAATAGATACAGTGAGTTTGTAAATGAAGGACTGGGCTGCAGGTGAACTTTGTTTTTATTTTTCACATCTCTCAACGCACATTGATAAAAAGTTGTTTTGCGAGACATGCAATCGTCGTTATGTAACATGTTGATCCAAGCCAGGAAAAATCTAATGGAATGAAAAACATGACCTCATTATGACAAGAATATTCGTATTCATTGTCTCTGCAGTTTAGGGGATAAGCAAATGCAATGCATTGTTGATATTGTGTTGTTGTTGTTTTTTTCAATATACAATAACATGAAGCTGAAACATTCGGGATTTAGGAAAACAACGGCCACATGTCACAAAACTAATCTCCATGTTGAGATGAAAGCGTTTTTCCCTATACAGTATATAGTGGCAGAGGAGCTGAGCACTCTTCGGAGGTGAACCCCCTGCACCTAATTAAAGCGCTGCACTCATCAGTCTGTTACAGCATCAGATTAGAAGGCGTATTTTTTTTTACCATCTGCCACAAAAAAAATAAAACAAACACATTTAAACATACATTTGGAGCATCGATTTTGAGAGGATGATGGGATGTGTGTGTGTGTGTGTGTGTGTGTGTGTGTGTGTGTGTGTGTGTGTGTGTGTGTGTGTGTGTGTGTGTGTGTACAGGCGCTTCAGTATTCAGGCTGAACTGTGGGAGACTTGACAGCTCCCTGCGGGAACCACGCTGACAGTGAAACATTTAACACAGAGTCATTATGAATTCCGCCGGTGCTGCAGAGCGGGCGGCTGATTCACAAAGCCGCTAGAAAAGCTGAGTGGATAAAATCTTGCATGAAAAGAACAAAAAAGAAAAAAAAACTGCTGATTTTATGACTATTTATCCTGCCATCTGTTGTCCTCACCGCTGCAGCGGCGGGTCAGGATTTTCACCTCCACGTCTGCGGCTCATTAGCTCAGTCCGCCGCAAGAGGCCAGCAGCGGGCGCTGGTGCAGAGGGTTAAATCCACAGGGAGGGAGGATGTTCTGATATCTTCTTTTGCGCTTGTTTGATTTATTCACGCCGATCTAAGGGATTTCTGTTGCGGGAGGTGGGAAGCTGAACCGCTGATTAGCATCCCTCTGATCCTCCACATTAGAATGTAAGACAACAGCCACTCTGGGCTACACACAAACTTTAATAATTGAGGAGGTGACCAGAGACTGTCTGAGTTTGTACAGTACACGTTCGTTTTGTCCTTGTTTATCTTTGTGGGAAAGACACATCGATTGTGCACGGCACTGGATGGATCATAATGACGTTCCAAACATACGTTTTTAAAGAATATGACAGTTATGAGTGTTTTTGACAGCTGAAAGTACGAGGGTCGTGCAAAGAAACGGCCATTTGTCCAGGGTTTAGTCCCGGCCTCATGCTTTGCTTTCTCCCAATTACACTCAAGAGTGAATACACAATGGAATTTCTCTTTTAAATTTTGAAAACCCAGTGAGGAACAAAACGAACATGAAATTGGATATAAAAAAAAAAATACATGTATTTCTTAAAGTCTCTAAATTGTCCAAGCTGTTGTGTATAATAATTAGCAGGGTTTAGCCCAGAAAAGGAAGAGTCTGCCCAGGGTTTCATCATTTTACCTTGACATCACAGCTGGTTTAAGAATTACGTGAGATCCAATTTGACTTCAGGAAACAGGGATTAGCGTGGACATTGTGTGCAATTTTTGCTTCCCCTATCATTAGATGCGGCTAAATCTTAAAAACACCAGGCTTTTAAGCTGCTCACTAATCTCTCCCAATACACACTGGATAAGCAGTGGTACTTCTTGGTTTGCTATACTAAAATGTGTGTGTGTGTTTTTTTTTTCCTTTGGTTGGGAACCACTTTTTATCAGGAAAGTGCTTCTTAAAGTGATATTTATCCATGTGTGAATGTCACATGTTCAAGTTGTTTGCAGAGTAAGAGTAAGTGACTCACTGGAATGTCAGTTGTTCTCAAGATATGACTGTGTGGTCGCTCAGTCACGATGGATTTCAGAGGAGTCCGTCTCTGACTTGGAAAACAACAATAAATCTACGGCAGAACCTTCATGTGAGCCGGGAGAAATAGACAGATGACAAAATAGCAGAAGCAGATTATACTTCTGCCTGCAATACCGAGTCATTTTCCTGACCTAGAGGGACAGATATGTCAGCTACATCAAAGAAAAGCTTGCGATCAAAGGGGATTAAAATACTGGCTTCGGCAGGCACTGCAGGATCATCAAGGAGGGGAAAGTCAGTCTCTTTTCAGCTGATACTGAGTGGAATGCTTTCAAATGTGCTTTGAGTATAGTAAAGGAAACAATCAAACTAAAGAAGCAATTTCCAAAGATTTTTCTGAGATTTGTATGTATGTATGTATGTATGTATGTATGTATGTATGTATATGTATGTATGTATGTAATCGATTTAATTGGAATTATTTATGAAATAATAAGAAGAATATGCTTTGTAACGTTTCCCTACTTAATATTTCACCAACACGAATCTAGAATTTTTGTGTCCTGACGTTGTCAGTTGCGCTCTCTTCGCTAGGTGGCAGTAAGCCCTTGGTCGAGCAGTTCCTTTGCCACAAATACACAGAACGAGGAAGTTTCCGGCGCAACAGCTAGGCATCATCATGCCTACTGCTGTGATTATGGAGGAGAATTTCGATAAATTATTAGAGCAATGTGAAGCTCAGGAGCTCGAGGTGAGTGCGGAACAAGGGAACCTATCGTCGTTGGTCCTCTGACTTCGTAGCTTTTGTTTTTGTCCGTCTCTCCGCCTCTGCAGGGTTTAGGATTGTGTTTGTGACAGTCGGTTAGCTAAAGCGATGCTAATGTTGTGGCCAACAAGCGATGCCATTTCTACTATGTATGACAGTTTACTTCATAGCAGTCATACATTGATTTAACATATGTTACGAGTCTTTCGCTAAGGCGGTGTCATCCTTCAAAAACAATATGTTTTTTGGTTGTTTTTTTTTCCATATGCCGTGCATGTCAGGAGTTAGCGTTACCCTTTACTGTTGGCAAAGGCTAGCCAGCTAACTTGGGTGCTCATCACTGTTTGTCGGTAAAACGTTTCGACACAGTTAAATAAAATCCTGCGTTTCTTTACTTGAAATATTATTTTACTAAAGCGATTATCGCGTACAGACCAACAATGTGAGGACGGACATGTTTCACTGTTATTGTTTGAATAACAACACGAACTGCGCTAACTGCTAGCTGAGTTGAATGTATGATCACAGACTTAACGCATAGTGTTCTGGTTGACTGAGGAAGTCTGCTGTTCATGTCTCTTCGCTCGTGGTTAGAAACGTGTCCAGAAAAGTACCGCCGAGTTGTCTGCTTTTAATGTCTTATTCTATTGGACTTTTAGCATTAATTTCCCACCTGCATTTCTTTCTAATAGGCTCCAGGGGGCATTGCAACACCTCAAGTCTACGCCCAGTTGCTGGCGCTCTATTTACTTCATAATGACATGTAAGTCGACTGTATTTATTTGTTGACAAGTGGTTTATTACTACTGTATTGTGGATGGACTCGGCATTATTGCTTGAAGATTTTTCCGCTTCACTTGAAGTGGGATAATCTGACACTGTGACTCAGTACGATAGAATTACACAATTTGACTTAATATCTTATTGCTGATCTTATCTTCTGTTCTCATACAGGAATAACGCCAGGTATCTCTGGAAACGGACTCCTCAAGCAATCAAATCAGTAAGCATTATGTTATTACTGCATGAAAACGGACACTTTTCCACTCTCTAGGGCCTTGGAAAAGTTTGAAATCCAGTCTTGCGAAATGAAATTTAGATTTAGTAAGTACAAAACAACCTGGATTTGTCAAACCTGAGGAAGAGTGGCTGTGTACACACACACACACAGAGTAAACTGTCAGCCAAAATCTTGTCTCAACAACACTGTGACAATTACAGATGTGATGGAGAACACATAAAAATGTTTTGTTTATTCAGTGGGGCTGACATACTGTACGCAAACTGCATGTGAGAAAGTCACCAGTGCTGTTCATACTGATTTTTGTTGGTTTGTTTAAATGGATATTGCAAACAATGTATCATATAACAGTATGCATAGAAACACATGTGGAAAGTTATATATTAGTTATGAATACAACAAAGAGTTAAGTTTATTTATTCATTTATTTATTTATTTATTATTATTATTATTTTTTTTAATTGAATTATTAATAGAATCACACAGCTTTTAACCGTGGACATAGGCACCCACACCGATAGCCTTCCTCTGCACTGTGAAGGTGCAGAAATTTTAGTAAGCTCAATGATTAGAATGCCCCCACTGTAGGCGCTACACTGCAAGTTGATTCCAAACAAATCTTCTAGTAATGCAAGACCAGCTGTGTTACAGTTGCAACATTTGTCTCAGCTGTCCTCTCCGGATTTCTCTGGATTTTGGCAGCAGTCACGAAAAACATGCCCGTTAGCATTGTGATAACGTTAGCGCTGAGTGTGCTGTGAAAGTTAAGGAAGCGTGCTCTTGATGTGGGAATGTTCTTTCTTTTTTTTTTGCTTGATAAAAAAAAACAAAAAAAAAAACTTTTTTTAAATTTTCATATCAATAACAAATATATCTTGGAAGTGTCTCCTAATTCACAGATGAGTGAAGTGTATCTGATATGAAATTCAAAAAGTCTACTTATGTCAGAAGTGAGTGCTTTGATATTCCTGATGGCTGTCCAATAAAAATCAAAATGATGTAATAGCCAAATTTTGAAATGAAATTGTCAGATTCATTAGTGTACAATGCTGTAAACATTCCAACAGCTTTTTTTTTTTTTTTTTTTAAATCTCTTTATTTAGGCAAATCCTGAGTTAGCAGCCATTTGGGCTGTCGGCCAACGCATCTGGCAGCGAGAATTTCCAGGGATCTACGCGGCCATTGCTGCTTACCAGTGGACAGAGAATATCCTTCCAGTCATGGAAGCCCTTCAAGGTGAGTGTGACCCAGTCCAGCATGTTCCGTTCCAAACACACCGATCACTCTCAGGCTTACGTCAATATTGCCCCCAGAGGGACATCAAAGAGAATAAAAATATTTTCGATATTTTTTTTCTCCCCCCCCCCCCTATGTTGACTTCAGCAGGGAGTCAACATAGGTCTAGCCATGATGCAACACATAGCACGGAGGACTGAAAGTTTGTTGCAACACGATCTTCTCATGAAACCTTAACCCACTCACTCCTAAAAACATGATTTCACTGTCCCGCATCACATGGGTCTTCTTGAAAAACACCCCGAGAGACTTGAATTTATCGCTCACAGTTGCTGAGTGTCTATCATATGATGTTTCCGTTGTGTAACGGTGCAAGAATAGACTCTCACTCGTGTTGACGGCGCGGCGTGTTGATGTGCTCCCCGGTGCTGACGTGCGTCCGACCACGGTTGGGCAACAATTGTTGAGAGTTTATTGGTGGACTTGAGTGTAGGCGGGAAGGTACATCATTATTTTTTATATTTTTGCTTTGTCAACAATGTCGAAATATAGATATTTTCATTCGTGACTTCCAATTAGGAAGTGAGGGAGCTTCTTCCAATCATTTTTGATTCTTCATTTTTTGATTTGATTTGTTTTTATTCAGTCATTTTGTGCGAAATCATAAAAGCAAATGGGCATCATAAATTACTATTGGTGATTATTGCTTCCAGCTGTCTGATAGTTGGAAAAACAGGTGAAAACTTTAAATAATTTTTAAAAAGAACGACTTAAGAAAGTGAAATCATCAGTTGCCCTTGATTATCTGCTTAGATAATCAAGGGCAACTCAGTCGTGAATCAAATGATGTCAGAAAGATCACAACAACACCGGAGCCAGACGATGTTGACATTCACTTGTTTACCGTTTAAACCGAGCAACCTCCCTTAGCCAAGCCTCCCGAGTCGGTCACATGGACCCGTGTTGTCTCGGCTGCGTCCACCATTTCTGTCTGTGCGCCGTGGGGATACACACTGCCCACTGGGGCATGTGACACATGCAGCACCGGGTAGGAGGGGTGCATTTCTGTGAAAAGATCCCAAGGCGGCAAGCGGGCAGGAATGTGCGCTCCGGTCGGTGAGGAGGATCGGATGTCACCAGCTGTGAGGGGGGCGGGTATAAAAGCCAGAGCGGCTGAACGCCGAGCCAGAATAGATCGCAGAATTTCAAGCGGCAGCACACACGAAGGATAACGCCTCCAAGACCGTGACCCCCCCCTCTCCCCCACAATCTGAGGAACGACCCACACACAGAAAGTCAAAGCTTGAAAGTGTTGCGGAAATCAGGAAACCTGCTGGCCCAACAGTAGAACAAGGCGACCTTCACCCCCCCATCATGGACGTCCAGAGGACAGGATCGATGGTCCGACCCCCGAGCCCCATGGACAGCCTGGAGAAGCAGCTGAGCTGCCCCATCTGCCTGGACATGTTCACCAAGCCCGTGGTCATCCTGCCCTGCCAGCACAACCTGTGCCGCAGCTGCGCCAGCGACCTCTACGACTCGCGCAACCCCTACCGCTTCTCCGGCGGCGTCTTCCGCTGCCCCACCTGCCGCTTCGAGGTGGTGCTCGACCGCCACGGCGTGCACGGGCTCCAGCGCAACCTGCTAGTGGAGAACATCATCGACATATACAAGCAGCAGCAAGAGGTGAGCAGCAGCGGGAGCCCCGACACCAACCTGAAGCCCATCGAAACCAAGGGGCCCATGTGCCAGGAGCACGAAGAGGAGAGGATCAACATCTACTGCGTGACCTGCCAGGCGCCCACCTGCTCCATGTGCAAAGTCTTCGGCCAGCACAAGGACTGCGAGGTGGCGCCCCTGGAGAGCGTCTACCAGACCCAGAAGGGCGAGCTGGGCGTTGCCATCGACTCCCTGGTGTCCAGCAACGCGCGCCTGCAGGCCCTGCTCAGCCAGATGGAGGACGCCTGCCGCTCGGTGCAGGAGAACGCCCAGCGCGCCAAGCAGGGACTGTCGGAGCGCTTCGACCTGCTGTACGCCGTCCTGGAGGAGCGCAAGACCGTCCTGCTGGAGCAGATCACCAAGGAGCAGGACGAGAAGGTGGCGTCGCTGCGGGCGATGGCCCAGCGCTACGGCGAGCGGCTGCTGGCCGGCACGGAGCTCACCGACACGGCCGTGAGGGCGCTGGATCAAGGGGGCGCCGCCGAGTTCCTGTTGGCCTCCAAGGGCCTCATCGCGCAGACCAAGGACGCGGCCAAGTGCGCGCTGGGCGAGGAGAGGCCCGAGCCGGGCTTCGAGAAGATGGAGCACTTCACGGTGGCGACCGACCACGTGCAGGCGGTCCTGGCCAAGATGTGCTTCGGGGTGGCCGACGACGACGAGTTTGAAGATGCGGAGGAGGAGGAGGAGGAAGAGGAGGAAGAGGAATAATAGGAACTTGAAGGAAACTTGAAGACTTTTAGGAAATACCGCAATATTTTGCTTTTGATGGAAGGGGGAGGGTTGGCAGAGTTGGTGTGGAAAGAAAGGAGCGAGGGAGGACGTGGGCTTACTTTCAGTGCAATATTTAACTTTCCTGTCACTTTCTTAATGTCTTTTGATACTTTTGTACTTACAAGTGATTTGAGCTGAAAATGGGACTAGAGTCATGTGACTGTTAGCACATGATTTTCTTTGTGTTTGTAGATGATGGATGTTTTGGTTGTTTTTTTTGCCACTCTGCCCGAGTTTGTCTTGAATGGGTGATCAGCTGTAATCCCCAAGATTTGCCTTCTATGGAACGTGGAATAAAGATGCATGAAGTTCAGAATCCACCCTTTTATTTGCCGTTCGACTCGGGCCAAGGTCAAGAAAACACGCCAGCGAGTCTTTATTTTTGGGAGCGCGTCCATCAGAATGCCGCCGTTGTTGCTCTTACTTGGCCATAGGCTGCACTTAAAAATAAAAGCCCTTGCAGCGTCCTGTCTGCTCTGCCTTTGCCGCTGAAGGGTGGCGGCTATTTTTAAGGGGTGAGAGGGTGAGAAGTGATAGCGGCCCTGGAATAGAGTGACAGTGGAAGACAAGCCAGGTCCTGTTTCTCCGCCATAAAAACTCCGGGCCTCCCACTCATGGACCTCTTTTGCTCAGCAGCTCCGGCCCAACTCCACAGCGCCAGAAGGGGGCAGGCTAAGAGGAGCCGGTCCAGTTGCCACATGAGTCACGGCCCAACGGTCAAGAGGCCAGTGGTAAAAATACCTGTCTGCTCGGTGCAGCGGGTGGGAGGGAGGGGTGCAAAAACCCCCTTTGCAGTGACCTGCTTGGCTCTGTTGAGAACATTTGCTCAGAGGCATCAATTCTACTTTTGAGATGCTGCCAGTTGGGTGCAGGAGGGTTGAATCAGCTAAAGTAAACTGGTCTATTATCTCACCTCGCTAACACTTTAGCACACGGGGGATTTATTTTGGACTGAACCGTTTTTTCCTCGTCAGCAAGGACGCTGAAGAGCAGCTCATCGAAAGTGGTGGGGAAAAAGTTTTGGGACGTGTCAAGCATTTGTGATGTACTGCATTGCGCGAAGAATCAGTCTCAAGTCTCCCAAGTGCAGTTTATTTCAGCGCAGTCGCCGACATTTACCCACGTCCACTCTTCCATCCAGCTCACAACTGGACGTTTCCGCAAGATCACGTCCCATGCAACACATCCAAGAGAATCAAAGTCCACAAGAACTAGAATAATAGAATTTTTTTTTTTTGTCTTATTGGGTACCTAACTTGGATTCATTTGTGGCACCAATCCTGTCAAATATCGAAAAAGGAATCATCTTGTGGTGCCAAATTCCGATTTCAGCATTACAGGCGCATGAACTAAAGACATTCCTTCAACTTCTATTTACGTTGGAGTGACAATTGGTGTCATGCCAAAGACGTCTGAAGTGTAGCACCACTTCATGAAGTTGGAAAAATGCAACATTTGTGCCAAAGATGTAGCGGCAAAGGCTCAGAATACAACTAACTTGTTTTGGTTGGAAATCCTGATTTGAGCACCAGTAAAATGAAAAATAAATAAATAAAAAAAAAAATTCCAAGCCCGAGCCAAGAGTTGTGTCTCTCTGGCGCAGCCGAACCTTTTGAAACACGCACACAAAATAAAAAAGAAATCTCTGGCAAATATTTAACGGCAGCAATTGGGATTGAGTGAAATATTAAGGGTGCTCTGTTTGTGTCACAAACAGAGCGTAAAACGGCAGCAGCTGGATTAATTTCCGTTATTATCTGTCATTGTAGTGTTGGCTGGTTCTTGACCGGTCTTGATCAAAAATCCAGAGTGCGTCCAGTCCAAGACCGAGACAAGACCGAGAAAAAATGCCTCAGAGTCCGAGACGCGACCCTTAAAAAATGGTCTCCTGACCAAGACCAATCTCGAGTTCTACAACACTACCCACTACTGTATGTTTCAGCCATGTCCCTTTCACCCGTAACTTTGACTAAAACCAAAAGGCCTTCCCTCTCCAAACACACAGTAGCAGAAAGCTATGTGGACGGCAGAGAGCTCTTGACAAACCTCCGGCCTTCCCCCAACAGCTGTCTTCCCCCATCCCCACTTGTTATCGTTACCGCTGCTGGCCGGGCGCAACAGAAGGTTTGACTGTACACACCGGCCGTTGCTAGGCTATGAAATGGGTTCAGGCCACGACCCCGAGGCACCAAATGTGATAGAGGCAGGAGTCTAAAACATGCCGCTGTGTGTTGTTCTGCTCTAATGCTCCCGCTGCTGTTCAAAGGTTATCTGTTAAGACTAAAAAAAGGTGTAAGTAGGTCAGGCAGCCAGGCTCGGCAGATGAAAGACGTTAGCGGGAGTATTTGAGCTCGACGATTGCACAGTCACCTGTGAGAAACCTTGCCTGCTCTTCCTTTAGGATATATTGAAGTTTCCAGAACTTTCCAAGAATGTGGAAAAAGTCCATCCTGAGCTGGAAATCAGTCCTTCAAAGTATCACATGTCTAGGCCTGCAATTTGCATTTAAAGAGAAATGCAAGTAGAAGCAGAGAAGTAATCAAGTTGATTGGAAGACCTGCGAGTCCAGAGTCTCAGTCATTCAGTTCATTGTCTTGTTATTCCAAAAGCACTCGCTGCGGACCCTTATATCCTTCCTCCTCGTTTAGGGAAAAAATGACAGAAAAACACTTCCTGTCGCCACTTGAAGAATGAATGATTACATTACAATCAAGTCCTCTCTCACTAATCAGCCACTTTGTCTTGAAAACGTCTCTGATGGCGTATTTAAAATGAACCAGCACGTACAGCAAAGCACCGTACCAGAACCAGAGCAAACGGAGACTCAACACATTCCCGCCTGACCGGTACTGCGTCATTCATCGTTCACTGTCATTCTTTTGTTCGACGTGTTCCTTCAGAGAGCACGCGGCAAAGGGCCTACAGTCTGGTGGCGCAGGCGTACACCTCCATCGCGGCTGAGGACTTCGCCGCCTTCGTGGGATACTCCGTGGAGGAGGCGGTGAAAGGTACACCAGCGTGACGGAAAAGGGGAAAGGGGCGGGGTTTTCAGCTAATATTTGACCATTTCGCGCCCTTTTTTTTTTTTCCTTTCTTCTTTTAAACCTCTCTTTCGCCAGGCGTGGTGAGCCAGGGCTGGCAGGCAGACCCCGCCACCAGGATGGTGATGCCCAAAAAACCCGGTAGGTGGCAGTGTTGCTCTTCGAGTATTTAGGAACCTTCCGAATCGGAGAGCTGAAATCCTTTGAGGCTCGCTTCCGAGCCTCAAACTTCCAGAGACGAATCCACTGATTTACGCTGAAAAGGAGAAGCTGCCGTCGCCGGCCGCGGAGCGGATCCCCGCTCAGTGAAAAATGTCTCCGGCTTGAAGTCACGCTGGGGAGAAACACTGCTGGATGTTTCGGCGATGAGGTCACGCGCGATGGCGGGGGCGGCTGAAGGCAGAACACGTGGGCGCGCAACTCCGATGGAAGATGAGAGACGCGCCGGGGAATCTCCCTTCCCCCCCGACTCGGTTCCTCTCCCCCCCGCCTCCCCTCATCCCCTTTCTGCTTCCTTCTCTCCTCGCAGATCCTCCTCCGGTCTCGCTGGTTCCAAACGAGCAGCAGTTGGCCAGACTCACCGACTACGTGGCTTTCCTCGAGAACTGATAACCCGCCACTGCTGCCACCACCACCCCGCCCCGAGTTCACTCATTTTTCCACGTACACACACACACACACACACACACACACACACACACACACATATATATATTGTTTTCCCCGGGGAAGTTTGGACTGTTGCACGACTTCCTCCCGATGACGAAGACTCACAAAACGCTCTCAGCATCCTGCATGACCGCTGCAAACTCTTCTCCACGACCCACCCGACGTTGATGTCCACTGACTCGCAAGGCTTGTTGTTGTTGTCTGTCGCGTGCTCTCTGTACACTTTGGCGGAGTTAGCACGGAAATGCCCATTTGTTTTGACTGCCAACCTGTTAAAGTTTCTTCTTCTCTTTTTTTTTTTTTTTTTTTAAATAAAGTTCTTCACTCAGCAACGCGGCGACCAAGCTGCGTCCGTAATTTCAGCACTTGAAGCCGAAGTGAAGCAGAATCTGTGGAGTAACTGAGATCTCTGTGTGGGTTTCAGACCTCGTGTGTCCATGTTTATGTTTTGACTGGTGAATAAATGTTTTTTTTTGGCGTTTCTAACGGGGTTTCTGTGATTTCGTGGGCGAAAAAACACAAAAAAAATGCTTCAGTCGTCGCTGAGTCTCGCTTATGCGGGAGGAATAATATATCGAAGATGCGTGAAGGGCATGCAAATATAATAGCGCCACCTCGAGCGAGGGCATTCGTTTGTCTGGATTGTTGGGGGGTGGGGCGGATGGCCTCTGCATCTTCCACAAATCCACAATTTTTTGCCGGAGCAGAAGAAAAAAAAACCATGTTGAATTCATTCCACGGGCGCAGCAGACTTCATTTGTCAGAACAAAGACTTCCGAAAGTTGACGGAGTGACTGAGGTCTGAGTCGTTTGAAGCTGAAGTGGAGGCTCTCAAAAGACGTCCACTGGCCAGAGACTTCACGCAGGCGATGCACGTTTTTCAATTGTGAAAAGGCAGAATCTGGCTGCCATCTGTTCAGCAGTGCCAGGGAATAGAAGTCTGAGGGCAGCTGGTATTGATGGGTTTTTTTCCCCTGCCAATCTGCCTGCACCCCTCTTGTGAAGGAGGAATTTTGTTTGATCTACGTCCTGTTGTCTGGTTTGCGACGCAAGTGTGAAAGCGTCAACATCGGACTCCTCCTCCTCCTCCTCGGCACGTCGGTGTGGTAAAATCACTCTGACGTCAGACGACGCTGCAGATATTCAGAAACTGCGAGCAATGAAAACCTCTTTGCATTCGTTTGTTGTCACCATCATCAACATTCGTTCCCGTTGTTTCAAGGATCTTTCTCCTCAGACTATGGCGAGTTTTGGGTTTCGTGCACGTTTGCATGTCTCTCAGCCGTCTATCTATAGAACCCGCTTGCCCTTTGGACACGTGTGAGCCTGCAGACTGTGTACTGGCTGGATGACTGAGCAGCCAAGCGGGCCTCAATCAGTCAGCGCGAATGTGAGAAGGCGAGCGACCCTGCTGACCCCGGGGTCTGTGCACGCCGCTCTAAAATTATGTGCCGTGCACAGACAACACCCCTCCCCCCCCACACACTTCAAAGCCTATATAAGAAACTTCAGGGAGCTGCAAGAACAAAGGTTAGAGTTGTGCGTTTATTCAAAGAAGTGAGTAGAATAAAATACACCTTCATTACATGTTAATATACACCACTGTTCAAAGGTTTGGGGTCACTGACTCATTTCTGCTTTGAACTCCATTATAACCAACTAATTTAGTGGCGTTCTAGGAACATTACCAGTGCAGGAAAATCAGTCAGGATGTGCAGAACACATTATGGGATGGCTTTGACTGTGGTTGCTCTGAATATGATTTTAGAGAAAAAATGTGCAGTATGTGGCCATCATTACAGAGGTTGAACGCTTTAAAATTGATTAAAACAAAAAAAAAAAAAAAAATTACTTGTGTGTGCTAACCCATAAAAGTAAACAAAGCATCATGGTTTACATTTTATGCTCTTTCGGCAGCCTGCTTTTAGCGTGTTCACACAATCAATCACTTTCAGTTCGACATACGAAATGGTTTTCATTAAATGCTAAGATTTTCCCATAATTGTTAAGCGCGCTTGACTGATTTTCATGCATGACTGGTTATAATGGACTTGAATGCTGAAATGAGCCAGTGACATACATGCATACATACATACACATATATACGTGCTTAATTAAACGTTGGCTATTTATACATGTCCTGGGCTCAACTGCAACAGTTTATGAAACTCTGTTTTCAGCCTTTTGTTTGGAAGGAGACAAAAGCAAGGCTGTCTGCCCCCTTCGTGACATCTTGAAGGTCTGCGTTCTCTTCCTTTCACGCTTTTTTGAGAAGAAGAGCGAACAAAGAAAGTTATGGACCTTTCTCCTTTCTAGGAAGTCCGCTGACAGGACAGAGCTGCAGAACGCTGTTCTCAAACGCTTTAATTGTGCGAATTGTGCACAACGTGGAGTCACTGCAGCTTCTCATTGTCACCATATGAGAGACTTGTTATACTCTTAACATATGCATCCGCTATATCGACTCATCAAGTCAGAAAATACGTTTTCTGTTCATTCATTCGCCCCTCTCCTCGGCCCCAGAAGAGAGAGAGAGAGAGAGAGAGGGAGGAAAAAAGGGCTGGCTTAGATGTTCAGCCTCAGAGTCTGGGTCGTATTTTACCAATAAAGCAATGGTTTGCCTGGCGAAGGAAATGCTTAACTTCAGACTTCAGGCCAAAACAGTAGTCAGCCAGGCTAGCACAAGAAAATACACGGCAACATTTAGCCAGGAATATAATGACCAGGTTAAAAATACACTTTTTTTTCCGAGAATATAAGCCAACAGGTGTGACTGTGACCTTTGTGAGAGGAAGCCTCCCAGGTGCAGCACGCTGGGCCTCGACATCTGGCCTTTTTCTGACTTTCTCCACGTCGCTCAGAAACTCAGCTAGCGCCGGCACAAGAATGCCTCGGCTCTTCAAATAGTTTAAGTGTTGCAGGTTTTGTTTAATGTCATGAATGTTGCAAACTGCTGTTTGCTATTAATGTGGCAAACAAAGTGGAATTTGGGGTTTGATTTGTTGATTCAAGAGCACCAGTCAGATTTTCAGTTTAAGGCTGCGTATATCTTCAAAAATCTATGAATGTACATTCAACTCCGCGTTGCGTCCACCACTTCCTGTTTACTGTTGGTTCCTGAGCGCAACTTGCAGCTGTTGCTTCCTGTTCTGCCCCACCTTAACGAAAGCTGAGGATAAATCTTTGTGGGATAAATCAACCAAAGTTAAAGAAAAATTAAAATTCAACCTTTTCACCTTGTTGCGGACGGAGGCTGAGGCGACATTTTGAAATTCGCAGAAAACGTTCCACACTTCCACAGGAAAAAATAACCCCGGTAAAGTAATTTTTAAAAAAAAAGTGGAAGAAGGGAGAAAATAAAAACTGCTTTTTTTCTCTCGCGTGTAGCTTCGTCCAAGTCCCTGGAAGACTTAGCGGCCATGTTTACCTTAAAACTAGGACGTCGGTATCGTGTGTTTACACGGGAGCTGTGTTTAGGTTTGCTCTTTCAAACATGGCAGGCATCTAGGCGGATTAGGATACTGCATTAGGATACACCAAACGTGTTTCTAATTTCGGGGTGGATCGGACGCTTGGATGACGCCACGCCAGCAGCGCGGAGACTCGTTTTTTTTCTTAATGTTTGAATCCATGGTCGCCCCAGACTTCCATTGCACTGGGAAAAAGTGGATTTCTGGATTCCATACCAAAGCCATCATGGACACATTAAGGCTTCATGGAGACATGAAGGCTCTGGTGTCTTCATGTCTCCATGAAGACACATGGAATTTGCAGAGGTCATGAATAAAAAATTACATTTTTTGGGGTAACTTTTTACAATATTGTTGCATAAATAGACGATTAAATACTTTTATAATTTATGTAGGTTACAGGTTTACACAGTTGATGAGGTGGCACCACAACAAGCTCTGGGTATCTTCACTACTGTAGTCCCACACAGTGGTTCCGCACATTTTGCCTCCATTTCTTCCAAGCAGGACTAAGGCAGGATGAGTCTGCGGCCCGCCTTTTAAACACTTCCACCTTTGCTTCTCTGCCCACAAATGGCCTCGCCTTCGTCACTGCCGTTGTTTCCACTCCAGCGCTCCGCCTTTCAAGTGGCCGCGCCTGCAGTTTGGTATTAATTGTACGTTTATTTCGGTTTACAACCTCACAAACCCTGTTGTTGGATGGCAGGTTTTCTTTTGTGCGAAATTGCTCGCAGGAGCCAGAGGAAATTGGAAGCCCGGGAGTTGTTTTGGCCTTTTCGTTTTTTTCGGCTGCATTTTTTTTTTTTTTTTTTTTTGTGGAATTGTGGAAAAAGATTGAAAATGAGTCAGCAATCAAGGCGCTGTTTCGCACTGCGCTGGAGGTCCTCAGTCATGAGGTAATCCTCGCGGGGGGGTCGAAGGTCAGCGCTGCTTCGCGTCACAGTCACAAGGGCCTGCCAACGTGATGCTGTGGAGCGCCGCGAGGGTAGCCACAAACACCACAGCTGTGAAACAGCAGGCTGCGTGCGGTCTGAGGGTTTGTTGACGTTCGAGCAAAATTCACTTCACTAACAGGAAACCCAGAATACCAACATCGACATGGACACCAATGGTTTTTTTTCTTCCATATATACTTTAAATGTTTGGATTTAAAAATTGCAGAACTTAAAAGCTTTGTAGTTGTCTGTAGCTGGAAGAGTTGCCCTTGCCTCTGAAACCTTTCACCTAGTTGATAGTAAGCCAAATCAGCAGCCAGCATGTTGTTTTTGGAACGTGGCAGCTGGCCCCTCTGAGGAGTCACGCTCCATACATTAAATTCTCAGTCCTGTTGCTGACCTACACTTGTTTTGTTATCCCATTTGTTCCCATTTCCAATTTGTTCAGCAAAGCAATGCACATGTAAAGTTGAAAAATACTTGTTAATCTTATAGTCTCGTATCATAGTCTTGTATAATAATGATAAAAATAAAAAAAAACTCTACAGAACAATGTGTCTAGACATCTGTTTACAGTCGCCTGATGCTTTGTCTGCTCTTGTACACGTATGGAGGCTGACAAAGAAAAAAGGTAGCTAGCACCTAGCTAGGTAGCTAGGTGCATCAACACCTGGGTGGCCATGTGTTCAATAACCTGAGAAAGATGTGTTTTATCACAGAAATGTACTTTCTGAAAAGAGAAGCATGCAAAATAGGCCCACCTGGCCGAAAAGGATGGAATGTCTCCCAATTTAGGGAAATTCCCTGATTGGTAGAAAGACAGAGTATTGTCAATAAACACTGTAAAATGTATTCTGCATAATACTGGACCTTTAACAAAAGCTTGGTTTGTCATGTAGTCATGTATGATGCAGTGGCAGGGTTCACGAGTTGTCGTTATTGTTTTACTCCATGCGCTTTGTTATTACTGTGCACTCTGAAATTGTTTATCTGTTTATCGTTGTTTTGGGTTCCGTCTGACTCCTAAATTTCCCTCCGCATTTTCTCTTTTGGAGATTAATAAGGTAGTTAGGGTTCGGGGCGGGTTGCGGAGGGGAACTGCAAGAGAGATAATAAACCAGCAGGGGGCAGCCTTCATCAGCTCGCCAGCAATCCTCAAGAGTGACGTCGCTGCGCACGACGCCATGATCACCTTTCTTTTGAGACTGAGATTAACAGATTAAGCTCTCAACCAAACCTCAAAATTGTGGGAATTTCAGAAAACACCCCGGCAAATGGTCCCGAACCTCCACAAGGAAAACGTTTCCATGTGGGACGATGAGTCACGAGCATGGGACCCGAGGGGTAGAGTCCAAGAGGGAGAAGATCAGAGGAGAAGATCAGAGGAGGGACGCATGAGAGGGAGGAGCCGAGGGTCAGCGTAGGAGCTGAAGCTTGGGAGGAGATGAGAAGCAGCGCACAGGGAAACATGGCAAGGGGCATCGCGGCCTCAAGTGCCTGCCAAGACGGACAGACGGACGCACGGATGTCTGTTGGGGTATGACAGGCAGTTTGATAAACTTCCCAGCACCTGTGATTATCAGATCTACAGCAAATTGCCGCAATGGCAACGTTCAATAACAATCTGTGTCACGTCATTCCCCAAAAACATGCACTCTTTTTTTTTTTTTTTTATGATTATTATTCATTAATTTTGTTCCTCCTGCCTTCTGGATCCCTGAACGACTTACATTCAGGAACAGAATAATGAAAAACGAACACCTCTCAGTGTAAACGGACACAGCGGCGTAATCGTCGGGACCTTCCGCGCCCATGAGAACCAAATCGCTTGCGATGGTTCGTTCTCACGAATGGAGAAGGACGTGTACGTCTTCAGCGCAGCTGTTTTTTCCAGGCTGTGTGACCCTGCCGGCCACTTGTTCAGGAGGCTTCCTAATTCCAACTCCTGAGTGTCGGGAGTATCTGGAAGCACTTGATCTGGCTGAAGGCAGCTCTGGCTTCCGCTGCCAAGAGTAAATGGATCTTTTATGAGACCTTTATGTAGCCCTCAGTTAAATGTTGAAGGGCACGTCAGCTTCAGGAAGACACTCTTGGAAGATGATGAATCAGAAGCGGCGCAGAGCCAAAACCCGGCTTTTATTAATTTGTAAAGTGAAAATGAAATAGAGATTCGCCGATAGCACTCCACTCGTGCTCGTAAACTAAACATAACTTTTTTCCCCACAAAGCCAAAAAGTGTTTTTTCCTGTTGTCTAATACTTCAAGGAAATGCCAAACGACAGGCGCAACCAAAGTTGGATCTCCGGAGAGTGTTTATTTTTACTTCCAGAAAATAATAGGCGTTTTATTATTTGGCAAGTGCATTGAACTCTTCACTCCACGAATGAAGACAAGCTAATGACACTGACTACAAAATAATGTTGTGCGAAGCCCAGTGTGCGAGTTAACTCGGTGCAGGCTCCCCGAATGAGTTCCGCTGAAGCTGAATTGTTTCACCTCCATCAACATGAATCACACCGCAGAGTACAACCATCCCCACAATCCAAACAACTGAACTGTATGCCTTCAGATTTTTTATTTTATTTTGAATAACGGGACTGAGCGTGAATTGCATAACATGCGGGAATAAAAGTGAAGCCAGGAATGGTGAGTGCGTGCAATGTGCCAACGAGACCAAAAAAAAAAAAAACAGGAACATTTTCGTAGCGACAGGCCAGGTTCACAGCAAACCAATGTCATTGACGGGGTTGAATAAAGAAGCGGTTAAAAAAAAAAAAAAAAAAAAAAAAAAAGCAGCAACATAGCAGAACAGAAAATGGGCAGCACAAGGCGGGAAGCTTTACAATCTGACAGTTAACCGCTTTAACAGGCAAGGGCCGAACACAATAGAACTGATTAATACGACTTCGATGGCGAAAACAGCCGCAGGTATGGAAACACAAGACTAAAGCAGGTACAAAAAGAGGACTGTGGTGCAAGCGGAAAAAACACGCTGCAAGACGTAAAAACATAGACTTCATCATCACATGCGCTGCAAACAGTAGAGATGCGAAACACAACAGATGCAAACCAAGAAAACGCTGCATAAACCAGTCACTGCAACAGAAGTCCTCCGAACCTGCAGGGGGCGCTCTTAGCGGAACAGCTCAATGGAGAGACACGCAGGTAGACAGAGGACGGCTGGCTGCGGTGTTTCAAACAACAGCGGGAAGGTACAGCTTAGCTTAATGTGACTTTTACTTGAGTATATTTTACACCAGTTTCTACTCAAAACCTTCGAGTCGGCCGTCTCGGTTGTTGTGAATTTGCATCGTTTCCATACCTGGAGCCGTTTTCGCCAACTGAGGGGCATTGAGCAGTTGTATTCTGTTTGGCCCTTGTCGGCCACCGTACTTCTATAATGTGAAACTAGTGCGATACATGGCAACTATCCGTTTCACAAAAAGAGGAGAATGTTCAACAGCATCAGAATCACTGAAACAATTTGCTGCAGGTGTTCAGACTGGCCAACGGTGTATCAGCAAGTCGTGTTTTCATAGACTGCATGTTAAAAAGCTCACCTCAAAATGTCCCATATTGAGCAAAATCTGTGGAAATCAGATAGCTGACAGCTAGACCTCAGTAAACCATCCAGCATCCAGCCAGTCTGAGACCGCCTTGTTTCTGCCCCCTCCCCAAAGATATGTGAGGTCCAACAAAACATCGATTTGAGCAGTGTGGTAGACCCTGGCATTTTAGCTGGAGGCTGGAAACAGAGGGCTAAACATGCTGTTTTCCACGGATTTACTAAATTTCGCGAATAGCTGTGTGAGGCCGCTCTGCTGGAGCCTGGGATGACAAATCGCAGTCTAAAACAATTAGGAACAGTGCGGTGCCTTTTGTTATGCCCTTTGTCCAGACCTGCTTCACCTGGCATTAATATGGGCTGAAGACACGTGAGAGTGGAGCAATGGGCTGCAGCGTAGGAGTTAACCATCTGGCTGACAACTGGAACATTTCTAAACAAACGTCAGAATTTCTCCCCAAGCATGTAATCTGAAAGTTAGCAGCTAGTTTAACAGGCTCCTGGCGCATGAAACAACTGAGATACAGGCCGACTTTCCATTTTGCGAGAAGAAGAGAATGTTCTCAAAAGCGTCAAATCGCTAAAAGTGATTTGCTGTGGATGCTGAGATTGGCCAGTGGTATGTCAGGGCAGCGTGTTTTTATTGTTAGCATGCTAAAGACCTCCGCTAACTGCGGAAGGTTCATGCGTATTTAAGGAATTAAAGGTCGCATATTGAGCAGAACCTCTCCAAAAAAAAAAAAACTTTTGCCAATGCTGCCCAACAATATTTTGTCCTTTCAGAGTGGCCGTCAATTGTAACTAGACCTCCGTGACCGCACCTCCAGCCAGCCTGAGACCTTCTTGTTCCTCCCAAAACATGTGTGAGGTCCAACAAAGCATCAGTTTAAGCACGGATGGTAAACCCTGGAGTTTTAGCTGGAGGCTGGAAACATAGGGCTAAAGATGCCGTTTCCCCAGAGATTTACAGAGTTTGGGGATTAATTGTGCGAGGGCCCTACAATGGAGTCTGTCCTGAACTGCTTTACCTGCTGTGAATTTGGGATGCGATCACGTGAGAGCGGATCAACGGGCCGGAAAGCCGCAGTGAACCATCTGGATGACAACTGGAGCATTTCTCACACCTCAAAATCTCTCCCCAAGCATATATTGTGCAAAAACACAAAGAAAAGAACTTGCAGATTTTTTCTGTGACATGCCAGCATTATTTCAAAGTCAGAAAAGCGTCCGAGGTGAGACGAGGTCACCAGATCTCTCTCTCTCTCTCTCTCTCTCTCTCTCTCTCTCTCTCTCTCTCTCTCTCTCTCTCTCTCTCTCTCTCTCTCTCTCTCTCTCTCTCTCTCTCTCTCTCTCTCTCTCTCTCTCTCTCTCTCTCTCTCTCTCTCTCTCTCTCTCTCTCTCGCCTCCCTTTCTTTACTGTGCTGGATGAGACACAGGCGCGGAGCTGGTGCCAGGCCCCCTAATCCTGCTGTTGAAGACTGTTTCCTGCCTTGTCCTGGGACTAAAGGCTCCACCAGGTGCCACGGCACCAATCCAGCTTCCTTCTGCTGGAAACAAACTCCAGCACCATCGGCCTCATCTGCTTGTCACTTTAAATTAGGATTGATTCCAGTGGATTCCGCACGTGTTCGGAGAGCATTTCATGCAAATGAAACTGTTCAAAAGTGATTAAAATGAATTGTTGTTGGTCTAAATAGCTTGTAATAAAACATTAAATAGGCCCCAGTGCCCATTTGGACCACTTTCTTGTTTTGTGAGTGTTTTTCAAAGGTGTGAGAAAACCCTGAGGATCTATTAGTTCTGTTGCATTGTGGGAAATGTCAGCTAGGACCTTAGGACTTGATGTTGGGTCCATTTTTGATTTAAAACAGCTGTAAAAGACAAGAGTGTTGATGGTCGCTATAAATAAATTCTGGGGGGAAAAAAAGCATGAATTGTATCCGTCAAAAAAATATGACAAAAGAAAGTCCATATAGACTGGCAAAGTATTGGAGTGATGCATTTTCCAAAGGATGCTGGGTAATACATGGCTGCTTTGAAAGCATCTTCAGCAACTTCGGCATTATTTCGAACGACAATGGGTCTATCCTGTCAGTGAACTCACCAGAAATGAGAATACACCACTTTTCTTTATACAGCCCTTTCTGACATATAACGTACCGGTAGTCTAGTCAGGTGTTGGCCCCGCCCCCTCTCATTTTCATCTCCTTCCATGTGCGGAATGTCGAGCAAAACATCTGCTCTCAGCAAGAAGCTAAAACCCAGAGGTTTAACAGGAGGCTGTCATCTGAGGATTAAATATGATTTTTGCTCTCTTGAGATCAAGAGAGACTGATTTTTTGGCTGGGATGATAAATAACGTGAAGCTGCTCCACTTGGGCCGAGCAGTTTTAAAAGAAAAGCTCTAATATTCATGAGACTTGAGACCTTAACATTGCAATTAATTTGCACCAGAAATATTTTATCTAAGAAAAAAAAACAATGTTAATGGGACAGCTATTGGCGCAGCACAAATTCCAAAGGAATCACCTCCTTCCACACTGATGAGGTCTAGAAATCAGCCCAATATATCTTTCCACAAATCCAGGAGCAATATTCAGGCTTTTGATTCTGTCACTAATCCATATCTTCCACAGCCAGACCAGCTCAAACACCTTTTTGCCTTTCTGTTCTTGATTAATTATCAAGACTCCGTTTGATTTGTATTGATCATCAGCCTTTATTTTATTCACGTCAAATAAAAACACAATCAATTTGCTATGACACATCTAATCCACACAGAGGAAAATCCCCTTGTAATTTTCACAAAAACTTTTGGTTTTCTTCCATCGAGGCCATCGTGGGGAAACCATGGGGTGTAAAAAGTCTGTCACTGGTTTATTGCTTCTAATTAGATGAGAAGCAAACAGACCTGTTTCTGTTCCCCTTGACACGAGTTGGCAGCCGAGCATTAATATATATATATATATATACCAGGCTCAACACGGGGAGTTGTTCAACATAAATCTATTGCTGCGCAGGTTTACAAGCGGACCCTGAACGTCTCACATTACAGGGTGACGTGAGACAAGCCAGGACAATTTATAAAGGGGGTTAAAGTGGCCTTGAACGCCTCCAGGCTGAGCTTACAGAGGACAGAACAGCAACACATGCAAAACAGCTGTGCTGACGATGACAAGGGCCACTCGCGCCGATATTACACAATGGGTTATTTTATGTTGTGTTATGTACGGACAAGGAGAGAATCACTGGCGACCATAATTGGGACTTCCCACTTGCCAGCTTTCCCATATCTTTCATCGCAGAGCACAGGCGGACGGTAGAAAAGACTGGAAAAGAATGTTTCCAGTCAGAAAACCGGGAAGTTACATCCAGTCAAATGCCGATGTCAAATAAATTGTGATTTTTGTCCACAATCATACCGTTGTCACGGACACCGAAACAAACCCAAGCCGAGCTGGTTTGGTTTTGCTGAATGGTGTCCGGGGTGACGTCTGATTGACTTTCATAAGGGACCAGCCAAGCCAAGGTATCTTTTGCTGAGAAGGGATCAGCAAAAGATACCTTGCAAAATGATACTGTGTAACTCAGTGCCCTTACCGCCTGGCCAAAGGTTCATTGAAAACTATTCACACTCACACGCAAACCTACGGACAATTTAGAGTTCCCAATTTGCCTTGCGTGGTTTTAGACAGTGGGAGGAAGCCGGAGAACCGTGAGAGAACCCACGCAGACACAGGGAGAACATCCAAACTCCACACAGAAAGGCCCCAGACCCAGAGATCCAACCCACAACTTTCTACCCACTGCATCACTGTGTCGCCCCTATTTTTTTTTTTTCTCCACTTGCTTTTTGACCCATCATGGCCTTTTGTGATGTGTGTTTTTATTTTCACATCAGCATTGACCTACGACAACACACACAAAGCGACACAAGGACTATTTATACAAGAGGGCAGGGGACAGGTGAGAACAATCAAGGGCAGGACTGACGATGACACACAGGTGAAAATCATTGGGGCAACAAAAAAGGCGGGAAAAACAGAGACAGGAAGTGACGTACAAAAAATACAAGGAAAGATGACACTTTCAAAATAAAACAGGAAACACTAAAACAACAGACCCGTGAAGTTCCAAATGGAGTTCTTTTGAATTGAATACATGCATTTAACATTTTTCACATATTACTTACACCATATATACTGCTCAGAAAGCTCATTGGTTCAAATTGAAAGGAGAAGTGCTTAGGAATACATTAAGCTAAAAAAAAAAAAAAAAAAAAAAAAAAAATCAACCTAATTCAAAAAAAATCACAATGAAACGTTTAAATGCCTCAGCAAATCAACACACTTATCACTTTTCCAGCTCAAGCACGCTTTCGCCATTAAAGGCCATAAACGTTTATGCTGCTAATTCACGTTTGTTGAGAAGCGTTGCTGAGTCTGCACATTGACATTGTAAAAGTGGTGTTTACACAATGTCAGAGTGGAAGCACATGCTTGGCCCACAAGGAACAAATGGTGTGATCGTCTGTCGAGACTGGGGGACCTTGAGGAGCCTCAGCTCTGTCCACACAACTCACAGCTCTGGCAAACAATTGTGTTTATTGTTTGCGATGTCTCTCTCTCTCTCTCTCTCTCTCTCTCTCTCTCTCTCTGTGTCTTTCTCTCTCTCTCTCTCTCTCTCTCTCTCTCTCTCTCTCTCTCTCTCTCTCTCTCCGTGTCTAGGCATGTGTGTGTTTCTCTCACAGCCTGTGAGTTCTGGTCTGCATTTATTGTTGGAGTCTCAAAGAGAACATTCCTATGCATGTGACCAAAGTAAAAAAAAAAAAAAGTTGTGGGAAGACAATGGTGTGCTAAAGGGATGGCAAAATAGTTGTGAAAGCTTACAATCAGCTGTACATCATATTTGATTAACTCACTGGAAGATTTCATCTCACAAACAGTGCTGGACGCAGCTTCAGATGGAAAAATTCCCATGTGTTTTGTAATTGTCATTGCAGTTACAAGCTTAATTTAGTCCACATCTTCGTCTACATCTACATCAACATCACTTTGTTCACAGTAACTTCAACTTCAATTGGTTTATCTTCATGCAGTTGGGATCAGGTCCGATTCCAAAACCTTGGCATCATCAAACTGCCATCAGTTAATTCCATCCACTGGTTTAGGGTTAGCCTAGACTAGGTTGGTTTCTCAGTCAGCGTCATCTTGAGCTTCCCGTCCATGAAGTGGAAGACACATTTGGGTGTGTGCATGGTACTGGAGGTGAGCAATGATTGGAGCGTAAGCGTGTGCCCCAACACCTAATAAAAAGCCAACAAACTTGGCCACCAAACTTTATGGCCATTTTTACTCAAAATTACACCAAAGGAGACGAAATGGGCATTAGGACCGATTAAATGTTTGTTTGTTTTTTGTTTGTTTTTTACAAGCTATTTAGACCAACAAAAAAATGAATGGGTTTGTAACAGTCTAAATGTAGAGCTCCTTTGTATATGGACAGCCAGTCATTTTCAGTCTTTTTGCAACAATTTTTGGCAGTTCTTGCAGGCCAGATGACAGAAAACAGATTTTTGGCACTTCTACATCGGCCTCTTTTTTGAAGCCGAAAGCGCCGTCTGTCTTTTTACGTAGGCAATATTTGATTCAAATGTAATCTGATCTCCACAAACATTAAGTTGAACATCATTTTTGACAAATATTGTCCTATCATTGGTTTGTGCTTGTGATCCTGCCTGCAAATAGGTCACTTGAGTAATAAATATAATTTTCAAATTACAGAAAGGGCAACACTTCGCAATTTGGCACAAAACGTCCAGGACGAGTGTGTTAGATGTGCTGGATTTATGCTGACATTTATTTGTGTTATTTATTATGGAAAACTAGTTGCACCTCTCTATTTTAGTAGCGTAATCTAATACATCGGTTGGACTGGCTGTTTTGAAAATGATCCAGTTTCTCATTGTTCTGACTCCAACTTCCTGTCTGGCTTTGTCCATTCTTTAAAGTTGACCACACCAACACTTGAACAAATGCATATACAGTGCGAGGGAACCTTGGGCTACAGGGTCAGTAGTTGGATTCCTGACATAAGAGACATTTTTTTATTCTAATGTTACTTTTTGTTTTTTATTATTATTTTTGTCATTTCCAAGAATAATACAAATTCACTGAATAACTGAAATCAGACTAATATTAACCTAATGGGTTCTTTCACTATGATATAGCATGAATACTGATTTTCAGTAAATGTGGATTGTGGCCGAATGAGACCACATGGTTTGTTGAAACAGCACAGCTACTGCTACCTCTCTGCTTCTAATACAAATTTCATGCATGCTGACTTACTGATAAATAACATGTGCTTGAAATAACGCAACACCAAGTCGCAGGCACTCTTGATTACACGGATATTGTCAAAAGACCGTTGTTCTGCCAATATGTTTGTGTAATTTTTGGAGCATCACACTGATGCTACTGTTCTGCTGGTGTTATTATTACATATGATGTTACACTTACACCTAATTTCTTTTCAATAAAAAAAAAAAAACACAGGGAAAAAGTTGAAATCAATAATTCTAAGAGGAATCTTTGTTTTTTAATGATCAAACCAATGATGAAATAATATTACAACAAGCGGTCTTGCCTTGTGCACATTGTGCCGTTCAACAAGCGACTGCCTGCGCTAAACTGGTGAAAACAAACCAATGCAAAGATATAAAAAGACAGTGAAAAGATGCACAGTTCTGGGAAAGACTGACAGGCAGGTATTGGCTTGGTCTAAACGTTGAAATGACCTGATTGAGATGCAGTATTTATTTGGAATGAACAAGTTGGGAAATATGTCCGCAAGTCTTGAGCTCAACAGCTCTTTCCGCCCCACACACGTAGTTTTTCTGTCATTTTCTGGCACTGCGTATCTAATCTTTCACAACACAGACCTTCATTGTGTCCATAAATGCACTCTTGTTGTTCACTGTGGTGAAGCTCCGGCCATATCTTCTGCTCGCCGAAAACATAAGATGACGTCCGCAATTAGAACGATTCCGACCCGAGGAGAGAGACACGATCCAAATGCATTGACCTCGGTCAGATTAAAGGGGACATTTCAACATTTTGGCAGTTTCGCCTGTTGCCGTAGTACCTGCAGCAGGCGAATATGAGTCTTATGACCTGGCATATGAGTTGGCCCCTTCCCTTTAGTTTTCAGTGCCTGTTGTTTTGAAATCTGGGGGTGCAGAGACGTAGGAGATTTTTTTTTTTTTTTCAGTGCAGCAACTCCTGTCAGCATCCTAAGCAGATCATGACGGACTTTGTGGTGGATGCAATGATAATTTCATTTTGAAAATGAGTTTTCAGGGGTTTGTTTTAAATTTAACATTATACTTTGTCCTGATTTTTTCCTCTTCACTTTTAGCTGTAATATAAGGTTAAGGAGATAAATGAATAAAAAAAACCTCTGGCGTCCAGATGTGTAACTTTACACCGATAAATGGAGTCTTGCCGACTGCTGCTTCAGCTTTTATCCCAACCATCAGTGGGCAAATGTCAGCACACTTGTTGGTCGAGCCAAAAGAATGCCGGCCCTGTGTCGGAGGAGACGGTGGGTAAAGGAAGAGTTGAGTCTGCTGGTGGTTTTGTGCTGTGACTCAGGGAACTGCACTGTGGGAGTGTATTTAGACCTCTGCTCCTCAATGTGAAAGTCATTAACAAGCCCCCGGCTTTTATGGCTCTTGTGGAAAGATCCGGAGCCAAGCACGGGTGAGTCATGGCTGGAACGGCCTCTGCCCTCCCCTCCTCCTGTTCTCTTGGCCGCACGTAGCCGCCAGAGATGCAGCGCAGCTCCCACGCTCCTCTTCTCACTTTGCCAGGGCCTCCGAATGGAAAGTGGTCGAGAAGACCGCAGCAGTGCCATGGTCCTTCAGCTGCAGGAGCCAGCCGGGTTGAAGACGGATCCTGTGAAGGCTCTTTTGGTTTGATTTTTGCTCAAAGGACATATTGTTTTTTAACCCTCACTTTTTTAATATCATTATTTTTTTTATTATTATTATTGTTATTATATATTTATTACTATTTAAAAACAAAACAATAAATAAAATATATAAAAAATGCTTTGGTTTAAAAAAATGACAAGACAACTGTATAACAACATAAGTAACAATTCCATGTTCGAAAGGGAAAGGATGAAGTTCAAAAAATGTATCCGCGTATACATGTGCATTTTACCGCCTGACGGTGGGGGAGGAAGGATTGTAGTTGTGTGCGCCAGCCGGCAGTCCCCCCCCCCCCCTTTTTTAAATAGTCAATCAAAACATGCAGAAGACAAACACAGAACAAAACATAACCGCCACAAAAGGGACATTGTTTATCCTTTACAATTCCTGTCCATATCCATCTTGTATCCATTCGAAATGTCTGTTTGTGTACATTTGTTTGAACATTTGTTAGTGATATACATGTTTCCTACAGCTGTTCCACAGATTGACTCAATTTACTGATATGCAATTTTTTTTATTTATTTTTTTGCATCGTTTTGAAGTCGACCAAATCCTTGAGTTTTAGTGCAGTCGGTTTGATGAAGAGTGGGCTTGATGGCTCACTGTAGATCGTTTTATTTTTAGTTTGAGTGTTTGTTTTACATGTGTTGCCCAACACTTCCACACAGTAAGTAATGTATGCGAGTGCGAAGGAACAGTACAAGGTGTACCGTGATTACTGGTTGAGAAGATCTTGGACTTTTTGTCATATTTCAATTGACTTTGAGTTGAGTTTGAGCTTACTGTCTATTATAACTCCAAGGAATTTTGTTTCATTCAGTCTTTCAATTATTATGCAATATTATTATTATCAAAAGTTTCTTGTGTGAGTTTATTGACCGATTTTCAAATACATGTATATTGTTTTGCTTAGATTCTGCTTAGATCATTTTATTGGAATCAAACTCTTCAGCCTCTTTAATCCATGTGCCACTGTGTCCAAAAGTTGTTCGAAATTGTCTGCACAACAAAATAAGTTAGTATCATCTGTAAAGAAAATGATTTTCAGTGTATTTGAAATACATTGATCTACAGAATGAACAACAAAGGTCCCAGCACTGAGCCCTGAGGCACTCCACACTTCACCTTCATTAACTGAGATTTAAAGCTATTCATTTGTACACATTGATTTCTATTGTTTAGGTAGCTAGATTTCCAGGATGGTGCAACCCCTCTGATCCCTGAGTTTCAGTTCTATGGTGATTTCTGCAGTTTTAATTAGTAATAGTCATATTAAGGTATAACCTGGCTAGTCGGATGAAATGTTTTTCAAATCTGGTGGACTCATTTTACAAATTAAGGTGATAAAGAGTAAAGAGAAAAAAATAACTGAAGGAGATTGGCAAAGCCTTCTTTTATATTCAAAGCACACCGGTCAGATTAATTTCTGCTTGATGAACCCGGTTGCAGAAGCTTTAGGCTTCCTATTGATGCAAGTGGTGGCATAAAAGGCTTGCGCTACGGTGTTGTGAGCTTTGATGGTGAAATAATCTCTCAACAAAGCCAGTCCACAGTGAAGTGAATGCATCTTTCAAAACCAAACGCAGTCCTCAGTGCTGCTCTGCTCTTCAGTTAGCCAGCAAACTGTTTCTCTTGGTCACACCTTCTCCCAGCATGAAGTCACAGGAAGCTCAATGGAGGCCCCTCTCTCCATCAACGCTGTTTACACAGGCACTCCCTGAAGACCGACATTACTCATCATCAGCTACTGGTTTGTTTGACGGTGCCAACGCATCGCAATGCGATGTAGGGATCCCGCGTGGCTTAGTGAAAGTGACAAGAACCTTCCTTGTTTCTTGCGTGGTATTATATAAGTAGAATACAACATAAACACCACGTAAATATAATAGCACGTTTATGCTCTACTTCAGAGTGTGGATCAAAAAGGGATTTAACGTATTGCTCTGACAGAAAGAAATAATGACCTCAGTCTGAGTTTAGTTTCTAATTTGCTGTATGTTTTTTTTTTTTTTTTTTTTAAATATCCACTAAAACAGTGTTTCTTGATGGGACAGTGTAAGATCTATTATCTTTGGGTTGTAGATCCGTTGTCTCATTAAAAAAATGTAGAACAAAAAAAAAAAATCCTGTTTTGTATTTTTTATACATTGCAATTTATATAACATTATATTGCATGCAGATGAGTCACTTGAAGCTGATACCTACGTTTTTAGATGGGAAAGAGTTTGATCCGGATCTGAGTTTCCATTCACATCCACACCAAACACCCAAATGAACTGGACTGGACTAATAAGCAAACAAACTAGGGTTTGATTATAACAGAGCTGGTGTTTATGGAGTGAATGCATCCCAAGACATCATCACAGAGCAGTTTGTTTGAGTCTACTGTTAATGAGACCTGCATGGTCCAGAAATGCACCCGAGCACTGGACTGTCCATGATGTGGAAGGTGGAAGCCGCCAGGGGAAAATTGTGATTTGTGAATGAAACTGGCTCATGGGATGGGAACACAAATTACTTGGGAACTGAAGCAGAGGTTAAAGCAGGATTCATGTTGTTTGACATGTTCTCTATCAACCATCCATTTGGATATTTGCTTTAATTTGTTTTCTCCAGTGCGGCTGCCTACAGAAGGAGGCGGTTTTTACTGGCATGTGCTGAAGGGCCTCCGCAGTGAGCTGCTCTCAACCGCTCTCTGCTCATTGTGGAAAGCATGACGCATAACTGCCAGTTGCTGCGGCCTCTGTTTTTCCTTTTGGAATGGAAGCCCCACGGACCTTATGGTCTGATTCCTCCCTCCCCAACCTCCTCATTCTTGCTGCTGGTCAGGACTTTCGGTTACAAGCCGAGCAACACGTTCATACGTGGGAGAGAGCGGACGAGGCGCAAACCAAGAGCTGGACTTGAATTGGAAAAGTAACTGACGGTGAAATTAGGGTCTCCATACATTGTAATATGCAGAAAACAGAATGGCTTAGTAACCTATGCCACCTTTTTAAAAGATTTGTTTGTAAAATTAAAAAAAACATTTTAAACTCTGTCATTGAATCTGAATTAAGAAGGCTACATTGGGTATGTACTGCATAGGATGCAGTTACACAGGAGTGTGAGAGGGCGTGGGGAGATGGAACAAAATTAGCAGAACAATTGAGAGAATTGCAGGAATTACTGTTTAGTATTGTCGAACTACTATTATTGAAGACGTTGAAGTAGACTTGAGAAGTATCAATCACTTCCAACATTGTGCAAAGTTCCACATCTGTCTATGTTCTGCAGTTAGGTTGTCATCTGAGCCATAACACTGCTGTAAAATCCTATAAAGTTTTTTATCTTCATCACATATTATCAAAAGATTGCTTAGAGAGCTTTGGGGGGAATATAACAACTGCTTATCAGTGAGCTGTTATTTGTGGAACAGGATTTGCGCAATTGATCTCCCCTGTGGCGTTCATAATGTGCTCACAAGATAGAAATCTGATTAGACTTTTTACTCCCTCGATAAGCTACACAAATCCAAAACACCCAAATCAGTGTGTCAGATTACTTTCAAAAAGTGTTTTTGCAAGGTAAGACAGTAATAGAAAGAAATAAAGACAAATTATAGCCACCTGCAGAAAAGTGGAAATTTGAACCTGAGTCCATGTGCTCTCTGCCCAACCACAATACGACGGGAATCCAACAGTGAAGCTGAGAAACGAGTCCTGCCTCTCAGTTTGTGAAAAGCTCAAGACTGTAGTGGTTTTGGTTAAAGCTATGTTCATCCACATAAAACCGTTCCGTTACTCCCTCGGCTTAGCTTGTGTACAAAATCAAGTAACACTCCGGGCTCTTGTTTGTTTCACACTTCAAATGATTTAGGCCGCGATTCAGATCTTGGGGCAGAAAAACACTTGTGGAGTCGGGATGAAATGGTTCCGTGGTGTGATGAACGTCGTAGGAAATCTGGGGGAGTGTGTCAAAACAAAGAAGTGTTTGAGCTGCCCTTGGAGGGATAACATCTGGAAGTTTTTCCTGGACTTGTCCCAGTGTCTCTTGAAATCTCATGTTTAATCTCCCTTTTTGAAGGGGTCTCATGAGATATTATTTTAAGTTGTCATAAGTTGTTCAATGTCTTTGCGCTGCATGGACGCTATAGTTAGTTCCCTATAGTTCCCCTGAAGCATCTTGAGAGATATATTGGGCCCATCACCGGTTTTCTGATCACATCGTGTGACAAAGTGTAGACAGAATATTGCAGCAACGGATGTCCCTCTTGGCATCTCTATTGTTTTGTTAACGTTTTGCATTTAGCTTGATGGGTTAGGGTTAGGGTTACCCATCAAGCTAACCCTAACCCTTAGCTTGTGACATGTTCTCTATTGCACAAGCTAGCCCTAACCTTAAGGGTTAGGGTTAGCTTGTGCAATGCTAACGCTAGCATTGCACAAGCTAATTGTACAATGCCCATTCACTGCTATGGGCTGTTTACTGACAGTTTTAGGAGTGAGAGGTGGGCAGTGGTTAACATAATCATGTGACCAGAAACAAAACACATATGTCGCGCTATGACATCACGACAAATCGTAAATGTCACGATGGAACTGGCGTTTTGCATTGCAGCATAGCCTTTTCCCCTGAAGACCAATGAGCTGAGTGGCATAAAAAAAAAAAGCTCAGACTTTATCTTGAGACGTTAACTGCCAGCAGTCTTGCCCCCTTGCGTGTGTGTGTGTGTGTGTGTGTGTGTGGGCGGGGAGGCTCTTAGTACCTCTTAAATGGATCTAAACATCCTTTAAAATAAGGACGGAACTTGTTGCACAGTGTCAAAACATTATTTTTAACACCCCTTCAGCCCTTTCAAAAAATGGTGTGGTTCCTTCCCACCGCTTCACCAGCCCTGCTCTCCTATAAGTGTTGTGGTAACACAACCTCAAAGCACTGATGGGCAGTCGTTTTACTGACTTGCATTTATATGAGCCAGTCGGAATGGGCGGAAATCAAACTCCACTCACCACCACCCACTGATTCCTGAAACTACTGATTTTGCAATTGGAAAATAATTGATTTCTTTGGGGGAAAGATTGATCGATCCATTGAGAAAGGTCAACAATTCTCAAAGTGGAAACATCATGATTAGCATTCGCTTTGTCTCAAATAATGCCATGTGTTCATTTTGTGAGTCTAAACCACTGTGAGAAATTATGTGATTTCTTAGTTTACAGCTCGGCCACATAGTAGGGAGGGAGTTTAAACTCTCCACGGGAGATTAGTTCAAACCAGAAACCAGAGCCGGTACTCTTCCCACATGTCTAATACAGCCATTATCTTGAAAGGTTTTTCCAAATGCAGTTAGAGGAGCAGTCACACAATAGTCACATGTTGTCTGGTATCCTCTGTACAGTTAGCTAGCTAGTGCTAGCAATTACGAGTATAATAAGGAAGGAATTATGACTCCCAAATCAGTAAAATAAAACCATTCCTTCTGAATATCGCCACCAAAAAGTGCACACCCACAGAGTGGAGTGAGCATCTGTATCAGTCTGTGTCGAAATGGAGACATCCAAAAATCTCCAACTCGATAGCAACACCTCATAATCACCAGCACCGTGAGTGACTGTTGACGGCCATTATCTACTGTTTGGACTGGAGTGTCTGTTGTGTCCATGGTGACATTAAAACCCATCTGGTAGCCTGTTATAGTTCCAGAGTGATATAACACGGCGGGAAAGGTGGAAGAAGTCTCCGGCTTTGGCTGTTCCCTTCAGCCAATCATCCGCCTTCATCAGTGCTCTGCATCTTCTTCTCTCACATCAGCTTAGGTTTCCTCTTTCACCACATCCATAAATCTCCCCTTTGGTTTTGCTGTAGACCTCGTGCCTGCAGTTCCAACCACATCAAGCTTCTCTAAATGTTATGACTGTGGGCCATTCCTGCATTTTGTTTACACGTTTTCCTTTCTGCGCTGACAGCTCTCTCACCTCCCCTCTTTGGCAGTGGAAACAGTGACTGCATGAGGTGCAGGTGTGTTTTCCAGGTTGTTGTTGGCCGATTGGCTGATTTATGACTTTTACCTGATCACCTGATGCTAACCGCAGGCACCTTCTCTCTCCCATTGCAAAATAGTCGTCCTTTCATATATGTGTTTGGGAAATATTTTTTCAGCTTAGTAACAAAATATATTTTATAGGTTTTTGTGTGTATCTGTGTACCTTTAGTGAGTCCAGTAAGTAACTGTGGCTTGGATAAAAAGACAAAAGTGTCAACATTTGCATTTTTGGTATTTGCAGCAGTAGTAGGAGTGACAAGCCGTTGATTTTTTTTTCATATTTTTTTATTATTTTTCCCATTTTTGCTCAAAAGTCTTTTATTTTCATGTAGGAAAGTAAGCGATTTCGGTTTAGTCGCTAGGTTTTGCTCGTTGTTGCCCACTGCTCATCTCTGACGCTAATGATAACCTTCTGTTTTGTGAACTGTGACGTTGAGGTTGACCGACCTATTTGGGAGTGGCAGCAGCAGAGACACTTCATCGCGTGTCGTCCTCAGTCATCATAAACGTCAACCTCAGCATATTTCTACCATTACTATTTCTACTAATATACGTAGGAATATAAGCAGCAAGAAGTACTGTCAGTAAAATATTGTGTCTTTTCTTCTGCCAGCCAGCCAATTGCCCATTATTTTTTTGCTAGCTGAGCTCATGCACTCAACATATAACCCACAAAAGTCTGATCTGTCTTCATGGGTCCCAGCCATTGGCTGTTTACTTCCACTTCCTGAAACCAAGCTACGGCTTCATGCTATATATGTTGCATGAGCTGTTTTGTTTATTGTACCTCATTGTTGTTTTCTGTGACTCAAGTCTTCATTCAATGGAGAGAAAAAAAGGAAAAAATAATCAGTTTCTCATGTTTATTAGAAAGTCTAATCCATTTTATTTCCCTTTTCAAACTCCAGAGGAAACACAAATTTCAGTAAAAACCAATGAAACAAACATGAAAAAAAAACAGTTTGACAAGTACATTCCTTTCCTCAATGGTTGCATCGTGTGTTCAAGGCAGTGGATCCTGAAGTGCACTCAAGAATTACGCGAACGACTCAACGTCCGAGCGTTCCCTCCCTGTTGCTCACGCACGCTTACACGCAGGACGCCACGCGAGGGTTGTGTAAACCAACACTGTGGAATTTGTGAGTATAAAATTGTGGTAGTGATGATGGTGTTGGGGTCCACAGGGATCGAGTGAGCTTGAAAAAAATATATATTTCAAAAAACAAAACAACTGAGAAGCCATTGTGAATGTGGATTGTAAAAAAAAAACAAAACACAATATTAACGATAACTGCAATGAATAACTCCGGATCTGCGTGTACTGATTTACTGCTAATCTCATCCTGATATTCATATATGTGTCTTGCTTAATCATAACTGCATTTCAAAAAAGAAGACATGAGTCCCTCATGTGTAGAAAATAAGAAAAACATACTACGTAGCACCAGTCGAGTAAAAAAAAAAACGAATCACGCAACCCATGTTGCTTTTTTTTGTTGCTCTTGCACTTCAAGAATTGGGGCAAATCTTGTCTTTTTTTTCTCTTTTCGTATCATTTTAGTTGTTAAGTTGAATCCAGTGCAGTCACCATTGCTTTGGCATTGCATCCCGACGCCCCGGAACGGTTCCCCTTCGAATCCCTCTAACAGACGGTGGAACATGGCTGCGTCTTCCGCTCTATGTTCTGACAGCAGCAGGGACCCTCCTGAGTGATGGTGCTGGGTTTCTCAATCCTGTGACGTGGAAAACGAAGCAGTTCAATCGATGACGGTCAAGTCAAAGCGTCGTTGACATTTTCCTCTCGAGATTTTACACAGTTCAATTTTCGTTCTTCATGATCAAAAGTTTGAGGTTTTTTTTTTTGTTGTTGTTTTTGTCTCTGGTATTTATGGGTAAACAACTGAGAAGTCGGCGCTTTGCATTTTTGTGTCATTTCAACGCTAATAATTCTTTATGTTCCCATCTATTAGCTTTGGGAGGAGCTTTGGCTGTCAGTTCCGCAGCCATCGACAAGAGGGCAGCATCGTTCCAGAGCCGTCCCGTCTTTTGCCAAATGTATACTCGTATTTTGTTGCACACAAGTCATCGTATACAACACAGCCTTTTCATTGTTTCCCTTAATGACTCCAGCATGCTTCCACATAATGCACTACAGCTTGCCCCATAAAGGCTAAATGAGTTAAGATTATTATTATATTATTGAGATTATTTCCCACATGTATTAACCCCTAACACTAATTGCCATGATAAGAAGACTGCAAACACAACCAGGGTTGCGCTTCGTAACGAGACGCACGTACCGTGTTTCCCGCAGGCCCTGGCGCACTGCTCGTGCGTGTCGAAGCGGTTCTGGTTCCCGCCGCAGCCGCCGTACCAGAAGCGCGTGCAGCTCTGCGTGGCGGCGTTGTAGTGCCACTTGAGCACAAACTTGGCGCACGCGCCTTCCTCTTTGGGAAGCTGGCAGATGTTGGCGGCCGTGGAGGCGGCTGCGGAGAGGAACACGGAACAAGGGGGGACAGATTAGGATTCGTTGACCCGCAATTGGCTCTAATTGGCCGAAAGGGAGGAGACAGACGCTGGAAGCGATATGTTGATGGGAGAGAGGAGATGATTTGGTGCCGGTTTTCTACAACACTGTTTACACTTCACACACTAAATACACATTACCCACCAAAGTAGCAATATTTCAGTTGCCGTAGATGCTATAATGCTGTATCTAACTGCTTATACAGTCACATTTGTTGTTTATATTTAGGCTTTCAAGTATAGCTTTTAAGCTGGACCTCAGTGCCAATTTTGTACCATCACTGTAAAGGTGAGATGGTATGAATGACAATAAAGTTCCTTGAGTCCCTGAATCCTTTACTGACAGGTTGGATTTGCGTTGCGTTGGGCTGCCGGGGGGAAACAATGCAATGAAGAACAAGGCTTTCCATTCATTCATTCCTTTCTTTCCTCCCTCTGCGGTTACAGCTTGGCCGCCGACATGACGAAAGAATAAACATCTTGTTTCGCACATTTGGCCGTTACTCCTCTCGTTCTGACAGTCGCGTCAGAGGCAGCGGGGGGGAATCCACGGTTGAACGCACGTTCTTGCGAAGCCAGTATGTTTTGTCGGAATTTAGTTACGTAACAGGAAATACACCGCGCTGCGGGGCTATATGAGGTACAAACTGGCGTGACATAAACTCAATTAAAAGTCACGTTTCCAGCTAAGTAGTACCTTCGACGCTGTTGTTTGAAACACCGTCAGTCAGTAGTTTTACGTCACTTTCTACTAGCAACTTTTTTCGTCAGTCTTCCTCGGTCTACCTGCGTGTCTCTCCATTGAGCTGTTCCGCTAAGAGCGCCCCCTGCAGGTTCGGAGGACTTCCGTTGCAGTGACTGGTTTATGCAGCGTTTTCTTGGTTTGCATCTGTGTTTTGCATTGATGATTCAGTATATGTTTTTATGTTTTCGTTTGCACCACGATCCTCTTTTTGTAACTGGTTTAGAAATGTGTTTGTGTTTGTGGATTCGCATCGTTTCCATACCTGCAGCTGTTTTTGCCATCTAAGGCACATTAAGCAGTTGTTATTTTGGCCCTTGTTGGCCACCGTATGACATACTACCCATAAATACATTAATAAAAGTTTATAATCGCAGTACAATAAAAGTCATTTGTTTTCCTACCCTAGAACCATTATTCATACATAAGAATATACATTGATCAAGGGTCTTGCTCCTAGTTAGCTGCCATCTTGCACCGCCATTTTTAAGGAAACCTCCTATTTAAGGAAGCCCGCCTGACAGTGCCCTGAATACGGAGCGCACAATCAGGCGGTCTTCTGTAAATACTGGGCTCCTAAAAATCTTTACACATTGGACCTTTAAATAAAATTCTTGATTTTCAGTGAAGGGTGACAAAAGAAGGTCAGTGGCACCACACTCCTACTGCTAGACGTGCAGGGGAGTCTCTGTGTTTCAGAACTCACCGGGAGCCGGGAGGATTTTCACCTGCTCAGCCCGCTGCGCACTTGGCCGAGGCTGCGCCGCTGTGGGAGAAAAAAAAAAAGAAGAAGA
This sequence comes from Thamnaconus septentrionalis, assembly GCA_009823395.1. Taxonomy (NCBI): domain Eukaryota; kingdom Metazoa; phylum Chordata; class Actinopteri; order Tetraodontiformes; family Monacanthidae; genus Thamnaconus; species Thamnaconus septentrionalis. The sequence continues at coordinate 4,583,660 of CM020514.1, read as the reverse complement.
AGGAAATATAGACGTGTTACAGCAGCTGCTGAAAACTCATCAGGAATTTCGTCATCATGCAGTGGTACAAGAAGACCACAGGCAGATGTAGAAGCCATTATCTTTTTCCTTTTTTTTTTTACGAATTGGCAGGTGTGTCCCCCCCCAGTGTAATCATCACTTTTCTGTTTTGTTATTTTTTTTCCCAGCGACCAAATTTGAAAACAGATAATGTTGTTAAGAGTGGGAATAAGTCCTTCAGAATTAATTATTTGGCAGCGTGCCAGGTCATCGCCGTGCACGTTCAGCTTTCCATTCATGAATTCGTTGCTAAATGGTGGCAGATGTTCCAGTTAGAATCTTAGTGTGGGTTTTTTTTTTCTAAAACGAAGGGTCATCCATGTGTCACATGGCTCCAGCCAGCGAGAGCAGATGGTGAAACTTTTTCAAGATCCTGTATTATAATTGATTCCTAAAAGCTAGGACATATTTTCTCCACGTTATCTGTCTCTGTTCCGTCAGTGAACTCCCCAGAAATGATAAAAGTTCTTGAACAAGTTACAAAAAGCATTTTTTTTTTTAGCGGAGCGATAAAACCCAGGGGATCAAAAAAAAAAAAAAAAAAGTCAACAATTTTCAGTCTACATTTAATAATAACGATGTGGGCTTTGTATGTCTGTCTCTAATCACGTCTTTCTGGTAAAACAGCATTACAGATGACGGAAGTGCAGCTGCCCGCTGCCCGCAGTCACTTACCTGAGCTCATGCAGTTTTGCAAGCAGAGAGCCTCAGTGTCGAACCTATTTTCATTTCCCCCACAACCTCCGTACCAGAACCGTGCACAGTTGCCGTTCTTTCTGTCAAAGAACCACTTAACCTGATAGTCTGTGCACAGCATTCCAGGATGAGAGTCAAGTGTGCACGGGTCTGCATTCACTAGAACGTGCAAAAAAAAAAAAAAAAAGAGATGGATACAGAACATGACAAAGACAAGACAACGGCAGCAATAGAGGACAGACGGGGGCGGGGAGAGAGGAGGAGTTTTCATTAGAGAAAATGCACAAATGGGAGTTTTTCACCATGTTCAAAATGAAGTTGATTGCATCCTTAAAGAATATTCCAAAGGAAAGGACACCAGCATAGAGATGTCACATGCTGTTTCATGATGCACCAGGAAGGAAGTTCTCAAAATCAGCTTGCATGCAAAGTTAGTTTATTATGTTGTTTTTGTTGTTATTATTATTACTATTGTTATTATTATTATTACTAACTTCATGCAGTTTTCAAGCAACGGCTGTTGGGTCGAAGCCGGCTTGCACGAGACCGAACCCAAACACCGACATACATTCTTCAGCCTGCAGTAATTGCTGTTTGGTGTCATTTACATAGTGCCGGTCAAAACAAAACTCTCAAATGATGTCCCCCCCCTTAACCTCCCTGTCACCCACATACTGCAATATGCTGGCCCTGGCTGTGGTTGAATTGGGAATTGGCACCACAAAGATACCGTCGCTGAGAAGCACTTCCCATTATTCCATACTGGACAAACTGGTGTTCGATCCTGTTGATATCAGTCCCTGTCCAGAGATTCTGCTTCAGCAACACTTGTACGCACCCAAGAAAACTGATTGGTTAGGTGAAGAGGCAAAAAAAACAACAACAAAAAAACCCCCACTCTATATTCATTTTTATCCCCGCATTGTGTTGATTCCCTCCAGTCCTTCCAGTGGTGCGCGAGGATTAGGCTATAGCGACGTGCTAACGACCTGCGCGAAGAGCGAAGCGTGACTGCAAACGACCGATGGTGCTCGTCTGATCGCCAGCCGCCACTAGCACAGACCGGAGACGGAGGCTAGGCGTAGCGCCCCAACAGCAAGTGTGGCGGCTTTAATGCATCTGTTTCCAAGGAACTTTAATGCAATGTGGTTCATTTGATTTTATGTTGGATTAGGATTTGCGAGGGTTAATTCCGCAGGCGCCTCTGGTCGCAGGACGCCGCGTATTCGCAGTGTCTCCAGGCGCCCACAGTAGTTCTTTGGCCGGAACTTTTGCATTGATTAATAGCACATTTGGTTTTAGTGCTCCAGGGTTACATCAGCTGCATTGAGTTTGGGCTGAAACCGGCACACCGCCGACGGAAGCACAGCCAAACGCAAATCCACTGAAACCATTAGCGCCGACAAATGAGCCATGAGTGGATTAATGCTGAGAGTTAAAATACTGTTCTGTGGCTGTTTTGACACACACACACACACACACACACACACACACAGATACTGGATCATGTCACTCACCAATGGCTGGTGTGTCCAGTGGTGCGGTGGCTGCCGTGCCTCTGACGCGACTCGCTGGTTTGTGCACTGGTTTCGGATCTGCTGCTTCTGTCAATTGGAAAGAAGATCGACAGCGGTGGGGTGAAAAAAGTTTTTGGACACCCCATTTTGCATTTGTGACATACTGCATTAAGAATGCCTTCTGCAAAACAGATTTTCTTTTAGTCACCCACCCACAGCTGCACGTGCGCCCTTCTGCACATGTACTGTTCTGTCTGGGTCAAAACTCAAAAACTGGATGTTTCAGCAAGAAAATTCCTCTTCCCTCGCATCCAGGACAGCCAACAAGAATTTAGTTTTGTAATTTTGTTTTCTTGCTAACAAAGAAAAAACTCAAGCAATTATTTCATGATTATATTTGATGTTGTTTTAACTTTTCAGGGTGTGCGAAAACTTCCACGACTGCAGGTTTTTCCTACTAAGTGGATCACAGATGTGATCTGAAAGTGAGGTGTGGTCTGGAAAATATTTTCACTGCTCGGACATTTGAATTGTCAATTAAAGTGCAAAAAGCATGAAAAGTCCACAAGATTAATATAAAAAAAAAAGTACTTAGGTATTTTTTTTCTTCTTATGTGAACTGCTACTGGTGCCATTAATACATTGCAATGGCAGGCATCTTCATTTTTCTTATCTACTTCTTACTGCTGTTATGAATGTTGAATGACAATATGTTATTGGACATTGCCTTTTAAAATTTACACAGTATTTAATCATGCCAACCCTCAGAATATAAGCAAAATGTATATTTAATTTGATGTGAACAAATGAAATGATGTTGAATGATGGGAGGCCTTGACTCACTGGTCGTCATGATGCCTTTGCGGGTGGAGACGATGTGGCCCTGCGCCGTGCGGGCAGTGACCACGACGTGATAGGTCTGGGAGCTCTCCAAGCTGTCCACGGAGAGCTCGGTGCCTGACACGTTAGTCTTCAGCACCAGGGCGTGGTCGGGCAGACGCGTCACTGTCACCTCAGAGTAGACGAAGAGCTTGGGGTCGGAGTTGCTCCAGCTCAGTTTTACGCTCTTGGCCGTGACATTGGAGATGTGTAATGGCTCCTCATCTGTTAGGTCAGAAAAAAAAAATTCATCATAAATTTGCATATTGCATGTAGCGGATCTCAGGTTTGTTGGAGGCCAAGCTTAAGGGTCCAGTGTGTAAAATTTGGCCTGATTTTCAATTTTTATATTGGGAAAAGCTTAATACTGCCCATACATTTGTTAATAAAAGTGTATACTGGCAGTGCAAAAAAAGTTTTTGTTATTCTACTCATAAAATGATTCTTGTTAAAATATAAGATGATACATAGAACAAAGGTCTTGCTCCCAGTTAGCTGCCATCTTGCTCCACCGTATTTCTAACTAAGCCTGGTGTGGACAATCCAGCCCGCCTGACAGTATGTTTATATTTAGGGTGGACACTTGCATCCTCAAATAAACCAACAAAGACGAAGGTGGACGAGGTGCCCAGGTTTGTGTGCGCAGGCCACCGTAGTTCACTGGCAAGCTTGGAGAAGGAGGGGGAGCGAAATAGCGCTGCAATCTAAGATGTCACCACCTGGTGTCACTGTTTCTTCTCAAAATCTCATCAAAAATATTACACACTGAACCCTTCAGCCGTTGTGTTATCTTGCCTTTGGGTTGTGGTGGATCGACTGCCTGTTGGGTCTGATGATGCTTCTGGTGAGCCCTGTAAATCAACCCCATTTAGAATTGAAATGAAACCACGGGCAGTCATTCAACAACGGCTACCGTAAAACACGACGACCCGTACTCTCTCTGCTGCGGTGAGGTGAAGGGGTTCTTGAACGGCTGATCACTCTGGAACCACTTGCAGTTTTTGGAGACTTCAGGGGACATGTAAAAAGCGTTTTCAACTAAAAAAAAAAAACAGAGACGATACAATGGGAATCATTCGCAAACACACCACTCGCTTTTTCATCAACCAAATCTCCAACGGGACTCACTGCTGATGTATTTTGGCAGCAGCTGGCCGAAAGTCAGGATGTGTTTGTCGTAGAACTCTGACAGGCTGTCCAGACGCTTAAAGAAGACGTCCGACGGCTCGCTCGCCATGCGAGACAGGACGCGGTTGTCCCTGGCGCTCAGCCTCCCGCCCACGGCCACGATGACCAAGAAGTAGCCCCGGCACTTGACCTCGGTGGCGATGCGGATCAGCTGCTCCTCCTCTTCCTCCACGCTTCCCGTCACGAAGAGCATCAGCACCTTCCTGTCGCGCTGCAGCGGCGCCTTGTCAAACACGTGCTCGACCGTGGACTCGATGGCCGCCGCCAGCGCGAGGCCGCCCTCCAGCTGCGGCGTCTTCTCCAGCAGGAACCTGACGATGTCACCGGCCGAGCCGTGCTGGGTCAGGCCGATGTCCACGTGGATGGGGGAGCTGGTCTTGTTGTAAGCGTACTCGTACGGCGCCTGCTGGATCACGGACACTCTGGCGTGGTGAACAGACGTGGTGGGTTCTGCGGACACTTGCAGGTTCTCCACAATGTGAGCCACGTAGCGCTTGATCTCCGTGAACTCTGTGGGGAAGGTGGACTCGGAGCTGTCCATCACGAATGCCATGTCGATATCCACGTCCGTGGCGGAGGACCTCCTGTCTCGGCCAGATGTTGGAGGCACATAGTCGCACATGGTGTCTGGGGCGCATGTGTCTAAAAAAGAAAAAAGAAAATGTTGTGTTACTGTCTATTGACTTACTTGCTTCTAAAAACAACAGATTTAGAGATTACCGTCATTTTGTATTGTAACAAAACAAGGATGTGCTGCTTGGAAATTGTGAAAAAAGTGCCAGGGAACAGTGAACAATGTGCTTTTCCGGAAACAATTAAAGAGAAAATTGTTTCAATTTTTTGGGGAAAAAAAAACCCAAAAAACTAAACAGCATTGATTACATGATCACAGAAAGAGCCATTTGATCACCATCTGGGAAAAGGATTGCCAACACATAGCCTAACATCATCATCATGGTTGAAATTCTTCATTCTTACCAAGACAAATATGGCAGTTCATAATCTTTTCGATGACTGAGTTATATTGGGCACTTCGTGGACTGGGAAGGACAATCACCTGGCCCAGTGCAGTGTTATTGACCTATAAGAGGAAAAAGACCAACAAAGAGATGTAATTTGGAGTCTCGGTGGAGCAGGCTCCGCAAAACCAGGCACCAAAGCATGTTTTTTTTTCTTTTCTTGTCTTTACCTGCAGTGCTCTGGCGAGTGCTCTGTCCTCACGGTTGACCAAGAACAGGGTGGCGATTCCAGAATCGTGCAAGCGGAGCGCCGCACTGGTCAGAGCCTGCGCCTGGCCCGCCGCCCCGCCGACGAAGAAGATGGCCACCTTCCTCATGAGGAAGCCGCTGCGCACTCTCTTGAAGGTGTTGTGAGCCACGAAGCTCATGGCGTTGTCCAGCCTGCGGCCCTTGTTGGTCTGCAGCGTCTGCAGCCCCTCGATGTGCTGCAGCAGGGCCCGCTTCTTCAGTCCGTCGGCAAAGCGGACCTCGGTGGTCACCTCGTCGTTGTACAGCGTCAAAGCAACGCGGGCCCCCCTCGGGCAGTTGCTCTCGGAGATCGTGATGTCCCGGACCAAGCGCAGGACAGTGTCGCGCATGGCGCTGAAGCTCTGGCGGCTGGTTCCCTGGGAGACGTCCAAGGCGAAGGCCAGCTCGGTGGGGTAGAGAGGGCACTCCAGCTTACCTGGGAATTGATTCACGCGCACAAAGAGGTTTTATTGCCCGTACGAGACCACGCAGTGCGCAAATGCCATTCCGCACAGCACATTTGCAATACTCACCAAAGCAACAAGCTGCAATTCAAAGAGATAAAGACAGTCAGACATTTTTGCGGCACATGACATGTTATAAAGATTTAAAAAAATGTATATGAAATTGATACATAAGATAAATTGTACTTACGACAGTTGTCCCTGATTTTCTTGACCAGGTCACATTGCTGAGGCAGGGAAGAAACAACATAGTAGATTAGAAAAAGTTGCTAACTGTGGAAAGACGGTTTTGCTTAAACAGAGTGAAAAAAAATATTGTACAGACCACAACACCAGGTCCTTTAGGACCTTTTAGGCCCTATGAAAATGGGAAAAGAACAGAACTTTAATTGTTTAATAAAATCCATGAGATTTTATGTCACCTAGCCAGCTAGCATCCTAGCACTCAAGCATGCAGTCAATACCGGTTCCATCAGGTTTGCATTGTACGTCATCCTTCACCGTAGTAATCTTCTACCTATTATAAATGCAAGAATCATCTTACGTAGGTGCCAGGATGTCCAAACTCTCCCTTTTGTCCTGGTGGTCCGGGGTTTCCAGAGATACCCTGAGGGGAATCGAGTTAACAAACTCAAATAAGACACTTTTCAAGCTTTTTTTTCCCCAGAAGAGTGTGATTCCGAGCTTGTTTGATAGACTGTGCCAGCAATCATATTATTGGAAAGTTCATTGACGATCTAGTACAGAACAATGGTTCAAAGAAAAATAAGTCCCCTAATGCATTGTTAAACTCCTTCTCCTTTTTGTTGGGGAACACTAATAATTGTATACCCTCTGTCCTTGGTTTCCTCTGCGTCCTGGGTTTCCTTTAGGTCCTAGGTCACCAGCAGCTCCCTGAAAGTGTATTAAAGGACAGCCTTGAAAATCAAGACCTGTTCAAGACAATCTAGCCAAACAAAATAATATCTGTGTTTCATTACCTTTGGTCCGGGGAATCCTGGGAAGCCCTCATCCCCCTGTGGAGTAAAAGGCAAGAAAAGTGCATTTTATTACCTTTTCAACCTTTCAACCCGAACCATGCCGACAAAATCAGCGTACAAGAAAGATGCCAATGTTTACTTGCCTTCCGTCCTTTAGGACCTATGACACCAAAGCCATCTCTGCCATCCTCACCCTTAAAAAGAAATGTAATCTCAAATGAAATTCAGTCACAAACATGCAGCACTACTGGCAAAACTAAAACCTAATTCCACCTTGGACATAACAAATGTGTTAAAAAAATATATATATATATTCATTCTGTCTTAATATAATATTCATAATTATTCAAGATACTGATTGGGCTCATTTGTCACCACATGCATGGTTCTTGATTAGAATATTTGGTTCTGGGCCCTTACAGACTCTCCACGAGGACCAACGGATCCAACAACACCCTTTGGTCCAGGCTCTCCAGGCTCTCCCTTCAAAGGCAGAGAGAAAAATGGTTAAAGAAAATGTGAGGGCTTCAAATATGAAGTCAACTATTTTTGAAGCAATCCTGTTTTTTTACACATAAATTAGAGTATAGTGTTAAAGCTCTTTCCTTAGATAGAGAGAAAGCTACACTTGTGGTAGTATGTTCATGAATGAAAGAGGGATCACTTTAAAGACCTTGTTAAACCTTGCTGCAATTTACCTTGCGACCAAGCGTTCCCCTTCTGCCCTTTTCTCCGGACGGGCCTGGGGTACCTCCAGGACCCTAGAAAACAAGTCATAAGCACAACGTTGATCAAAACAGAGTTCACCCTACTCAACATGTTACGTAAGTGTTTAACCGCAGCTTGTGTTTTGTGTGTGTGTGTTTTTTTTTTTTATCTGTAAATTTACATTTAAATAAAAAACTAATCTGTTCTTTGTCTGTTGTTGGCCATAATTCAAAGGATTGGCTTACATCATCTAACCTAAAGTCAAGTATGTTGTTGCAGAAGATCTTCCAAATGAAAACAAGTTCAGAAACGCTCACTGACCCTGGGTCCAGGGTTGCCTTCTTCTCCTCTTGGTCCCGGTGCACCTTTAGGTCCTGATGGTCCCTTGAAATGAGAGAAAACACACAAATAATGAACCACCTTGCTTCTATTAAACAATAACCAGCAACTCATGAGACAGCATCAACACTGTCTTAAATGTATGGCCCCATTTACAAAAAGAACTGATCAATCGAACCAATCAAACTAAGATGATTTGGGGGTGGGAAATCATCATCATCATTATTATAATTATTATTATTGTTGCTGTTGTTGTTGTTGTTGCTGGGTCCAGCAATCAAGCCACCATTTAGCAGCAAATAAACCAGCTTTGGAACATTTTAAAATGGCAAAACAAGGATAACCAACTTACTCTAGATCCTCCAACACCAGACTCTCCTTGCACACCAGGAGCTCCAGGAGCACCAGGTCTTCCCTTTAATCACAATGGACATTAGAACATTTCTGCCATAACAACAACCCTTGCAGTATCGTGCCATGTTTCTTTTACTAACGGCTAACTCACAGGCACCCCGGGTGAGCCTCTTCGACCATTGGCTCCCTGAAGAATGGGAAGTTAAAGTAAGTGGAAAGTACAAGTAAAGCAATACAAGATGTAATCGAGGATAGCTGTGGCACATCAGTTTACCGGTCTTCCAAGTTCACCAGGGGTTCCGGCTCTTCCATCCACGCCAGGATCTCCCTATAATTTCAGAGCAGATCGCCAAGTTTAACAAGACATGTACACCAGCGAGAAAACTGCTCCTGTGAATAACATCAGCACTAATAAAAAAATAAAAAAACATTTACCACAGGTCCAGCATCACCAGGGTCTCCTTTAGGTCCTGCGTTGTTGTTATTCAGCCCACTTGTACCCTGTTAGACAGTTTGGTCAGACAACTCTCCACTGCAACGTTCATTCCATCAGGAGAATGTGTCATGTTAGAATTTCACACATCATCTTAACCCAGTGAAATGGATTTTATAAGGATAGATAATAGCACGGCAGCCTTGGCAAATGATTGAATTTGTTTTTTGATAACTCAAGATTATTGACACTTGTGTCCTGTAAGTAGAAAACTGTTGGTAATGAGTGATAAGTTCATTTGGATTCTAAAATCCTCAAGGTGATTATGAATTATTTTCATAACAAATGTTAAACATTGTTATTCTGTAATCTGGCTAGGTTAGTTCAAGTCACCATGATATCAGATTTATGTCTTGAACATATAAATCAGAGATTCCATTGTACTCACCGGGTCGCCTCTAATTCCTGTGTCTCCTCTGTCTCCCGCTTGTCCTTTGAGACCTTTGGGGCCCTGAGGGTGTTAAATGGTTTAATGGAAGACAAAAAAAAAAAAAAAAGTCAGCCCTTGATTCGTAATAACAGTGTGTTATGGACATTCTACACTGCACTTACCCTTCTACCAGGGTTTCCCCTGTCTCCTGGAGGGCCAACCACTCCAAATTTTCCCTAAAACAAAAAGAACATCATTTTCTATACGCTCTAGGGAGGTTAGAGAGGATTAAGATTCTATTTGTTCATTATTGTTAATTTTGTATTTTTCACTTTTTATACATGTGTACAACATAACTGCATTGTTTCATTCACTAATTGAAACAAAAGGACAAATGAAAAAAATGTAAGAAGAAAAGGGGAACTCTACATCTTCTCCATTGATTCCGTCAAGTCCAATATCACCAAGTTCACCCTGAAACAGTCAGTGAGAAAATTAGTTTAGTTTGTTTCCTTTTATATAAAAAAAAAATGGAAGAAATTAAATCGAGTACACTGACCTTCTCTCCTGAGTATCCACGACCACCCTGGATAAAGAAGAAAACCAAAATTTAGAACAATCACTTTAACTCCATTTTCTGTTGACCAACAATCTCACAAAAGTGATAAACGTAAATTATTTGTTCAAACAGTTGTTTTCATCCTAAATATTGTATATATAGTATAAAATGTTGATATACCCTTTAATCAAATTAAATGTTTTTACCTTAACCCCTCTTTGTCCAGGACATCCTTGGATTCCCTGAGTTCCATTCACACCAGGTGGCCCTCTTTCTCCCTGCAATCATAAAGTGAAGCATCATGGTTAAGCACAGTCTAATTTGACCACAATAACGCAAGTTGTAAAAGTTGTTTCATAACCTTTCAAGCAAAATAAGACGTTTAAAAGAAACATGTCAAGGCATTTCTTTGAAAAAAAAATGCATGAACTCACGGGTCCACCCTCATCTCCAGGGTGTCCTTGGCTTCCTTGTAATCCTGGACTACCCTAATAGACAAATAAAGGTATTAGCACCTGGTAATGTCAGAATTTTTGGTATGAAAAAATATACAGTTTTGTAATACTTTGGATCCATGGAGTCCAACGCCTCCTCGGTCCCCTCTAGTGCCAATACATTTGCATGGTACTCCACAGCACTCCCTCTCAGCAATGTTGTCCTGTATAGCAAAGGAAAACAACGTTTTAAGCAAATCTGTAAAAATCCACCTCGCAAAAGGCTTTCTGTCTGATTGATATATTCTTACCAATTCTTCCATCAGTTCATAGTCGAGGTCCATTGTATTAAGTCGCAAAGGTCTGGTGTACCTGAAGCCACGACCAAATTCCAGTGACAAAGCCTCCTCAAATCTTGACACTCCCTCCAGTCCAACCAGGATGAAACTTTTCACACCTGTTTTGCAAAAACATGTTTAGCAACAGAATTTCCGTAGAAAAAAAAGTTGGCCGATTAATAACCTCCATCACTACCTGACTGTTGAAGTTCCTCAACCCGATTTTTCATTTCAAACAATGGAGCATCAAGACCGTCGGTCAGATGAATGATAACCTGTGGGAGGAATATTAGACATTATTTTACAGATATGTTTTTCTCATTGGTCCCTGAAAGATTAAACTATAGTTTGACCCATTCATGGCTTTTCAAGCTTTAATTTGCAATGACAGTAGCTCCAATTCTTTGCTTAAATACCCTGTAATCTTGCCACATTTAATCTATCTTAAATTATGTTTTAAATGATCTACTAAAGATCAGAGAATATTTGAAGAAAACAATTTTGATCCACTGATAATTATATTTGATCCGCATAATGTAAGATCTTCATCAAAACGATCATGCTTACTTAAAGTCACTTAGGAAAAATAGTCCAATGAAATAAATATCTAATGTCTAATATGTATACAAGAGTAATTATTCAAAAAAACAAAAAAAAAAAACATTGGGCAGTCAAGCAGTGTACTGGCATGAAAAAACTACCTTGGTAACGCCCTGACGTGCTTTGAACCTATTCGTGTACATCGAAATGGTTTTTCCATTGAGGACAAAGGGACCATTGGTACGCAAGTTTCTGAAAAACTGAAGGAGGCTTTCAGCATCATCTGTGAAGTCCATGTTGACAGGTTCCGAGGCAGAGTCCATACCCATGATTGCAACTCGCACAGAGGGAAGCTGCCCAGAGGAGCAACTGATTTCTGCCATTTTGGAAATTCTCTGCAGGATGCTACCCATCTTTGTCAGGAGGTTAGTCTGAGCGTTGAAGATGTTCTGGGCAGAAACATCAAAGCCCACTAACACCTCTATATCGCAAGCTGTAAGAGAGAGCATAGTTTTAATTTTGACTGTTTTTGTAACTTTTCTTTTTTTTTTTTTTTAACAAGAACGGCTGTTCATGTTCCTCTTACTTGTAGGAGTATCCGGGACACTAACGCACAGCGTCCGTCTGACTTCCCCATCCAAAGTCTCAAGGATTTGCTCATTGAGGTCCGAAAGCTTTTGAAAGTCTCTTGCTCGAGCCATTGTTGCGGATTCACTTGCCAAGTTTTCTAGCTCCTCTTCGTTATCACCTACTCCTACAGCAAAGATTCTCACATTTTTCCTTTTGAGTCCGAGCGCTGCTGTTTGGCCATCATCAGCAGACTTTCCTCCAGTGATAAGCATCAGGATTTGAGGAGTGCCCTCATCAGCTCTACTGCCCTTTTCTTTGGTAAAATGAACATTTTGAATGTGGGTAATGGCTGCACCAGTGTTGATTTTATATCCGCCCTTGTACTCTACTTTGTCAATTGCATCAACAATCTCATTCCTGTTTTTGTAAGAGTTGAGGTAAAATGCATCTGTCACATCTGTGGCATACTGTGCCAGGCCAATGCGCAAGTCATCTCTCTCAGTGAAGAACAGATCAATGAGTTCGGTGATGAACATCATCACTGCCTTGAAGTTGTTCCTGCTAAAATTAATAGAGCCATCCACTAAAAAGACAATGTCAGCTTTTTTGGGAGTAGGTAGACCAGATGCTGTAAGGGATGAGGGGGTAAATAAAATGAGGATAAAACAGAAAGAGACAAAACAGATTTGTTTTGTTTTGATAAGCTTTTCTATTTAATTCAGTAAGGGTAGAACTTACTTGGCTCCTGGAAATCTGGGACTCCGGGGAAATCTGGAAAACTTCCACTCAGCCTTGTAATAAACCTCTCTCGGATTGCTGGCAGACCAGCGATTATGGGTACTTGAAGGACATCATCTGGGGTGGTGGCTATTTGGGTAAGCTGCTTTGTGTTTGTACCACCTGCTCCAACACCAATGCATTTAACACGAGAATCCCGAAGCAAAGTTCCATAATTGGTGACATCTTGAGGGGAACGTTCACCCGTGAGAACCACAAGGTGCTGGGAGGCCTCAGCTAGACGTACCCCCGCCGATGGTTTCAACTCATTCTTAATAACAAAATCAATGGCATTTGCCAAATTTGGTGTTCTGCCCCCCATCAGACGAAGTCTTTTGATAGCTGAGAGAACAGCTTGCTTGTTGTTGTGTGAATTGAGAGAGAATTCTGATTTAACCCCATCTGCATACTGGACAACACCAACACGGACTTGGTCTGGTTGCACATTGAGTTGCTGGACGATGCTGAGGATGAAATCCCGAATATGAGCAATTCCGGATGTGCCTGTACTGTCTGAGCCATCAATGAGGAACAAAATGTCCCTTTTTCCAATGTCCAGTGTGCCTTCAGAAAACAGAAGTATGAGTGATGGTAAATTACAAAGGATCGATAGTTTTTCCATTTCTACAACTCCATATTGTTCTTGCTGAAAGATAAGCAAGACTATATTACCAATGTCTCACATTTATTACATTTATCACATATATCAAATAATACAATCTTACAGGCCTCCTTTCAACTAGAAGTCAAATATAAAGAGTGTATCTTACCTAAGTCCACTGTCGGAGGAACATAGTTACTGATATCAATGGTGGAGATTGATTTGACTGAAGCAAGGAGATCAGATTCCACTGCTGGAAATGACTGGAAATTGTCTACTGTGTAGACAAGTTCAGGTCTGAGGGAAATCTGTCTCAGTTCAGTAGGGTCCGCATTTCTAGACCCAATAGCAATAGGAGCAACCCGGTTCCTCTTAAGTTGGTCTGCTGCAGAGGATACATCATCTGTCGACTTGCCACCTGTAACTAGAATGAGGAACTGAGGCACACCATCTTCAATGCGGCTTCCAGCTGACCTCTGGTAGATGTTTCTGGAGACCCATTCAAGAGCACGGCCTGTGTTGAGGCGGTTTCCGCCTTTGCTCTTCAGTCTTGAAACTGCCTGACGCACTTCTTCTTTGGTGGAATATTCATTTAGGAGGAATTCTCGCTTTGGGTCATCACTGTATTGTACCACTGAAACTCGGACCTTATCTAATCCAACATCAAGTTTGTCAACAACTCTTCTTATCATTTCTCGGATTGCAGGGAACTCACTGCGCACAGCTGTTGTTCCATCAATTAGAAATACAACATCTCTCCTATCCATTCCTGGTGTTGGAGTGATGACTGCTCAAAGACAATGCAAGCACAGAATGATAATATGGTTACAAACAACATAATTTGTCATTCTCACAATTTAATTAAACAATATATAAATTAAGGGTATGGTTACCTTCATATGTTGGGAAGACAGGAGTCAGTCTGGAGATGTCATCATCTGACAGCTCAGTGAGAGAAGTGATTAGGTTTTCTTGGACAGTGTACAAACCAGGAAGGTCATCAACAGTGAAGGAAAATTCAGGTACATATGAAATAACCCTAAGCTCTGTAGGATTCACATCTCTGGTACCAATGCTAAAGGGAAGAACTCTTGATTGTTTGAGGGTAGAGGCTGGGCGGTTGATGTCATCCGTAGAAGGTCCGCTTGAGACAACAATAACAAACTGTGGTACACCTTCCTGCTTTCTGCTTCGACGTGCAGTAGTTAAAACATCCTCATTAACCAGTCGCAAGGCCTGACCCAGGTTGCGTTGTCTTCCTCCTCGCTTCCTCAGTCCTCGTACAGCATTCAGGACACCTTCTTTGGTTGTATGAGTGTTGAGGTACATGTCAACATGAGGAACATCACCATACTGGACCACAGCGATTTGAATCTTGTTCTCTCCCACATTGAGACTCTCCACAATCCTGCGGATAAACTCTTGGATGATAGGAAACTCATTTCCAACGCCATCAGATCCATCAACGAGGAAAACAATATCCTTACGGGGTCCCTGAGACTCAGCTAAATGAAAATGTAAAAAAAAAACAAAAAAAAACAGGAAAAGATAACGTCATCTTCATGATGTCATTTGGATTTTTTTTTTGTCATTTCTCATTCCTTATTAAACAATGTGAAAAGTAAAGAAGGTTCTGTTTTTTTTTTTTAGCATGGCTAAGAACTGCACATTTCTGTTTTTACTTCTATGAAAATATGTTGTTGATTTTTTCCAGTTCATGCTATGCTATGCTATGTTATGAGAGTGAGAAATTAAACTAGTATAAAGGAAATAGTAGATTGACATAAGTCATTTGAAGGAGTTAATGCAATTATTTCAACAGAAAAAGAGTGATGTAACATAAATTGAGATGGATTACAAACAGTGCCAATTTTTCGGAAAGCACGAAGAGCTTTTGCACAAGACTTTCCAAAACGGGTCAAGACAGTCAAACTAAATTTCAACGTAAAGTCCTTGGCTAAGAGAAGAGAGATTAATTTAAAAGTTATAAAGGACAAATTAGACGACTTAAGCGTCCCTTCTGGATAAAAGCGGTACTCTCTAATCTCAAAATATAAAATAAAATTAATAAAATTACTGCAGTTTTTCCTTCTAATAAGAGGTGAGTGCGTCGGGTCCTGCCCAAAACTGACTGTCTGCAAAACTCTGACTTCCAGCTGGCCGTTGAGCAACAGCTCACTCTGGGCAAGACAGGAAGAGTCCAATGACCCACACTCTAATAACAAGCATATTATCTATCCCAAGCCCTGCTGACTTTCAGGATCCAGAGCAATGACATGATTTTGTTTATTTTTTTTATAACTGCAATTTGTAATACAAAAGGATCCATTTAATAAATATGAGGAAACAAGGTAAACAATTGTAGTCTGTTAGTCTTCATATCTCTATTGTCTGCTGAAAAAACATTTGCACTGTGATATCAATATTTTAACAAAAACTAAGGCTATACTCATTGTGAATTCATGAACAGTGGTGACGAAGCTCTTTGTAGTGATATTTAATGCATTTGTTTTCAAATTACTTTCATGACTATGCATGTTGGCAAACAGCGTGACACAGCTAGCACAACACCCCCGTTAAATGCCGCAGAGACAATATTAAGCTTATTTAACTGATTTCAGAAGCTACAATGAAATGTTCTACTTGAAGATTAGTCATTACAGTAGAGGGATGCCACAGTAGTAGCATCAAAATTATAACCTTTTAGTATCAACGTTGTGGAGTTAATTCCATTGTTATTATAATTATTGCCCCAAGTGCAACATTGAGTTGCAATACACGTCACGACAGGAAAATAGAAGGCATTCCCAAAATGTCAGACAATAATTCTTTATAATTCAATGGATATAGATTTTCTACAAATTGTGGCTGATTGCTTTTTTTTTTTCTTTTTCAAATTATGATGTCATATGCACAACGTGCCAACTTTTGCGCATTCTCCAGGTCATCTCCAGTTTCAGGGAGCAACCTTGCAACATTTTTGAAGCCGACTTTGTCTGTACTTTGTCTTACTTTCTTGTAATGGGCACAATGAGTGTGGGCAGTAGTGTCATTACCCATCATTCTACTGTAACTCACATGACGCTTCAGAACCAGAATCAGCTAATTAGAACAAGCCAAGACACACCACGTAGGAAGCCGCAACATCACGCTTGGAATAATCTCTTTTTATAAAGATTAAAAGTCCATAAATTGAAAAAGAATAACACAATGGGATGATTGATTAAGAACCATATTTCAGGTCAGAGGCATCCTATCCTCTTTTTTTTTTTAATTCCGGGCTATAGGAAAATGAAGAGTTTTGTTTTTTTTCTTACAATACCACAGGTGACCACAAAACACCATGCCGTGAGAGCAAGGTAAACCTATCCAGGATTAAAATACATCCATGGATCGAAACAACAGGGATGGAGGAGAAAAAAAGGAAAAATTCAGAAGATCAAGGTAAGTATATAAATTCTTGAGAATAATTTGAGGAAATAAGGAAGGATGACAATTTCATGAATGTAAATGGTAAGCATAAACAGAATATTATGAAAATAATGAGGTGAGTGGCTGCTTCATTTTAGGATTTATTATTATTGTTATTATTATTACTATTAGTAGTAGTTGTAGTAGTATTATGACAAAATGGCCTAAGTTGTGCTACAGATGCGGAAAAACGTGACAGGAAGAGGAGGAGGACCTTCTTGGGTAAGTTTAACTCTCTTACCAGTAACTTTTGGTGGCATGCCAGCGACCCTCACTGTCAGTGTGCTCATGACAGAGGAGAGCTGTTCTTGCATATTGGGCAGCTCGGAGAACTCCGAAACCGATAGAGCATAACTGGGTTCGTAGGAGATCTTGCGCAGCTCAGATTTGTCAGAATTCTTTGAACCAATGCCAATTACAATGACACCCTGTTGTTTGAGAGCCAAGGCTGGGGTATCCACATTGTCAGAAGACCTTCCACTACTTAGCAGGACCAACATCTGTGGAACACCTACGCAGGCGCCTGCTGCCAGCAGAGTCTGTAAAGACGTTGTCTCTCACATATTGGAGCTTCCCGGTGTTGAGGGTTCTGCCTCCTTTGTGACTCAGCCCTCTGAGCGAATCCACAATTTGCTCTCTTGTGCTGTGTGTGTTGAGATAGAAATGGACCTCTGGGTCTCTGCTGTACTGCACCACAGCCACACGGTCTCGGTCGGGTCCCACACTGAGTCTCTGCACAGCCCTTTCAACGAAATCCCGCATGGCGGGGAATGCCCTCGATGTGCCTTCAGATCCATCCAGAAGGAACACAATGTCCTTTTTGGAAGTGTCAACTACATGAGCGAAAAGGTTGGGGTGAAAAAACAATCAACACTGTCCAAAACATGCAATCTGCTGGAGAAACCTTACAGATGCTATGCTAAAGTACGTGTTTTCAGTTCACTTGATATGGCCTGCATTTACTTGCAACCGGCAGTAAGGCTGACAGCTGACACTTTTAAATGCACAAGCAAGGCTACCAGAACTGACCTGCTGCCCTCCAAGGCGAACCTACCACCGGAGCTTCCTCCTGGGAACACTAACAGGGTCCCATTTGGTATTGCCTTTCAAACACCTTTGAACCTGTGACCCCTGGAACTCAGCTTAGAGCACAAGTTTTTCGTTATCTGTCATTAACCTTGGGTCCTTTATGAAAGCCCATTCAATCCAACAGCTTCGCCTTCTCGAATCCCATGCAATACCTTGGGATTGCCCCTTTGAACCTTCTTTAACAATGCCAATTACTGACCCTGGTTAGGCATAACTGGCCAAGTAAGCCTTAGATTTATGCAATTTCAGACTGAGGGCATGCGCCGGGTCAGGGTCCGGGCTTCCTTGAGTTTCACCTTGAATCAAACCAGTGAACGAATGGCAGCCATTTAAGAAACACCTTCGGCCTCATCCACCTTCTTAGAGCCAACTGAGTTCTTGCCAGGTTTCAAAACTTCAGGAAATTGGTCTTGACTCAGCCCCGCGACACTTTGTAAGTGTTTAAATGGTTCGGTATTTTGCCCGGACTGCCGGAAAGTTGCCTCCACGTGTGCAGGTTTAATTTCTGCATGGAACCAACCCACGTCACAAAGGGCCAAGGTCTGGCATTCAACTGCAAAGCTTCCAAATGACAAAACCTTTTTGAACGATAAGATCTGTAGTCCTGACAAGCCACATCTCAAATGCAGTTCCTGTGAAAGTTAAGAATCAAATACAAAGGGTCCGAAATGTCTTATTGCAGCCTTCAAGAAATGTTCTAAGTGCGAGCATTGGTCCGCCGCTACAAGCTCTGCCAAACTAGTCTGTGGACCCTGCATTTTCCTGCCGGCAAATCCGTCGGAAGACCATGTCCTTCAGTCAAGCTCCATGTCCATTATGCATTTGGCGGGTGCGTAGTCAAAGCCTCTGCAATTGGGAGAACCCCAAGCTTGGCAACCGTTGAAGTTCACCCTGTCAAACTGAACGCCGGTCCATGCATCCCTTCCCAGACCAACATCCATTCGTCCTTCCTCTCCTGGGAAGAACGAACAAGTTATTGATGGCCCACCTTTAAACCACCTCTCTACCTTGAAGTTACTGACTGTAATCATTGCATCATTAACTATCGCGTACTGCAGCACCTTCGTTCGTTTAATGTAATCATTGTGTGCTGCAGTGGACCTCTGGCATCCTGATCAGAGCTCCTGCATCTGCAGGGCGAACATTCCCTTGGCTGTGCAGATCCTCCAGCTCCAGATCGGAGACTTTATGAGTCGATGTAGATCCACTTACACAGCACTTTTGAAATCATTTGCAACCACATAGCTAAAGTCCCATTGGTCAACATCCAAGCCACACTTGCAGGCACCTTCGACACTTCAGACTGATTCACATTTGGAAGTTCCTTAGGCTTCCGTTTGGGACCTTTCTTTTAGCTTGGATCACAATGTCCATGTTTGGTGCATGGGTGCTCCTGCTCTGCCTACGAGCCTGGCAAGCCCATTGCTGGCGCTGGTTTCACATCCTGACTAAGAGTGATCTTCGTGACACAAACCGTCTGAGGAAACTGAGTTCTGCGAACCTCATAGATCAATGTCTGTGAAAACTGCACTCATTGTGACAGTTAATACACATTGTCAAACCTTGAGAACTCTTGATGCCAGACTCCACGGTTGTGAACCTGCTTCAATATGGCTGATCTGGCAACCTAGCGCACATGCGTCAGTATGATGAGCTTCACTGCTCTGCAGCACGTTGTCATGACGGGACCAACTAGTCTCAGCATCGAATAGGCTCAGCGCCTCAATGGTTCCCTGCAGAGAAACCAGTGCTTTGGAAGAATCGTTTTCAGTCTCGACTGAATCCATGGTCAGTCCGAACTTGAATCAGTGAAGTTGAAGCCTTCAAATTGAGATGGACTTTGGATTGCATGCTACAGTACACTTTCTTCTCACTCAGTGCTGGAAGCATCGACAGGGCTTATGTGCACAAGCTCAATCACTCCTTCTACACTGGACCAACAGTCTGGACACCTGAGCAGCGCTGTAGACTCCAATCTCGTCTTCCTGAGCCGCTTGGGCTTCCTTTTGACAGCCTCTTCAGGGATGCATTGCTGCTGCCCTCTAGAACCAATAGAAGCTCAGGATCCGACTGATGCATGTCCGATGCATGACGCTTGTGACATTCCCTGCAGTTCATGCCACTTGTCATTGTGACCTCACCATATCTACAGACACATGCTATGAGCACTTGCCATGCAGTAGAGTCAAAATCACATACTGCACTAACTCTGAGGATCTCTGGCCGGACCTGCCTTGCCATGGCAGAATGCATCTGACGATTTAGCACTGTATATCTCTGCATCTGTAACTAACACGTCTGCACCCTTCCAGTTTGCAGTCACAATACTATACCTAGCGATTGCCTTTGACAGTACTCAGTGCAGCGTGTCCTAGAGTGCACATACAGCTGTGACAGCTGAATGCTTGTGAAGTGCTCCTGTGAGTGTACTGAGCAACTGTTGGTGATACTGCAGTCTTTGACAGATCATCAATTGTCGATCGCTGACTAAGCGCCAGCTTATCTGTACGCAGGCTGATGGCATGTGTCACACAGCGTTGAACCATGCGTGACTTCGATAGCCTAACTATTAGCAGCCACTTGGACACTCCAGCAATCGCTGCAACTCAATGATGTAAACACTGCTCATACTATGGACGTGCTTCGAAGTCTTCAGTTTCTTGACAATGCGCATCTTACGTAGTGCCACGCTCGAGCAGTCTTGCAGCTGATGCTGCTAACTCTGTTGAGAATCTGGTCGAGATCAGAACTCAGGTCTCCTGCTGATCTCACTGACAGCTGGTCGGAAGCTCGATTCTGACGTCATTTGAGCATCAGAATGCGAACCAGGCAATGTCTCTGTAGCATCATGGACACCAGTTGTCTAATTCTAGACGCACAGCTGTGAAACGCGCCGCTAAAATACTACTGCACTCCCTCCGGATGCATGCTGGAGAGCCTGTTACAGTTCCTGCAGACGTGCTCAGTACTCTGACATAATTGCTGCATACTCCACATGCATCTAGTCGCCTTGCTCAGAGTAATCGCCTTTCTGTGTGCTGACACGCAACGAGTGCCTGACTAAGACCACCTCTTGAAGCTCGAACTGCATGCATATGGAACATGTACTAAAACTGCACAGAGCTTCGAGTTCTGGTGAGACAATCTACGCAAGCTGCTTTGCAAGCCTTCGTCTACAAGCATTCGAACGACAGCTCTGTTGCAACTGCAAGCAGTCCTTACATGGGACTCTGTGCAGGTCTGTGATGCTCGTACATGCATGCTCTGCCATGAGGCCGACTCAGACAGGCTTGACTTTGAGCACGAGCTCACATGCTTACGGTGTCACTCTGCACAGCTTTGACAGAACCTGACGATGCCTGTATCTGAGACTGAGACACTTCCAGTCTGCACACGGAACTGGGTCGTAACTTGCAGCTTCACGCATGCATCTGCTCATGAAGTTAACGGATGCCCTTGAGAGCAATCCTTGAAGCCTACGACCTGAGCACTCGACCACATGTATGCATCGGCAGCCTGTTGAGCAAGGCTGAACATTGACACACAGCAATCTGGTCTAGCGATTGCCATCCTTCATGCTTGGTCGTCTCAGCATGTCTAGATGCACTTTAGGAACATGAAATTGACTCTCAGTTGCATCGTACAGGCTGCTGTGCTCACGTGTTCAACCACTGCTATTGAAAGTCGCACTTGAAGCGACTAGTCCAGACCCGCGAAGTCTACCATGCCAGCCTCTCTGCCTGTGAATTCATACAGGCTGAGACAACGTCAGATCCTGCAACCTTCTAGAATGGCATCCATCTCAGTGAGAAAACTGCACGTGTCATCTGCTGAATACACTAAGTCTCTGTCAGCACTTGTCAGCTTATCTTAAAGCGACACGGTCTGTGCTGCAATCAGTGCTCACGCCCTCATTGGCGAATCACGGATGTTGATCATGTCTGATGCAGCCTACATGCCACTGGGCTCCTACAATCTGACTGACAGTGTGAACTATGGACCCATGAATGAAGCACCTTTGATGCCTTAAGTCACTACGATTGCATCAGTCCTGATTCATCAGATGTCTGAGCTTTGACAGCAACAACGATGCTAAGTCTTCGCATGCCAGATCTCAGATCTGTAAGTGCAATCGAAGCATTAGTTCGTTGATAGCTGGCCACTCAGCATTGCTGGAGCCAACTTACAGATGCTAGACGCTCGAGCTGCTATGCGCAGCTTAAGTCTCATCATGAGTTGAACTGCCTGCAGTCTGGACGTGAGCCAGCATGCTGTCTTGACAACATGGTCTGTGCTCAGGGACTCACAAACGTGCCCTACTGGGACACTAGCTGTAGCTGAACTGCAGACTTCTAATGATCGAAGGACATTGCGCACAGTCTGTCAGCATGCAATTGGAAACCTGAATCCCTATGAGACAGGTGTCCAGCATTCGAAACTGCTCTAGACTGCTGCTAGCAGCTAAGTTGCTAGCAAGAACGTTGTACGAGTCTCGCCTGAGACCAGACACTGTGCATCAAGTGCATCAGTGCGATCACCTGTGCCTCAGCACACTTGCAGCAAGGCTGTCTTCGGACATCGCTACGAAGTGCTCTCAGGTAACTTGATCGCTCAGCTGGCATCTCTAACGTGATCACCATTGTGTAGCCATCTTGAACGTGTTCAGCACTCGCAACATCTTCGCATGACTACAGAGTAGAGATCAGCATCTGTGCATTACTGCAAGCACGCTGTTCAAAGGCACTTGCACTACCAGAACTCGAAGGACCTGAATGCTGCAGATTCTCTAAGGTGACCACATGCAACTCAGTCGTGCATGACTGAGCGAGTCCTGTCAGCTCTGGTACCGTAAGACATATGTTCAGACTGACGGTTGCTCAGTGTAAGCTGACAGCAGCATTTGACAGTGCTTGCATCACTAGCCACTCTTGCAAGTGGCAAGCTGTCAACGAGAGACGTCCTACACTTTGGCAGCCTCAAGCTGCGATCCATGACATGATGTAGCGATGCTAGGAGGAATCTCGATCAATACCATTTTGACTGTTGAGATCCTGCTCTCAGCTTGAATGCCAAGCTGTAGACCCTTGTGATCACAAGCAGACGCTTCGTCAGAACACAGCTCTATGCCTCTGATGCTCTCGACATGCGAGGATGCTCCACTGCTGCAGGTCTCTCATACCTTTCTGAGCTTCCACTGTAGATCTCATGACTGTTAGGTGAGTGAAGACCTTGTTCAATTCTGAGACCTTAGCCGTCGTTGACCACTGTTGTTAGCCACTGCTATGCAGTCTGCAATAGCTGACATGCATCTTGACACGAGGTCAGCAGCCAGCATTCATGAACTGTCGCAAGTGCTATGACTCAGATGTTAACAGACACATCTCATGGAATGACTGGTTCCAGTTTGCAGCAAGTAACGACTGTCGAACTACTTAGCACTTGGAACATGCTGGGGCATCAGCAGCTGATCTGCATGAAAAGTCTGTTGAAGCACTGCATGGTAGACTAGCCAGTGTAACTGTTCTGGCTGCTTGCTGAATCGCTTGAAGGTCTGCACGTGCACTGCTATGCCTTAGCTAACAAGCCTGACCTGTTCACAACGTACATGACCTTGGCACTCGAGAACTGAGCGTTCAGCACGTGAGTCGTGACATGGCCTTGAGCACCACGATGATGCGTGCATCAGTGCCTCAGTCCTGAACAGAATCGCATGACTCAGGTAATGAAATGCTGTCATATGAACTGCTGCATACGTCTCACGATCTGACAGCTCATTCAAATTCCAGTCAATCCTCTGATGCTGCACTTCGAGACTAGCAGTTCTAACAGCACCAGTAGTGACATCCCTTGCTACTGTCACTGCGAAGCTCATTGCTAACGGATTGGAGCATACGCTGCAGTTGTCAGGCATAGCACGTCTGCACAGTGTTGGTGCAAGCCACGCATGACATTTGGACTGCAAGCTCAGTGTTACGCGATCTTGCAACCATCTTCTCAGTGAACAGTGGTGATCCCATGGAGACTGCACTGGACAACATCTGGCACTTTTGGGCACAGTCATGGATCCACTCTTTGAATCCCATCTCAACGTACCTTTATCGTGTCAGCCCATGTCCCTCAGAACCTAATGCACTCTGTGCTTAATGACCTGGCTGTGCAATACGAGCTCTCAGGTAGACGCTCCTTCCAAGCTCTACAAACACTATGTGCATACATTCTAAGCTACAGCTGTCAGGGCCATTTAAATTGCATTCAATAGCAATGCCTTTAAGTGTGTCTCAGCAATGCACTCGTGAGTGACACTCGAGAACTGCAGTCATACGTTAATGCTATCCTTGAACTACCTCAGTTACTGTTCACTGATACGTGCAAACCAGTTCTTGCAGACTTCTTAAGCACATCAGCAGCCATCTAGCTACGCTGACAGAGATCGCATTGTCATTTGAGTACTCGTCTTTGAGGTAAGCATCGTGCAGACACTGTCGCAGCTTGCTACGTGCTCATTGCAGACAGCTCTGGGCTCAGTCGCAACCTCTGCACAGTTGTCATGCAGCAAGCCACTTGAGATCCCTTGGTGTTGGCTCTTGTACCTGACCTGCTCATCAACAGCTGTCTGTCTTGCAGCTTGGAAGATGGCCAATCATCACTGCTTGCAAGACACTGCATCGCTGGCAGAGCTTGCACAGTTCTTGCCCTGAACTGCGAACCGTGCATCGTCAGCTGTCAACTTGCTCAGACTTTACAGACATTGGTGAACATGCCTATGCTGACAACACTATGCTGCTTGGAAGTGAACATGCTGAAACGTCTGGTACATTGGCTCTGACATGGCTTGCACAACTGAGCTCGAGCAACGTCAGTGTACGTAAGTGCACTATGCAAACTCGTGACAGCATTGATCCTTTTGAATGCACTAGAGACAAAAATTCGTAATACATGCCGTGTCAGTGCAAGACACCATGCTACTTGTTTGTGCTCTCACACATGCTTTCTACGTGCACACACTAGCTGACAGCGGTAAGACCTGTCGACATGTCACTGAGCTCAGTGTTGCGACAGACTGATCCAGAGCATAACGTTCAGAGATTCTGCATCGCTTGATCAGAGCTCTGACCAACTGCTAGATCGTAGTCCAGCTCTTGAAGAAAGACTTCCAGAGCGCAACAAGCAGTCTTAGTCGCTTGCTCTGCCTGTCCTACTAGCCTACTAGCTGCTCACAGCTGCACTTCATCTGCTGCAGCATACCAGCTCAGTCTGACTCAGCTTTGTACAGAGTTTACATGATCTTCGTCTGAATCTGTTGAGACATCGCAATGTACACTTGACTGCATCTTGCTGTCCCTGGACTAGACATGGTTCACATGTTGAGTTCTCTGCCACTCTCTGAATCAAACGAGACATTGGGAATAGCGCATAAGCTGCACATTCACAAAGCCTCTTGACCTGGTCCATTAACATCGATTCACCAGTGATTTGACAGCAAGGTGCCCCTGTTAACCATGCACAGACTTTGGCAGTAGCCATGATGCAAGGATGCTCTATGGGCCATCATGCGCCACTCTGATAGGACGTCTCAGTGCATTGTACAATTCTCTATTGAGCTCTGTATGAAGCTGTTCTGCCACTGTTCAGTGACTAGCTCTAGCTATCGACAACTTGCGGGACTATGCAGCATAGTCATGAAATTCGAGCTCATGGTCACACTTGAAGCTGGCTCAGTCGCATCCATTGTGACAGCCTGCATGCTGCTCCACATTGCTTGACGAGCTCCTAGTAGCAACAGATCCTGTGACAGTCCACCTCGAGTTCGACCGTGCACATTCACATCTGGCGATGCTGATGCTGCACCTCAGACTCACTTTAGTCCAACGTGTGGTCAACATGATCTCTGATACTTCAATGCCTGGGCACACGCTACATACACTGTCTACCTATGGCACTCATGACACTTATGAACGCGCTTACAGCGACAAGTTGATGCACACGCTGAACAGCATATCTGCGAGCACTCCTAGTGGATAAGCACAGTCAGACTAGTGTAATCCTACAGAGCCGTATCACTGAAGATGTCGTGCTGAATGCACTTGAGCTGCAGTAGATGAACTGCGCATAACTGTGCAAAGTCGGTTAGACTTAGACCTTCGTTCAGCAAGTCGACTTGCATCCAGGACCACTATCATCTAGAAGACACACTATGCAGGTGGCACATCGGCAAGCCTGGCAAGCTTGATACAGTATGACGTGACCTGTTGCGTTGCTAGCGGATCCGCTGAACAGGACTCTCGACGTCACTCACTGCTGACAGCTTAGTAAACTCTGACATGCTTTGACTCGGAACTGCGGAGTCATCATAGTGCACTCGCTTTACAGACTTTTTGTGGTATGCACTTGCAGGCCTCGCGTCCAAGCTGTCAAGAGAGGCCTTCTAGCACTGATCATCTACGTGACCCTGTACGCTAGCACTCTGCAGCTGGCATAGATCCTTAACAGTCATGAGCATGCTAGTTCTTCGACTTGCACATGACATGTTCAGCCTGTTAAGCCACTGCAGGATTCATGATCGACCTCGTTGCAAGCACTGGAGCATTCCTAGACTGCAGTCGTAGAGATCTTGACTTGCATGTACAAGCTCCTGTTCTTGAGCATGTCATATGGCATGACACCATCTGCAGCCGGTCTCAGACACTGCTTAGCTGTGCAACGACCTTAGCAGATTCGCACATAAGTTTGCATGCCAATTGCACACAAGTCTTGGGTCTCGATGCCTTGTGACCAGCCACTGCGACCACATTTGTCTACGTCTTGCGTGGTGTCTCCAGTTGATCAGATCCTCTCTGATACTGCAGACCCATCCAGAGTCTTGTGAGTCTGACACTGGACACATGCTCTGGTTGAGATCCATGGAATGCTCACTATGACCATCAGACTAGTGACAACTGTCTTTTGAGCTACTGACAGTGTGAAAGACCTGCACTTCTTGTCCAACCCAGCAATCGCTGAACCTTTACAGATGCAAGTCAAGTAGCTGTCGGTTTGTCCATAGCCTGTATGCGTCTGAGGCAAGTACTTGACGTAGCACTGACGCAGTCTGTGTAAGCCGCAAGTCCCTGGTCGACAGCCTAATTCAGCAGAGTATGCAGCTCAATCACGAACGCTGCATTCTGAACACGAGCAAGCTGCATGCATGGCATTGAATCACATGTCATCACGTCAAGACTAATGCATCTGGCTAGATCATGACAGCTTGAGAGCAGTTGGTCCAGTTAAGCTGATTCCTAGACTGCTCCAGGTCAGTCACATGACATTCGGAGACTGAATCGCTGTTGACTGGCTACTGCACGAGTGCCATCGGACTGATCGCTGCAACGCTTGACAGGCCTGCAGAATCCTCGAGGCTGCTCTTCCTGACGCCTTACGCATGTCAGGACATCCGCTTTGTCAGATAGGCGAACGGTGCTCGGCTGCACTGCCCTCGCTCCACCGGAGCACAGCTTTGATCACTTCGGACGCGGTCTCAGGTTAATCAGCTGTCAAGCGCAACATTCTTTGCATAACTCCACTGAACATCTATGATCTAGATCACTGCTACACTTGTGGCTGAATCATCATGTAACAAATCTCATCGTGAATAAATCCAGCCTTCATCTCATCCATCTGTGAATCAATCTTGCAATCAATATAACATAGCTTTGACTCAGCTCATTTAATTCATTGAATTCTTTCGAATTCTATTATCACTACTTTCAATTTTCTACATTTTCAAGAAATAATCAATAATAAATTAAATAAATTTTCTAATCATTCAACAATTATCAAATTTCTTTAATACATTGTTAATCATTATTACAAATAGTTTAAGCATATATATACTATATTTAAATGTTCTCTACTAATCTTTCAGATTTTCTTTCATCTTAGTTAAGTCAGTATAGGACCTTGTCCCTTCAGTTTAACAAATGCTCATTCTCTTACCAGTGACTGTTGGTGGTATGGCAGTGGCCCTCGCTGGCCAGTGTGCTCATGACAGAGGAGAGCTGTTCTTGCATATTGGGCAGCTCGGAGAACTCAAACCGATAGAGCATAACTGGGTTCGTGAGGAGATCTTATGCAGCTCAGATTTATCAGAATTCTTTGAACCAATGCCAATTACAATGACACCCTGTTGTTTGAGAGCCAAAGGCTGGGGTATCCACATTGTCAGAAGACCTTCCACTACTTAGCAGGACCAACATCAGTGGAACACTCGCAGGCGCCTGCTGCCAGCATAGAGTCTGTAAAAGACGCTGTCTCTCACATATTGGAGAGCTTCCCGGTGTTGAGGGTTCTGCCTCCTTTGTGACTCAGCCCTCTGAGCGAATCCACAATTTGCTCTCTTGTGCTGTGTGTGTTGAGATAGAAATGGACCTCTGGGTCTCTGCTGTACTGCACCACAGCCACACGGGTCTCGGTCGGGTCCCACACTGAGTCTCTGCACAGCCCTTTCAACGAAAATCTCAAGATGGCGGAATGCCCTCGATGTGCCTTCAGATCCATCCAGAAGGAACACAATGTCCTTTTTGAAGTGTCAACTACATGAGCTAAAAGGTTGGGGTGAAAAATCAATCAATCACTGTCCAAAAACATGCAATCTGCTGGAGAAACCTTACAGATGCTATGCTAAAAGCACGTGTTTTCAGTTCACTGATATGGCCTGCATTTACTTGCAACCGGCAGTTAGGCTGACAGCTGACACTTTTAAATGCACAAGCAAGGCTACACACCTATCGCAGCTAAACAGTGTCGTGGTATGTGGCAAGAACTGAACTAAAGCAGGCTGTGTTTTGAACGTACCAGCAGCAGTTGGTTCTTCCGGCTGGTAGCATCCACAACCACAGTCTCTACGGAAGACTGAAGTTGTTGCTGGACACTGGGAAGCCTAGTGAAATCAGAAACTGACAGAGCATATTTGGGATCGGTTGAAATCTGCTGCAGTTCACGCTTTGTCAGAGCTCCTGCCCAATTGTAAAGATCGAGATCCCCAGCTGTTTGAGAGCAGAGGCCGGTAAGGCCAACGCTGTCAAAAGACCTGCGCCCGCTCCAGCAATACGAGGATCTGCGGCACCCCTTCCTGGCGCCTGCTTCCTGCAGAGGCCGTGAACACATTATCCTCACGTGCTGGAGAGCGCCACCGGTCCTCAGGGCATTCCACCTTTTGGCCTCAAGCCTCTCACAGCATTTAGGATCTCGCCTTTTGTCGTGTAAGTGTTCAGGAAGAACTGAATGGATGCATCTCTGCTGTACTGAACCACTGAGACACGGTCTCTGTTGTCATCCACGTTGAGTGTCTCTACCACTCTTTTGAACAAAGTCTCGTATAGCGGGAATCCATTTATAGTAGAATCAGACCCATCCAACAAGAACACAACATCCTTTCCTGGTGCCTTCCTCTCCACTGGGGAAATGCAATCGAAACAAGACACATTTAGGTTGATTTGGCCCACCCATGTTAACAAAGGCACACCTTTCTGTGTAAGCACTACAATACTACATGATTTCCTTTGGCTAACGACACTTAATGCTAGTCGCGCTTTTGCGAGGGACCTTGTCCCTTCAGTTTAACAAATGCTCATTCTCTTACCAGTGACTGTTGGTGGCATGGCAGGGCCCTCGCTGCCAGTGTGCTCATGACAGAGGAGAGCTGTTCTTGCATATTGGGCAGCTCGGAGAACTCCGAAACCGATAGAGCATAACTGGGTTCGTAGGAGATCTTGCGCAGCTCAGATTTGTCAAATTCTTTGAACCAATGCCAATTACAATGACACCCCTGTTGTTTGAGAGCCAAGGCTGGGTATCCACATTGTCAGAAGACCTTCCACTACTTAGCAGGACCAACATCTGTGGAACACTCGCAGGCGCCTGCTGCCAGCAGAGTCTGTAAAGACGTTGTCTCACATATTGGAGAGCTTCCCGGGTGTTGAGGGTTCTGCCTCCTTGTGACTCAGCCCTCTGAGCGAATCCACAATTTGCTCTCTTGTGCTGTGTGTGTGAGATAGAAATGGACCTCTGGGTCTCTGCTGTACTGCACCACAGCCACACGGTCTCGGTCGGGTCCCACACTGAGTCTCTGCACAGCCCTTTCAACGAAAATCCCGCATGGCGGGAATGCCCTCGATGTGCCTTCAGATCCATCCAGAAGGAACACAATGTCCTTTTTGGAAGTGTCAACTACATGAGCGAAAAGGTTGGGGTGAAAAAACAATCAACACTGTCCAAAACATGCAATCTGCTGGAGAAACCTTACAGATGCTATGCTAAAGCACGTGTTTCAGTTCACTTGATATGGCCTGCATTTACTTGCAACCGCAGTAAGGCTGACAGCTGACACTTTTAAATGCACAAGCAAGGCTACACACCTATCGCAGCTAAACAGTGTCGTGCATGTGGCAAGAACTGAACTAAAGCAGGCTGTGTTTTGAACGCATTCAGCAGCAGTTGGTTCTTCTTCCGTGGCATCCACAACCACAGTCTCTACGGAAGACTGAAGTTGCTGCTGGACACTGGGAAGCTCAGTGAAATCAGAAACTGACAGAGCATATTTGGGATCGGTTGAAATCTGCTGCAGTTCACGCTTGTCAGAGCTCCTGCTTCCAATTGTAAAGATCGAGATCCCCAGCTGTTTGAGAGCAGAGGCGGTCGCGCCAACGCTGTCAAAAGACCTTGCGCCCGCTCAGCAATACGAGGATCTGCGGTACCCCTCCTGGCGCCTGCTTCCTGCAGAGGCCGTGAACACATTATCCCTCACGTGCTGAGAGCGCCACCGGTCCTCAGGGGCATTCCACCTTTTGGCCTCAAGCCTCTCACAGCATTTAGGATCTCGCCTTTTGTCGTGTAAGTGTTCAGGAAGAACTGAACGGATGCATCTCTGCTGTACTGAACCACTGAGACACGGTCTCTGTTGTCATCCACGTTGAGTGTCTCTACCACTCTTTGAACAAAGTCTCGCATAGCAGGGGAATCCATTTATAGTAGAATCAGACCCATCCAACAAGAACACAAACATCCTTTCCTGGTGCCTTCCTCTCCACTGGGAAATGCAATCGAAACAAGACACATTTAGGTTGATTTGGCCCACCCATGTTAACAAAGGCACACCTTTCTGTGTAAGCACTACAATACTACATGATTTCCTTTGGCTAACGTACACTTAATGCTAGTCGCGTTTGCGAGGACCTTGTCCCTTCAGTTTAACAAATGCTCATTCTCTACCAGTGACTGTTGGTGGCATGGCAGTGGCCCTCGCTGCCAGTGTGCTCATGACAGAGGAGAGCTGTTCTTGCATATTGGGCAGCTCGGAGAACTCCGAAACCGATAGAGCATAACTGGGTCTGTAGGGAGATCTTATGCAGCTCAGATTTGTCAGAATTCTTTGAACCAATGCCAATTACAATGACACCCTGTTGTTTGAGAGCCAAGGCTGGGGTATCCACATTGTCAGAAGACCTTCCACTACTTAGCAGGACCAACATCTGTGGAACACCTACAGGCGCCTGCTGCCAGCAGAGTCTGTAAAGACGTTGTCTCTCACATATTGGAGAGCTTCCCGGTGTTGAGGGTTCTGCCTCCCTTTGTGACTCCAGCCCTCTGAGCGAATCCACAATTTGCTCTCTTGTGCTGTGTGTGTTGAGATAGAAATGGACCTCTGGGTCTCTGCTGTACTGCACCACAGCCACACGGTCTCGGTCGGGTCCCACACTGAGTCTCTGCACAGCCCTTTCAACGAAATCCCGCATGGCGGGAATGCCCTCGATGTGCCTTCAGATCCATCCAGAAGGAACACAATGTCCTTTTGGAAGTGTCAACTACATGAGCGAAAAGGTTGGGGTGAAAAAACAATCAACACTGTCCAAAACATGCAATCTGCTGGAGAAACCTTACAGATGCTATGCTAAAGTACGTGTTTTCAGTTCACTTGATATGGCCTGCATTTACTTGCAACCGGCAGTAAGGCTGACAGCTGACACTTTTAAATGCACAAGCAAGGCTACACACCTATCGCAGCTAAACAGTGTCGTGCATGTGGCAAGAACTGAACTAAAGCAGGCTGTGTTTTGAACGTACCAGCAGCAGTTGGTTCTTCCGCCGTGGCATCCACAACCACAGTCTCTACGGAAGACTGAAGTTGCTGCTGGACACTGGGAAGCTCAGTGAAATCAGAAACTGACAGAGCATATTTGGGATCGGTTGAAATCTGCTGCAGTTCACGCTTGTCAGAGCTCCTGCTTCCAATTGTAAAGATCGAGATCCCCAGCTGTTTGAGAGCAGAGGCCGCAAGCGCCAACGCTGTCAAAAGACCTTGCGCCGCTCAGCAATACGAGGATCTGCGGTACCCCTTCCTGGCGCCTGCTTCCTGCAGAGGCCGTGAACACATTATCCCTCACGTGCTGGAGAGCGCCACCGGTCCTCAGGGGCATTCCACCTTTTGGCCTCAAGCCTCTCACAGCATTTAGGATCTCGCCTTTTGTCGTGTAAGTGTTCAGGAAGAACTGAATGGCTGCATCTCTGCTGTACTGAACCACTGAGACACGGTCTCTGTTGTCATCCACGCTGAGTGTCTCTACCACTCTTTGAACAAAGTCTTGCATAGCGGGGAATCCATTTCTGGCAGAATCAGACCCATCCAACAAGAACACAACATCCTTTCCTGGTGCCTTCCTCTCCACTAGGGAAATGCAATCGAAACAAGACACGTTTAGGTTGATTTGGCCCACCCATGTTAACAAAGCCACACCTTTCTGTGTAAGCACTACAATACTACATGATTTCCTTTGGCTAACGTACACTTAATGCTAGTCGCGTTTGCGAGGGACCTTGTCCCTTCAGTTTAACAAATGCTCATTCTCTTACCAGTGACTGTTGGTGGCATGGCAGTGGCCCTCGCTGCCAGTGTGCTCATGACAGAGGAGAGCTGTTCTTGCATATTGGGCAGCTCGGAGAACTCCGAAACAGATAGAGCATAACTGGGTTCGTAGGAGATCTTGCGCAGCTCAGATTTGTCAGAATTCTTTGAACCAATGCCAATTACAATGACACCCTGTTGTTTGAGAGCCAAGGCTGGGGTATCCACATTGTCAGAAGACCTTCCACTACTTAGCAGGACCAACATCTGTGGAACACCTCGCAGGCGCCTGCTGCCAGCAGAGTCTGTAAAGACGTTGTCTCTCACATATTGGAGAGCTTCCCCGGTGTTGAGGGTTCTGCCTCCTTTGTGACTCAGCCCCCTGAGCGAATCCACAATTTGCTCTCTTGTGCTGTGTGTGTTGAGATAGAAATGGACCTCTGGGTCTCTGCTGTACTGCACCACAGCCACACGGTCTCGGTCGGGTCCCACACTGAGTCTCTGCACAGCCCTTTCAACGAAATCCCGCATGGCGGGGAATGCCCTCGATGTGCCTTCAGATCCATCCAGAAGGAACACAATGTCCTTTTTGGAAGTGTCAACTACATGAGCGAAAAGGTTGGGGTGAAAAAACAATCAACACTGTCCAAAACATGCAATCTGCTGGAGAAACCTTACAGATGCTATGCTAAAGTAATGTTTTCAGTTCACTTGATATGGCCTGCATTTACTTTGCAACCGGCAGTTAGGCTGACAGCTGACACTTTTAAATGCACAAGCAAGGCTACACACCTATCGCAGCTAAACAGTGTCGTGCATGTGGCAAGAACTGAACTAAAGCAGGCTGTGTTTTGAACGTACAGCAGCAGTTGGTTCTTCCGCCGTGGCATCCACAACCACAGTCTCTACGGAAGACTGAAGTTGCTGCTGGACACTGGGAAGCTCAGTGAAATCAGAAACTGACAGAGCATATTTGGGATCGGTTGAAATCTGCTGCAGTTCACGCTTGTCAGAGCTCCTGCTTCCAATTGTAAAGATCGAGATCCCCAGCTGTTTGAGAGCAGAGGCCGGTGCGTCAACGCTGTCAAAAGACCTTGCGCCGCTCAGCAATACGAGGATCTGCGGTACCCCTTCCTGGCGCCTGCTTCCTGCAGAGGCCGTGAACACATTATCCCTCACACGTGCTGGAGAGCGCCACCGGTCCTCAGGGCATTCCACCTTTTGGCCTCAAGCCTCTCACAGCATTTAGGATCTCGCTTTTGTCGTGTAAGTGTTCAGGAAGAACTGAATGGATGCATCTCTGCTGTACTGAACCACTGAGACACGGTCTCTGTTGTCATCCACGTTGAGTGTCTCTACCACTCTTTGAACAAAGTCTCGCATAGCTGGAATCCATTTATAGTAGAATCAGACCCATCCAACAAGAACACAACATCCTTTCCTGGTGCCTTCCTCTCCACTGGGAAATGCAATCGAAACAAGACACATTTAGGTTGATTTGGCCACCCATATTAACAAAGGCACACCTTTCTGTGTAAGCACTACAATACTACATGATTTCCTTTGGCTAACGTACACTTAATGCTAGTCGCGTTTATGCGAGGACCTTGTCCTTCAGTTTAACAAATGCTCATTCTCTTACCAGTGACTGTTGGTGGCATGGCAGTGGCCCCTCGCTGCCAGTGTGCTCATGACAGAGGAGAGCTGTTCTTGCATATTGGGCAGCTCGGAGAACTCCGAAACCGATAGAGCATAACTGGGTTCGTAGGAGATCTTGCAGCAGCTCAGATTTGTCAGAATTCTTTGAACCAATGCCAATTACAATGACACCCTGTTGTTTGAGAGCCAAGGCTGGGGTATCCACATTGTCAGAAGACCTTCCACTACTTAGCAGGACCAACATCTGTGGAACACCTACAGGCGTCTGCTGCCAGCAGAGTCTGTAAAGACGTTGTCTCTCACATATTGGAGAGCTTCCCCGGTGTTGAGGGTTCTGCCTCCTTTGTGACTCAGCCCTCTGAGCGAATCCACAATTTGCTCTCTTGTGCTGTGTGTGTTGAGATAGAAATGGACCTCTGGGTCTCTGCTGTACTGCACCACAGCCACACGGTCTCGGTCGGGTCCCACACTGAGTCTCTGCACAGCCCTTTCAACGAAATCCCGCATGGCGGGGAATGCCCTCGATGTGCCTTCAGATCCATCCAGAAGGAACACAATGTCCTTTTTGGAAGTGTCAACTACATGAGCGAAAAGGTTGGGGTGAAAAACAATCAACACTGTCCAAAACATGCAATCTGCTGGAGAAACCTTACAGATGCTATGCTAAAATGCACGTGTTTTCAGTTCACTTGATATGGCCTGCATTTACTTGCAACCGGCAGTTAGGCTGACAGCTGACACTTTTAAATGCACAAGCAAGGCTACACACCTATCGCAGCTAAACAGTGTCGTGCATGTGGCAAGAACTGAACTAAAGCAGGCTGTGTTTTGAACGTTACCAGCAGCAGTTGGTTCTTCCGCCGTGGCATCCACAACCACAGTCTCTACGGAAGACTGAAGTTGCTGCTGGACACTGGGAAGCTCAGTGAAATCAGAAACTGACAGAGCATATTTGGGATCGGTTGAAATCTGCTGCAGTTCACGCTTGTCAGAGCTCCTGCTTCCAATTGTAAAGATCGAGATCCCCAGCTGTTTGAGAGCAGAGGCCGGTGCGTCAACGCTGTCAAAGACCTTCGCCCGCTCAGCAATCCGAGGATCTGCGGTGCCCCTTCCTGGCGCCTGCTTCCTGCAGAGGCCGTGAACATTATCCCTCACGTGCTGGAGAGCGCCACGGTCCTCAGGGCATTCCACCTTTGGCCTCAAGCCTCTCACAGCATTTAGGATCTCGCCTTTTGTCGTGTAAGTGTTCAGGAAGAACTGAATGGATGCATCTCTGCTGTACTGAACCACTGAGACACGGTCTCTGTTGTCATCCACGTTGAGTGTCTCTACCACTCTTTGAACAAAGTCTCGCATAGCGGGAATCCATTTATAGTAGAATCAGACCCATCCAACAAGAACACAACATCCTTTCCTGGTGCCTTCCTCTCCACTGGGGAAATGCAATCGAAACAAGACACATTTAGGTTGATTTGGCCCACCCATGTTAACAAAGGCACACCTTTCTGTGTAAGCACTACAATACTACATGATTTCCTTTGGCTAACGTACACTTAATGCTAGTCGCGTTTGCGAGGGACCTTGTCCCTTCAGTTTAACAAATGCTCATTCTCTTACCAGTGACTGTTGGTGGCATGGCAGTGGCCCTCGCTGCCAGTGTGCTCATGACAGAGGAGAGCTGTTCTTGCATATTGGGCAGCTCGGAGAACTCCGAAACCGATAGAGCATAACTGGGTTCGTGGGAGATCTTCACGCAGCTCAGATTTGTCAAATTCTTTGAACCAATGCCAATTACAATGACACCCTGTTGTTTGAGAGCCAAGGCTGGGGTATCCACATTGTCAGAAGACCTTCCACTACTTAGCAGGACCAACATCTGTGGAACACCTCGCAGGCGTCTGCTGCCAGCAGAGTCTGTAAAGACGTTGTCTCTCACATATTGGAGAGCTTCCCCGGTGTTGAGGGTTCTGCCTCCTTTGTGACTCAGCCCTCTGAGCGAATCCACAATTTGCTCTCTTGTGCTGTGTGTGTTGAGATAGAAATGGACCTCTGGGTCTCTGCTGTACTGCACCACAGCCACACGGTCTTGGTCGGGTCCCACACTGAGTCTCTGCACAGCCCTTTCAACGAAATCCCGCATGGCGGGGAATGCCCTCGATGTGCCTTCAGATCCATCCAGAAGGAACACAATGTCCTTTTTGGAAGTGTCAACTACATGAGCGAAAAGGTTGGGGTGAAAAAACAATCAACACTGTCCAAAACATGCAATCTGCTGGAGAAACCTTACAGATGCTATGCTAAAGTACGTGTTTTCAGTTCACTTGATATGGCCTGCATTTACTTGCAACCGGCAGTTAAGGCTGACAGCTGACACTTTTAAATGCACAAGCAAGGCTACACACCTATCGCAGCTAAACAGTGTCGTGCATGTGGCAAGAACTGAACTAAAGCAGGCTGTGTTTTGAGCATTACCAGCAGCAGTTGGTTCTTCCGCCGTGGCATCCACAACCACAGTCTCTACAGGAAGACTGAAGTTGCTGCTGGACACTGGGAAGCTCAGTGAAATCAGAAACTGACAGAGCATATTTGGGATCGGTTGAAATCTGCTGCAGTTCACGCTTGTCAGAGCTCCTGCTTCCAATTGTAAAGATCGAGATCCCCAGCTGTTTGAGAGCAGAGGCGGTGCGTCAACGCTGTCAAAAGACCTTGCGCCGCTCAGCAATACGAGGATCTGCGGGACCCTTCCTGGCGCCTGCTTCCTGCAGAGGCCGTGAACACATTATCCCTCACGTGCTGGAGAGCGCCACCGGTCCTCAGGGGCATTCCACCTTTTGGCCTCAAGCCTCTCACAGCATTTAGGATCTCGCCTTTTGTCGTGTAAGTGTTCAGGAAGAACTGAGCGGATGCATCTCTGCTGTACTGAACCACTGAGACACGGTCTTTGTTGTCATCCACGTTGAGTGTCTCTACCACTCTTTGAACAAAGTCTCGCATAGCGGGAATCCATTTATAGTAGAATCAGACCCATCCAACAAGAACACAACATCCTTTCCTGGTGCCTTCCTCTCCACTGGGGAAATGCAATCGAAACAAGACACATTTAGGTTGATTTGGCCCACCCATGTTAACAAAGGCACACCTTTCTGTGTAAACACTACAATACTACATGATTTCCTTTGGCTAACGTTACACTTAATGCTAGTCGCGTTTGCGGGACCTTGTCCCTTCAGTTTAACAAATGCTCATTCTCTTACCAGTGACTGTTGGTGGCATGGCAGTGGCCCTCGCTGCCAGTGTGCTCATGACAGAGGAGAGCTGTTCTTGCATATTGGGCAGCTCGGAGAACTCCGAAACCGATAGAGCATAACTGGGTTCGTAGGAGATCTTGCGCAGCTCAGATTTGTCAAATTCTTTGAACCAATGCCAATTACAATGACACCCTGTTGTTTGAGAGCCAAGGCTGGGGTATCCACATTGTCAGAAGACCTTCCACTACTTAGCAGGACCAACATCTGTGGAACACCTCGCAGGCGTCTGCTGCCAGCAGAGTCTGTAAAGACGTTGTCTCTCACATATTGGAGAGCTTCCCCGGTGTTGAGGGTTCTGCCTCCTTTGTGACTCAGCCCTCTGAGCGAATCCACAATTTGCTCTCTTGTGCTGTGTGTGTTGAGATAGAAATGGACCTCTGGGTCTCTGCTGTACTGCACCACAGCCACACGGTCTCGGTCGGGTCCCACACTGAGTCTCTGCACAGCCCTTTCAACGAAATCCCGCATGGCGGGGAATGCCCTCGATGTGCCTTCAGATCCATCCAGAAGGAACACAATGTCCTTTTTGGAAGTGTCAACTACATGAGCGAAAAGGTTGGGGTGAAAAACAATCAACACTGTCCAAAACATGCAATCTGCTGGAGAAACCTTACAGATGCTATGCTAAAGTACGTGTTTTCAGTTCACTTGATATGGCCTGCATTTACTTGCAACCGGCAGTTAGGCTGACAGCTGACACTTTTAAATGCACAAGCAAGGCTACACACCTATCGCAGCTAAACAGTGTCGTGCATGTGGCAAGAACTGAACTAAAGCAGGCTGTGTTTTGAACGTACCAGCAGCAGTTGGTTCTTCCGCCGTGGCATCCACAACCACAGTCTCTACGGAAGACTGAAGTTGCTGCTGGACACTGGGAAGCTCAGTGAAATCAGAAACTGACAGAGCATATTTGGGATCGGTTGAAATCTGCTGCAGTTCACGCTTGTCAGAGCTCCTGCTTCCAATTGTAAAGATCGAGATCCCAGCTGTTTGAGAGCAGAGGCCGGTGCGTCAACGCTGTCAAAAGACCTTGCGCCCGCTCAGCAATACGAGGATCTGCGGTACCCCTTCCTGGCGCCTGCTTCCTGCAGAGGCCGTGAACACATTATCCCTCACGTGCTGGAGAGCGCCACCGGTCCTCAGGGGCATTCCACCTTTTGGCCTCAAGCCTCTCACAGCATTTAGGATCTCGCCTTTTGTCGTGTAAGTGTTCAGGAAGAACTGAATGGATGCATCTCTGCTGTACTGAACCACTGAGACACGGTCTCTGTTGTCATCCACGTTGAGTGTCTCTACCACTCTTTGAACAAAGTCTCGCATAGCGGGGAATCCATTTATAGTAGAATCAGACCCATCCAACAAGAACACAACATCCTTTCCTGGTGCCTTCCTCTCCACTGGGGAAATGCAATCGAAACAAGACACATTTAGGTTGATTTGGCCCACCCATGTTAACAAAGGCACACCTTTCTGTGTAAGCACTACAATACTACATGATTTCCTTTGGCTAACGTACACTTAATGCTAGTCGCGTTTATGAGGACCTTGTCCTTCAGTTTAACAAATGCTCATTCTCTTACCAGTGACTGTTGGTGGCATGGCAGTGGCCCTCGCTGCCAGTGTGCTCATGACAGAGGAGAGCTGTTCTTGCATATTGGGCAGCTCGGAGAACTCCGAAACCGATAGAGCATAACTGGGTTCGTAGGAGATCTTGCGCAGCTCAGATTTGTCAGAATTCTTTGAACCAATGCCAATTACAATGACACCCTGTTGTTTGAGAGCCAAGGCTGGGGTATCCACATTGTCAGAAGACCTTCCACTACTTAGCAGGACCAACATCTGTGGAACACCTGCAGGCGTCTGCTGCCAGCAGAGTCTGTAAAGACGTTGTCTCTCACATATTGGAGAGCTTCCCGGTGTTGAGGGTTCTGCCTCCTTTGTGACTCAGCCCCTGAGCGAATCCACAATTTGCTCTCTTGTGCTGTGTGTGTTGAGATAGAAATGGACCTCTGGGTCTCTGCTGTACTGCACCACAGCCACACGGTCTCGGTCGGGTCCCACACTGAGTCTCTGCACAGCCCTTTCAACGAAATCCCGCATGGCGGGGAATGCCCTCGATGTGCCTTCAGATCCATCCAGAAGGAACACAATGTCCTTTTTGGAAGTGTCAACTACATGAGCGAAAAGGTTGGGGTGAAAAAACAATCAACACTGTCCAAAACATGCAATCTGCTGGAGAAACCTTACAGATGCTATGCTAAAGTACGTGTTTTCAGTTCACTTGATATGGCCTGCATTTACTTGCAACCGGCAGTTAGGCTGACAGCTGACACTTTTAAATGCACAAGCAAGGCTACACACCTATCGCAGCTAAACAGTGTCGTGCATGTGGCAAGAACTGAACTAAAGCAGGCTGTGTTTTGAACGTACCAGCAGCAGTTGGTTCTTCCGCCGTGGCATCCACAACCACAGTCTCTACGGAAGACTGAAGTTGCTGCTGGACACTGGGAAGCTCAGTGAAATCAGAAACTGACAGAGCATATTTGGGATCGGTTGAAATCTGCTGCAGTTCACGCTTGTCAGAGCTCCTGCTTCCAATTGTAAAGATCGAGATCCCCAGCTGTTTGAGAGCAGAGGCCGGTGCGTCAACGCTGTCAAAAGACCTTGCGCCGCTCAGCAATACGAGGATCTGCGGTACCCCTTCCTGGCGCCTGCTTCCTGCAGAGGCCGTGAACACATTATCCCTCACGTGCTGGAGAGCGCCACCGGTCCTCAGGGGCATTCCACCTTTTGGCCTCAAGCCTCTCACAGCATTTAGGATCTCGCCTTTTGTCGTGTAAGTGTTCAGGAAGAACTGAATGGATGCATCTCTGCTGTACTGAACCACTGAGACACGGTCTTTGTTGTCATCCACGTTGAGTGTCTCTACCACTCTTTGAACAAAGTCTCGCATAGCGGGGAATCCATTTATAGTAGAATCAGACCCATCCAACAAGAACACAACATCCTTTCCTGGTGCCTTCCTCTCCACTGGGGAAATGCAATCGAAACAAGACACATTTAGGTTGATTTGGCCCACCCATGTTAACAAAGGCACACCTTTCTGTGTAAGCACTACAATACTACATGATTTCCTTTGGCTAACGTACACTTAATGCTAGTCGCGTTTGCGAGGGACCTTGTCCCTTCAGTTTAACAAATGCTCATTCTCTTACCAGTGACTGTTGGTGGCATGGCAGTGGCCCTCGCTGCCAGTGTGCTCATGACAGAGGAGAGCTGTTCTTGCATATTGGGCAGCTCGGAGAACTCCGAAACCGATAGAGCATAACTGGGTTCGTAGGAGATCTTGCGCAGCTCAGATTTGTCAGAATTCTTTGAACCAATGCCAATTACAATGACACCCTGTTGTTTGAGAGCCAAGGCTGGGGTATCCACATTGTCAGAAGACCTTCCACTACTTAGCAGGACCAACATCTGTGGAACACCTCGCAGGCGCCTGCTGCCAGCAGAGTCTGTAAAGACGTTGTCTCTCACATATTGGAGAGCTTCCCCGGTGTTGAGGGTTCTGCCTCCTTTGTGACTCAGCCCTCTGAGCGAATCCACAATTTGCTCTCTTGTGCTGTGTGTGTTGAGATAGAAATGGACCTCTGGGTCTCTGCTGTACTGCACCACAGCCACACGGTCTCGGTCGGGTCCCACACTGAGTCTCTGCACAGCCCTTTCAACGAAATCCCGCATGGCGGGGAATGCCCTCGATGTGCCTTCAGATCCATCCAGAAGGAACACAATGTCCTTTTTGGAAGTGTCAACTACATGAGCGAAAAGGTTGGGGTGAAAAAACAATCAACACTGTCCAAAACATGCAATCTGCTGGAGAAACCTTACAGATGCTATGCTAAAGTACGTGTTTTCAGTTCACTTGATATGGCCTGCATTTACTTGCAACCGGCAGTTAGGCTGACAGCTGACACTTTTAAATGCACAAGCAAGGCTACACACCTATCGCAGCTAAACAGTGTCGTGCATGTGGCAAGAACTGAACTAAAGCAGGCTGTGTTTTGAACGCATTACCAGCAGCAGTTGGTTCTTCCGCCGTGGCATCCACAACCACAGTCTCTACGGAAGACTGAAGTTGCTGCTGGACACTGGGAAGCTCAGTGAAATCAGAAACTGACAGAGCATATTTGGGATCGGTTGAAATCTGCTGCAGTTCACGCTTGTCAGAGCTCCTGCTTCCAATTGTAAAGATCGAGATCCCCAGCTGTTTGAGAGCAGAGGCCGGTGCGTCAACGCTGTCAAAAGACCTTGCGCCGCTCAGCAATACGAGGATCTGCGGGACCCCTTCCTGGCGCCTGCTTCCTGCAGAGGCCGTGAACACATTATCCCTCACGTGCTGGAGAGCGCCACCGGTCCTCAGGGGCATTCCACCTTTTGGCCTCAAGCCTCTCACAGCATTTAGGATCTCGCCTTTTGTCGTGTAAGTGTTCAGGAAGAACTGAACGGATGCATCTCTGCTGTACTGAACCACTGAGACACGGTCTTTGTTGTCATCCACGTTGAGTGTCTCTACCACTCTTTGAACAAAGTCTCGCATAGCGGGAATCCATTTATAGTAGAATCAGACCCATCCAACAAGAACACAACATCCTTTCCTGGTGCCTTCCTCTCCACTGGGGAAATGCAATCGAAACAAGACACATTTAGGTTGATTTGGCCCACCCATGTTAACAAAGGCACACCTTTCTGTGTAAGCACTACAATACTACATGATTTCCTTTGGCTAACGTACACTTAATGCTAGTCGCGTTTGCGAGGGACCTTGTCCCTTCAGTTTAACAAATGCTCATTCTCTTACCAGTGACTGTTGGTGGCATGGCAGTGGCCCTCGCTGCCAGTGTGCTCATGACAGAGGAGAGCTGTTCTTGCATATTGGGCAGCTCGGAGAACTCCGAAACCGATAGAGCATAACTGGGTTCGTAGGAGATCTTGCGCAGCTCAGATTTGTCAGAATTCTTTGAACCAATGCCAATTACAATGACACCCTGTTGTTTGAGAGCCAAGGCTGGGGTATCCACATTGTCAGAAGACCTTCCACTACTTAGCAGGACCAACATCTGTGGAACACCTCGCTGGTGCCTGCTGCCAGCAGAGTCTGTAAAGACGTTGTCTCTCACATATTGGAGAGCTTCCCCGGTGTTGAGGGTTCTGCCTCCTTTGTGACTCAGCCCCCTGAGCGAATCCACAATTTGCTCTCTTGTGCTGTGTGTGTTGAGATAGAAATGGACCTCTGGGTCTCTGCTGTACTGCACCACAGCCACACGGTCTTGGTCGGGTCCCACACTGAGTCTCTGCACAGCCCTTTCAACGAAATCCCGCATGGCGGGGAATGCCCTCGATGTGCCTTCAGATCCATCCAGAAGGAACACAATGTCCTTTTGGAAGTGTCAACTACATGAGCGAAAAGGTTGGGGTGAAAAAACAATCAACACTGTCCAAAACATGCAATCTGCTGGAGAAACCTTACAGATGCTATGCTAAAGTACGTGTTTTCAGTTCACTTGATATGGCCTGCATTTACTTGCAACCGGCAGTTAGGCTGACAGCTGACACTTTTAAATGCACAAGCAAGGCTACACACCTATCGCAGCTAAACAGTGTCGTGCATGTGGCAAGAACTGAACTAAAGCAGGCTGTGTTTTGAACGTACCAGCAGCAGTTGGTTCTTCCGCCGTGGCATCCACAACCACAGTCTCTACGGAAGACTGAAGTTGCTGCTGGACACTGGGAAGCTCAGTGAAATCAGAAACTGACAGAGCATATTTGGGATCGGTTGAAATCTGCTGCAGTTCACGCTTGTCAGAGCTCCTGCTTCCAATTGTAAAGATCGAGATCCCCAGCTGTTTGAGAGCAGAGGCCGGTGCGTCAACGCTGTCAAAAGACCTTGCGCCGCTCAGCAATATGAGGATCTGCGGGACCCCTTCCTGGCGCCTGCTTCCTGCAGAGGCCGTGAACACATTATCCCTCACGTGCTGGAGAGCGCCACCGGTCCTCAGGGGCATTCCACCTTTTGGCCTCAAGCCTCTCACAGCATTTAGGATCTCGCCTTTTGTCGTGTAAGTGTTCAGGAAGAACTGAACGGATGCATTTCTGCTGTACTGAACCACTGAGACACGGTCTTTATTGTCATCCACGTTGAGTGTCTCTACC
Source organism: Thamnaconus septentrionalis (assembly GCA_009823395.1). Lineage (NCBI taxonomy): Eukaryota > Metazoa > Chordata > Actinopteri > Tetraodontiformes > Monacanthidae > Thamnaconus > Thamnaconus septentrionalis. Next base: position 4,539,937 of record CM020514.1, on the reverse strand, counting down.
ACTCTTTGAACAAAGTCTCGCATGGCGGGGAATCCATTTCTAGTGGAATCAGACCCATCCAACAAGAACACAACATCCTTTCCTGGTGCCTTCCTCTCCACTGGGGAAATGCAATCGAAACAAGACACATTTAGGTTGAATTGCTCCAGTGATTTTAAATGACATTGAGACTTCTGAAGCTCCTCTTTGATCAAAAGCACACCTTTATTCCCTTCATGCTACATTTCTTCATGATTTCTTCTTGCTGAAGTACACCACATTAATGGCAGTGAATTCACACCCTTTCCCTCAGAATTGTCTAGATTGAACATACATTGTTGTCTCTAATAATTAAGCAAAATATATAACATATTAATAAATAACATAAATATTAATAAAATAAACATTTTCTCTCTCAAACACTTTTATCTATCTTACAAGAAGTCTTGAGATGACTTTTCTTCAGTTTTAAGTACCAGTTTAGAGGTAGTTTGCAGAATTTTGTGGACATGTCCTGTGTGCATACAGCTGCAGCTACATCTGATTCGAATGTTGTGCTTTTTTAACTTGTACTATTCTTTACCTTCATTCATTTCCTCGTCTTCTCCAATTTGATGAAGAAAGCCAAGTAACCTCTGTTGAATTCGAGGGAGGTTTTCAAAATCAGGAACAGTGAAAGCATACGTTGGTTCCGATGAAATATACCGTAATTCAGCTGGACTTGACATTCGGGATCCAAGTGAAAAAATTGTAACCCCTTCAACTTTGAGCATTAGTGCTGGGGCTCTGGGAGAGTCTCTTGACCTTCCACTAGCCAACATGACAATAATCTGTTTGGCACCAGTATGACGTCTGCCTCCAGCATTTGAATCAAAGATGTTGTCCTTTACAAACTTCAGTGCATTTCCAATATATTGCGGCCCTCCACCTTTTTGCTTTAGGCCTGCAATATGTTTCAGAATGCCATCTCTTGCGCTATACGCACTGAGGTTGAAACTGATTTCAACATCATTACTATACTGTACAAGAGCAACTTTGTCTTTTCCACTTTCAATGTCGAAGTTTTCAACCATGCTTCCAATGAATTTGCGTACAGCTGAGAATTTATTTCTTGCATCATCCGATCCATCAATGAGAAACACAATATCTCTGTTTAAGCTGTTTGCACTTGGACCTAAAATAACCACAATATAGTAAAATGTATTAATTATAAATTCAACTGCAATTTGACAGTTATATATTTGGCAGAAACACAATAAATAAATAAACAACATCTAAGAGGAGATTCATACTCACCCACAACAGGGTTTATCACATCTGTTTGGGACGCAATGACTGAGATTAGTTGTTCTCTCACCAAAGGAAAGTCAGAATTTTCCTGAATAAAATATTTGGCTGTAGGACTGTGAGCCACTTGCTCCATCTCCAGCCTGTCTGCATTTTTCACTCCAACACTGTGGAGGACAATGCCAGCAGTTCTTAATCTGTTGACCGCATTCAGGACATCATCGTCTGACTTTTTTCCACTCAAGTGGATGAGTATCTGTGGGACCGCCTGCTGTGCTCTGCTACCAGATGGAGCAGCGAACACAATGTTCTTGACATACTCAAGAGCGTCTCCAGTTTTCACAGATTGTCCTCCTATCAGTTTCAAACCGTTCAAGTGGCCCAAAATTGTATTTTTTTGAGAGTATGTGTTCAGAAAAAATACAACGGTGGGCCTTGTGCTGTATTGAACCAAAGCAATCTGTACTTTTTCTGGCCCAATTTCCACTTCTGTGACAAATTCTTTTAAAAATTCCACAATTTGTCTTTCACTTTCCTTCATACCATCAGATCCATCAAGGAGAAAAACAATATCAGCTCTGTCAAGCACTGATTCTGAAAAATGTGGATACAAACAAAAGTTTACAAAACCAAGACGAACAGGATGGGTGTAAACAATCCAATATTAATGACCTCGGACCTCTAAAATAATATTCAGAAGGTTTTTGGTTTTTTTTTCTTACCAGCAACAGTAACTGGAAATGTTGGCGTTTCTTGAAGGCCCTTCAAAGTAGCTTCAACTGATGGAAGTATGTTTTGGAGATTGTTGACATTTGTCAAATGAAAAAAGTATGCTGGTGTAAAAGAAATGGTCTGCATTTCAAGCGTATCAGCATTTTGTGTTCCAATGCTGAACACCTTTATTCCATTTTCTCTTAGTGACTGCGCTGGTCCTCTCACATCATCCACTGATCTCCCACCGCTAAGTACAAACAAATATTGAGGGACTGAATCTGCATGTCTACCGCCAACCGAAGCAGCAAAGACATTTTCTCTGACAAAGTCAAGTGCTTTGCCGATGTTCAGTGGCCTCCCCATCTTATGTCTCATTGTTCTGACTGAATTGAGCACATCAGTCTTGGATGAATAAGAATTCAAATAGAAATTGACGGTTGAATCACGACTGTATTGGACAACAGCCACTTGGTCTCTGTTCTCATCCAGATACAGAGTTTGAACAATTTTTTCAATGAAACTTCGAATCTCTTCAAAACCATTCCTTATGTCGGAAGATCCATCAATAAGAAAAACTACATCCTGTTTATTAGAATCTGCAACATAGAGATAAAATCAAGACACTGGGGACATTCTTGGAAGCCAATGCAGTTGTAGTATAGTATAAGAATGATTCAAAAATAAAAATTGCATTTTGTATTCTTTTTTGGGGATAAATGAAAAAAACATAACTTCTTACCAGCAGCCTTTGTGACAGTAGTTTGTTGGACTGGCTTGGATGCTTCTCTTATCAATGAAAATACACTCTCCTTAGCAGCAGGAAGCGCCTCATAATCAGAAACTGAGAGTGCATAATTGGGCTTGTGAGATATTAACTGTAGCTCCAGGGTGTCTGCATCACTAGTTCCAATTGCAATAGACGTCACACCAGTCTCTCTTAGTGCTTTTGCTGCTGTTCTTAGATCATCTCCAGCTCTTCCACCACTTAGTAATATGAGTATTTGAGGAACTCCCTCAAGCAGTCTACTTCCAGAGCCATCGGTGAAAACATGGTCTTTTACATACTGAAGAGCTGCTCCAGTGTTGGGAGGGTCACCACCTTTGTGTTTTAGACCTTTCACAGCATTTAAAACTTCACTTTCTGTTGAATAACGTTTTAAGTTAAAATCAATCTCCGTGGTGTTGCTGTACTGGACCACACCCACATGATCCATGTTTGGGTTAATGTTTAGGTCTGCCACTATGCTCTGCACAAAGTTTTTGATATTGGTAAATCCTTGCAAAGATCCGTCAGAACTGTCCAGCAGAAAAACTACATCTCTTTTCTGGAAATCTGTAATTACACATGTATTAGAAAAATTGGTTGATTGTTAAATCAGGAATGAATGTGTTTTCTTAATAATGGAAATTGCAGTTGTTTGAATCACATTTTAAGAAACAGCAGCCAATGCTTTGCAAAGAAAAGACTTGCCACTCAAGCAACTGTCATGCAAATTTTAATACTCTCTAGCTTGGCCTTGGAATGACATTATGTCCGTATTATGGTTTTAGTCATGATACAGACAAAATCATGAGGCTGGAAAGCTGGAATCTGTTGTTAAAGCATTCTTACCATCCACTGTTGGTTTGATAACAGGGAATCCACCCTTTGTGATGGCAGAATGTATTTGTTGTTCGATGTCGAACAGACCAGCGGTGTCCGTTGTAAAGAAAGCATAAGTGGCGTCCTGTGAGATGGACTGAACTTCCACGGGATCATGGTTGCTTATTCCCACCACAAATACCATCACACCGCTCCTTTTCAAGTTTTCTGCCGCATCAATTACATCATCACTGGACCTCCCACCAGTGACAAGAATTAAGATTTGAGGAACACCCTGTTCTTTCCTACTTCCAGTAGAGGCTGTAAAAATGTTGTCTGTGACATACTGAAGGGCAGCACCAGTATTCCTGGGTCTACCTCCCCTATGCCTCAGAATTTCCAGATTGTCAGCAACATCTTGCTTTGTTTTATGTGTGTTTAGAAGGAATGCAACAGCAGGCTCTCTGCTGTACTGCACTACCGAAATTTGATCTTTGTTCTCAGCCACACTGAGCTTGTCCACTGTTCTCTTGACAAAGTTCAGCATTGCTGTGAAATCATTTTGCATTTCATCTGATGAATCCAGTAAAAATACAATGTCGTGTTGAATGGAATTAGTTTGACCTGCAGAAATGTCAGAAACAAAGATGCTGCTGAACTGACAGTAAACATAAAGCCAGAAGGCAATAATAAAATGAATGACTACAATAGATAGATAGTAGATAGATAGATGGATGGATAGATAGATAGATAGACAGATAGACTTACCTTGACCATACTGTGGTGTGGTTGGTTTTTGTTCCTGTCTAGGGACCCTCTTTACAAATGACACAAGTGGTTGGTGGATGCTCTCAAAATCATTATATTGTGCCACAGAGAAAGCATATAGAGGGTCATCTGCAATCATTTGTTGTTCAAGTATGTCTGCATTTCTTGGGCCAACAACAAATGAAACCACATGAGCTTGTTTCAGAGCGAAAGCAGCCCTTGCAACATCATCCTGAGACCTTTTTCCGCTCAAGAGAATCAGTATCTGAGGGACACCTTCTCGCTTTCGACTCCCGGCTGAATCAGCAAAGACATTGATCCTCGCATAGTCGAGTGCTGCACCAGTGTTTAGCCTTCTGCCACCTTTATGTTGTATTTGCTGTATGGCGTCAAGAACATCTGGTTTACCAGTGTAGCTGCTCAAATTGAAATTTGTCTCTTGATCGCTGCTATACTGGGCCACAGCAACACGGGTTTTGTCCTCACCAATATCAAATGCTTCTACAACTGTTTGGACAAAGTTTTTCATAACTGGGAATGCAGCACGGGTGTCATCTGACCCATCCAGTAGAAACACAATGTCTCTTTGAGGGGACTCTAATTCAGCTAGGAAGAAAAATGAAAAAAATATGTTTGTTTTGTTTTTTACGTATGACACAAACAAGTTTTTTAACTCCGCTTATATTACACGTTCAATGAGCAATGGAGATGCAAAATTGGTATTAGATGCTGAAAGATTTGAGAAAATTGTTGGAAGGACCCACAAGATCAGGTCTACAATTGTATTTTAAACATGAAAGATAAGAATAAAGAGGTTGATTCCCATTCAGTCAATGATGTGATCATCATTGGCTCAAGAAAGAGCTCAAGACCTGAAAAAAAGAGTATTTAAAGTGGTGATGATCAAGAAATAACTCGCCAGCGCTGCAGATGAGGAAGTACAAGGGCCAAACAACAAGCAGGACAATCACAAAGTTTGATTGTGGAGTCGGCAGTTTGAGCACCATGAAACTGATCAACTGACATTCATCAGGAGATGAGACAGTTTCATTGCATTTCAAACAGCTAAGGAATAAGTAGCTAAGCTGTTTGTGGGTCTTCTCAACCGCTTGGGTGAGAATCACCGTTTTATCTTACCTACTACAGAGGGACGCTCAATTTTTATCCCTGTCCGGACTAATGCTGCCATCTCAGGCTGAATGGACAATAGTTCCCCAAAGACAGGAAGGTTAAAGTGATATTTAGAGGAAAAGGCAATTTTTTCAAGTTCCTTTTGTTTGGCATTTTTCATTCCAATTGCAAAAGACAAAACACCGCTTTGTTTCAGCTTTAATGCTGCTTGTGAAACATCACCATTTGATTTCCCACCAATCAGTAAAAAAAGAATCTGAGGGACACCGTCCAGGCGTCTGCTCCCAGATGTAGTCACAAAAACATGATCAAGTACAAACTGCAGAGCAGCTCCAGTGTTTCGAGGCATTCCTCCTTTGTGGCGAAGACTTCTCACAGCATAAATGATAGCCTTCTTGGATCTGTGAGCGTTCAAATTGAAGTATACTGTAGTGTCATCACTATACTGAATGACAGCAAAACGAATTGTATCTTCATTTGTGACCAATTCAGCAGCCATTCTTCGGATAAACTCTCGAATAGCCGGAAGTCCGTTTCTGGAGTCATCAGACCCATCAAGGAGAAAGACTATGTCTCTCTTGTTGCTCCCTGTGTTACAAGGTGATATATGGATATACAAATATGTGAATTCATGCCTGTTCCCGAGCATGAGAAAGCGAAGGATCAGATACAACTGACAGTGTTGTTTTACAAGGGCTGAATCTCCAAAGAAAATTTTTTTAAAGAAAACTGACGTGAAAGAAGATGTTGACTCAACAATAAGACAGTTGAAAGAAATATATTATATTAGATCTATTTAACATGGGAGATCCTTTAACAAGAGCTTATTGGATCCCCATTTCCTTTCTAATGGAGAAAAAATATATATAAATACTAACCAACTAATTGTACTTTCATTTTAGGCATTAGTCAAATGTGCAGTTCTTATCCAGATGTTTTTGTAATTTGAAGTTTGACAGCTTGAATATCCACTCTCAATGTAAAAGATGTTCTCTATAGGTTAACGCCGCACCAATGGCAAAAGAAACTTACCTTGCTGTAGCACAACAGTCAGTTGCTCCTTTGGAAGACTCACATAGTTGTTGAGTTTTTGTGGAAGGGAGCTGAGCTCAGTGAATTCTCTTACGGAAAAGGCAAAACTTGGGTTGTGTGAAATTTCTTGAATCTGTCTTGGGTCTGCATCCTTGACACCAACACCAAATGGCACCACTCCATCTGTCTTCAGAACACTTGCAGGCTCATTTACATTGTCTCTTGACCTGCCTGCACTCAAAACGATCAAAAACTGAGGGACTTTCTGTGCAGCCCGACTACCATAACTCTCAGAAAAGATTGTGTCCTTCATGAATCTCAGAGCAGATCCTGTATTTAAGTTACGGCCTCCAGCAAGTGTCAGTCCACTGACAGCTCTCAAAACCTCATCCCTGGTTTTATAGGTGTTGAGGTAGAAACTTGGAGTTGGCCTGTCACTCTGTTGAACAACTGAGACTCGTACTTTGTCTTCTCCAATGTCAAGCGGTTGAATCACTTTCATGATAAAATCTCGGATGTATGGAAAGTCTGCCCGAACATTGTCTGTGCCATCAACAAGGAAGGCAACGTCCCTCTCCACTCCAGTACCTGCAGAAAAACAATTATCTGTCATCCTTCTTACTCCAAAAATGTTGCCAATGTTTGATTGATAGAAACATGGAAACATCAACTCACCAGTTTCCTCAGGGAATGACACTGACACATCTGTGTCTCCAACCACTGTTATCAATTTTGGCATTATGACTTCTGCAAGGGCTGGCAAACCGAAGAATCTTGGATCATGGTAAGCCAGATCTGGAACGAAGGCAACTGTTCGCAACATGGCCTCGTCGGCTTGCCCAGAACTGACTGTGAAGGTCAAAATACCAGCCAGAGCCAATTTATCAGCTATTTTTTTGAGCTCATCATTGGCTGGACCACCAGTGACAAGAACCAACACTTGCTGGACTCCCTGCCTCCTGCGTGACCCAACAGATGGCTGGAACATGTTGCGAAGGGCATACTCCATGGCAGCTCCTGTGTTCAGAACTGAGCCTCCAGTGAGACGCAGTTGAGAGATTTTACTCACAATGTCATCCCTGTTTCTGTGACTGTTCAGGTAAAATTCAATTTTGGGGTTTTCAGCAAATTGCATGAGACCAAATTGGACCCTGTCAGGACGCACTTCCAGTTGGTTGACCACGTTGATGAGAAAGTCTCTCACATAAGGGAAGTTGTTGCTGCCAATGTAGTTTGAGCCATCCACAAGGAAAACAATGTCTCGGACCACTCTCTGTGTCTGCACTGTTGTTATTTCAATCACTGAAAGATAGAAAGCACAATATCTTTTGTCATAACATTTTATGTATATTTAGATTATTTTTCATGAAATGTTCTAATTTACTCCAGTTTAAATCAGAGTTAACTGATGCAAAGTGTGTGTTTTCTGTAGCTACTACCCAGTGACAAGGGTGACATGAAACAAATCCCTATACTATGAAATGTGAGTTACAAAAATGTTTGACATTTTCAGCACTTGTGTTGAAGGGGGAAATGCAATCAGATAATCATGCCTTTAAATCCAATTTGAGATTCAGTCAGATAATTCTACCTTTACATGAAATTTAAGATTCCATCTGAGAATCGTACCTTAAAAATTTAGATTGTGACTTAGTCCATCCAGCTGGTGTTGCTGTAGCTAGCTGGCTTCACATCTCGCAGTGACCTACACGATGTCTTGACAGCACTTCACAAAAAATGTTTTGTATAGTTCTGAATATGTGTTGCAATTATCATGTTTTATTTTGCCTGTCATTTATGCTAAAAACCCTTGTCCTCCCATTTTGTCAATAGACACCACATAAACACGACAGTCAATTCAGGTGCTTGAAACAAAATTACCTGGTTCAGTGGGCACTTCTGTCACAACTACACCAGCCAGAGTTGACAATGCGTGAATAATTTTCTTTGACTGTGGGGTGTTCAACCGGCCGAGTAAACGTATGTCTCTCAGAGGATAAACTGCGCTGTCGGTGAAGGCGATCTTCCGCAGCTCATCTTCATTTGCTGTCCTGGCGCCTGCTGCCAGAGTCAAAACTCCCATTCGGAGAAGTGCCCTGGCAGGTTCTTCCACGCTGTCATTGGATGTTTTACTTGTCACAAGCACTATAAGTTGTAGTACACCCCGTTGAATTCGGCTGCCTTTCTCAGGTCGCAGCATGTTCGTCCTCACGAAGTCCAAGGCAGCTCCAATGTTGACTGTCGTTGCACTTTTTGGTTTGATTGCGCCCAAAGCGCCCACTATTCCCTCCTTGGTTGAGTGAGTGTTGAGATCCATTTCGAGCCGAGGGGCAGTACCAAACTGGGCCACTCCAATTTGAACATCCTCTGGACCAATTGGCGCGGAGTCGGCGAAATGTTTGATGAATTCACGCACAGAGTTGATACCTTGTGTTCCCATTGTATTGTCAATCAGGAAAATAACATCTCGTTTTCCCATAGTCTGGACTGCAAAGACAAGGAAAAGGTAATGAATTGCTGAATATTAAGACTTGATTTGTTCTACACTGTTTAGCACCTAAACTACATAGACCCAACTGGGGGGTTATAAATAACTATTACTAATTATCACATGGAATTATCTTCAATCTATATTTCAAAGTTACAGCATTCTACTAGGGTACACAAATATATTGAACACCATATCATGATTGTAATAAAAAGTAGCCTACACACTATACTTTTAATTATGTAAATGCTTGTATAATACTACCAACCAAGTCCAAACTTTGGATCAGTCGGGCAGTCAAGTAAAATCACGAAAATCTCTCTTCTCAAATGAATTCTATTTGTATATTGTTCTCCTTGACTGAATGTACAATGTTTTTAAATTAGTAAGTTTGTACTGTGACTTTAAAAAAAAGTGTTGATGTTATTTTGAATTGCTAATGAAAAACACAACTTGCTATTTAGCCAGGGATATTTACTTTTAGTTACTCATAATATACACTGTTACTCAAAAAACAATTGGCCTGTACCTCTATTTAAAAAAATGAATGCATTAATTTGACTTTGGGTAACATTTAATGTTATCATTGCACCTAGTAAATTAATTACTGATGCATTTAATATAGATTATGTCGAGAAAAAAAACAAAAGTATCACAACTATGGTCAGCCGTTTATATAATGACCAAATGTCAAACTGAATTTAAAGCTGTATACTCCTTGACATTCAAAGTTTTTAACTCTTTACAGTTGTATTTCAACCCTAACCCTAACCCCTGTGCTTAAAATGTGAAATGAAATTAAAGCTGCAAGCAGCATTTGCGGGAATGAGCCTGTGTGAAGGGAACAGCAATAAAAAATATCTAAGACATAATTAAAAAGAAACAATCTAGAAATGCAGCTAGAGGGTTTTCTGTTTGTGAGTCTTCTTTAACATTTTTTTTGATATTTCTAACCTAGTTGTTGGTCTGACTACTGCAAAGAATAAATCCTACCTTGAACACTTTAGAACCCATTTTGCCCTTCTACTACAATGCCCCACCATCATTAACAGAGAAGTTACATACCTTCTGTGACCTCAGTTTCAACTATAATGGTGCGCTGGGCCACGTCAATAAGGTTGGGGAGCAGCTGGTCGCCAATGTTTGTCAATGTTCTGAAATCAGCGTTTGACAGGACAAAGCTTGGATCTGTCGCTACCGCTTGCAGTTCCGCAGTGGGAGTGCCACCAACTGCCACAACAAACGTGACAACGCCAGCCCTCTTAAGGGCGCGGTCACCAGCACCTGTATCATCGGTGGATGGGCCAGCACTGATAATGACCACCATCTGGGGTACCCCCTCCTCTGCCCTGCCGCCAGCTGTTTCACTCAAGAGGCTTTCCTCCACTTCCTCCAAGGCAGCTCCCAGGTTCGATTGGCCGCCCGCTGGGAAGGAAAGACCCCTGACAGCCTCCAGGACTGACGATCTGCTGTCATGGCTATTTAGATAGAACTTTATCTCTGGGTCTGCGTGGTACAGGACCAAGGCCACCCGAACAGTTTCTCTGCCCACATCAAGGCGCTCAATGATTCTCAAAACCATATCACGCACATAGGGGAAGTTTGCTGCTCCAACGTTTTGCGATCCGTCAATTAAGAATACTAGGTCAGCTGAATCTTGTGCTTTGGAAGGAGACACAGAGAGAAAACAAAACAAAAATGGAACTTGTGAAAGCATTAACAACAGTGAGAAAGAGACAAGAACACATGCTGGAAAATCCTCGCATGTGTCCAGTGACATTCAGAGTGAACACATAAATAAACATTGCAAAACACTATGCTGCATGTTGGCTGAATCAGGGAGTCTTCATCCACTATTTGTGGTCATTAAGACCATCATGGTTTGAAAACTTGCATGGCTTGATTACTCTAATATGTATATGTATAGAAGTTATTTTAACTACTTACTTTCAGTATAAAAACAAAAATAACCAAGTAATTATTTTTTTTAACATAACTAATGGACTGTGATCAACAGGAAATATGTATTAAATGAAAATACTAATTTATTTTTTCAAAAAAGTAGGTTAATATGTTGAGAGAAACTATGTCAAATTTGTACATTTAATTTAATTTAATTTAATACAAGTAAAGATTATTTTCACTAAGTACTCTTGATGTACTCTTCAAGTTTGGGATTAAATATAAAAGATGAACTTTGTCAACAGGTTAAATGCCACAATTTGTTTTAGGCATTTCTATCATTAAAACACGTGAATAAACTCCACTGAGTTCAGCCATCCAATGCAGACTCTTGTTACAGACTTCAGATAAAGTGACCAGTCATGATCCTGTGGCTCATCCTTGGTGCCCACAAATTCAGTACCTGAGAATTTTGATTGCATCATGTTTTGTTTGTTTGTTTTACTCTTCCATGTCAAACAATAATTCTCAGAGTACTATCAGTGCAGTTCAAGGATGAGTCCAGCCAGTTTCATCACCGTTTCAAATACACAATATTGCACATATTTCACACAGATGGACATGGTGAATGAAAAAGAGATTCGTAAAAAAAAATGCAAGACATAAAAGCAGTTATGCGTGGTTAGCTTTTTTGTCACAGGCACTTTGATTGACCTGATCTTTTTGGATTTTTTTGAAATGATATATTTTGGGGACCATCAGGGTACAATATTAACCCAAGGCAGTATTATGTTGATGTTATTTGGGTTATTTGATAAGAAGAAAGAGTGATGTATGCCAAAAAAAAAGCCCCTTATTGTAAAACCTTAACATCACCTTGATAGTTTTCTATCAATACACCCTCCTGTTTTGTTGGGGCTTTGCATACTCACAATGAGTATTTGTGCCACTGCTCAACCCTGATCTAAGGTGCTTCAAACGTGTCACCACATGCACACGCCATTGTCATTTTTGAAAGCTGGCACGTAAAGACAAAAAAAAGTGATGTTAATGTCACAGGTGGATAGAGAAATGTTATTGTGGTTAAAATAAAACACAAATACTTGATTGTGTTAAAGGGATAAATCAAGTCCTGCAGCAGCTTCGTCCTGAGCGCGTACTAGATGCATTAGTATGGTAGTGACACCGGTCCCACTTCATTACCTGTCCCTCTTCGAGTCACAGGGGCCTCGTTTGCCGCAGGAACCCCCCCTGATTGGGCCACAGCGCTGCACAGCCCCACCACTAAATCTTGGATTATATCCCGCAGGGACAGGAAGGAGTCTACACTGAACACGTGAGTTTCGTACGGCTGGCTAGCCATGTCCCTGAGCTCAGAGTCCACCGCATCCCGAATCCCAACAGCGAACATCTCCACGCTCGCCATCCGCAGCACCTGAGCCGGCATGACCACGTCATCCTGGGAGCGGCCGTCAGTCAACACCACCACCACCTGGGCAACTCCTTCCACGGCTCGGCTCCCCGCAGCGGCGTTCAAGTGCACCCGCGTAAGGAAATCCAGGGCCATGCCCGTCCGGGTCCCCCCGCTGCGGTACGACATGGCCTTGATGTGCGCAAGGACGCCCCCGGCTGTTTGGTAGGTGTTGAGCTTGAACTCGGTTTCGGGCTTGCTATTGTACTGCACCAGCGCAAATCTAAACTCGTCCCCACCGACGCGGTGCAGCGATTGTGTCAAGGTGTAGAGGAATTGTCTGACATGTTCAAAGTTCTCCTGTCCAATGCTCCGAGATGAATCCACGAGAAAGTATATATCGGCCGGCAACCCTTGTGCGCAATCTTCAAAAGAAGCGAATGCCAGTTGGTTCCACAGAACAGACTTGGTGCAAGACATTCACAGTGTCGCGCAATACCACTAACTGTTTGGACCATTCAATATTCAAAAGGTGGCAGGACAATTGCAGTTGACTCATCAGATGTCACAACACTTGTATAGGTTGCACATTGTTACCCAATGTAGCATGTAAGCTCTGCATGTCTTCCTTTTGGATTGGATTGGATTTTTTTTTTTGTTTTGTCTTTCTGCATACAGTGTTATTTTATTTATTTAATTTCATTAAAGGTCCCATTTTATGCAAGATGTCCTTTACCAATTGTTTCTCATCACCAATCCCTGTGTCTGTCCTGCTGCTGAATTATCCAGAAATTATGAAAGTCCAGCCATTGCTCCTTTTGCTTGCTTTACTAAGCAAGTCAAGGAAGCTACTGCTAAATCACTGCTAAATCACATTCTAATGGAAATCAGCCGGTTGTGATGTCGCAAAGGGCTGAGACCATTTTGTTGTCGTCTCCTTCCAAAAAGCGGAAAGCCCAGTAACGTTTAACCCAACATTAAGCAGATGGCTGGAAAAGTGGTCCACTGCACTTTTGAATAAAGAATAATGCACGGCTAATCTAAACACCTGCATAATAAGAGACCTTTAATGTTCAGTCTGGTGTCTAGTCTTGTTTTGCAGCTTGAAAACAAATGTCCAATAATATAGTCCAGGATTAATCGTGTAAATCAAGTAAGCCTCTAAAACTAGATTAAGAAAAAAAAAAAAAAGAACTGGAAGGGTTGGCAAGTATATGGAAGACATTATGGCACTTTATTCAAAAGAAAAAAAAATCCATCCATCTTTTATACCAGCTTACTCTTCAGGGTCACGGGGTCTGCTGGAGCCTATCCCAGCTGTCATCTGGCAAAGGCAGAATGACACCCTGGACAAGTTGCCAGTTCATCGCAGGGACTCACAGAAAGACTAGCAACTATTCACACACACACACACACCTACGGACAATTTAGACAATTTAGAGTTCCCAATTCGCCTGGCATGCATGTGTTTGGACTATGGGAGGAAGCCGGAGAACCCGGAGTGAACCCACACAGGCATTGGGAGATCATGAAAACTCCAAACAGAATAGCTTCAGACCCGGGATTTGACCCGCGACCTGCTAGCTATGGAGCGACAGCGGTAACCACTGCACCACTTTGTCGTCTAAAGAAAAAAATGATCCAACCCCCAATTTATAACAATTTGCTTGTCAATTTGAATAAATCATCGGTATAAGTACAATCTAGCTGAATTTACCAGAGAAGAAATCAAATTAACTTACCATCCTGAGCTTGGAGGTTGGCGAAAAGTCCTGCAAGCAGGACGCCCAGGAGGACGCACAGTGGTAGCGGACGATGCCCCATCGTCAGGCACCAACACAGCAGAAGGGAAACCTGCACAAAGAACCGAGCAACGTTTTATGAACAAAGACAGAATTTGTTTTTCTATCAATTTCATGTAAACATCTCCCAGAGTAAATTAGTCAGGGCCTTTTGCACTGGGCTTTCTTTGTATGTTTATCATTCTGCATTTATAATCACGTTTTCACCTGAAAAAGAGCTCATTTTGAATTGAAAGGGCCTTTTGAAAATAAAGTGCAAGATGACTGGTGGAACCTGCCTCTGCTGCTGTTGGGATCCTTAGCTCCTTCTAGCCTTGCTAGCCTGAACCTCAGACTCATTGTGACCGTTGGGTAAGCTTTTCCGTTTTTCCTTCAAGCGAGGCACGATATAAATCAGTCACAGTTTCCTTTCCCGAAGTGAGAATTTTAATCACCGCCGTTCTTCCTCTATATTATATGTGGACGGGCTGCAGGGTCAGTAGCAGACGTAAAGAGTGATGAAAGCCACCTGTTCAAACTTGCAGCTAATGTGCCTTGGCCAACAACTCCTCTTGGCAGGGATGATATTTTCCGTCTTTGTGATCCTTCAGACGGCTGCCGCACTGGAAAATCTAGTCTCACAGCAAGGGTGTGGGTTTTCTATACGCTCAGATGTTGGCTCATTTGTGATTTTAACTTATGTCACAGGAGCTGAGCGGAGGGTCACTCATAACTCAGCCTCACATTTGGAATCATTCTGGAATCACATTTGCATTAGTTTATGGAATATATTCCTTATTCAATCAACTTGTTCATCTCAAATGTCGTGAAAATAAATAAACCTAAAAATGTCTCTAAACAGATTTCCTGGTCAATTATAGTGTTTGGATTTGTGTTGTAATACAGCGGTTGGAAATTAGTTTGGCTGTAAAAGATTGGTGCCCAACATCGTCTTTTGTTAGTTAAGTTTCTGTTTGACTACATAATCATTTGTTCCGTTTAAAAAAAAAAAAAATGTCTTTGGCAGTCAGAAATTAATTTGGCCACTATCAGAAACTTCAAATTTTCCATTAATTGCAAGCAAATATTAATACTGCCTAGAAATGTGCAGCCACGCAGCCCAAAAAAAAAAAAAAAATCAACCATTGCAGCTCCTCATATGCCATTCTCCATCACCTGGAAGAGAATCCGAACTATCTACCAGCCATTTGGACAGATATATTCAGTGTCCACCTCTTGATGTTTATCTTAATATAGCATAGGGCCAAGTGAAGTTTCAGACCACCCAGAAGTGAAAACAAAGATTCCAAAAGGACAGAGACGCAGCCAGAGACCAGACAGAGGGAGATTAACGACATTAAAGTTAAGTCCGCGTGTCATCGACAGCCTGAGGCTCCAGCTGTGACCTGGCAAACTTTAATGCCATGAGATTTACATTGAAAATGGACTTTATTGCAGGACTTTGGACCACAGTGTCTTAATTAATGATAACATACTTTCAGGAATTTCCATCGGTCTCACTTTCTGTAAAGAAAGAGGAAAAAGACTCCTATTGACAAGAACAGGGATGTGCGGCGGCGCGGCTGGGCTCGAGTGGCCGCCGTCCACAACACACAGCAGTAATTAAGTCTAAACACGCGGCTGACGTAGCCGCCGCGCCGCTGCGACGATTTGTCCGAGTCACAGTGTTTACGTAGGGCCGTGTGTGCTGTTTATGCGGACCACAGGGCGGCAGACGGGAAAGAAAAATGAGGGGATGAAAAACGGCCATCTACTCTGTGGACAGACCCGTCATTGTGCGGCAATGACTGACTTGAAGTGACACTGCAATTGCGTATCGATTGCAACAGATTACAACCGTATCGTATTGCAAAGAGGGATTCTCTGCCCCTGCAGTCAGAGACGGATTTAGGGCCTTAATTTGCAAACTTCTTGTGAGAACAAGAGGATGAAAAGATTTGGGCCTTGGACCTCCTTCATGCCTCCATGCTGTTTTCATCATGCTGAATGCTCTTACTGTTTTCAAACAGACTGAAATCACCGGCAGCAGCATATTCATTTCATACTGCAGCTCCTGTGGAGCAGTTTGTTGGTTTGATTGCGTGCTCCAGCCGCTTTTGACGCCACATTCCTCAGGTGATTTTTAACCGAGGCTGTCTGCTTCAGGTGCAGCAGCCACTTCCTCGTGCTAACCAGTTGGTGGGATTTGCACGTGCATCCATCAATCTTTCCATCCATTCATCCATCCATCTTTCCATCCAACCATCCATCCATCTTTCCATCCATGCATCCATCCATCTTTCCATCCATTCATCCATCCATCTTTCCATCCAACCATCCATCCATCCATCTTTCTATCATCCATCTTTCCATCCAACCATCCAACCATCCATCATTGAAGCAGCAGCCACTTCTTACACATGCTAACCAGTTCGTGGGATTTGCACATCCATCCATCCATCCATCCATCTGTCCATCCATCCATCCATCCATCCATCCATCCAAGGGTGTAACCCTGCAAAGGCAGGGTTACACCCTGAACAAGTTGGTAGATCATTGCAGGGCCGGGACTTGCACAATTTAGAAAAACAAATTGTCTAAAGAAAATAAATAAACAAATAAATAAAAAATTCAAAAAAAAATACAAGAAAGCAAGAAATTACAGAAGGTGCAAAGCTGCCAGCTTTTTTTTTTTTTTTTTTTTTTGGGTTTGAGGAAAGCAGCCAGTGGTGATTAAGTGAAAGCACATGAATGCAAGGCGCTGATAACCGAAAATTGCAAGCGCTTCCGTTAGTAACAAAGGAAAGGAAATTAGAATTGTCGCGCTTAGTGACTTACACCGTCATAACCTAATAAAGCGTGAGCAACTGGCATTGCACGACAGCAGCAGGAAGTTGAGATTGAGGCTGTGATCCTGCAGGTCAGCGTGGGCTGCAGTCAATTAAAAACCACGTCCCTTTTTTCTGTCACCACAAGGGGGCACTAAACCAAATTGCAGATAGGCACATTGGTGCTGGTAGAATATAAGTAGACTAAATATAAATATGAATCAGCATTTTTTTTTTCCAGTTTTGCTGACATGCACTCTGGCGTGTGTGTGTGTGTGTGTGTGTGTGTGTGTGTGTGTGTGTGTGTGTGTGTGTGTGTCTTTCTCTCTCTCTATGACATGCTCAAGCCCGAGTCAGCGTTTTGTTTTTTTGTTGTTTTTTTTAATTTCCCTTCTAAGGAGCGCAGGGCGTCTGTGTCCCCTCCTGTACTGTATATAGATCGCGTTTGTGTTGACTGTATGTTGCAGCTCATGCTGCAGCTTTATTTATAGCCAGCAGTGTCGGTTTGCATTTGCACTCTGGCGACCGTCCTGTCGCACGCACGCTAGCTAGGCGCTCCCGAGCACGTTTGCACCTGGACCTCACACACTCATTTATAGCCGCCGCCACACACACACACACAGGGAGAGAGAGAGAGAGAGAGAGAGCAGATATAGAAGTCCTTCTATGCAAGTCAAGCAGGGACCCAAAGATAGGAAAGGGGACGTCTCCTGAATCAAAACTTGCTGATGTGTCAGCAGCTTTAAATCAAACCTTGTGCGCCATCTCACTCTGTGGGCTTTGAGATCTGGGGGTTAAAATTGCAATTTCTCTTACACTAAGGCTTTGAGCTGCTGTATAAAATTGCCCCCAAAACTGGCAGCTGATGTTACTAACTGAAAGCAGGGCATCTCAGAATACCATGGCTCTTTCTCCAACAATTTAAAGTGGACAACCTTTTTTTTTTTTTTACTGCTTCATGTAAGTGTAAGAGGTGAGGTCAGAACTAGGGGTTGAACTTAAGACCGCAGTGTTTTGTTTTTTTTTGTCCCAATGTCAAACGAAAACTTGTACTTCAGTGACGTTTTCTGGCGCCCCCTGGCGGTCAGTACTTTTACTAGCGTTCAAGACTAACTAATAGGGGATGCATCTCTGACTCCTGCATGGAAGTTGCAGTCACAGCCAACACCACACTGGCTGTGACTTTAGCGTGCAGTTATTACTCTTTAAAACTCTGTTGTTACACATTAAAGACATCAGGCTGGAGAAAACATTTCTACTTGCGCTCCTTTTTCAGGATATTGCCAACCATTTACAAAAAGTTATTTCACTCGTCTTCTATTATGACATATTGAAAGGATGCGGCTTTGAGAATTAGTACAATCAAATCCTTCCCATTCAAACTGGCTTCAGAGTGAACATAACCAATGATGAAATAACAGCAGCAGTCTCTCCTGTGCGAATATGCACACAGCCTTCAGTTTCTTGACAAACTGAACAAGTACATATGAGAGGTAACACAAATCCACAAAAACGCCAAAACCACAAAATAGCAGCACGGCCTCCTAAAGCAAGTGGAATTCACTGCCTTTTCACGACCTACAGAAACTGAGACGACATTGATTGTCGAAGCAATTATTAGAAAAAAAAACTTATACAGAGGAAGTGAACTAAGTTTTTTTCTCTGAATCTGCGTCGCAGTTCTTCTTTCCCCTCAGAGAATGTGAGCCTCCATCTTTGAACTGGGGAAGTGCTGCCCACACTCCAGCTGGAGGCATCGGGACCAAACATGTGCGGGGCAGATGAGTGAGGGATCGATGATAAACTTTAAGGGAGTTGGGGAGGGGTTTTTTTTTTTTTTTTTTTTTTTTTTCCTTTGCAGGAGAGGGGAGGCGCAACCTGGCAGATGTGCATTTGTTTGAATCAGGCAATGTAGTCGTGGTCAAATAACTAGCTTCACTCTCAGCTGGAGCTGCCTCATCCATCCATTTTCTATCAGCGCTCATCCTGCACCGCGGGTGCTGAAGTCCAGCCCATGAAGGTCGGAGGGCTGGGGGACACCAGTGGACACGTCACCTGTTCATCACAAGGGAAGCGCTGAGGAACGAATCAGCAATGTCCACGCACGCCCACGGACAACTTGGAGCTCTCAAATATCCTGATCCACACGTCTTTGGACTGCATGTGGAAGCGAGAGACGCAGGAAGTGCATGCACAGCGGGTGCGTGCGTGCGTGCGTGTGTCTGATTAAATGCCATATCAATATCATCATAAACCGGCTACAGGTGGCACCTTTCCTCACAAAGGGGGAAAACTCAGGGCCATTACTTTTCCGAGGAGCTGTCCGATGACAAGTTCCCCAACTTTCCACACATCTGTGACGAATCACTGGGAAAATGTCGCAGTGAGCAGCAGAGCTCTCATAAAGCATACTGATTTACTGCGTGCATCTAGAAAATCCTTTGTTAGAGCAGGAACCTCGGCCAAAAAGGGAATTAAGTTAGTAGCTCTGAGTGGAGTTGCAGTGCTGCGGCACAGCTGCAAGTAAATTCGGCTGAAAAAACCAAAAAGAAAAAAAAGCCAAGGTGCTTTTTAACTTCCTGCCTGCCTGTAGAGCGACGTGACGTGCAGTACAACACCATGCAAAATGTGGCACTGTGCGAAAAGCAGACCTGTGAGCGCAAAACAGAAATGGCTCATAGGCCACAGCTAAATTCCTCCGGGTTCACTTGGAGAGTCACGCAGATAAAGATTGATGGTCCACACCTGGACAGCTGGACCCTGCGGCCCGCTGCCACCTCCTCCTCCTCCTTTCCTCCTCCACCAATACCTCCACCTCCTCCCTCACCACCCTCCCCACCTCTTCCCTCCACTGGACCAAACCCCTCCTGGTTCTGCTGGTTCATCTGGCCCAGGGTGTGGAAAATACTCTCTTCACAGTTTTCCACCCTCGTGCGCTGGATTCACAGAGGGTGTGGTTTTGTTGGAGCGGGCGACCGCTGCAGTGGAAACATCTACCCATCCCCGCGGCTCCCCGTCGGGGCCTGATGCATGCGGGCACGGGGATGCAACTGCGCGCCAGCGCGACGTGCGGGAATTCCACTTTCAGTGGGTGCGAGCAGGTTGGAGTTAGGTTGACGGAAAGGCAGCAAAGGGGGGGAAAAAAAGAGTCGGCGTTTTGAAGAATCGCCGTTTTAAAAGCAGAGCATCTGCAGGGTTTTATGTGTCTCTCGACACCTGCGCAGAAAGTTTTCCTTTTGCTCAGACGACTTCAAACAGGAGCAAAGCATTTGGACATGTTTTTTTTTTTTTTTTATGGTCTACACACGCTTGTGCACCCTGACACGTGATGTTTCTCCACCTTTGCCTAGTCTCTGGGTCACCCCCTGCCCCTTGAGGCCACCTAAGTAGACATTTCCAGAGATGCTAAATGCACAACATCTGAAATTTATGGGCCATTGGTTCAAACCTCCGCGCAACCCTGTGATTACAACACCCGCTGTAAACTCACAAGTTATGACAAGGACTAGAACTGTTTACAGAAAAGAAACAATGAATTTTGCAAAAATGTCGCACTTACCCTTTGCTGAAGAAGCTGTACTCCACTTTATTGGCACAAGAAGTTGGGACAAAAATACAGAATGGCTTATGCAAATTGACTGCAAGCTGGACTCATGGACATTATCCTCCTGGTTAAATTCCGCCGGCTGCCGTCTGCTTGCAGCTCCTCCAGGAAGGAAGGCTGCAGAACAGAGTCGCAGAGGAGAAGATGAGCAGAAGAACTGCGTCCCGGGTGGAGAAGGTCGAGGCAGGAAGAGAGAGGCAGACACCAGCCCAGTCTCCAACCAGAGGAGCTGTGGTGCTCGCTTCAAGGCTGGGATGGGACAAATTTCCAAAAGTCCTGGAGTTCTGCCACCCTTTGCTTCCTCCTCCCACTTTCCCCGGAGAAAGGAGGAGGAGAAACAAAAAAAAAAAAAAAGTGAAGTGGAGAGGAGGGGAGGATGGGGAGGGTGGGGAGGAAAAGGGCGGAAGGAGAGCCAGACACACGGCCGTGTTTGGTCTGGAGGGGAGCAGCGGGAAGCACGTCACCAATTTCTTCTTCTACGCCTGCACGTCCCTTCACCTCGGCTTCCTAGGTTATTACTGTGCTATTACCACTTCTCACTTTTCAGCGTTGTTCAAAATTCATGTTACCAGTTTTCCCTCAAAAAAAAAAAATCAGTCTGAACTCTGACGGCATTGTGTGCCGTTGTGACATCACAAAGGGCACTGACATCTCTCCCAGGTCTGTGACCGGACCCCCAACCATCTATTTGCTCCTTATTGTCCCATTCCAAACATGTGGACGTCAGACAAAGCATCTGTTTCAGCAGGAAGCTGACACCCAAGTGTTTTAACAAGCTGCAAACAGAGGGCTAAACACTGTTTTCCGGTGAAATGCAGGCGCGTCTGCTCCAATGGAGTCCAAAACTAAAGATGGGTGTGATAATGGATCTTCCAAGCCCAAAAAGTAAACACAAACATCAGAGGACGGAGAGCAAATCTATTGAATTTTTAAAGAAAATCCTCCAAATGTTTTTAATTATCCAGTAATTAACATCCAATTATTAAGCCATCCTGCTTGTCAGAGTTTGTCATGACGACAGACTGACTACATGCCGCGCTGCTGCTCGATATGACGTGTTGTCTGTTGGCTATCTTGTTAAGAGCTCCATAACTTTTACACTGGCCCAGATGTCGGTGGCGGAATGCGAGTTGGGGAACGAGCGCCGGCGCTGCGGAGCAAACAAGGTCGCCAGGCAGAAACACAAATAAAGTCAGCACTCAGCAAACGCCACATACGACTTTGCTTATGAGTTGATTGTCATAAACCCACCAGCAGCCACACGGCGGAGGTTCAGTGCGCCGCGGGGCGCCCGATTAATGGAAAACACGTGTGGAATCGTGGGGCTTATGCAAGGTCCCGTGACTGTACCTTGTCTCTGAACGTATTCAGAGCATGACACACTGATTTGTTTCCCATATCTGTTGAAATGATTTCACATGTCCATGTGGGCATTTGAAATACTCCACACCCCCCAACTCAAAAAAAAAAAAAGTTTGGAGCAAGGCTCAGTCAGAGAATTTGAACGTTCAACGCGTTTGTAAACAAAACTAGCCAATCAGATGTCCTCATGACCTGTTGAGCCAGTTGGTAGCAGGACGTGGCTTCCTATTGGACCGATGATGACACGTGCAAAAAGCCATTCAAGAGTAGAGAGAAAAAGCCCTTTGGTGTGTTCAGTCAGTTTCTGTCAAACAGAGGGTCAGTTCAACATTCAACCTGAGAGGCAGTCATGTGCGACACTGTTGTCCAGCCTGCCAAAAACAATGCGAGAAGAGGAAATTTAGACCAGTGAAATCCCCCACCGGAAAAAAGTACCTGCTGCCAACCAACCACCCATCGCAAACTCACAGGAGATGCTGAATTAGCACTTCTGAAAATGTGAGTAGACTTTGATAGAGCTGTGCATTGGGGGGAAAGAAATCAACTAAGTCATCCCGGTTAGGTAAAAAAAAATCACAATAATATTTTGTCTATTCAGAAAAAAAAGACTGTTTTGTTAAGAACTTATGTATTTTTGTTGAGTCAGATGAGGACACTGGTGGACCCGGAGTTACACCAGCCCATCAGGTATATCAGTTTTTCTCTTCTTCACAAACATAACTATAATTACACAAAAGCAGATTGTTAAGTTGTAATAAAACAAAAGCAGTCAGCCGATGGTGGCTGAGTGCTACTTTTATTGCGGACCAAACCCTGTCTTTCTTATCAATGAATAAATCAATGCATTTAATCAATCAACGAATGTTTAAATTCAAAACTTTATATAGAAAGACCGACTGACGTCTCAGCTCTTCACTTGGGCCAATGCATTAAAATAAATAAATAAATAAAAGTCGGGACACACCACTACGTCATTGCCATTGGCGCTGTGCCAATTACAATCTAAAGCAGCTTCCTGTTTTCATTACAGTTAAAACCTCGTGGTACCTCCTTTGTTCTCTCTGTTGAAATTAGTCTGGTCACAACCTGGCTGGATAGAAAAAAAAAATCAGATTGGAACTCTTGAAGGTTGGTCATCAATAATTAAAACCTCTTGACACTTGATTTGAAGGATGTCTAATGGGTTAGATAAACACACACACAAGGCCTATGAAAAGAAATAGTTTTTAATTAATTTTACTGAACCGCAAAAAAGGTGTAATTTTTAGTGACGTTTTCTTATTGCTCATGGTTATTGAAGTATTGCTGGCAAAGAATTGTTCTGCGGTACACAGTCTGTCTACTGAAAGTCAACAGGAAAAAACTCTCATTAGCACTGTGTGGTTAAGCTCAGGCCTAATGCTGCGAGGACGGCCGCTGCATTTTTCTGCCGGTGAGCAAAAACAGACGCTGTTCCCAGAGGACAGAGAGAAATTCCCTCCCAAACGTCTTTATCAAATCCGGCTGAATGTTGACCTCCGCAGATGCCATCAACGTCAAAAATTCTATTTTGATTTCAAATTTTTTTCTGGTGGGGGGTGGGGGGTGAGTAAACTGGCACCTCGTAATTCAACATATGGAAGTATTTGCTCCGACTGGACGGATGGATCCATGTTTTCAGGTCGTTACCCGGGCCACCAGCATTTCCTGTAAAAAGTTGCACTGTTATGGCGTTGCTAGGCGAGGGCTGCAATAAAATCCACTGAGTTGCAGGCCGTCCTTAAACTAGATCTGACTAGCAGCAAAAGAACTTTAAGAAGCCAAAATTCCTTCTCTGGGATTTGTTTCTTTTTTTGTTGTGTGTTGAGATCAAGGCAGCCGTGGAGAACAGACATATGCTTTGCATAGGAAGTGTGCCTTTTGTGAGCCCCCCCCCACCCGAATTCATTCTAGCCTGATGCAGGCTGGTCCACATAGCAGCCTTTCACACTGAAACATTGGCTAATGCACGTGTTGTTTGGGGATGTCGGCCTCACGCTCGCAGCTTGAAACAATTGCCCGAGATCTTTCGGGGCAGCCGATGGCGCAACACTAAAGTGACCTCACGTCGGCAAGATGAAAGTGAAAAAAAGTGCAGAATCGTGTGTTGCTCATGAATCACTGCCAGAGTCAGGCCGAACTTTGTTGAGAGTTGAGATACTCGCAGGTCTGTCTTGAATGCTCCGCTCCATTGCATTTGCATTTCCAGCTGGTCAGAAAAAGTCCTGACGAATCAGCATCTACTTAGAAGAAAGAGGCACAAGCCAAGGCCGGGTTGAGGTTGTGTTCGCACCAATTCTGAAAGTTTGGGGGGGAAAAAATCAAGAGGATTGTTTGGAAATTGGGCGACAAAGTGGCGCGGTGGTTAGCGCTGTCGTCACGCAGCAACGTAGTCGTGGGTTTGATTCCAGGCTTTGGGCCTCTCTGTGTGGAGTTTGCATGTTCTCCATGTGTCTGCGTGGGTTCTCTCCGGGTTCTGCGGCTTCCTCCCACAGTTCAAAAACATGCATGTGAGGTGAATTGGGAACTTTAAATTGTCCCTAGGTGTGTGTGTGAGTGTGCAAATCCTTGTCAGCCTATGAGCCTCTGCGATGAACTGGCAACTTGTCCAGGGTGAATCCTGCCTTGGCCCCATGACGGTAGGGTTAGGCTCCAACAGACCTCTGCCACCCTGAGTGCAGGGGGAAGCGGGTATCGAAGATATGGATGGAAGTTTGGTTATTTTACTGTGGAAACGTTTTGGAAGGATTCACGCCATGGAATAACAGGAACCTCCGTGCGGCGGGTTTGCCCTTTTGCGCTGGCGTGTGATCGCCGAGACGTCTGATTGGCAGCCGCGGCCTGGTGGAGACTGCAATGACTAAAAAAGATGAGCTGAGGCGACCTTAAGGTGAAAGACAATGTCAGGTGGAAGACATTGTGAGATGCATCAGTGTCAACAGGGCTCTCGTGGAATTTGAAGTGAAATGCTGTGTTGTCATTAGCGCATTTGGTTTGTTGCGATGGCAGCCTTGGCTGGAAGAGAAACAGGAAGCCACAGCAGCACGGAATAACATCCATTCATTTTCTTTTATCGCTACTCCCACGCTCGGGCCCACATGGGGTGGACTGGAGCCGATCCCAGCTCTTTGTGGGCAAAGGTGGGCTCACACCCAGGGCGAGTCGTCACAGGGCCATGTAGAAAGGCAAACAAGCATTCCGATTCTCACTCACACCTACAGACTTTTCCCAATTTGCCTCTTGCGAGTCTCTTTTTGGACCGTGGGAGGGAGCTTAAGTACCCGGAGAGAACCCACGCAGACACAGGCGGAACACGCAAACTCCAGACAGAAAGAGCTCGGGCCAGGGGATCGAACCCGCGGTTGCAAGAACCGGACATTTCCTCATTAAAAAAAACGAACTAACTGATTTTGGACCCGGTTTCGTCAAACTTTGGAGGACATCGCTGACCAGTGTTGTCCAATATGAGGCCCTGCTACGTTGTCAAGAGGGTGCACCCCATGGTGAAGAATTCTGATTGGTCTCCTTTGAAGAGGACAGACAGAGAGTTCACGCAGTTACCGACTAGTTCCAACATTTTTCCAGCCCCCTTCCGACCGGACACGAAATGAACTTCATGGATTCCATTTTTGCAGTGTCAGGTTAAAGTTTCATCCCTGCTCCTGCACGCTGAGCTTGTGGTAAAACTGGGATGTTATAAGCAATTATATAATACAGTGAAACTGAAAAAGGTGGGGAAATAAGACAAAGCCAACATTATGAAAAATAAATTGAGCTGAATATATCATTGAATATCACTCTTTAATCCAATTTAATGGCAAGTAAAATGACATCAGATGGGTTCACGAGTACCGCAGAGATCTGACATGGCAGCTCCGTAGCTACATCTGGGTAGCCAATTAAGCCAAGCCATCAGCTGTTTGAATTAATATGCAAAAAAAAAGAGCCGTTTCACCAACATGGAAAACACATCACAATGATCCAGCCCTTAAATAAAAGCATGAGCTTTCCCTCCACCTCATCCAAAATGCTGTTCTTCATCCTGCCGGTGCGGGGCCAGCCATTAGGAACAAATTGTTCACTGGTTCAGGGAAAATGCATCTGTTTATTCCACCAAACCACCACCAACACCCCCTCTGTTTCCCCCCCACTGGAGTGCAGGAAAACACATGGGTGGGAATGGAAGAGTTTTACCTCATGCTGCCCGCGTCCAGTAGGGAAAGTCTCATCATCCCACTGAAGTGTTCAACAGAAGGAGGTGCAAATAGAAGTGAGTAATACAGAAGACACGTTATATTACATTTCAACTTTATAATGTGGCAAGTCCAAATTGACATGTAATTTTATTTTATTTATTTATTTAATTGTAGTCTTCCTAGCAACAGGACATTGCTCATGACTGTCAGAGCAGCTTTATTCTGTTCAATATTAGGAAACAACAAATATCAAAGCCTTCCAGCCGCAGCTCATGAAGCATTTTATCTGAAAGAGATAACCATCAGCATGTGGCTTCATTTGTTGTAACATGTCCAACCTAATGAGGGCCTGGGAAGCTTCCACTTTGAAGCATTGTCTAGCATGAAATTTAACAGAGGTATGACTGAAAACACACTGAATTAGCTCCTTATTGGCTGTAAATGAGCAATACGAGGCATCAAAATGAACGGCTAACATATGTCAGTTGGCTTTGATGGACCTTCAGTAAACTGCGGAAACTATTCATACCATAACATCTAAATAGTTCGCCTAACTGTCTCACAGGTTTCGAATTATAATCTCGATCTGATGCAGGAAGCAGCACATTTAGCCCCCTGTTTGTAGCATCCTCCTAAAATAGTGGAGATAAAGAGACTCAGATCATACTTAGGTGGACCTTCCACGTGTTTGGAAGGTGAGGTTGGGGTGTTTGGCATCTTTCTATCAAAAAACACTGAACTGCAGCGGCAGAAACTTCTGACCAATTGAGAAAAACAAGTTCATTTTGGCACATAATGCCCAAAAGAACATACATTGAAACAAGCACTGCAAGGTGTCACTCTGGAATGACAAATGACTGTCACGTTTTTGCAGCAATTCCGGAGAGACCGTTTGACCAGCCGTTCGACAGGGTGACTGAAGTCCATGTCTGCACGCACTGAAAAAGAGAACTGTCTGAACAGGCTCGAGTTAGCTCAGCAAAGTAGGTCAGATGCCAAATATTCCTGCTTGGACCGTTTTCTGTGAAAAGGTTTCTCTGCAGGCAGACACTTTAAGTCAAAGCCATTGGCCTTCTGCTGAGCTGTTCTGCTCCTCCTTCCATAGCTGGATCCTCAAGGCATTCCTGTCCCGTCGCGGATGGGGGGAGACTCTGGGAGCATGTGGAGCCATCAGGAGTCGCCTCTTAGAGAACCGAACCGGTAAGACAGTTTCTGTAGCCTCTCGCACTGAGGAAAGAAAAACAACAGAAGACGTGCCGCTCTGTCCACCTTCTCTCTTTCGCTCAGTCACACCCAGTGAGTCAAAAAGTCTGGCCAATCATCATGTTTATTCAAAGTTAATGGTGAAGTTATTTTTAGTTCATTTTACCGTACACAGTGACCTCATTTTGACTTTACGCCATGGAAAACGTCCTTACATTTCCACTTCAGATGACAGAAGCAACTCATGTTTTACTACTAGAGGCAGAAATATTTTATTAAATAAATAGAATATATAATCCAGATTTCAGATCTGACATTTCACCCTGACAGCTTGCCATCCTCTGATTTGCAGCATTTTCAGTTGGTCTTCAAATTTCGGAGCGTTATGTAACCAGTAAGTTTCCTTTTCCGTCCCAGGGAAGTTCTCGAAACCAGTAAATCCACAAGGACAAGCTCAGGATGGAGAGGGGAACAGCATAGATTGTGTACCAGTGAGAGCTTTATCAGAAAACATTGGCATTTTTACATTGAAAGTGTGTGAGAATAGCACTGCAAGAACTTTTCTCATTGGAAACATTTTGCCACTGTCCTCTTGATTGACTTTTGGCCAGAGTTATTTTAAGCACTGAGGCACACAGTGGCTATTCTGTTCATTATAATTGAATAGTGGCAGATTCATGGCCCTCTTTATGTTACTTCCACAACCCTATGTTGAGATTTTTATTTATTCTATATTGAAAAAATAAGTGTCTCCAGTTTAGTTTTTTTTTTTAAATGGCATATTGTTCTGTTTCTTAGTCATCCATAGTAACATGATAATTAATGGTTCCAGGCTTGCCTAAAAGGTAAGAGAGGCCATGATAACACTAATGAAGGAATATTTGCTATTCAAGGGTGGTTCATTTCCCCTCGCTGCGTCGGCATGTGTTGTTTGAGCAAATATCCACTTATTATTCAAGTCTTAAGCTAAACACTGGCTGGTCTGTCACTGGACTGCACTCATTTTTTTTTTTTTTTTTTTTTTTAATTTAGCCCAACTAACGTGTAAATGGGTTGAAGAGTATTTCTTATTTATTGAACAGTGATAAAATATTGTGGTGCCTGCTTGCACTGTCTTTTGTGACTTGCAGGAAAATGAACATTAAAAAAAATGTTTAATCAACACTAAATGCAGCCTTAAAGCTGATTAAACATGATAAAATATATTTTTTTTAAATGTATGGGATGTATGTCTGGGATTCTTTGTGCGTGCCTCTACACACATATCCACATTTTCCAAGTCAAAGCTCACCTTCTCATATATGAATCCATAGAGGGTGAAGGGACCCTTCAGACTGTCAGTCAAATATTACGGCCTTCTCAGCATATCAGCAGCATATCAGCATGTTTCTCCTATCAGCCTAGACATAGTCACAAATTGGTTCGGAAAGCCCGGCAGTTTATCCAACGAGGGGCTGTTATCATCTGATCAAGCTCAGAACCACCAAAACTTCCTGAGGAGACACACCCAGCAGCTAAATGACCTCTCCCAACAACTTTGGAGCGGCAAGCTTCTCCAAGTCTTAGTTACTTCATTTAAACAGCAGTTCAATGAGAATGAGTAAAATATTTTAACTGACAGTAATTATCAACTCAAGTGTCCGTTTCCCCTTGAAAAGAACACACTGGGAGCCACAAAACCTTTTTTTTTTTTTACATTTAGAATGACATAACGCTGCATATAAGGTTTTATTTGTTTTTGCTTTTGTATTCCGTTGGAAATTAAACGTCCGGTGATTCACGTTTGCACCAACGTTACAATATCTGACGATCTAGGTCGCAAAACGCGCGGGGTTACCAGAGCGCAATTTGAACTTCTGACTCATCGCGTGCCGCATTTCTGGCCGTTTTTGCGCCTGCATATCGCTAGCGCAAAAACCTTTGTGGGTGCGACGCAAAGATAGCGGAGACAGTGAGTAAGTAACTCGAAGCAGAAGTTCAACTTTGTCGTCTGTCCACACCGTCCTCTTGCGTGCGTTCTTTGCCGCTTTTGGGGTGCTATGTTAGCAAGCTGCTACTTCTGTAAATACGGTGATGGCTAGATGGTATCAAAGACTCGTAAGGAAGTGACGTAGATTCTAACACTCGTTGGGAGAGATGGAGGGTCCGAGTAGCCCAGGCTTCACTGCAAGCATGAATCAAATAAAATCAATCAATCAATCAAAGGTTAGGTTTAGGATCAGGACTCGGGTGGCGGTTAGGTTTAGGATTGGGGTCCGAGTCACAGTTAGGATCAGTATTCAAGTTACGGTACCGGTCAAGAATACAGTTTTGAAGGCTAAGGATATTACATAGGGTAAAATCATTGCCTATCTCTATCAATGTTAGCCACCCTCTTTGACGTTAGCTTCGTCTTCACCCGGATTTTTCGAGACTTTCTAAGAATCTACGTCACTTCCTTACGAATCTTTGATACCATCTAGCCATGACCTGTAAATACACCGGGCACCAGGTCTTCTTCTTCTTCCGCCTTCAGGGAGAAAAAACACAGCACCACCTAAGGCCTGGCGGAAGTACTTTCCAGCGTTTCCGTGTACGTGCGGATATTTTTGATGACGGCTTTGTGTAATCTTTTTTTCAAATGCTTTTCTTAACAAGCTCGGTTTAAAAAAAAAAAAAAAAGTCCTCCTTGTAAATGGGGCCATAAAAATGGCTAAAATGCATTTGTTATTAGGTTGTTGTTGTTGTTCTTTGTTTGTTTGTTTTCAATTCGAAAGGAGCCACTGCAGAGGCGCAGAACAGCCTCATGCAGCTCCAGACTCCAGGCCGCTTCACTACACACAGCACAAATCACACCATCCAATTGGCACAAGATACAGAAGTGATGAGTCACATTCAGACCAGCGAGTTGGAATACTGTAGAGAGAGGCTGGAATTAGTTTTTCAGACCGCTGAGTGAGAGAGCAGTTTTGCACATTCAGTTGTCACTTTTTTGTTTCGCAGGGTATAAAGTACACAATGCATTGTTGCAAATGGAGAAGTGGCGGTGGTGGAGGCGGCCGCTGCTTATTAAGACGGATGCTGGAGAATTCGGAGCGCTGCCTTTACGTGAGGTCACGCTTGAATAGCACAGATGGGATGCATTGCATGTATGTTGATATGAGGCATACGTTTAACACTGTTACATAAATGCGTGGTCATACTACCAGATGTGCTCGTGTGTGTGTGCGTGTGTGCGTGTGTGCATGCGCGGGCGGTGCTACGCTAAACTGCAAACAGATGCCTGTGGCATGGAGAGCAGCGTTGGGATGGGGAGCAGAGTGGGAACATGAAAGTGAGGAGACAGGATGTCGTCCCTCCGACAGATCACCATCACATCCCTGGAAACCTTCACAGAATCCCAGAGTGCTTCACGTCACGTGTGGCGTTTTCGGGCCAAAACATTTGTCGGGGTTGGTGTTTTGAAGCGGTGGACTGGATTCTGAGACAAATGGCCAATATATTCACATCCAGACTGAGTTCAGTTTTTTTTGTTTTTGCTTTTCTTGGGCATGGGTAATTGTGTAAAATGTTCTGCAAAAGTTTGTGCCACCTAACCAGCGGTCTGCGTGTGAACTAAGAGTTCGAGCCACAGCGCATCAGCAGAGATTGTTGCTGGTGCCACCTTGCAGGCTGGTGAAGATAATAAGTTGGAACCTGTCTCGGCTTCACCTGAGCTTCTACCCACCATCCGAGAGCCTTCTTTCACTCCCAGAATGAAGCAAATCATTTCCCTTCCCCGTCAAAATCATCAACAGCCCTTTTCCAAACTGCCTGTCCAATCCTCTGAAGTTTTGGCGACGTTTTTTTTATTTGCTTGTGCTTCTTTGCATTGCGTGCAGGTTTTTCCGTCTCTCTGTGTCCCTTCGTGTGTTCGGGTCGCCATGGAGACAAATCCACGGGGGGAAACAAAAGGTCTGAACTATTTATACAGACTATTTCCTCTTCAGGGACGAACCGGGCCTCTTCAATCTGACAGCAGCTGAGGACGGACCCCATTACATTTTGCATCTGTTTGATATCAAGTTCTGCGAGGCTTCTTCTCCTTCTACTCCTTATCCCTTCTGAGGCTTAGGGTGTATCATTTTATTACCCGCCGTGTCAGAACTGCATAGCTTAGTATTTCAAACGTCCGAAGAAATTCTAGAGACAGAACGAAATATGCAGTCACGACAAAAGGTAGGCGCCGGGCTCGCACCTACCTTTCATTTAGCGATTGCTGCACAGCGAGAGGCTGCGCCCACCTCGATTCAAGGGGATTTTCTAAAGTCGGTTTTATCTCAGCCCGTTACTTTGTCGTCCAAATAAACAATGGCAACCATAATTTGGAAAGGGCAGCAGTTTCAAAACCAGTGGGGAAAAAAAAAAAAGCAAAATGAAAACATCCTCTTCAAAGCGACCGATTCAAATACGGTCTTTTTCGCTGTGGCGACAGAAGCAGCAACGGCGACAGCCAAACAAAATCGACTGATGAACGTAGGCCATTCCCCTGGACGTGCTTATGAGGTCAGTTTTCGGAGAAAACGAGGGATTCCAGCAAAAGCCAAGAGGCAAATTAGAAGCAGAGCGGTCCGCCGGCCGTCCACGAGGGGGGAAAGGCACAAAAAATGTCTGAGGCCCTCGCAGAGCGGCGAGGTGGAAATGTGTAGTGCACATGCAGAGCGCAGCTGCATACCTCGGTAATCGCCCCACCCTTATCGCCACTCGGCACCGATATTGCCGATTCCCACCGAGCGCGGCGCAAGGAGCCGCCGGTTCGCCGTTAGCTCCGTGGCGAGCGTCCAGTTCAAGACACGCGTGTCCGATCTGTCCGGAGCTGCAGGACAATAAATATGCAAGGATGTGTGGGGGGCGGCGCCGCCGCCGATGCTCAGGAGGAACGCCGACCGCGGCAGACCAGCGTGTGAGTCAGCAGCAATCCAACTTTGAGCAAGATTCTGCTCTAGAGGGCGGGCGGGGGGGGTTGGCGCAGGTCGAGTCACATCGCAATTACAGAGATGCAAAACGCTCCAGCGGTCGCCAGGAAGTGTAGCAAAAAGTGTAATTGAGGAAACTGGACGAACACCAACTCCAAAACTAACAAGACCAAATAACAAGTTGCATCTGCGAAAACACGACTTAATCCCAATTTATTTAACTCTCAAATCTAGATTATTAACAGTATAAATAGGTAATTGGCTGCAGATAGGGAAAAAGAGAGTCATCGTGGCTGAGTGGCAGAGGTGATTTTACAACATAGATCATCACAACTGTGTGTTTTCCCTTGTTTTTCCAGCTTGCAAGAGTGATTCAGTGGGACAGGAAAAGCAA
Organism: Thamnaconus septentrionalis; assembly: GCA_009823395.1. Taxonomy (NCBI): domain Eukaryota; kingdom Metazoa; phylum Chordata; class Actinopteri; order Tetraodontiformes; family Monacanthidae; genus Thamnaconus; species Thamnaconus septentrionalis. Next base: position 4,507,323 of record CM020514.1, on the reverse strand, counting down.
TCAAGACAACATCTCCACCCAAATCATTGCTCAATTATATTTGGTAATGCCTTAAATTATTTTTCTTATAATAGGCATTAGTTATTAGGTAGTAAGGTCCCCTATAAACCGTGCTTATAAGACTACATAAGCGTCAATAACACCACTATAGAATTGTTTATTGCAAGGACCTTCACATAAAGCAGAACTATTACTTCTTTCTCGAAGCCCCCACTCGCTTTTACACGCAGTCTTTGCTTTTTCCTTTTCACTTTCTTCAACGTCAAACCGCCGAGGTCCTTCAAGCGCGCTGACGCCGCCGTCCGCGTCAGCCTTTCCACTGGGTTGGTTCACCCGCTCCGGCTTTCAGGGTCCAACCCCCAGACCCTGGTTACACCTCGCTTTACATGACAACGATGGCGTAACCGACCACACGCTCTCCCCAAATCGCCCGTTTCATCTCGCTGGGAGGTGGGCAGGAGACGATGGAGCCATGAGCCGCACACAATTGAGGGGTATTGATTCCTCTCCCAAGGCTGTTCGCCCAGAATTTCCCCTCATGGATTTTTCGACGAATCAAGCGGATAAACCGAGATGAATAAAATAAGCTGCCTCTACTTTGGCTCCCGCCGGTCCCCCCGCAACCGAACGTGTCCTTCCAGTTCAAAAAAAAAAAAAAAAAACAACTCGTTGCTCCCGCCTGCTTCTGGTGTTTCACATCAGCGCCAAGTGCGGCCACCCCTCCGCTGTTCTGACTCACCAGCGGCGCTGAACAATACCCTCCATTGAAGGACTCTCCTCGTCTTTAATTGACAGCTGGACTCTATTAATACCCCAGCCAGCAGCCGGGGGTTGCGGCGCGATAAATTCCATATGTGCATATTCATGAATGAAAATACGGCTGTCAAGCGGAGACAGAAACATGGAAACTCTGGGTGCGTCGTGGCGCTCGGGTTGTCCTGAAAAGTCCCTTCGCGCCGCTTCGCGGTGGCACATGCGCAGAGGTTGACTCACGACACCGTTGCCTTTTCCACCCCGCAGCCATCAGCGGTATTTATCTTGAGAAGTTATAATTTCCATGATTCAAGTGAATGAGTTGAGCCGCTTGACATCTGGAAATGTTTTTTTTTTTCTGTTGTTTTTTTGTTTTTTTAAACCAGACTTGCAGCTTGTTCTTCCCTCTCCCTCAATTTCAAGCACAATGCCGTGGTCTATTATGCAGGCATTGTTAAATTATCACTTGAACAAATGCAAAGCTTGTACTGACATCCTACGGCTGAATATTGTCTATTTGCTTATGCAGTCAGTGTTGAGCCAGTTTTGAAAACAAACATGACTCATTAAAATGCCCCAAATTATGCAAAAATTATCCTTGGTATTTATGCATAATACCAATGTTACCAATGTCACTCTATCCGGTCAGAAAGAAGACAATTCTATCTTTTACTTTTAACTTTTTGTAACATGTGATAAAATACAAAGGTCTGAATATCAGCCGGTTGTGATGTCACAGAGGGCACTGATATCTCTCCCAGCTTGCTGGCCCCATCCCTCGCCAGGTATTGGCTCCATTCTCTGTTGAGTTAGTTACCTGTTCTTGTCTACTTCCAAATGTGGAAGGTCCAACACAGCTTCAGTTTTAACAGGGAGCTAAAACTTCGGTGTTGTAGAGGGAGGCTGCAAACAGAGGGTTAAATATTGTTTTATGCAGTGTTCTGGCCACCTTTAGAGTATTTTGGATAATTCGACACACATGATTCTCTACTAGAGTCCAGCATTAAAGAAGGATTTGGCAATGTGCAGATTATGGGCCCTGAAAACCAGCTTCAGTGGTATCTTCTAATCTTTTTACCTCCAAGGGAATTCTTTTTCCAGGCGGCTGTGCAGTGTAAATCGAGCAGTGTGGGGGGACGGGTGCAGCCAAGTATTTGACAGAGTGGAACAATGTTTAAGACTCTGGTTGTTCTGCTCTAACGGTTCACCAGAGGGAAGCTGCGGTTACGTAACAGCAGAAGCACGTCAAATGGTCCAACATGGCAGTGAAAAGCAAACACAACTTCCAGGGGATGGAATGCGGCGCTCCAACGGGACACGTGCGTCCGTGTGCCTCTGTGGTAGTGCGTGCAGCTAGTAGGTGTGTCCAGGGACAGCCAAGGCAAGTCAAGGACGTCTGTTTGATGGCAGGTCAGAGGTCGCCATCTAATGTGGGTTCAGCGGCTGACCTTTTGGCAAGCGACACTAATGTGTCAACGAGCAGCTGTTTGAACTTCACGCTTTTGCAGGAAACAAATTGGTTCGTGCTAAGGGCCCTCAAGGAAACGCACAATTTTCTGTTGACAACCTCATCAACAGGCCATTCAAAAAAAGAACACCCAGGTCCCACCATCATGGTGCAATTTTTACCATAATTGAAAGATAGCTAAAAAAAAATAGCTGAGATCGCTTGAGGACGATTTACCTGTGCACACAGGGAACATGACTGCACAACTAGCAAGTGAGCTAGCTAGCTGTGCCATCAAGCTGTTATGCAGAAGAGTAAAAGAAATGATGTAAGACAAAGCGGAAATGGAAGAAAAAAAAAAGACCTGCTAATCTCCCTAGGACGGGAAGCTTGGCTGAGAAGGTGCTAGCTGTTTAGCATGCTAAATTCACATAGCATCTCCCAGGCTGTTCAATTTGGCTCTCCAGGGGAAAGAAGCATGTTATCTCATTCAAGAGTTGGCGGACGTTGAACATTGGGCCAAAAAGGTTCCCCATTGCGTTCCTGTGTGGAAGCTGCATGAGGACACATCAGGCTGCATGCTAACTGTTAACAGACAGACACTATGGACAGTTCGGGACACCACTTCCAGCTTCAAAGTGACGGGAGCATATTATTACACTGTGGGACTGATGTTAGTGACGTAAATAAGCTAATCATTGCAAGAGATCTTCTCACCGTCCCGGTTGCCAGACAGCTTGGAGAGAATACAACAATGCACGCAGCTGTTGCCCCCAGTAACACAGTGCTTTTGGAGAAAGAGCTGGTGGGAACATTGCAACCAAAGGATGATTCCGATTGTGGATGGAACATTTTATTTTGTGCAGATGCACCATCACAAGTTCCCTTTTTTTTTTGTTGTTCCACTCATTGGGGAAAGATGTTCTGGCTCGTCACTGGTTAAAATTTGGTCCAAGTCAGGACTTCACTCGGACAAATATAATTCAACAGTGTGTGTCACCAGAAAAGTGTGGTCTCCAAAGGACACAGAGCTTCATAATTCCAGTAGACACTTTGAGATTGGATCATTTAAGAATTCTGTCACCGGCCAAATGCTGGGATGATGTGTACTTTCAATTTCCTGTGAGCAGGAGGACATTTTTTTTTCTTGAGCTTGCGGCAATGAATCGAATATGTGATTGACGCTATAAAACTGATAATGAGCAAGATTTGCAAACTGCTTGTATTGGATGAAAAAACACTCTCAGTCAAAATCAGATTACGAGAAAGAGAACTGAAGCATTTTTTCCATGTGTAGCAGTGATTTCTATAAAAGTGCAGCAGCGTTGAAAACTCCACAAAGAGCTTTTGTCATTGGCTCCAAGCAGCGTGAGGAGCGGTTGCGCCCAGCTGGATGTGTGAGAGGAAACTTTGACAGCACAAAGCCTCTGTTTTTTTTTTTTTTTTCTTTAAATCGGGGATTCCCATAAAACACTGCCTCAATAAAATAAAAAAATAAAAAACACACTCCCTCACAAAGAACCTTTGAATATAAACGTGATACTTGTGGTTCAGTTGCCTAAGAACGTAGTGCAATGATTCAATAAATTCAGAGGAAAACCATCAATGATGAAGCCAGAATCCTGCAATGATGGGTCTCGGAAGCTGTCCCAATTCTTAAATAGGATACGTCCAAAAATTAGCTTATTAATGAAAAACAAATGTTGCTCTGTGTGTGTCTTCCCTCTCTGCTCACTGGTTGCGTCATCATGCCAATACATGTAAATAATCCTCTTATTAATGCAGAAGTTTTAAGTTCTCCTGTTCAGGCATAAGATGAAAAAGAGTCTTGATCATGCCTTGACGACTTCACCAAGCAGACAGCAGGAACGTGTGGTACGACCAATAGAGGTGCAGGATCCGCCAAGCCAGCCACGCTCAATAGGCAGCCCATTCATTTCAATGGCTCACCATGGCATAAAAGTCTGACATCTTCAATTCACTTCTGCATTATGGAACCCATCGAGCATGCATGGCAGTGTCACTTCCCATCATGCCTCTGTAACTCCAACGATGCATCAGCCAATCAGAACGAGCCAATGCTCTATCCAGGTATTATAATGCCTGCATGACCCAACTGTTCCGCCAAGCGCATCGCCACCGCAGCGTGAACAAAATAACTTCAAACTTCTGAGTTAATGAGACACAATGACCTTTTTTTTTTAGCTGTTACAAGCACAATTTGGATACAGCAGTGCCATAGCACTGTGGTAACTCACAATCATCAAGCCTTGAAACTGAGCCTCCGATGCAAGATCTTTCCAGAACTGTCAAATAGCTTTTTTACAGAATGCTTGAACAAAAGAATTTAAAACTCGAGCAGAAAACTTGCCAGGAAGATTGCAACGCCTGCCAATAGCACTTTACTAGCACTTTACTTTGACACTCAACATTGTCCACAAAACAGTGATGTACGTGTGATGTCCGTAATATCCTTGTTTGCTCAGTGGAGGCTCAGCGATCGTCACTGGTGGTGCTGAAGATGCGCAAGGAGCCAGTTTGTGCGTTGTACGTGCAGTGCAAAACTATGACACCTAGTGGTGAAATTTTGAATTCATACAATTTAAAACTGCGTCTTCAGCACTGACTTTAGCATCCATGCTAGTCTCTATTTTAAGAGTATGATTTTTGAAAGAAAAAAAAAAAAACAAGGCTGGAGGACACACAACAGGCGGCTCCCTTATCACATTTGAAAAGCTGCATGGTCACCTCGACGAAACAAAATGGAACACTGTAACCATGATGGAAAATCTGGGTGAAGTTGTGGCTGCAGCCATGGCTGCACTTCGCCTCTTGTTATTATTTTGGCCGGGCCCCACTAGTTTGTAAATGGGTGTGACTGTCTGCTCACAAGGGATACGTGTGTGCAGCTGAGTGGAACAACTAACGTCGGCTGAGCGCAGCGTTACTGTATCCCACGACGGTGTTCGCTAACGGTGTGTCATGCATTACATCCTAACAAGCGAAGCTCAGTTTGGCTAAAATAGGATGTTGGTCTATTCCCAATCAATGACTGAAATTTAAAGATTGTGATGGTGTCATCGTTAAACTTGACCTGGATTAAACACAAAGAGTTATACCCATCATTGAAGAGACTCGCACATTTAATTTTTTTTAAGCTGTAAAACTGTCCTGATTGGCCAGTTTCTATGCGAGTCTAATGCCCAAATACAACATACAGTGTGTATATATATGTATATATATACATATACATATACATAGGAGGATGTTAAGTTTTTCCATCTGGACAATGGCAGTGGATCATTTGTGTCATTTTGCTGCTAGAATACAAAGTCTCTCTTAGAAGTGGAAACACATCAGGACAGGGGAGCAAATTTTGCAAATCATGAGTGTTATGGTTAACTCCAATTTGCAACGTCAGTCAACGTTAGAGCGAAAGCCTTCTGAAATTTGGTCGGTGCCAACACGGGGATCAAATGGACGGGAGCATGATCACACGGCATCCAGCTTTGTTTGGTCTGGGTGTCGTCCAGAATGAAATGGGTTGGAATTTAATGCTTCCAAACACAGGAAGATAACTGCAGGAAGCGACGGTGCTGCAGCCCAAAAACTCTGTTGCTGGTTGTTTTTCCCTCCTTGAAACTTAAAGGCCGTTTGAAGTGTTGTTGATTTTGGACAGGGGGATTTCCACTCCTCTGGCCCTCTATGAATGCTTGCAAATGTTCAATTGCATCTTTTCACACGAGTTGAATGGAGTACGCTGTATAACAGACGTTTTGACAGCTTTATGTTTGATGACAACAAAATCAACGCAAGGAGCCACAGCTGGAGCTAATGCACTACAGCACGACTGGTGGTCAAACACTATATTGACTGCAGAAAATATCACTGTGGCAATAATAGTAATAACAATGATATTACTGGATCTCAGTCAATAATAATATAATAAGACAATATTCTAGGAATTCCACAATGATATCATTATCAGGAAGAGATCGTATGTCCTTGATGGTGTTAAGATCCTCGATCATGGAGGTGGAGCTCAAGGTGACAACTATTCCACCAAAGTCCTGACACCTCCAATAAGTCCGCATGCTTCTTTGACCTGTCAAATGACCTCTTGTTCTGCGTCTGGCACCATGGGTAGATCCGTCCTCTCTAAACCGTCGTCATTCACAAGACGAGGAGGCGCGTGGGTGTAGGAGTCAGGGTCGCAGCTCATTCGTACGCGGCCGTGTTGAAAGAGGCGCTTGGCGTAGATTGTGATGCCGTGACAGCTGATGTACTGCAGGAGGCTGGAGTAAAAACCACTTCCTGGATGTTTTGGAGAACAACAGGAGCGACAGCGAAGGAAAACATTACTTTTCTTATTACATTCACAACCACATTGTGTGGGCATTAAGACAACAGGTTAGAACTGCAATCAGTGTATAGTTGGAGTTTAAAAAAAAAACGTTTCGCCGAGCTCCAATAGGTGCATCACAACTGATTAGAATATCATGGAAAAGTTTATTTATGTGAGTAATTCAATTCAAAAAGTCCATCAATACATTACGGCTTGCTGCTGGTGTGACACAAGTTCTACCTTGTCATCCAGTTTGTTCTGGGAACAGCTCACTCTGACTTTTTCTTTTGGACTCTTTCATGGTTGGAATCAATGTCTTGCAAGGTTGAAACCTTCCTGTTCCCTCTGGTATGTCATTCAACCTGTACATTTCCGTGATCTGCCTGCGCGTGTGATCCGTAACTTCTCACTCTGCTTCCTGCTCACGGCCGCATGAACGCAAATCTTCGCAACAAGCTGTAATTCCCTCTGCAAATATTTGACCTCGCTGGTGAAGCCTGACTGCTGTCCACCGAGGACAATGGGCCCACCCTTAGTTCAAATGTCCTGCAAAGCAAGCAACCAAATGCTACCACCCATTAAACCAACAGCGCAGCAGATACGGAAGAAGTACGTGCATGCGCTGAAACATTATTTACTACTTAAAAGTGAATGTACTTTTTCATTGAACAGACCAAAATGAAAAAGTGGGGAAAGTCAAGACATTTAAAGTGACGTTTGCGTGTAATCGTGTGTGTGCAATGACTTTGGACATATTCTTCCGCTGGTGGTTGGGCTTCCCACGTTTGGTGTGGACATAGTCTCACTTCTTTTGCTGCTGCTGCTATTAATCGAGAATTTTCCTCAAAAGCATAAAAAAAAAAAAAAATTGTTTTTACCAAAAAGGAATAGCGCATAGCCACTACTCGGCTTCTTAGCTGTGCTCAGCTGCGCTCTCTAGTGGTGAACGGCAATCACTTACTGCAACGTACGAAGAAAACTGTGAATTAAAGTTTTATACATATATATATATATATATATATATATATATATTATATACACTGTTGTTGGGATTACTCCAAAAAAAACAATCCAAATACTGATTACTGATTACTTCTTTAAAAAGTAATCTAATTACTTATTTAACTACTTCATTTCATAAGTAGTTTCATAATAGTTATAGTTATATATATATGTGGATATATACAGTATGTATGTATAAATGTATTTATACATACAGTATATATTGATATATGTATAGAAAACATTTTAATCTCACTTCTAGCTGCTGTGCCCCTTGCGTGTTATTTCCAACATGAATGAGTGAACAGCTCTCTGCTCACGCATGGCTGCCCTGCGCCAGTCGCACACGTGAGAGGAATTAAGCCCAAGTGGCCCCTGCGCGACCCCATGATCGCTGCCCTCTCCATCATGAGGCGTCCTTAAACACTCGGCCTTAAGAACGCACAGACTATCTCTCACCTATCCAAACACACCACCACAAAGCGGCGGCCGACGTGGTTCAGCCGGAAGCCACGTGAAGTCAGCGAAAGGCGCGGGAGGCGGCCCGTGTCCTCGCCTGACTCCCTCCTGGTTAACTGGACATGTGATTAGCATTGCTGTCTGCTACTTAGTTGTGCCCTGCAGCCAGCTCACTCTGGCTTCAGAGCAGACGCTGCCTGCGGCTCACACGGTCAACTCCAAGGTAGGGCAACACCGCACTCCTCCTCCTTCTGCCGCCGCTGGCATCTCTCACAGAGCCTCTTAATCCTGTTGGTGCATCTTTATTGTTTAACGTTGTTGTTTGTTTGTTTTTTCCTATTTTGGACATGCCAAGGGCATTAAGTCAATTATTCTCGGGAAAACTTTGTGGAGTAAAGTTGTTGTTTTTTTTTTCTTGCTTTACATTTTCAAAAGAAAATGTAAAAAGAACTAGACTTGAAGTGTATTTCTAAAGATTTCGTCACAAATGCCAAGGGGAATTTTGTGAATTTTGCAGAAATTCTGAAATTTCACTTTCTGAATTTGAAATTTCAGAAGAGTAAAGTCATTCGGTAGCTATCGTTAGAATCCTCTCCCTGCTTCAAAGTGTCTCAGTCAAGTATTTTATCAAGACAAACCACCCTTGGGCAAATACTTGGACTCCAACTCAGTTGCACCTGTTGATGTTGAGTTCATATTGAAAAAAAAAGAAAAAATTACACTATAGAAACTGTAGAGGAATTTAGTTCAAGATACTTTTAACAAATATTTATCCTGAGTTTCATGGAGAATGTTTGCTCAGTACGACGTAGTTCACACCCGCCTGGGCAAACACCTCGACTGAGAGCGTCGGTGGACTTGCTTTGTCGTCTCTGGGTTGACTCGTGGGAAAGTTGCCTGCGCCATTTCAAAAGTTCTGTTCCGATTCGGCTGCTCAGACTGCTTGTTTTTGTTCGGTCCGACCAGCAGAAGCAGAAATTAGATTAGACCCGATCAGGCAGCTGTTTGCTTAATGCAATAACGGGACGGTCCCAAACATTCCTTTTAGGCCTTACCGATAATGTGCGTGTTTACACGGAACCTCAACACTGGGTTAAAGTGTGTGTGTGTGTGCGTGCGCCTTGTTCAATTGGATCAGGTTCCCGTTTTGGGAGAAAACAGGAGGGGTGCACGTGATGAAGAGACGTCGCCCTTCTCTTATCAGCGCTGTTGTGATCAGCTGTTGCCACACCACCTGCACACAAACACAGCCAGTGACTTGCTGCACAGCAGAGGAGTGGAGATGACTCAGCATCATTTTGAATAGCATTTTTTTTGGGGGGGTTAATTGATAGGGCATACTTATGAGGTCTGCTTTTTTTTAATTATGATCCTGTCATTTCCATAACTTGTAACTTCGGTTGTAACTGAGAAAAATCAAATATCTTATGTAAAGCTATGAGGACATCTAAAATGTTTCTTCTATAGAAAAAACAAACATTAGTGAAGCAATTAAGGATGAATTTGACTGATCTATGACTTTAATTTTCTTGGGATGCCAAGGTTGTATAAAAAAAAATAGTTATATAAATAACTCAATATAAGATAAATGTGCATTTAACCTTGCTGGTCCTACGATTTGAATACAAAATAAGAAGAACTGATAATATTATGATCTCCAGATTTGATGTTGCCGCCTCTACTTGGCTCTGTTTGTTCTGGTACGATTCACCTCTGTCAGAAAGCTGGAGCGGTATCAGTGAATTGTCTCCCCGGCAATCTGTTTTGTTAAAATGTCGCAGACGAGTTCAGTAGCAACATGAAACAGAAAAATCCATTTCTAACCAATTTAGGCGAATCACATGTCATGACCGACAAATTAACACTTGGCTCAGATTTTGCACGTTTGGCACCAGTTGTGACACAGTAACTGCTGACCCAGTTCAGTGTGTTTCGTGCCTTTACCTTGCGCGGTAATGTTTTTTTCGAGCAATCCTCCTCATGTTCCCTCTCTTAACACCCTTATTCTTGATGAAAACTTAATTTGGCTCCCGTATCCAAAGAACCTAATCCCCTCCTCACCTTCTGCAGCCTGCCAGTCCCCAGTGCTCAAACTCCCCCATCATGCCTTTAACCGCGGTGGGAAAGACGCTGGATCTCTCCAAGCTGACGGACGACGAGGCCCAGCACGTCTGGGCCGTCGTCCAGCGAGACTTTGACCTGAGGAAGAAGGAGGAGGACAGACTGGGGTGAGTCCAAACGCAATACTTGGTTTCGCTCCAAAGATTGATGAGACAAGAGGCAAGTCAGTTTACTTTTGTCTGAGAAGAATGTCAGAATGTTTAATCAAAGTGAATTCCTATTGCTTAAGAAATCAATCGTGAATGTTATTTTGCACTGTGTGTACATCTGAGATTCTAACCTGGTACAATATATTATTCATTAAACCCAAGTCACAAAATATGATGCAAATAAAACCTATGTGTGCGTGTACCTGCATGCATTCTTGTAAATCTCTTACAATGAAACAGAACAGAATTGATCAAATTTCTATGGAGAGTAGATTTTTTTTTTTTTTTTTTACTTTTCTAGAGTTTTAGCATTAAATTTAATGTGCTGAAGAAAAAGCAAGAAATAAGTATTAATTAGCTGATTAGACTTAATTATATTATGGTTAATAAAAATTAGAGGCAGCTTTATTTTTCCCCTGGTCCCAAGTCCGGATGGAAGTCAAGTAATTATTTTATCAGTCACTCCATCACCAAGTTTTGTTTTTCACAATCAACACACATCTTCATTTGTGAGCTAGCTTGCTGCACTCCAAAGTTAGCGTGCATTAGCTTCCCTCTGCAATCATGGCAGGCAGCTGCAGTCAATAATTGCGAAAGTGAAATGCAGGCCTTTTCTGTGGAGAGAAAAAAACACTGCGGAACTGCAATTAAACACAGTGAATTACAAAAGGATATGATGCTAACATTGACCAGCTACCAGCCTGTAATCACGTTCATTTTAAGGTTGACTTTGACTCTGAACTCACTGCGTTTATTTATTTAAAAAATCTGTCCGTCTGTGTTTGGTTTAAAGTAGTTGAGCTACGCATCACAGACAGATGAGCTGATGTGGTGGACTCCTTTGTTTTGCATGTCTTGGGCCATCACCAACACACACTGCACTCATCAGCAGCGAGCTAGCTAACTGTCGTCCACAAACATTAACTTCCATCAGCAGCCATGACAAACAACTGCAGAAGTCATCATTTCATTTCCAAAACTACTCATTTCCATCTTTTCTCCTTTGGACCACACAAACGAATATAGCTGATTACGCCAGATTAGATTAGATTATCAGAGTAGCAAAAACTCAACAGACAGCTAAAAGCATGTAATCACATATCCAGTCCAATCTATTTACAATGGCTGCAGGTTGCCTTTGCTGCCAGTGTTTATTGAGAAAATATGTCTGCATGCTGGGTTTAGAGAAGTTAAATTGGAGACAAAGCTGGAAGGAAATGATGTCCCCCCCATCGCAAACGCTGAAATAAATAAGCACAGATAAACACTGTGATCAGACTATCCAGTGATTTGTCTGAGACTGTTTATTTTTGGAACAATCTCGGATGAGCTGTTTACACCCAGTCATCCCTCACTGCTTGAGCTGCACTCAGGTCACAGGGGTGCTGGATCCTATCCCAGGTCACACCCAGCACGCACAACTGGAAGTTCTCACCTGACTTGTTGGTCTGGCTCCTCTGCGGGTACTAAGAGCAACTCACTGGCAACTCTGAGTTGAAGAGATGGTTTACCCGACCTTCCCCCCAAAGATAGCTGGGATAGGCTTCGGCACCCGATGTAAGCTGTGATAGAAAAAGGAGAGAAAGCCAGCCAAACATCCATCCCTATTCCCAACTCCGGACCATTTAGAGAAACCATCCAAGGAACGGGGAGAACATGCAAACTGCATCAGAATCAAACCCATGATGTCTAGTGCGAGAAGCACCCAGCAAAAAATGTTCATGTTCACATGTGCATGACGCATTGTCTTCTTTGTAGCGAGAGGGATTTTGGTTACAAAAAGGTGATAATCCCTGTGGAATCTTGACGTCTTACAAAGTCTTGGGCTGTTCCAAGTGAGCTGTATGGAACAACTTGCTTGGCGCTGTTAACATTCGGCTCAGCTGCGAAACTTCCCCTTCGCCCTTCGCCCGAAACAATCAAGCTAATTTAATCATGAAATGATACAACTAACGAGTAAATAATGAACCGATCTGTGATCTGTGATCTGTTCCTGTAAGCAGCTGGATTAGGAGGCGTGGAACCCAAACTACCGCTGAAACAGGATTTTGGACCCGATCCTGTTTATACAGGACACTGCAGAGATTGTTTCAAAGCGCCCCCATCTCACCCCCTGAGGCTGCGCAGCAATTTAGCACATGTCAACAAGGCATTTGCAAGTGATCAGATGAAATCATCCCTTCGGAGTCGCTGGTGCGTCTGAGGAGGCACTTGGCGCCCGACATCACTTCCTGTCAGCCAAGATGTAACAGCACACCGGCAGTGTAACGACAGTTGTTTTCACTCAGGCAAAAGCTGAAGTCTCGTTCCGGTGAAACCGATCTTTTCTCGTCAAGCGTTTTTCTGAGATCGGTATCTACGCAAAATTGATTTATTTTATTTTATTTATTTTTTTGCTTGAAATGCTTGAAATCAAAGATGAGAGCCTTTTTTTTTTCTCTCGGGCTGAGCCGGCCAGGCCACTACCAAATGCTCTATATTCCGTCTAGTTTTTGAACGCATGCCACAAAATTCTCGAGTTTGTTCTAATTTTTCTCCGCTGGAAATGCACGTGCCCCGTAAAAGATCCCTTTTCCCCCACCAATTTCCGCAGTACCTTCCCTTTCTCCGCACTGGATTTCCCGAGAGAGCAACAAATAGTGGGAGTTTGGCCGTGCTGCACGAAGACACTGCGGTACATCTGTGTTCGCAGCTCAGCTGCTGGCGAGGGAACTTTTCATTTTATGTTCAGGCACTAACAGGTTTGGCTGTTTACTGTTCTGCTTTCGTGCCTCCAGTTGCAAGCAAAGCCAACAGTCTTTATTCTTTAGATATTTCTCCTGCAGAACTTGCAACTTGCTGCCACGGACAGATTTTTATGAGGTGCTATGAAACACAAAACTCCTAAAGATCTCCAGACTTCAAGTTTTGGATGATATTTTACTGAATCCACCAACAATTAAAATTTTTTTTTTTTTTTTTTAAAACGTAAAACTTTATCAAAGTGATAGACTTTGGCAAATGTTAGGATTTGCTTCACCAACATTCTAACTCACAAGTTTTACTCAAAAACGCATTTATTCACATTGGGCCAACAATTACTTCACCATCACCCAAAATGAAACATGTTATGGCCTCAGTCAATGAGTTTTTTCCAGCCCGTGATGAAAGGAAATCTCTCTCAGTGAGAGAGAGAATGAATGAGAATCCCTTAATAACTGGACCTAACAATGTTTTTCTCAACAAGAATGAGAATCCAATAACCTGACAATGTTTTGGTATGTATGTGTGTATGTGCATACCAAAATAATACAATTTTGCAATATAGTATGACAAAATGGGCTTACTATTAGATCTGCAAGAATTCGTACAAAGTTACAGCATTCAGTTGCGTCGCAAATTCTTCATGATCAGGTTCCGTGCCTCCATTGAAATGGTTTTGAAAAATTTGTCCAAGTGAATTAGAGTCCATATTACTCAAATGAACTACTTTAAATGCCCCCTTTGTACAGGATACAATCTGGACTGTTGGCCACTCACAAATACGTTAGGTGAAAGAAAATTGACTTGCATAAGATTTTCTACACAGCAGTGACTGTCTGGATCAGAGTCATGCGCGACATGCTGCGTGACTAAATATAGCAGCTGTTTTACGAAAGATTGTGTTTATCTGTAAGTCTGGACTGGAAGAGGGAGACAGAGATGAGCGATTGCAGTGTGAATATGACGGGCTGGGGTTAGAACGTTGGCTCAAACTGGCTTAAGACTGTCTGAAACTGGGAGCTGACTTGCAGGAGCTGGGCCTTGATTTACGCCGTGGTTCACAGCGAGGAGATGGCCATGTATGGGAAGGCTGCTGCTGCTGCCGCTGCTGCTGCTGCTGCTGCTGCTGCTGCTGCTGCTGCTGCCGCTGCCGCTGCTGCTGCTGCCGCTGCCGCTGCTGCTGCTGCCGCTGCCGCTACCGCCGCCGCTGCCGCCGCTCTCGGTCCCTGGCTTCTGTGAAATCATTCCTGAGTCCTGCCAGCAACATTCTGGAGAAACTACCTTTTACTCAAATACTGAATACTGCAGAAGTAAGGCTCTCTGAGGACAAGCGTTGGCTGCGTGCAATGACAACCCACCGAGTGAAACTTCTCTTTAGATGAGGTCTTCTTACTGGGAACAATCTCAACAGTCTCGCTCATTCGAAACTTGATATTCTTCTTTTTGATGATGGTATTTGATTGCATGGCCACCCGCCGGGCCCCAGCGGTCAGACAAAAAGGTTGCAAGTTCGATCCCCAGGCGCTATTATGTGGAGTTCGCATGGTTCTCTTCAGGTACCTCCCACAGTCCAAAGACAAGCACATTAGCCCTGTAGGCGACTCTAAATAGAGTGTCTGTGTGTGTGCGTTTGTGCGTACGTACGTGTGATTTAAGTGAGTTTGCAGCAGCTAGTTTCTGATTTTCTCACAATCAAAGACATGCTGATTAGTGCTGCATTATTAGAACTGACCAAAAAAAAAGAAGAACATTTTCAAAATGAGGTTGATGACATATCTCAAAATGGCAATGCAGCTGCTTTGCTAGGTTTAGACTTTGCCTCCTGCCCGCCACAAGCTGTTTGAGGTCACCAAAGACAACCTGTGCACCAGATTCTGTGAGACAGTTTGGAGAGATTTTTACTTCATCATGTTAATGGCCTGCAGTTTTGCCAAATATCCCATTTATCCAGATGAGCCGGGTCATGATTTAATAGCATAACCTTTTGGAGTTAAAAATAAAAAAGGACTTTCGTAAACAAAAAGAATCCTCTTATTCTCCCCAGATTCTCTGGCCAAGCTCCACCCACGCCATCCAACATTTGGGATCTGTTATCTGAATTTGTGGTTTCTGCCTCTGTCAGCATCTGCAGGGTCTAAATGAGGGTGTGTTTTGGTTTTTTTTTGTCGTTGTTTTTGTTTCTCGGACCGGGCCAGAGAGGAGGGAACTCGTGACTCCAGGCGGTGAAGTCATTCATGGCCTGCATGTGAGCGGCAGCCAAGCGGCTCCAAGGAGAAACGCGTTTGTTTGAAGAACACTCGCACTTGTTGAAGTATGGCAGTAGAATTTGAAGTTGATGAATTTAGACATAGTCCAGCACCGCAAAGCCGTTTTTTCCAGGCACCATCCTGACGGGAGGACAGTCGAATGAGAGCTAACTTGTTTCTTCTTGGTTCATAAGTGGAGAGAGAGAATTTATACACTGATGCATGCATTATTTCAACTGTTATTATTTGTTGTGGTTGTAATCACTGGTGAATAATCCCTTTCTCATCTGTGACATTTCTGCCCTGCAGATATAGAGACAGAGATATTTATACCTCCTTCACTCAAATGTCTTTTGATGTTTTGTTTTGTCCATCTCTGTGTTGTTTATCAAAAGTTCTCCAGTGTTGCGGATTTGCTTCATCAATTACCGCCTTTTCCGAGACACAGGGCTGACATAATATTTATACGGAGTTGCCAGACCTGAACAACATGTTGCCATCTGTGCGCCAAAAACCCTTTCCTCAGTGCACAGGATGAAGACTTTTTGGTGTTTAGTTAGCTGCGAAAATGTGAGGCAATGCGTTGTGAATAGCGCTGGGCATGGTTAGCTTGGCTTAGCATAAATGATGTGGCCAGGAAAGCATGGCAATCAGTCATGAGAAGCTGATGAGAAGCCGCCGTTGCAGCTGCTGCAACGCGTGAACTTTTCCTGGCAAACGTCGCTTTATTTCGTGGCTCACTGAGAATTGTTGGCCTCTTTGTCCTTAAAGCTGGAGTCCAGAAGAGTTCTGGGCTAATAAAACGAGCTAATTCAAAGGGTAAGGCTCACCTGTTGACCTTGTGATCATCTCTTCAGTTCAAAAAAGTAGCATTCTGGCAAACTCAAGTCCCTTTGGAGGCACGCATACAAACTGTTGTAATTCCTACTCTGTTCACCAGATTTGGGTGTAAATACCCTCAGATTAAAGCTTGAAGTCTGCAGTTAAAGCACATCTAGTTCGTTTCATTTCAAATCCATTGTGGTGGTTTTTAGAGCCAAAAAGATGAGAATTGTGTCAATGTCCCAATATTTATGGACCTGACTGTATTTGATGTGGGGATTTTTTGCATTCCTAGCCCACCTACTGACAGACAAGTACGTAAAACTACGCATTTTGGTCCATGTTATGGCACTAAAACGATCCGTTATCATTTTTCTCAACTTTTTACGTTACAAGTTGAGCTGATTATCATGATTATCTGCAGATTTAAAAAAAAAAAAAAATGGTCGAGGCATTACTGCACTTACCCTGAGACCTAGTGGCCATCTTTCCCGCTAGCCTTAGCTAGCGGTGAGCAGCTGGCCAATCACAGGCCAGTGGGTTGCCCCAAGGAAGTATTGTTGGAAGTAGTTCACCAAAATTGATTTTGTAAATGTGAATATGGCCATATTAGGGCCGCTTTAATTGCTGAACTCAATAAATATTCCCCATAACTATTCATTTGCCTTATTAGCTGTAACAAAATACAACAAATAGGTTTTTACGTAGAGTTTCTGCATCAATAGCCACACATAACTGATCTACGTGTCCGTAACTTTTTTTATTGCAGGGATCTAAAGAACAAAATCGAGAGAGAAGACACCAAGAGAGAGCTGCTCGGCAGCCAGACCAGCCTGACCGAGTCGTACTGCATCCGATGTCTGCAGCCCTTCAAGTTCCTGCTCAACACCAGGCGCCAGTGTCTCGACTGCCAGCTCTACGTCTGCAAGTCCTGCAGCCGCTACAACAACAAGGAGCACGGCTGGGTGTGCGACCCCTGTCACATGGCCAGGTAGGAGACTAAGCCCCGTGAAAAATGGTGACACAACATCGCTGGTGTAAACATCTTCTTTCCTGCATCAATAGACTTAAAGTTTCATAAAGTTGCCAATGAGGATAAGTTCATATCCAAAGGTTAACTTTGCTGTGGCATCGCCTTATCTGCAGGCGATTTAGCGTCACAATCTGGGAAAAGAACTGGATATTTTGCCCAAGTGTGGCCCAGTCGTGTCATTTATCCAGTGTCGTTGGGATTACTCCGTAAAAGTAATCCAACTACTGTTACTGATTACTCCTTTAAAAAGTAATGTACTTATTTCTTTAACTACTTTGTTTCATAAGTAATCAATAAATAATTACTAATTTCTTTAGTTTAAAAAAAAAAAGTAACAGTTATTCTGTGCTTTGGGAGGAATTTTATTCAAGTGCAAATTCTGCAATTCCAAATATATTGTATTTCCAGCAATCAAAGGCAATTGCTGTTTTTTCTTTTGCTGCCGCCATGCTTGTGTCGGTGTGTCGTCACATGTCAATGACGTTACGTGCACGGCTGCATCATCAATCTGGGACATCGTAGTTTTTGGTTGTTTTTCTAAATTTCAGACATTTGGTGGATAATAAGACATTTTTATCTTGCAAAATATTTCGGAAAAGTAAGAGAATCGTTACTTCATAAAGAAATTATGATATAATTACCAGTTTTGCCCCAGTAATCCCATTGCATTACTCCGTCACTCAAAAAGTAGTTTAATTACAGTAGTGGATTACTTAGTAATAGATTTCTCGCCAACACCACATTTATCTGACTTCTCTGTGCTGCTGACTGGGAAGGTGTGTGCAGGCATGGAGCATGTGTTGATGATCTGTGTCCTCAGTGCTGTTCTTCCCCCCTGATGGTCCTCTCTGAAAATAGTCTTGTACCAGGAAAAGTGAGATGGACGGTTTCAATCAAGTCTCACTTCAAAGCTAACGCCGTGAAAAAGGCCGCAGCCTAAATCTGCGAGACATTCAACAAAGATTCTGAGTGCGCGTTCCCCTAATCTAATAGTCCTCCCTGACTCTAAGAAACTTCACACGACCGTGCTCACCGCTAGCTACGTAGCTTAAGCCTGCGTCAAAGAGAGGCTTACGTTCCTCCAACATGCGTTCATTAGTAAGTCGGCCAGCTTGACTCTGGTTACACACATTATGTTGACGCATGTGGGTTCCATTAATCCGGATCTGGTTGAAATTATTTTCTGTTTGAACGCAGTAAATGTTGACTGGACAGGCAAACATTGAGGTTTATGCTAGCTAACCTGCCCATAACCCTGCGAGGGGAATTCAAAATACAGGTTAAGTCATCGGATCGCAGATTTGGGTTTTTGACCTTTGTTCCGCTGTTACCTATTAAAAGATGATAGCAATTATTCAAACAGTTTTGTGGTAAAATGTCTCTGTTTGATTGATTAATCAAAAATGTGTGCTAAAAAAAAAATCAGCTCTAGAAATCCACAATTTATGATGTCACAGAGGGCACCAATACCCCTCATGGGTCAGTGACCACACCCCTGGCCAAGCGCTGGCTCCACCCTCTAAGACCACCTTGTTTTTGTCTCCTCATCTTGGGGAGAGGCCTCAGTTTTATTAAACAGCTAAAAAGCCAGTGTTTTCGCAGGAGAATGTAAACACAGGGCTAAATATGTTGATTCCTGGAGATCCGCAGAGATTTTGGATGCAATTTTGGATTAGTCATACAAGGGCTGCTCCACTGGATTCCAGGATAAAAGTAAATAAATAAAAAGATAAAAATCAGAAAATTTGCAGAAAATGGTCTTTCTTTCTGATTTTAAATTTAAATCACAAATGTGCATGTGCATCCCCAATATCTACTTTATGTCCATGATATACTCTAGTACCGTGGATCAAGATTTTGATATTGTGGCTTGTCTGCCAAGTTCCCAATCTACAAGGAGCCCAATCAAGAAGCGCTCAGGAATCGTTCAGTTCCATATGAGACAAAGCAGTCATCACAATAAATCATATATGTCTGAAAATGTACCACTGGGGGTGACACTGAAAACATTATGTCAAAGGAAAAGTAGTGTATAATACTTTTCTTTCGACACATCACATGTTGACATGACTCTTTTGAGATACAGTTTGGGCTTGGCAACAAGACAGTAGACTCCTTCTGTCTGGGTCTCAGACTTTGACGGACGTTTTGGCGAGTGTCCCTCAACACGCTGCTCCGTCCCGTCGGCTGTGCTGTGTCATCCGCAGCTCATTCCCGCTCCATTTATAACCATTTTTCTGCTGCTTTGCTCAAGCACAGCTGCGGCGCTTCCACTGACAGCGGCCAAAGTGTGGAGAGTGTTTGCCTCGCGCCAACACCTGTAGCTTGACGTGGAAACGAGCGTGCATCCGGCCCGAACTGCTGAAATCTTTGCTTTCCCGCAGCCACTGCTTCACAGATTTTCATCGTAGCCTGACGCGGGTACCCCAACCGCCCCTGCTTCTTCTCGACAGGGTCCTGAAGACCGGTACTCTGGAGTGGTACCACGAGAATGTCCGCACCCGCTTCAAGCGCTTCGGCAGTGCAAAGGTGATGCGATCGCTCTTCAAGAGGCTGAGCGGACAACCCAGCGAGGACCTCGAAGGTGAGCAGCCCAAATTCCTTTCCAGGGGTCGATTGAAAAAAAGTGTCTCGCTTCCCATGGTGTGTTGATCCTCAGCGCATTTCTTCTTCTTCTGTTTAGCAAGTTTTCCCTCCTCTTAGTTTCCCCTTTCCGCGAGGGGGAAAAGCCGCCCACCAGCTGACTGAAGTGGCTCAAACAGCTGCTAATGTCCGTACGGGTGCAAAGCAGGTTACAAGCGGTCTCCGGTCAGCGTTTCTTGGAGGCTACAGCTTGTACAAATTTCCATCTGTTCCGCTCATTTCTTCTCCCTGAGGCCTCGGGGCCGAGTCAGGAGTTGAGTCCGCCCGAGCCGCACCGCACTGCTCGGAAGCCCGTGCGAGCTTTCCAGAAGAAATCCTCAATAAATGAGGCAGGAGATCCAACCGTACGGCTAACGCATGGAAAAGATATACCAGCCCTCGAGGTCACACTCTGGAATCTGACAAGCGGCGAACCTTCCCCATTGCAAGCGGCGACCGAGTTTGAGGAGTCAACTTGGCACTGCTTTAATTATGGGTAATTCTATCATCTCGCTCGGCAGGAAGAAGATTCCCCAAAGCCCGAGCAAGTCGAAAAGACTTTTATCGCTCCAATGAGCCAATGGAACACATGTGGAAGATCAGGCTTGTGCTCCCTAAGATCAGGAAAAACACACTTTGATCATAAGAGACAGTGACACACATCGGTCTCAAATGCAGTGAGAGCGCGCTGTTAAGTAACCAGACGAGAGAAAAGTAACATCTGAGTAAAGATGTAACATTGGCAGCTTGTCCGGTGTAAATCCGTGTGCCAGACCAGATCCAAGACTTTGAAGCCCATTTTTATCAACAGTGGCTCTGACTTTCTGAAAAAGATAAACCATATGGTGCAGCTTCTTAGTTGATTCGACACACAGGATTTTTTTTTTTCCAGGAGTTTCATTATTGCGATGATGTTCTTTTGTGTGTTTGAGAAGCAAACTGGAAGTTCCTGAAGCCTGACGCAAAATCAAACCCGTCTGAGATTAGAATATTTTTCTTTTTATGTTTGTGGAAGTTGGAGCAATAAAGGACGTGTCTTGAAGAGGTTTGACTCTTTGCCATCAGCAAAGCATCTCACTCATCTTCGGCCGCCCTCCGCCAGCTGCCGGCAGCCTCCGACTCGCACACTTTGTGCCGCTGTTTGTCTTCGTTCAGTCGTCCATTTTCCCATCGGGAACGCTTTGTTTTTGTGACGCTGAGTCACAAGAATGACGTTTCCTGTCTCGTTTTGGGAGATTGAGGGGCCATCAGATGGCTGTAAAGTCAGTCACGGGGGTTTAATCTCTTCCATCTTTCCTGTTTGTGCAGCTCTGCCTCGCCGCAGCTGTGGGTTCATCACAGACTGGCCAGGACTGTGTTTCTGCAGCAGGGTCGCGCATGTGACACAAATTTTATGGCGCTTTTTCACAACACTAGCAGCTCTAATGCGATGATAAGGCTAGTTGAGCTGCTGGTGTCTGATGGGAAACCTTGCAAGGCATCTTTCGTCATTCGTCATTCCTAATTGTTCTGAGATCACTGTAGCTGTTTCCGAGATCACCCACTACTTCCTGCTCCCTATATAGAAAGTTATATGTAGCCAACTATATAGTGTAAGTTACGCATATATATCGTTCACCTAATAGCGTAATTGCCTAAGTCATTTTTGGGCCAAATTGTGATATCTGCCTAACTTTACCAATGTGCTTGCTAAAAAAATGTGTTTTTTCTTAAGACTTAGGCAACTATGCTGTTCGGCTCACGATATGCATTTTCCATTTTCATGACAAGTACATATCATATTAAGTGCCTTCCCACGTCAAAAAAAAATAATGCTCGCCTTTTCTACCAATGGGTAAGCGTGAGCGCATTGCATGATGGGATGTATATGTGATTGTACAAATGCTTTGAGACGCCTTTGGATGAAATCTAGAGCTGTACAAATAAAAGTTGAATGGTTGATTGATTGATTGATTGATTGATTGATACATCAATCCACTACTTTTAGCACTGGACTATATTGTGCACTATACAGTGAGTGAGGGCGGATTTCAGACACAGCCTATGACTGCTACAGTCAGAAAGAGACTAAGCTTGAGCCAGGGTTCAGAACTGGGGAGTTTTTGGCAGGACAGCAGAGACTCAACTTCCTGAGACTCGTCAGCAAGAACAATCTTCCCCGGAGGCTGCCTGTCGCCTTCTACCGCAGCTCTATTGAGAGTGTGCTCACATACTGTGTACGGTCCGAGGGGAGAGGACATCGATTATAGAGACTAATCACCGCTGGCCAGGAAACCCGTGCCTGCCTTCTCCTGACTTTGGAAGGCACTGACTCAGGTTAGGTGTTTGAGACGCATCCCTCAGGCAGAGGAATGGAGTGCGAGTGCCAGGACATAACCGGCTAAAGAGCTGTTCCATCAAGCTACGACCGCACTGACCCTGCGGCAGACAGCGAACCCAATTTCATTGGGGGGAAGACAGAAAAAGTTGGGTGAGGCCGCCAGAGAGTATCATCGACAGTAACAGTGGACATCGGCGACAAAAAGCTGGTTTTGAGGTGCAGCAGCGTCCACAATGCGAGGAAAATTATGTCTTTGGGGGTTGAATTCTGTTTCAGAGGAGATTTCACATTAAGTTCTGTTTCTAATTCAAAATGTAATATTTTTTTAGCCATAGCCTAGCTACGATAATTGAATCTCATTGCAAAGCCAGTCACTGCTCTGTCTGCCTTACCATGACGGGATTCCTTACACACAGCTGCCAGCTATACCCCACCACTCGTATCACACCTCCATCAGCACCTCTAAAGGTGGAATATTGGTTCAACCGTTCACACCACCGCGCTGGACCCGTCCCTTGAGGAATAAAGACAAACTAAAGCAGCCCATACAGAAGAGCTAAAAATGGCCCCTTGAAGCCCCTTATCTGCTCCTGATTAGTTTTATCCACTGATGAGTTGAGAACTGGGTGGCGACGCTTGTCACCAGCTGGATCCACTCGCAAACAGAAGACTGGTCCAATCACTGTCCAAGTTTTCTGTGGACACATAATACAGTCATACTGATTTGCTGGCCTTGCGTTGTCTGCTGCACAGCGGTGCCTTTATCAGAGCTTTTTCATGCATTTTTCTTCCTCCTCTTTCTTTGACGCTCACATCCACATTTAGCGACTTCCTCCAACCACCGCCCTCGCCATAACAAACAGGAACCCTTCAAGATGACTTTTTTTTTCCACACTCAGCCGCTCGCTGACATGTGAGGTCAGTCCATTGGAGAGAGTCGCTGGAATGCGAGTCCTGGTTCCACTTATGCTGAGTCACCCCGCAGCATTTAGATCTTTGCTTCTTTTTTTTGTTAATATTTAAAATAAAATAAAATTAAAAAAAAAAAAATTTAAAAAAGCAGCAGGGCCTTGTGATCACCCAGTCACATGTTTGGCATTTCCGTACCGGCAGTGCTGCAGACGGGGGGGGGGAGGTAAGAGGGAGAGGGAGGCCAAAAAAGCAATGTCTTCATAACAGTCCAAAAATGACGCAAGCACGGAATCGCGCACACGCACTGTGTCTGGAGCGATGGGTGCAGTAGCGATCACCATCTCCTGGAACAGCTTCAGCGTGCACGCACTGCGAGCGCACACACGCACACACGCGCAGCCCTCTTACTGTACTCTCCACATTGTGCTGCTGCGGTCCGTCAGGCCCCCACAGCTCGCAGGGTGTCATGCCAGCCCTCATCTCACAACTGCATCTTCGCTTTGCGTCATCGCACCGGGACTCTAACTCAATCTAACTCCCCCTCAGATTTTAAATGGCACGGCTGCTGCTTCCAGTTACTCCGTTGGTTGGGGGGGGGGGGGGGCTACCTGACGTATTACCAGGTCTCCCAGGCTGTTTGTCATCGTTGTGTAACAGCAAATGTGCACACCTCGCGTCTTTCATTTTCACGGCGGGGAATGAGCTGCGGTGCGTTTGGATGATGGAGTAAGCTTTGTGCGTTATTTATGCGACAGAGCTGCCTCATCTCCGTCTCATCTGCTCTGCGTTCTCCAAGTTTGTCAAATACACAGCAAGGAAAAAAATTGACTAATTCAACCTCGCCCTCCTCTGATTTAGGAGCTGGGTGCTTTTATCCATCTCCAGACAAAAAGAACGAGTCAAGGCTCAGCTGTGTTGGCAAATTAAGATATAATCCTCATCCTGGCTCTTGTGCCTGCCCGTGTCATCACCAAACTGATCTGCAAGTGCAAATTCCCAGCACTTGCTGGATTGGTCTGCTAGCAGTCACACCAATCCATGTTGTCAAGCAACAGTATAAGTGGCTTTTTGAGATGGTGTTGGTATAGTATTGACTAAGCAACCAGTCAGTCATTTTAGTCGAGGCAAAGGTAGCGAGAGAGCTCCCTTTACAAACCGCAGAAGAAGATGATCGTGGGATAAATGAGGCGACTGCTAGCATCACTGTAGCAGCAGAGATTAGCTTGGACGCTGCAGCGCGGCTAGTTTGATCAGGGAAGCCTTCAGCTGCAACCTCTGGCTTAGTTCACGAGAACAAGCCTGATTTGTCAGATTAAATGTGATCTGCAAGAGAGTTCAGCCAATGGCCTTCCAACAAGTAAACATCTATAGGAAGCTGCACTTAGCCTGAAATTAGCCTTGTGTATATAAGGACACTTGGAAAGCTCAGCTGCCTCTGTGATACACTTAGCAATGGAAGAACAACAACAGCACGGTCGTCATGGGTACGTCATTGTTTATTCCAGTTTCTTTACATAGTTGTTAGCGTAGGCTATTATTTTATTCATAAAATACTGCTTCCCGCTTCCCAAACACCTCATCCGATTTTCGCAAGGCAGCCTCCTTTTTATTTACACCTTTTATGCAACAGCGGATTTACAGGACACGTCTTGCCTCTTGCCTACCAAAGGTCACGATAAAAACAAATTAAAACAAATTTACAGGCTTTCAGTTCTGGGGTCTGGTGAAGGCTGAAGACAGGGAGGCCTCCTCTCACACGTGCGTTCGATTTACAGCCTCCTGACGTCAGATCGTCGCCGTCAACGCGAAGGCCAGTATTTCAGTGTACTGAAACAGCAGTCTTGTGAAAGGCGGAGAGACGAAACAAACGCAAAATAAAATATAAAATAACCACATAAAATCTGATCTCATGCAACCGTTATGTCAGCGAGGCTCGGATATTTATTTCTTTCGAAATCAGATGACACAATATTTAGTGCCGCTTGCAGCCTCCCAAAAAGAAATTGGAGCCACATTTTTTAGCAAAGAAACACCAAGGTTAGTTTTTGCAAAAACCACAGAAGTTTTTATTTTATAGCATCTCCCCTTTGGTTTTGCAGACATTTTGTCCAGCCCAAGATAAAAACCAAGAAGAAAATGGAAAAAAAAAAAAAAAAAAAAAAGTCCAAGAAGAGTTCAGTCAGAGTTCTTCTCAGGATCTCGTCTGGGAGAATCATCCACTAGTTTAAAATATCTCCGAGCAGTGACAGCAGATGGACAATTGAATGAACGTGAATGTTATGCAATGCAGCGTTCATTAGTTGTATGATTTTATGGTTAAATGCACAACTCATGACCTCCCCAAGAAGTTGACAACACTCTGCTGCTTCCTGTTGACATTATGTTGACGTTATTTTCGTCGTCTTTTTTTTTTTTTTTTTTTTATGAAACCCATGCAGACTTGAAATTGCTTAATTGATACCTGACGCATGGGTTCACCTCAAGGGGAAAAAAAGAACAAATACAATTTTCGGATTGTGGTTCATAGTGTTTACTCTGAGAAATTTATCAACCCTGACCCCCTTCGGTTATTTGCTGGCTCAAATAATGTGGAAAACCTTTTATGTCAAGATCACCATTAATATGACTTTGGTGAAATGTTGTTTCTAAATTATGGACAAAGAGAGACATTAAATCAGATTTATACTTAATTCTTGCATGATTAACTATGTAAAAACAACTCCCTCTGTTGAACTGCTTACTGGGAAAAACTCATCACTTAGTTGGACCTCCCACACGTTTGGGCTACAACAATCTGGTTTCAAGGGCGGGAGGGAGCCGACGTGGCTGGGGTTGGGTTGTCACCCACTTGAGAGAAGTATCAAGTTCCCTGTGTGAGGTCACAAAGGGTTGATCTGCAGAATTTATCGGCCAAATCTCATTATGTGAACCTGTGTGGACTTGGGATCTGGCAGACCTGTGGAACGTCACCTCCGGCCATCCAAGTTCTGTTCCGATCCCTCAAGACATCCCGTCAGCCAAGACTAAGGGTGAATTCCAATTCCTCCCTTAACCGTCAATCTCAACCCTCAATCTCAAACATGCGCGCTCCCGCGAAGTGCAAGTGCCGTCCCGATTCTCAGACCGTCCAGTTGAGGGACAAGTTTAAGGGCTGGATCGCCCTCAATATTGAGATTCTCCGGCACCACCCTTGGGAGTAAGGGCTACCCAGAAGGCAATGTGTATTTTCGCCAAGACATCTTCGAAAAAGATGGCGATGAAAAAAGCGAGCTACAAATGGAAGTATTTTCTTAGTTAATAAAGATATAAATATTACGAAACCATTTTATTGTCTTAGTTTAAGACCTTTTTTATGGATTATTGACATCGTTGTTGCGTAACATTTATTTTTTTACTTTACGATGTTTGTCAGCCGGACCGGCGGTCCCAGCTTCACGTCACTTGTATACCTCGTTGTGTAGCGACGGAGGACTTGACAGACTGGACGTAGCTTTGGCGTAAGGCCGCCCCCCACAGTCTGAAGACGTAACTGCACTTAAGGGGTGTCCCATTTCTAAGTCACAAGATAGCCCTGACACTTATTTTTGAGGGCCAAAGATTGAGTGTTAAGGACGAGGGTTGAGATTGAGGAGTTAAGGGAGGAATTGGAATTGGACCTTAGTTTCACAGGTGAACTGTGTGGTCTTGTGAAAGCCCATTGCCCAGAATGCATTTCACTCCAGTCAGTGGAGATTACAGGGGAATCCATTTCTGTCAGTGTCAAACTAAAAGCATTTAAAAGTGCTTTTTAGCCACACATTTTTGAATGAAAAGCTCAAATCTGATCTATGGTTTCAAAATAAAGCCTCAAATTTGGTTCCGTTCCAATTGTAAGATCTGCTCTCCTACCTGTAGGTCACACTCACAGGATTACCGTCCAGGAGAGAAGACTCGCGGGGTCACGAGTCTGGTCATGACAGGTTCACTTACAGAGAAACAGGCTTGACTTTTGCCTTTTTGTTGAGGTCCCTTACAGGATAGAGCCACGGTGAACGCCATTTTTTGGAATTTGTGGGACCTTTAATTTTACTCCTGATTCCTTTGAAAGAATGTGAATGTTCACCCACCAATGTTTTTGTGTACTTCTGTTTGATTGCATAAGTCTCATATTCATTGGACTCGTCTCCAGGCTCATTCCGGTACTTCCAACTCGTCTCCCTGCAGCTCTGTTTGTTCCAGGCCTCGTCTACCTTCTCTGTTGTCAGAGGGGACCGTTATGTGGGAACCCAGCACATAAGCACTTCCATTCTTATGCCTCTTCGGGCCGCAGGCCACTTCTTGGAGTGGGTGATCTATTTTTGTGCTGCTGCAGTCGAACCCGAAGGCCAGGGGTTTGCTGCAGAGTTGTCCTGCAGGGATGCAGAATGTGACTCTGAAGGTTTCACACTCGTGGGAGACTCAGGGATGCGTTCGCACAAAGGCACATCTCTTCTGAAGCTGCCGGATCTCTTAATGTCCTGCCTTCTTCACCGACAGACGGCTATGAGGAGCGCAGTATGGACGCAGCAGATTCGCCGCACTACAAAGAGGTAAACTCCTTTAAAAGCTACAATAATCTTGTCGAATGGCAGCAGGAAGTAATGCATGCGAGTCCCCACAAGAGTGGGGCTTGTTTCCTCTGCTGTCTCTGTGCCTCCTCAGAACATCAAAAAGGTAGTTTGGTTATTTGAAAAAAGCTTAAATACTTATCTATTCATGTTGTTCAAATGGTTTATACGTATATACATATATATATATGTATGTATGTATGTATGTATATACATGTATGTATGTATGTATGTATGTATGTACATGTATATATTAACCATCAATGTATCATATTAACCATCATATATATATATATATATATATATATATATATATATATATATATAATCAGCATATATAGTATATAAACCATCAATGTGGTAAAATCTAATTGTGTTAAAGGGATAGTTTTAGAAAACAGATGTTCAGGCCTGAGACTGCTATCCATCTATCTATCTGTCTGTCTGTCTGTCTGTCTGTCTATCTATCCATCTATCTGTCTGTCTATCTATCCATCTATTTATCTATCCATCTGTCTGTCTATCTATCGGTATATTTATCGGTCTGTTTCAATAACATTGCATGGCCCCTCTGAGGTTGCTCTTGGTTGGTGCCAAGGTTTCCCTCCTCTTGAGCTGTGCGTCTGGCCTTTCTGCTGAATCTCTCAAATAACCTTAAGTGCATCGTTACCCAAGGCCCACCCGACTCGATCAGCGGTGGATTGTAAAAACAAAAAAAAGCCAGCACGACGCACATGAAAGTGTCTCAATTTGAGAGAGTTTCTGGTTTCCAGCTCCTGAGATTGTAAAACCTTGCCGCTGAGTCCACAGGAATTCGCCATAAAACTTGAATCTACGATTGTTTACGCCTCGG
The DNA here is from genome assembly GCA_009823395.1 of Thamnaconus septentrionalis. Classification (NCBI taxonomy): domain Eukaryota; kingdom Metazoa; phylum Chordata; class Actinopteri; order Tetraodontiformes; family Monacanthidae; genus Thamnaconus; species Thamnaconus septentrionalis. The sequence continues at coordinate 4,478,911 of CM020514.1, read as the reverse complement.
CCTCTGTGTAATGTGGGAGTTGAGCTTATTGCTTATCTTCAGCCGCCGCCGCTGCAGCTGCTGCGTAGCGGAGTTGTTGACAGGACGGGCCCGGCCCGGCCCGGCCGGGTCTGCGGACACTCCGTCAGACTTTCCAACGTGACTTGTTGTGGCTGTATGTGTTGTGAGCGCGAGTTTGCTGGATGTTAAACAAAGGCAGAAAAAACAAAACTGGAGCTCTCTGCAGCACGCAGAGTTTACACTGAGACGGAGGGCCGTACTGCCTCCCACTGGTGTGTCTAGCGTACTGCAACATCCGGCGCCCGAGGGAACGGTTTTCATTTCAGTTCTTACGTGACCGCATGACGTTTTAGCGGGATTTTCCTTTAGCTGTCGTGCTGAGCGATTTTATCTTTTGTTTGGCACTTCAGGGCCCCCGTAGCCAGGGTCAGAAATCACGTCTTAAAAATATCTCAACATATATGAACATTCACACATAAATGCATGAATATACGAATACTACACACATATTTCAAGCATTTCACGAAGACAATTAACAGACAAATTATTATTTGATTATTATTATTGGGAAAACTAGAAAGAAAAAACAAAAATAAAGACGAATAACATAAGTTAAGTAAAGATGTAATATTTAACGAAGACAATTATCCAAAAGCAACAAACAGCAGCTACAGATACCTAAACTAGCTAAACTAGAAAAAAGAAGAGAGAAAAAAGGTCCCAAAACTAAATTAAGTGTGGTCCAAAAGAATCTCTTTCTGTGTGACGCTTTCTCTCCGGAAACCAACTGTACTTGTGATAGAAACAAGATTTTTGGGGGGGAGTCTGTTCCAGTAAGATCCATTGATTGATTGATTGATTGATTGATTGTCCTCTGTGGGATTGTGACTGGGATTCAGGCTGTCAAAAATGTGCAGACTTGTGACCCCCTTCTGTCAGACCTGAGTTTTGGGCATTGAAAGAAATATCAAGTCACAGTGGGAATTTTCTCGCTTCTTTCATCTTTCTTCTTCTCTCCCCTCGCTGTCGGTGATGGTGTTTCCCTTTCTGCCCCCCCCCGACCCCCACCGCCGCAAAAGATGAAAAAATCCAAAAGAAGGCTCACCGTCGACCCCTTTGATTTCGAGCCTGGCTGCGACTACATCGACACCAGACAACAGTCTCATCAGGTACAAAAACTGCAAGACGGCCCCAAACCAGGAGAACCTGCGCACTTCCCTCTGGGACTCCAATCCTTCCTTTCTTCATGTCCCGGTTGGAGCCGTGGGACAATATCCGCCCTCACTGTCCTCCGTCTTCTGTCGCAGACCCCGAACTCCGAGGACTTCATGGAGTCGGTGCTCGCCCGTCCTGACATCGCCACCGTCTTCCACCAGATCCTCGAGGAGCAAAACAAAGCTTTGGACCAGCAAGGTCACAAACAACATTGCAGGATTGCTAACAACTTAAAAGAAAGAAAGAAAGAAAGAAAGTTTTGTTTCACTGTTGTCGCTGTGCTACATTTTTCCAGATGACCTTTCCTTTGCGGAGAACCGGACCATCCCGTCCCGGTCCGTCTCCCGCCTCAGTGGCTCGTCGGGGGGCAGCGGAGGGACTTGGGGACCCCGGTACAGCAGCAACAGCTTGGTCAACGGCCCCGACGACTCCGAGGGGGACGAGGAGCGCTCCCAGTCCTACTCCCTCTACCCGTCCCATCTGGCTTCCTTCGGCAGGACGTCCCAGGAGAGCCTGAACTCAGCCAACCCCCCACCACAGGTCTCTCATCCAACACATCTTCTCCTAATCACTTCTAGATCCCAGGGATATGCAGATTTGGGTCTGGATCGAAAGTGCACTTGGCGTGCTGTCGACTCTGTTTAAGTCTTGTGTCAGTTGGTGATGGATTTAAAACTTGGATTGGAATCGGACTTTACCGGCGTCTTCTCTCAGTATTTGTGGGATCAGTTGCAAAACTTGCGCTCAAGTGCAACCACAGGGATTGTTATAAATTAATAAATAATAATACATTTGTTTTGCTTGACAAAGGTCTGGGACGTGTGCGGGAATTCTTTTTGTTATTTTGAATTCCTAAAAGATATCAGACAGTTCGAATAATGACAAGAGCGAAAGATCTTTGGACTTTTCCAATTCAAATAGCTTTTGCGTGATATGAATTTGCGTGGGGCGGCGGCGGCAGCAGAGAAACTGCAAATCACAACACTCGAATCTTCACTCACGATGAAGACGCAAAACTTTTAATGACATCAGCTTTCATCAGTCTTGCGGTTGCACGCCTCCCGACAAACACACGCACACACACACACACAGAGGCCATCCATGTGGTTTTCATAATATGACGCTCGTAATTCAAAGTGATCAACAACCACTGAGTGATAAATTTCAATCAGCGCTCACATTTTCACATGAATATTCGTGTGGCTTTTTAAGCGCATATCTAAAAGAATATTGTTCAACATATATCTGTCTTGAGGGTGTGCTTTTTTTAGATTTACCATCCAAAGGCAGCAAAGATTACATAGTACTGTGGATTTAAGTGTGATGTCACCGTTTAATTGCTTTGGAGGATTTTCAACTCATCCGTGGCACGGTGGGAAAAATATCCCACTGCTGACATTTGACCTCTTGTTCCTGGCTCCTCTGCAGTTTGCCAAGTTGGGAGGCCTCTTCAGAATAAGCAAATAATGTTAGCAATGAGCTCACGGAATAAATCTCTTCAAAATAAAACTTCCCCATTTAGGGAGAATACTTAATGTTTTTCTAAAGCTGCTTCTCATCAAACAGTTCTAATTTCACTGCTTGCTCCTTGATGACGGCGTCAGTGCCCTTAAAGTCTTCGACAATGTGGCTCCCATGCATAAGATTGTTGTTGTTGTTGTTGTTGTTGTTTATTCCTCGGCTTATTTATTCAGCCTGCAACCACGTTAAAGTCTGAACGGCGCGGACACGCTGCGACAGCTGCAAGATCACAGAGACGTCACAAACATTACATCAGTGTCTATTTATGCGTTGGCGTGCGCCTCCCTCCTGGGAAAGGACGATAAAAACAGACTGTTTACCTTCAGTCTGGCCGTTCGTCCGCCTGTCAGCAATCAACAACTCCGCACCCGCCTGTCATCCGTCCTCCACGGTTGGCACCTGCGGTTTTCCGACACGTCCACTCACTGAGGACGTCAGCGAAGATAAGAAATCTGAAAAGGAGGATCCGATCGCACTCGGCGTCGTTATCGGTGCCACCTGGCGGCGCCCATCGGCGGCTTTGATGTCCGGCGTGTCACGCCAGGTTCGCCTCGCAGTTGGGCAACGCTGACAGGCAGCTGAAGGCGGCGCACAGCTCCAGCGAGCACGTGTCTGAAATCAGGAACAGCCCCGGTGACTCGTCACTGGCCTCAGGGTCCGAGCAGCGTCTTGTTGGTCTGTGTTCTTAAGTTGGAAAATCTGCAGGTTGCAGGAACGAATGAAAAACTTTAATTTTCTAAGCCATTAGGATAAGAGCTGTGATCCGAGCTCCATGGCTCGACTGGCAATTGAAAATTTGACGGGTTCGCTTGTTGAACATGCTCAACAGAATCTACTCGCCTTCCATTTGCAGACATGGTCCGCAGGCTTTTTACCACATGGACGTATGGGAGTGATGCCAAAAACTTAGTGGAAGGGTGGAAGGTTAGAGTACAGTTTTCCATACAGAGCAGCAGTGTTTTGTTTAGCCAAAAAAAGATACATTGACAAGCCATTGCATCTTGGTCTCCCCCAGTGCTGGCTCCAGTTATTATGAGATGGCCAAATAGCAAGGTTTCACTACCTCTAAATGCTGCGAGTCTAATACGTTAGAAAATATTGCGTACAAGTATGTTTTTCAAATAGGGACATGTTTTAGACCAGAGTCTTCCGGGAATAAGTAGGTCAGAATCTGGTCCAAGTCCGGCCTGATTGATCCTAAGGCCATCAATTATAAGTCTGATGACCAGTCACCATCCACTTTTGTTATGACCTACTTATGTGCCAAGTTTCTATTGGATTTGGCCAAGTTTGGGGGAAATTAAGCCGAATGTCTCATGTCTGCCCTTCCCCAGTTCAATGACCTGAACAGACAGGTGTCGGCCGTCGAGAGCTTCTTGAACCACTTGGAGGAGAAGATCACGTCCACCTATGAGCAGGAGGAGCTGGTAAATCACACACACACTCACCACGTGACAGAAAACCATCAACCTCAATTGCAGCAGAGGTGAAGGCTGCTTTGATATCCCGATTGAAAGTCTGCGGCATTCTGAGTTCACTGTGGCCTTTCTTTCATTTAATTCTCTCACATTATAAGTTTGTTTTAACAGTAACATTAAGACATCATACAATGTTCCTTTTCCCAACCCCATGTGTCCAAAAATGGAATTGCACAAATGTAAACCACAACGCTAAAGAAGGGAGCACAGTCTCCTACATACAATCTTCTCATGATACTATCGTCTCGTGTGGGCTTGATGTCTGTTTGCAGGCTGACAATTCATGTCTGTATACTATACAGCAAATGCCAGAGGAGCAGCCCAAAAAAAACCGCGGTGAAAACAGCTAATCTTAAACATACTCCACAGGCCACTAATCAAGCTTTAAGTGAGAGACGGAATTCACAGCGCACGCAGTGTTTTCTGTCTATCTTGTGGCGAACCACAGCTGAACATTAAGCATCTTTACTGCTTTTGAAAGGACGGCTGGGAAAGAGCACTTGAAGGTCTGTACAGAGAGCAACGGCATAGGGCGGGTCTCCAGCTTTAATGCATAAACACTGAGTGTAAAGCAGACGCATTCTCTTGTTTTATAGCCATATTTGAGGTACTTCACAAATTTGAAAGTAGTAAATGTCTGTGACGAAAAGACGAAATTCAAACAAATTTGAACGCACTCTGTCTTCATGTGATTAATTATGCCGAATTAGAACACCATGTTTGGCCCTCTGTTTGCAGTCTCCTGTCTGCCCATCAGGGTTCACACTCCAATCGATAAGAAGCTCTTCGTGTTCAACCTTCCTAAATTAAATCAAAGAAGGGACAGAGAGGCTGACTGGGTTGCATTGTTCGAATGCAGGCTAATTGGGATTTTTCAGAAGACGACCATTAACTATGGAGCTTGTTAGCTGGTTAATGATTTGGCATCGGGGATGAGGCTGATAAATAAAATAAAAGCATAAAGCGTAAATTAAAGCACATGCATGTATTGAGACTTTTTGAGATTTTATTTTCTTTAGATCTCCCAAGAAAAAACAAAAACACGTCTGTTTGCACGCGCGTTCCCAGTCGCCTGCAAAAAACAAAGCTTTGCGAAAGCTTTGTTGAACCTTCCATATCGTCATCATAGCCTAATAACATAGTTGCCTAACTCATATTTGAACGTTTTCGGAAAACAAGAAAAAACTTTTTTTTTTAGCAAGCGCATTGGTAAAGTTAGGCAGATATCACAATTTGGCCAAAAAAAAGACCTAGGCAATTATTTGTTTGAGTTTTCTGGTGCTGAGTATTTAAGATGTGGAGCAAGCAGAGGAAGTAAAGGACAGACTTCTCATTTCTGGAGAGTCCATTGACAGGATGGAGACATATTATTGTTAGAGAACTTTTATAGAATACATTTCTCACCCATAGACGCCACATCCTCTTAAGTGTAGTTGTAGCTGCTTTGTGATCTTGCAATTTCATTGTACAGCTGTGTAACGACAATGAGGCTGCTTTACCATTACCTTTTGGCGTAACTGAATCCGACTCTTGACATCATTTCAACTTGTTTTCCTCTCAAAACCGCCAGGCTCCCCTGAGGACCCCGAGCAGCACCTCTCCTGTACCTCAGTGGGAGGAGGCGGACTTCGAGGAGCAGCAGCTGAGGCAGAGGCTCAATGAGATGGCAGACAACATCAGCAACCACAGCCTCACCTCCGACGAGGAGGAGGAAGAAGAAGAAGAAGAAGAAGAGGAGTCAAACAGGCCCCAAGAGGAGGCCAAGCCCTCCAGGATACCGACCAGACCCACGTCCAGGGCCAGCGTAGCCGCCTCCAGGCTGGAGGAGGAGCAGACCAACTCTGAGAAGGTAGTTGATTTCAGAGCTCGATGTTAAAATAGAAAGAAACGTTGTTGCCAGGAAGACTGTTAAGGTCTGAGAAACGGCACATCTGGATCGCTGGATGTTGTGCACTCTGAAGAAAAAAAAAAACCTCCACTACTGCAGGACTCCAGATCAAGAACATGTGCCCGTTATAAATCAAGTTACCCCAGACTCAGCATAATTTTGCCTCTCTTAAAAATTAACCCCAGATTTTCTGAATTTAGAGGAAAACAGCTGCTGCCCTCAAATATTTTACATTTTTACAGGTTTTTGTAGGGTTGAAGATAATACGTCTAAAATGCTTCATTTTCCACCACAAAACCGTTTGTGCAAAACCAAAGTTGATCTTTGAGGTTGAGGTTCATCTGTGACACATAACAGCAGTAACATATTGCTACTAACCTAAACCTCAAGAGGTTTTTTTCTATACATTTTACAGTTTTTTTATACTGTATACTCTTATGTTTTACATTCAATTTTTACATTTTATTGAGCTTTTTGGGGTGAGAAAAAATCCTTATAAACGTCAGTGCTTTGTGATGTCACAATGGGCGGTGATGGCTCTCTCAGGCAGGTGACAGCACGGCCAGGCAGACTTTGGTTCCGCCTTGTTTTTGTCCCTTTCCGAACACGGAGAAGGTCTCAACAAAGTGTTAGCAGCAGGCTATAGCTAAAGCTAGCGGTTTTGAAACTCCAGTTTAGTATAAGATGAAAAGAAGCATAAACGTTGCTGCACTCGCTCTTCGTAAACCAGCACCAGTCCTCAGTCTGTCGCTGATCTTTGTTGTTTTTTACAGCCGGTTCTGAAAATTCATTCAATATGTTCACATTTTCTCCACAGCCTGACCTTCAGGCAGAGCGGTGCCCCTCAGAGGAGGGTTCAAAGGCGCAGAGCTTTAAAGGCTCCACGGCTTTGCTGTTCGAACTGGAGGACAAGATCGCACAGGCAGCTGCGGACGTCCAGAACGCCCAGAGCGAGGTTTGGGGGCGCAAAAGAAATACATTTTGAATAAAAAAAAGAGAAAGAAATCTGAAGATTTGTTCAAGCCTGGCTGGCTTTTTGAATTTGTTTTGAAGGTATAGAAATGGCTGAGCTGTGTGCCTCTGTGTGTGTGTGTGTGTCCCAAAGGTCTCTTACATCGAGGACAGGATCGCTGCACTCAACGCCGCCGGCATGCCGGGTGATAAAAGGAGAAGGGTAAAAATAAAAATTTGAATGAATTTCACGCGCGTCATCATAACGACCTGACTGAAACACAGCTATTTGTGCAGAGGGGACACTTGTGTGAAAGAGGATTATGGCCGCAAGAAGGGAAAAATATTACAGGAGGGAGATTTTTATTTAAGTTTTCATTTAGAGTTTTAAGTCTAAATTTCGTGAATACAGTCAAAATTTCGTGAAAAATTTTGACGTAGAAAAAAACCAAATTTCGTGAATGAAGTCGACATAAATAAAGAGGAAATTGGTGAACAGGCTGAATGGATGGAAGTGACCCACAGTTAAAAGTAAACTGCCGAAAAAAGATTTCATCCCACAAGGTTCACCCATAGTCATCAGGAAACTGGCAAAAAGAGAAGCACTCCACTAGAGCCTTTCGACTTTATTCTTGACATTTTAACTTACTTCACGTTGACATTGATTGCAAAAATTTCAATTTTATTCATAAAATTTAGTCTTTTTTCACATCAGCTTTATCCTCGAAATTTCGACTTTAATCTCAGAATTTCAACTTTATTCTCGAATTGGAAACTTGAAAAAAAAATCTTATCTTAATGTTTTTTTTCTCTGCTTGTGGCCCTTAATCCTCTTCCATGCACTTGGCGTGCGTCACCACCCCATGGTGAGTTGAAATAATCGTGTCCCAAGCGAGTCATGTTCTTCTGATAATGAAATGTTTGGATCAAACTCGATACACTGCAGCTGCTAATGTTCACAAGCTATTCGCAGCTTCCTGTTTTTTATCACGTCCCTGGCTCGGCCCCTTTATTTCTTCAAAAGGCTCTCATGGCCAGACGGTCACGCTGAGACTGCGTGAAAAGGACCCAAGCAATTTACAAGCGTTATAAGATATCTCCGCGATCAGGCTGCCTTGCGTATTTCTTTGTTTATGTATGTTTATGTTCCACATGCAAATCAAATAGCACGGCTGTTTGAAAAAGCCAGAATATGTCAAGATTCAAAGATTTTATTTGTCACGGCTCATGGCAGGAAAATGTTGGTGTCCAGAAGCTGACGTGATTTGTGCATGACAAGGAATAAAGACGGTGTCATAAATAATTCAAAAAGTGGCAAGTATAGATTAGGTTTTTGAAGTCTTACAAAAAACTGGTCTCACAGGTCATTTCTTCCAAGCCATTTGACTTTGATTAACGTTCCTACACTCAAAAGTGCAACAAAAAAAAGGCTGATTTGACACATTCTGTTTTATTTTTTTTTCCTCCTCCGCTTTTGTCTTCCTCTAGTCTGCGATCCCAGTGCCTGCGAGGAGGCTTTCCCACAACTTTCCCACAAGTAAGAACCGACATTGTGTTCCTCAGACGTGATCCCAGGGGCCCTTCATATCCCCTTATGACTGACCGAAGCCAACTTAAGTTAATAATTAGGCAAGGAACACCATGATCTGGCGTTTCCAGTGACCGACCAGTGTCTCTGTGTACGGCAGAGTTCCCAAAGGTCTGTACACACCGGTGCAATAAAGGAAGAGAGACAAAAAACATTGTCCACGAGCTATTCTTGTGGCTCTGCCACCTTCTCTTGAACTCCAAGTTGTGCTGATAGCTAAAAGCAGCAACAGCTCAATAAACTGAGTGACATCACTGGAAAAATCTGGTTTCATTGACCCCAGAACATCAGCGGTCTGGTGAATAATGCTTTTCAAACCTCATGAAAGTCTATCAGAGGCGATGGTCTTCTCTTTTCAGCTTTTAACCATGACACAGAGAAGCCCTTTAAAATAAATAATGCAGAGCAGATGCTTGTGCAACATAGCTGCTGTATGTCCCCAGACCAGGCTGACAGGTTTGTGAGGAACACTGTCTACAGGGGCTCCCTGACCCAGAGGACCCCGGCGGCCAAACCCAAGACCAGGTCCACCGCTGCGGTACAGTTGCTCCCCATGGTTGCAGTGAAGAGTTCCACTCTGATAAAAACGCGGATGCCGTTTGGAAAAGAGAAACGTGAAGGAGCCTGATTGACTAAATTTGTGACGGCTAGATCGCATCTAGTGGTTAACATAGATTATTGCATCCTAGGCAATTAACTTTATTATAAAAGTTAGGCTTGATTAGACTACTCAGGCTAGATATTGGGTACTATTACCAGTTGTTTCATCTTCTTAGCCTGGATTCCATCATGTGATCAGCCTTCAGCAAGTTAAAAGTGTGCCACAAAAGACACTTGTAGAACCTTTGTTGGCACATTGGTGCCTTAAGCTGATTGAGGCAAGCAGGATAATCAGGAAGGTGGACTCTTTTCAAAATAAAACATAAACATCTCATTTTGAAAACCAAAGGCAGAAAGAGAAAGTTCAAAAAAAAAAAAAGTTCAAATTCAAATTGTCTTTTCTCTCCAAACGCATCTGTGCTCGGAAACAAACTCTTCACTGACTGCTGGTTGAACTGGGATTGAATCAACTGGAGGACAATTTAAATCTGACGTGATCTGGTGGTGGTTTCGGATGATTCTTTGTCTTTGAATTCATTTTTGATTTATTCTACCAACCAAATAATGTCTGTGCAATGTGACAAATTCATTTATAAATTATTACCAAGTGTTTATGGTTGTTTTCTGGTGTGAAATTGCCCTAATCTGATTACATGAAATAATATGAATGGTTGATTTGATGTTTTATTTTGTTTTTTGTCTTGTTGTAATCGAGAAAATCAACACCTCTTCCCGCAAAATCTCAATGTTAGAGTTAGATTGTATTAACCTAATCACAGCACGGAATGATCAACGAGCTAAATCGTTAACCAATCAGCTGTTCACTCTCTGCTTTTGGGTCTCTGTCTTGCAGAAGCCGGTAATGACACAGCGGTTGTGAGGAGGAGGCTGAGCATCCTGTGACTGACGACGCTTCCCTTTCTTCTGCAAGAGTCATATAATATATTTTAAATGGTCCCCTTGCTTATGAGTTTTTATCCTATTCTTGTATATTTCTGCCCGCTTTTTTTGCACTTTTTTGCACTTTGTTTATAAGTCCTGATAAATTAGGCTCATTTTCTTCTAGACTAATATTAGTATTTACATTTGCTTAAATCAGCAAGCCTGTAAAACCTTTTATTTCGAAACATGCAACAAAAAAAATCAAAAACTGGTGTCTGATTGAAATCATTGCATACTTTGTCCAGTAGAGGGCACTGCGACAGTGTTTAGAAGAAGAGTGATTGGGACCATGTTCAGCGCAGATTTATGACATATTTGATTGACAAAGTTTATTTAGTGATTTCTCACAAAATAGTGACCTGAAAGTATGTAAACCTTTAAATGAATGAAACTAAATAAGTGTCAACAAATCGATGTTTACGTCCAATAAACGTGTTTAATATATAAAAAGTGTCATATTTCCTGTTTGTGCCTTTACTTTGTGTTTCTTCCCCTACTTCCTGCTTGGAATCTTTCCCTTTTCTCCCCAGGGCTGGCACGGAGCAGCTGAGGCAGGTTCTGCTGATCAGGACCAGCTGCAGACAATCCCCATCAGCAGCAGCAGCATATAGGTCCAGCAGTCCTCCTCCTCCGTGCCAGAACGTCTCGTTGCCACTCCTGAGAGTTACTGCCCTGTGTTCCGTGTATTTATGCTCCCCTTCCAAGTGCCTTTGCTGCCTTTATTTCCGGTTTTAGTCTCTGCCTAGCCAGCCTAGCGATTTTTTGTTCCCTGCCTGTTTGCAGCGTCCTACCTTTGGTAGTGATTTTGTTTTTGTTTCTTTTGTGACCGTGTTCCTGGAGGATCCAGCGTTTTTTGTTCCTGTTTAGTTTGTCAGTCCAGCTGTCAGTCCTGCAAGGTTGTTGGCAATAAAAGACACCTTTTTCTACCTCCTGAGACCTGTGTCCGCGCCTGAGTCCAGACCTCGTTCCAAGCGTAACAAAAAGTTTCAATTGTTATGTTAAGGTATTGTGAAACACAATACAAAAATTAACAGTTTTGTGTCATTTATGTCAGTTTCTGCCACTTAGTTATTTTAACTTTTTTTTTTTATTGATCTAATCTAGTTTTGTATTGACCTGTTTGATCAATTTATCCAGAAATTCATATCTTAAGCTTTTTCATCATGATTTTGTGTGTGTGTTGGTTGGAGGGCATCCTAAAGGTTCTATAGAATGTAGGTGACCTGTTGCTGGTAGAACATGTGTTGCCATGTGAGTAATTTCATTTTGTTTACTATCTGTGTGTTATAATAAGATTTGATTATCTACAGGGAGCGGGTCTTCTTTGCAGAAGATCTCCATGTTTCCACCGTAGCCCAGAGTTGACAGTCCTGTCTTGTCTTTTTCCTTTTTTTTCTGCAGTGATCATAACAATTTGATGGGAATTTGAAAAGGTTTTCAGAATTGAATTTGTAATTTTTAGGGAATTTTATTTTTTTTTTAAAAAAATCAGCATATTGTCCACTCCAGATGACTAATAAGAAAAAAAGACCCAAGAATGAGAATAGAATTATCAAAGAATAATTGGGCAAATGAACTTTGCTGCAATGTCATTCTATCATGTCACTGCAACCAAAACACTTCTGGATTCTGAACAATAAAGACATGCATTTAATATCCATAGTTACGGACCACATAAAGAACTATGTCTCGTACTATTTCTCCTGAATCGCAATTGTTTTCTCTTTATCTTGATTTAATGGTTCTGGGGGAAAAATAACGCGTGTTGATTTATCACAGTCTGTCTTTGTGTTGTGGAACAGTACCGCGCGACCGTCACGATTCATTTAGTTAATGTTGCGTGAAATAGAATACACAACTGCCTGATTTCCTGGTCATTTTCTATCCGTAGTGCAGTGTTTGTTCTTTATAATCTTTTATCGTTTTTCAAAGACCATGCAGGACATTTCTGAACCAAACTTTTATTCCTTGTTAAAGCCGTAAAGGAAATGCATATTAAATGTTTGTATTTTACAAAACTAGTCTAGATGATTCATACGTAGGTTTGTATTTCTGAAGTCTTTCAGCCATCAGCTCTCTGCTGTGGCGGCCAATAAACTCATATGACGAAGTATTTCTTGAGTTGTTGTTTGTTTGTTTTTTTGTTTTTTTTGTTGTTTTTTTTACTTTTCAATGGTGTGATATTACACTAACATTGACAACATTGACAGTCAACAAAATCTTTTCAGAAGGTGCACACGGCAAAGATAGTGCACCGACTCTTTACAACAGACTTTAACGATCTGATATTTATTGTCAAAATGAGAAAACACACAAAAAAAAATATGTTATCACAGAAATGACAGATTGCCATGGAGACCATAGAGGCTTTTGGCCAAAGTGACAAATCGCAATTTCAACGTTTTGTACCTTGACACAATCTTGCAGCCTGGTCTCAGAGTGGGGGGGGGGTCAGCTGCTTTAAATTGAAGCAGCAGGTGACATCAGCAACGCATCGCTTCAACTCCCGCTGAGACATAAATTGATGATGTTAGCGCAAGATAAAGTTAACATCAGCAGGTCGGGCACGACTCTCGGGCAGCTGTTGTCTTAACTCTGCACACCTGAGGGAAGAGGAACAAGCCCCGTTTGGCCCTGTGTCCTCCTCCTAATCAGCCACTGAGGTTCGTTTATTGGAGCCGGAGTTCGACCATCCAACGGGGAAACTTTCCAAGCAGTGAGTTGACATGTTTGTTTTTTTTTTAGCTTGCTGTACACATTCTTCATGACTTCTGCAGTTTGATGAAACATAGTTTGGATCTAAACTTTGTCATTTTTAAAGTTTTTATAGTAATGTGTTCTGAGGATGAAGGGGGGAAATAGAAATTTCACAGAATTATCTTTCAGAAATATTGCCTGGAAAGAAAATTTTCTTGACAAATAGCAGATTTATAATATGGGAAGATTATTTAACTGCATGGTACCAATGAATGGAATATACAGTATTTCTCAATTCTTTCTACCCTGGTTTCATTTATTCTGAACGTTATGAGTGCAAGAAATAATCATCAAATTAAAATATTCTCTGTTTTTATTATTAATTCATTTTGTACCATACAGATACCCTCTTCCGAAATATCCACTGTTTGACATTTAATAGGCACTAAATTTAATGGAGACATATATATATATATATAAAAATTTTAGTCCAAAGTCATTAATTTTTTTTGATAGCATAAGTTATGTTCTTATTTATTGCTTTATTCATTTTTCATCTTTTATACTGAATTTCTGGCCTGTGTGACACTTTAGTCAAGTGATGAGGTGGTGCAATATTGATGAAGAGTGACTTGACTTGAAAAGCATTGACGTTTCTGCAATACCCTTTAAACCCACAGCATGCAGCTAGATCATATACACAAGGCCTTTCTTTAATGTCAAAGTGAGTGAGCTAAATGTGTAAAATTTCAGATTCAATTTAGTGTGACATTATAAAAATGGGTGTACTAATTATCTCAATCAAAAACCATGAAGAAAAGGGGGGTTGGTGCTTTCTAATGCTGTGGTAATTACTTTGTTAATCTTGTCTTTTGTGCAGACTGCAACCCAAATCACAATTGTTTTTTGTTGTTTTTTTCCGCAGGAGTTACAATGAGGGTGCGTGCGCTACTTTGTTGTGTTTTGTTGCTCCTCAGTGAAGCTGTCGGTGGCTCACATCGAGACGGCTCCATCATGATCAAAAGTGAGCTATCCCACATTTCCTGTTTTGCTTTCCTTACGTTTTACCAAGACATAGATAATCGAAGTGATTGTGAATTCAGCTGGCAACTTCTGCAATGACCGCTTTCTTTAACTTGTATCAAAGAAAACTTGATCTCCTCGTTTTGTATCGAACGCATGTGCAATGCATTTGACTTGTTTAACATTCTTTGTCTGACACCAGTCCTTGTAAAATCCAACTTCAGTAGGCATCAAGTCACTCTTCTGCTGCTGCTCCTCTGTGTTTTGTTTTTTTTTAAATGACAATCATATTTAGCCCTGCAATGAACTGGCGACTTGTCCAGGGTGTCACCCTGCCTTCGCCCTCAGACAGCTGGGATAGGCTCCAGCAGACCCCCCGTGACCCTGAATAGGAATAAGCAGGTATAGAAGATGAATGAATGAACAATCATATTTACGATGTTCCTCTCAATAGACCCGAACATTGACGCCTCCTGGTACACTGGCAGAGGGATCCGACCAGTGGGGAGGTTTGGCAGAAGAGCTGAGAAGAGAAACAGGCACCTGCCCTCAGTGAGAGACAGAATCTACAGCAGCTGATGGCGCAAACAGTGTTTGGACCTGCAGCACTCCACGATTCTGTCTACTCTCAAATTGTTTTTAAATGAATAAGTTAACTCTGTCAGACTTGAAATGTATGTTTTAGGCAAATTAAATGAACCATCATGAAGTGAAAGTAGCGCTGTGCTGTTGTGTGAAAACAATGTAGTGATTAAAAAAAATCTCTGCTTCAGCTTCCATGGCCAATTATGGTGAAGAGCCTCAGACATGTAATGAAAAAAAAGTACAAAAACGCAAAGAGAAATAATAAATAAAAAAAAATTCTTGCAAAACACAGACCTTTGAAAAATATTAAAGACAAAACTAATAAGCAGAATATTAAGTCAGCTTTAACCTGTATTTTCTACAATTGCTGCAGTATTATAAGTAGTTAACTAAGTTATAAATTAACTCATTCATATTCCATAAAAAATGTTTTCTGATTCAGTGTAAGATCTCTTTTGGCAGCTCAGCCTCAGCATGATTCACTGATTCACCACCATTTTCTCCAAAAGCAAATATCCAAAAGAGAGAGCGAGAGAGACCAGATATTTGAGGTGATATGATTTAGCAGAGGTTTTTTATGTTACTATGGGTTCTTTGAAAACTCTTGAGGCAAGACTTAGTTCCGCACATAATTCTGTGTGCTTTATTACCTCACATTTCAACAAATGTGATAAATGTGATTTGTAGCTTATGCAGCGTTAAACACACTTGAGTACTGCACAGTGTCCTCTCCTAGCTTTTTAGCATTAGCATTTTAGCATTAGCAACTGCTGAGCACCCCCCCGCCCTTCCGCCCCGTGGCTCTTTCTGCTCATGTTCAGAGGCCGCAAGGCTTTCCCCAATATTAAGATAGTCAGTAGTATAACATTGGCAAAAGGTCCTTTGACTCAAAGTTCTTGGATCGTACTTTCCAAAGTTTCAAGTGTTTAAACTTAGGAAAGTGTTAGGAGTGTGTGTCTCATTCAACAGCCGTGCAATTTCTATCAGGTAGTACTGTCACACTTATAATAAATGTAAAATATAAACGTCAACAACAGCAAGAGTAAATGAGCGTTAGGAAAAATGGTATAACAGCACCTCCTGCTGTCCGTGAACACGGTTGAAAAGAATAAAATGCTTACGGCACCTGGTATTCCCAGGCGGTCTCCCATCCAAGTACTAACCAGGCCCGACCCTGCTTAGCTTCCGAGATCAGACGAGATCGGGCGTTCTCAGGGTGGTATGGCCGTAAGCGAGAACTACTGCTGCAAACAGGCCTTATAAAACTTTAGTATGAACATGGGTTTTCATTCCGACACTATTTTCTTATTTCTGTTTTTATTTTTCTTCATTCAACCTTCAAGGTGCCGCACACAAACGCCAAGCTTCGAATCCACCATCCAGCTGACGTGTGTCACACAATCTTTACAGCTTTTTAAGCATTCCTCTATCGCAAACTCACATAAGCTCTTTCAATTCAACTTCCATTCGGATCCACAGCTTTTCAGAAGTTGTAAAGATTGTGTGAGACGCGTCAGCTCGATGCAGGGTTCGAAGCGTTGCATTTGTGTGCGGCACCTTGAATGTTGAATAAAGAAAAAACACACATATACACGAAAACAATGTCAGAATGAAACGCATGTTTCTACTAAAGTTTTATAAGACCTTTATAATACCTGTTTGCAGCTGAGTTCTTCGCTTACGGCCATACCACCCTGAGAACGCCCGATCTCGTCTGATCTCGGAAGCTAAGCAGGGTCGGGCCTGGTTAGTACTTGGATGGGAGACCGCCTGGGAATACCAGGTGCCGTAAGCATTTTATTCTTTTCACTCGTGTTCACGGACAGCAGGAGGTGCTGTTTCCCCATTGGCCTGCTCAGGAAGTCAGACGTCAAACTCCTCTTTTTTTCGCACAAAGCATTAGAAGCTGTTTATCCGAATGAAAGTTAAACGGAAAGAGTTTATGCGTGCTTGGACACGGCCACTTTATATTACAAACTATGGAGGAATGCAGAAAAAGTTGTAAAGATTGTGTGGCACGATGTCAGCTCGATGTAGGATTCGAAGCGTGGCGTTTGTGTGTACCGCTCTGGAAGTTGAATAAAGAAAAAACAAAAAACAACCCACCCCAAACAACGTTGAAAATAGCGTTGGAATGAAACACATGTTCGTGCTAAAGTTTTATAAAGCCTGTTTGCAACAGAGTCCCTCGCTTACGGCCATACCACCCTGAGAACGCCCGATCTCGTCTGATCTCGGAAGCTAAGCAGGGTCGGGCCTGGTTAGTACTTGGATGGGAGACCGCCTGGGAATACCAGGTGCCGTAAGCATTTTATTCTTTTCAACCGTGTTCACGGACAGCAGGAGGTGCTATTATACCATTTTCTTTTTTTTTTTTTTTTTTCAATCGTACGGACAGCACAAGGTGCCGTTTTCCCATTCGCATTCTCAGGAAGCCAGACGTCAAACTCCTTTTTACACAAAGCGTTAAAACCGTGGATCCTAATGAAAGTCAAAGGGAAAGGGCCCATGTTAGCGTGAACCTGACACTTTACGTTGTAAAGATTCTCTGACACGTCAGCTGGATGTAGGGTTTGACACATGCGGCTTGTGTATAACTGCACAGGGGTTTAAAACGGGGTGTGCTCGATTTTACTTATAAAAGCAAACCTCTTAACTGCAAGTCAGTCTGACACTGACGGTGTACCAGTGCACGGGAGTGCAACAGGACCACCTGACAGGGATGGAGGATTTCAAACCACTCATCGGTCTCCGTCACAGAGACACGTCCAACCCTCTGGCCTCCTGCTGGGTTTTTTTTTTTCCTTCACCAATTTTTAATCCATCACAATTTACTTCAAATGTAAGTAAAAGACACACAATTGAGTTGTACACAAGAATTTTATTAAGCTATACAATACAACAATCTAGCCACAGGAGTTGTGAAACATTAAAAGGGTACATTGAAGAAGAATAGAAGTGAAGTATGGAGACATTAAAAACGTTCCAAGAAAATGACTTTAAAAAAAAAACAAATCAAAGCTTGGCTTGTCCCACCTGAGCCATTCCTTCCAGGGTTTATTCCAAATGAAAATACATAAAGGCTCTGAGGCATCGACATTAATGCCCAACTTTAACTTAAAATTACAGATGGTATTTTAAAGAGCCTAACTCTGCCTCTGTTTGGAACTATTTTGTCCTTTGAACAACAACCAAAACTTAGCTAAATGAATGGACTCAAACCTATTCAAATACAGCAAAAAAAAAAAAAGTGAAAAATGAAGGGTTGGGTTCGGGGGAAGATATTTTATTTACAAGACGTACTCCAGCTCACAACGGACATAAACATTTTTCTCGTCGTTGTAGACCTGAGGATAATGGGCAATGAGGGCATCTTGTGAGCCAATGTAGATGGAGTTGTAGATCTTCCAGTAGACATCTCTGACCTTCCTGGCTGGATGGAAGAGACCCTGTAATTGTCAAGCGCACAAACAAAGGATGAATTATGCAGACCTGCAAAGCCAAATGGACTGCACACTCAAACCAACTGGGGCACTTCTGGCACTGTCGGCAAAGTTTTTCTTCAACTTGGACAGGAAAATTGACTATGGCAATGAAAAATAACTCATTCTAGGTTCCAGGTGGTCTTACCTGTAAGCAATACTGAAGCATGCGGCACGGCCCGATGGCGACCCTCAGCCCCTCCAGAGCTCCCATCACGGCCTGGATCACGTGGGGCGACGTCTCAAACACGTTGGGCCACACGTAGTTCAGCAGGTGGTTGAGGGAGTCTTCACAGCCAAAACCATAGACGCCAAGAGACATGTGTTGGACCACAGCGCTGGCAGTCTGTCTGTGTACCAAGTCTCTGCAGGATGGTGATGGTCGGGAGAAAACAGACACAATATTCAGGACTTTTCATTTTGCAAACATCTCTGTCTAAACCTCTTCTTCCCTGATGTCCACAAGTACCAGAGGAAGCAATAAGAGGGTCTTTCGGGTCAAAATTGGGTTAAATTGGTGTTGTGATCATAAGATTCACTGATTCAGCTGTCAGAAGAAAAAAACAAAACATCATCTCAATTTTGCGTTAACTTTGCAGTTTGTGTACAGAAACTTGATCCACTGTGATAAAAAAAATCCTGCAACTGAAGCACAACATCTCCCAGCATGCTTGAGGAACAATGCTTATTTGTGTGTGGGACCCCTTTAAAGGGGGCTTGCTTGGGGGAGGCGGCTGTTTGTCAATCTGCTTTATGCATATTATTTTCCGCCTGGATTGCTATTTGGGTTTTCAACATAATGACTGTCAAATGAGCTTGATTCCATCGACTCTTGGTGCAAACAGAGGTACCTGGATGAAGAGCGCTTAGACTTGCCTTTACAAAAACCAGTCATTTTAACAGAACAGGTGCTGTTGCATGATTTTCTGAAACCAAAAAGCTCATTCAGAATATTTAAAAGGAGGAAATGTGCTATAAAATGAAAAAACATGTATCTTTTAGTGAGGGAATAAAATATTTTTGCCATGTTCCATCTGCATTTATTCTGCCACAGTGGCGTCAATTGTGACGCTTACACTTGAGATGCCACGATAAGGTCAATAGATGACGTCATTGTAAAGATACACCATCATTATTGTGACCGTGTTTCCAGAAGACGCCTCAAAAAAGGGGCTCAGGGAAGAAGAGGTTCATTAGATGACAATGATTCGGGGATCCGACACCTTACACAATATAACCTTCAACCGTGCACTTACCTGTCCATGAGTGCATCTTCCAACAGCGGTGTCACAGCATAGATGTAGTCTTTGCCCATCTCTCCAATGTACTCAAACAAAAAGGAGAGCGACTTGAGCACGCCATTCTGCACGTTGAGCTCAGGGACACGGTACTCGTTCATGAGTGCGGGCAGAACGGTGAACGGCGAGCAGGTCTCTGCTACTATGGCGATGGCCACAGTGGTGCAGACTCTGTTTTGTCGTTCCTGGACCTTCAGGTTGTTAAGAAGTGTGGCCAACACGTCATGAGGGCTGAAGGAGGAAGACAGAATGTTAAAAGTGATTCATTTTTAAATTGCATGTAAAACAGTCTAATAACCTTAAAACAAGATGGGACAACTTGCTTGTAAATATTGTGAATATCTTACCCGATGGCTTTTGCGATGTAACCGAACGTGTTGACGGTGGCTCTGCGGATGGCTTTCTTGTGAGCCTTAAGCAGCTCCAGCAGTTCAAAGCAAATCCTCATCCACTCCCTGGCTGACACGTACTCGGCACCCCTACAACATTAACAGGACGTTGAGTCGGGACGTTCAACTGCAGAAGACTGTTACGATAAGCAGAAACAAGTGAAATCAACCCACCTGTCAGCAATACGGCCGACCAAGTCAATGCAGTTCTCCTGCACTTTCTCGTGTCTGTTCTTCAGGATGGGAGTGAGGCGAGGCAGCAGATCTTTGATCGGTGGAGTCATTTTGTGCATCCCTGAAAATCAAGAGAGATTCATTAAACACAGTGTGATAGGGATGTTACTTAGCCAAGAGGCAAATGATGCATATTGTATACTAGGGCTGCATGATTAATCTATCCACCGATTGGTGGTTTGAGAGTTTTTTTTTCCTGAAGTTTAGGTGTTTCCATTACCAGTTTTTTATTGCGATATTTAGGTCTTATGCAATTCTAGGGGTAACAGAAATGCAGCTACTAACTCTCTTCTACACATTTGTGGATCTATACTGCTACTAAAAATATTAAAAGAAAGCAATATATTTTAACATTGCAATGAGAAAAGTGGTGGTTATTTTCAAATTTGACTTAAGACAAATCCAGTTGGAAGAAAGACAAGAACGCAGTTTAATCATCTCCAAAGACACACTGTGAGGCTGCTGCATGACACTTACCAATCACATTAACAATGGCTTTGAGGGCTCCCAGGATGCTACCCAAGACTTCGGGATACTCTTCTCCCAGGTACTCGTACAGCACCACGCCCAAGTGACCCATCAGCTTCTCCTGAAATGACCAGTGTGAATGGTGTTGGTTAGCTTCAAAACGGATCTCACGCCGTGGATCGTTTGGATGTGTGTCGCCGTCTTTGCGAAACTTTACCTCCTGACAGGTCTTCATGACCACGGCTGTGCGGGAGATCAGATCAGCAGCCTGCTGACGGACTTTGGCCGACTTGTTGTTCAAACGCCAAAGCACCGTACCGCAGATCTGTGGCAGGTAGGGCTTCACGCGTTTGCCCAGGGCATTGACGACGGTGCCGAAACCATTTAACATCACGGAATCCTAGAACAAGAAGAAGAAGAAGAAGAAAGCATTTCGTAAAGTAAACATTGTGATTTGTTTGAGAATTCAACCTCTTTATGTTGAAAGTACTTTTCTCAGCCATGCTTGTGCTTGCTTACCTCTGTTGTTTGTTCCTGGAAGGCGTAGAGAATCCCATCGATCAGCTGCTCCTCCAGTTTGTGATCGATGTCGGCGGCGCCCAAATTGCCCATGATCTTCTCAATGGTCTCCATCACCATTTTCCTGTACTGCTCCGCCTCATCCTTTAAGTCGTCGACAATTCGGGAGATGATCTCCGCCGCGCCCACTTTGTTGGCCAACTCCACTGTGGTGTCCACCAACTGGAAGAGAAGAGATGGACTTCAAAAAAAAAAAAAAAAAAAACATACACGGAACCGCCGACGGAAAAACTGAAAAATGTTTTTGCGTCCCGACAAAGTTTGACTGGGTTCACTCGCCTGTCTGTAGTTGCGTCTGTCCAGAGCCATCCTGTGTTGCCAGAAGTGCTTGAAAAACGGGGGCAAGATCTCCGTTTTGATGTAGTTGGCTTCAACTCCATCAGTGCCACAGCATTGTTTCACCACCTACAATTTAAAAAATCAAACACACAAAAAAAACCAATTAGAGACAGAGATCAACTTACTTTTGTTAAGCTAATATTTACCACAAACACAGATGAGACAAAAGTCAACATCTCTTCCGCTCAGCTGCACAACTGAAATCAGCCAAAGCTGCAAAACATTTGAAAATGTCGCTGTATATGTGACTGATCACTGCAACATTCACTTACATTAAGCTATCGAATAAACTGGGGCAATTCAAATGCATGCAGATTCATACTTGACTTAAACAACAGGTTTACTGACAGCTACATGCATAATCCAGATTAATTTGATTTAGCCGATTAATTGTTAACATCTCTAACCTGACCTCATGCAAAAAGGTTGCCAGAGGTCAGACAAGCTTCAGACATCAAGACCAACACCAGACATCTCGATGCCTCAATGCCGAGGAGAGTTTAGAGTTTCTTCACCTTCAGTACAATCTTTTTCATCTCCTCATCCGGAGACTGGAACTCTCTGATCAGGATCAGCATCACCTCCCTGGTGTAGTAGTTGGCGTATTCAGCATCCATCAACGGAATCAGGTAACCGATAGCTTTGAGGAAAGCAGCAAGACCCTAAAAAAAAGCACAATAAAGGTGAAAATTTTGCCTTTTAGAGAACAACAAGAGGAAATTAATATCCAACTGTCTAGTGATCCATTCAAATTGTATCAAGTATGAGCTTCATAGACTTTTGTCAGTTCCCTATAATTTTGCACTCTGACTGACAAACGACAAGGAAAATGTGGATGACTTTTTCACGTACCTTTCCTCTGTGCTGCCTGATGCCCTTCCACAGCGGTTTGAGAACCGAGTCAAAGGACTCGATACCGTAAGGTGTCGCAGCTTCAGCCAACGCAGCGATAGCGAGGGCACTGATGGTCCTCACCTTCTGCTGCTCATCCACCAGTCCTGTGGTGTTGCAAATATAGTCAGTGTTTGTACAAATTCAACAGCATGGATGATTTTTCAATCTTCAAACACAATTAAAGCTGCTAGCAGCGTTGAAGGGACTGAGCACACGCTCAGAATTTCTTTTTAATCTTTATAATTAAACAATATTTAATCTTCAAGGCTTTGTCTGTCTAATGCAAACGTTTCAAGTCTGTAACACTTACAGTTCTTGACTTTTGCGTTTTTAAAAAAGACAATTTTGAAAAATAGGTTTCCTTACTTCATCAGATAAATTTTTTTTAGACAGGTCTTGTCTGCGTCATGCTACATTTTCAAGACCATAGCACTTAAGGTTTCAGAACCTTCCACTGTGAGACGTTTTCAAATAAGTGAAAGTAGCTCACTTCTGGGTTGTCAGGGGTCAAAGGTCAGCACTGATGAAAATTAGGCCTTGACTGAACGAACACGTGCGTCTTTGTCCCATGTCTCTACAACGTTCCGAAAGACTGCTATGGCGATTTTAGTGTTTGCGTCTATGTAGGCGGCGCTATTGAGCAGATTTGTAAAGTTTTTTTTTTAATAAATTTCATTTTTTTGTTTGTTTCAAACTGGTCTTCCGTGGGCTCAGTCCCCAATTATAATTGATACTAGGGAGGAAAATGTATGAGAAAATTCACACTAGAGTCATAGATATAAACTAAATAGGTTGTGAGTAACAGTTTGCAGCACTGAATATTTTATTTGGCAAAGTTACCTGACAGAATTTCCAATGAATTAAGAACAAATCGTCGTTCCTCAACAATGACTTACCGTGCTCGATAATCTCCACCAAGCTGCGGAGGTGGGGCAGAATGGCGCAGCCCATGAGGATGGCGATCTGTTGCACAATCTTGATGCCAGTGTGGCGGGCCTGCCAGGACTTCTTGCTTTTGCACACGGCTTTGAGGAAGGGCAGCAGAGAGGGGATGCCGAGGGCGGAGGCCACCACCGCGAAGGCTCGGGCTGTGGTGTTTCTCACGTACTCGTCCATGTTGTCAATGTCTGGTCTCATCGTTGAGATCATGGTCGCCAAGCCAGCAGCCTGTGGTGGAAAACAAGAAAAATTACAGTTTCAACCATATTTGCAGGAACAGCGTGGTGGGCTGTCAGGGCCGGCAAGGCTTCTCTACAAGCTGAAAAATACTCAGAAGAGTAAAGAAGAGTAAAGTCTTTCATGTTTCTTAAAAGAGATAAGAAACATTAAGAGTTATGTTTAAGTACCAATAAGAAGCTGGATAACTTAACCATGACCAGATATGCTGCTGGAAACATAATTAAAAGTAACAAACGCTGATGAAGTCATCAATGACATTAATGTTTGAAATCAGATCCTGTTGTGACCAAACGGTGCAGGTTGAGAACAGACTCGCAATGAAGCGTCAAGTCTGCCAGTTCTCGTGTTGGTATTCATCTAGCGAACGGCTAGCCCTGCGCTGGCCATGGACTGGTCAGTCAGGCGAGAAAGGTTCGCGACAACAACGGTGAAGTGCAGCTTCTTGTGAACCGTGAGGGCGCCACGTTACCTTGGCCAAGTTTGAGATGATCTCTCTGCCTTCCACTCTGGCGTAGTAGTCCTCATCGATAAGAAGGGGCTCAATCACCACCAGAATCTGCAAATACAAAGTACATCAGTTTGAGTTGCACTTCAATACCAATGTGTTTTCACACCCAGGACCATTATAATCAATCAATCAAAGATTTATTGTCATTGCTCTGTACATACAACTATAGCAAATACATCCCAGATGTGTTGAGTACAAATTTGTCAGTATTTACAGAACTGGAGGAATTGTTGTTGATTGTCAGTAGCAGCGGCCTGCGATGTGAAGCGCACAGTGCAAGTGACCTCTGTGCGACCCTGACTATCCTCTGTAGGGCTCTCCTGTTAGACGTACTGCAACTGGAGTGCCGTGTTGAGATGCAGCGAGTCAGCAAAATTGCATGGGGATTAGTTACAGCACGAGTGAACACTAAATGAATTCAGAGCACTTTGAAGCAAAGCAAAGTGTTCGCTAGCTGTCCAGGATGGGGTTGACTACAACATGTGCAGCGTCAGCTGGATTCACACTTACAAGAGAACCGAGTCCTCACTGATAATGTGAATACAAAATTAACTTTAACAATCCATTTCCTTTTGTCTCACTTTATCCACTTTAAAAGATCCAGTGTGTAAGATCTGGCCTTATTTATGGTTTTTACACTGGTAAAAGCTTAAAATAATGTAGTTCACTGGCAAGCTTGGGAGAAGGAGGGTGAGCAAAGAGTGCTGCAATGTAAAATGTAACCACTTGATGTCGCCGTTTCATCTGAAAATCTCTGCCTACCTTGTGGACGTACGGCCGAACCAGGTCATCCAGTTTGTAGAGGATGCGGTCAATCACTTTGACCAGCAGATGTCGCTCCTGGTCTTCCAGGGTTGGCGACATCAACAACGGCAGAATTTGATTGAACAGAGGCCCCGCTCCAAACTCTCTGGCTTTGTCTGTGATCTGACGCAGCGCAGCCTAGGACACGGGAGGGACAAACACAAATATTGTCACCGTCTCATGCATTTAATAAACATTTATTGAAGTCAAAAGAGTTGATGTGTCTGCTGCTGTCAGCGATCATTGTGTGCTGCCAATCTACACCACAACCTCCGCTGACAGCAGCGATTCCTCAAGGAGGATTCTTTTGCAAGCAAATATTCACACTGTAGTCACATACAGACTCAGCGCTGGGTGTTGATCTTGCAAGTAGCAATTTTCATTCATCTTGGACTAGAGGTTTATTTTGATTGAAAACAAAAGAATCCATTAACAACCTTTCTCATGGGCGGCGTTCCATTTTTTATCTTCAGCAACAGCTTCATAATCTTCCTTTCTTTTTGCTCCTCGGGACTCAGGGTAGATTCATCCACCTCCACCTGGTGCAATTCATACCACATTTGCGATTAGTCGTCGGCAAACATCAACAAGAACAATCGTCGAGCTGCAACTTGCGCACGCAAATGTGTCACTGACCAGCAGTTTGTCAAAATACTGGATGTCGTCAGGTTTGAGGAGCGGAAGGTTTCCAGAGGGTTGGTCGTTCATCTGCTTTGTGGTGCGGTCCTCGGGCTGCATGTGGAAGCCCGTCATGCCTCCAATAGGCGTCGGGGTGGCGGACAACTTGCGGGCCGGTGTACGAATAGGCACGTAGCCTGCTGGCGGAGGCAAGATCTGGAGAAAAAGAAAAAGAAAGCAAGAGTTGAATTATTGCAAACAGAACCGATGACTTCTTCCATATAGAAAAATGACAAAGGGGAAACAGACCTTGTATCCCTCTGGAAACATTGCATCAAGCTCGTCATCTGTGAGTGGACGGTTCCTTTCGTCAATTTCCCTCTCCCACCTCCATGCCTGCAGCTGCTCTGGAGTCATGCTCATAAGATGACCTGAAGAAAGACGAAAAAACATGAATTTAAAAGCAGGAAAAACAATAACACTCTACCAAAGAAACTATTTTGACCAGACGTTAGTTTTCACAATAAGAAATGTGCCAACAGCATTCAAAAAAAAAAAAAAAAATAGAGTGTGGAGACCAATTTTTCTGTCTCTGCTTGCAGCGTCAGCAGAAGCCACGATCTCCTCAGATCACTGCCGTTTTTCAACTTTTGCTATCATCTACTGCTTTATTGCAGCTTTTCCTCTGTATTATTTTTAGAGCGGGCCACAACAAAAGCGTGTGGAAGGGTAAAAAAAAAATTACGTAGCAATTAGGGCTGTCGAAGTTAACACGTTAATTACGCTTTAACTCAAACTCCTTTTAACGGCACTAATTTACATACATAAAGCATAAGTATGTATGTAGTAGTTTTGGAATGTTCCAATGAAAATAAAAATAGAATATTTCCACAAATGAATTATTATTTTCCTCTCCAATTTTTCATCGAGTATAAGAAACACAATAAATATCTTGTTAAGTTACATATAAAGCAGGGTAAAAAGTTTGCTATTAATTTGCGATTAATCACGATTAAAATTTTTAATCAACTCACAACCCTAGTAGTAATACACAACTGGCTCTGAAGTTTACCCGGTGTCGGAGTAGCCATGTTCATCGCTGGTGTTCCGATCGGAGTTTTCCCTGGGGTGAGCAGAGGCGTCGACGATCCCATTTGACTGGCGGGCGTTTCGTCCCAGCGAGACTTCCTCTTGCTGGCTCCCGGGGTGGGAGTCTCGCCCACCGACTCGTCCCTGTCTGTGCGCGGCGTTTCCGCCCAGCCGCTCCCGTGTCCCGGCGTCTCTCGCTCCGTTTTGGGCGTTTCGTCCCAGCGGTTCTTCCGCACGCTTCCCGTGGCGCCGCCGTGGCCGGGCGTGGCATGTCCCGGCGTGTCCCTGCCGGGGGTGGCGGCCCCGGCTGGAGTGTGACTGGGAGTGGGGTCCCACATGCGGGTGCTCGGCGTCGCCCCTGGCGTCTCACTGCCCTTTGGGCGACCCGGGGTTTCATCCCACCGACTGTTTGAGGGTGTGTGTGCTGGGGTGTGACCTGGCGTCTGGAGCAAACACAATCGACGTCAACAAACTCAGACAAAAAAACCAACACTTCTAAATTGATGCTTTTCTGAACAATACCGACACACATATGTGCACATAGTGACTGAATACGCAGTTCAGACGGTAGGAATGGTTGTCCTACCTCAGCTGAGGAGTCAGCCTGGTCCCAACTTGAGATCTTTTTTGGAGTGGTGTTTGTGGGGGTTTGGTCGGCCGTTTGGTCCCAGCGGCGCTTACGCTTTGTTGCAGCCTGACTAGCAGCAGAGCCATTGACGGCTTTAAGTTCCCCTGCTTTGGCCTTCTCTGCTAGTTGCTGACGAATCTCTCTCTGAGTGAAAAACACAAAGATGTCCATGAGCATTTTAGGACTTTAAACACTTTTATTCCATTATCAAAAGTACTGAGCAGCTTTTAATACATTTTCATTAAATATTTTATATAATATATTTATATATACTTCACTTGTGCTACTTAAATAGCATTTTTCTCATTGTTTTCAAAGTTATTACATAGATTATTACATAGTCATTACATACATACACAACAGTATGTATGACAACTATTTCTGTCTCTATGTGGTCATACGTAGGCCTGTCATGATAAAAACTTTGGCTGGCCCAGAAATTATCGGCATAAATGATATTATCACAAGACGCTTTCCCACCAATTTAAATAAGTAGCATCATCGTGCAAGAATATTTAACAGAGAAATTAAAAGCTGAAGAAAATGCATACATCCTGTATAACATGTTCACAGGCCCAGTATGCTGTTGTCAACGACAATTATTGAAGCTTCTCTTGGAGGGCCAACTTTAGGGCGTGGAAAACTCCAGTCTGCTCCCACATACTGCAGCTGATTGCCGTGGAAAGTATCTCATAGAATTTTTGCATGCCTGTTAGATTAGAATGCACTGGGTGGCTCCTTACCTCTTCTTTGGACAGGTACTGCTCCCGCATTACATCCATATATGATCTGACCTGAAGCTTGGGATCCGGAGTTTTGCCCCCTGTGCGAAAGAGCACCAACAGAAACACAGCACCGTCATCAGCGAGAACAACTACAAAACAGCTCAAACTTATCAGATAAGCTACCATTTCTCTTTCAAAGTCATCCTCAAGTCTTACCAAATTACATAGCATTACACTGCTATCTCTTACATACATCTTAAATAAAAACAAGCAGATACATAGAGAAAGAAGGCGAGGTTCTGATGTTTTCTTTATGAAGATACAGTTATGGCATCACTGGTGCAGGGATCCTGGGCTGTGCTCTTCAGTATACGTACACTCTCAGTGCCAAGGGTCTTCTGCAGCCAGACTTCAACCGGCAGAAAAGAAGCCTAGAAAATTTCTCTTTACCATTAGTAACACTTTGGAAAAAAGTTTGAACTCACAAACAACAGTATACCACCTGTGCTGCATCTATTTCAACGGCACTCTTAAAAACAAAGCATTCTCTTTTTTGAGATCACTGCAAACTAAATTCATATTAGAATTTGCATAGATCAATTCATATTACACCCATGTTCTAAATGGTTTAAAATAGCATTTTAAAAAGCTGAGGATTTAAAGGCTGCATCTTAGAAAACAATCCTCGAATTCAATTAAAAAAAAAAAAAACTGTCAGATCCACAGTAACTGATACAGCACTAATAATATCCAGTTCTCTGTGTTGTCTTCACTAAATGTGATGGAAATTGATAAGGGAAGGAAAAAAAAAAGTTGTGCTTTTTTTGTAGCTGGGCTGTCAACTGACTGCAGCAGTGGTCCCTGACCAAACTGTATAGTCCCCCATAACCTACACAGGTGGAGTTGCTGCACTCTTAACAGAGTGCAGTACAGGACTGGCAAAGCAGTACTGCTGTAGGAGAGAAATTAAGGACAGTTAGTATGGGCCTGTAGTATTTTGTTATACAAATTTCTTGATAACATGACGATTCGACAGAGAGAGTTGGAAAATAAGAATGTTGACAACAACTTGGAGTAAAGTGCTCTCTCTAAATGAAGGTCGGGGATAAGCCCCACCTTAAAAAAAAAACTCAAAGAATAAATAAAGTTGGGCCATTTAGCTCATGATGCAAGGGAAACCAAAAATGCAACAACAAAGGAGAAACAGGCAAGCCAAGTCTTATTCATTATTTAAAGCAATTGGATTTTTTTGAAAAAATTGTAGTGCTTTCATAAAAAGTTTCAATGCAGTCAAAATATTTAGGGACGCACGATAATGACTTTCTGCAGATAGGAAAAACAACTGACTAAAATTTCACACTTGAATTGGCCATTCAGGTGAGATCTGAAAATGGCACAAGCTTTAAAATGCTCAATGCAAAGATAATCTGCCATCTAGGGGCCAACTTGGAGTGATGCTGGTGGCCTCACAAGCCATCTGAGAGTCAGTGAATGAGTGTGACTGAGAGTCTTTTCGAGACTAATGACTGTTAGAGTTCCTATACACTGTTAAATAGTGACTCGAGTGCACGGCGTTAGGAGACTAGGTTTTTCTGTTGAATTACAAACAAATTTGGAAAAGAAAAATGAAAAGTTTAACATAGATTGAACATCCAATGAACATTAGAGGCAAACTTCTGTTTGGCAAAACAGGATCTACATCCGCATCATTTGAAGCACTCGCATCCAAATTAATCATGCTCTCATTCTTTTTTTTCTAGATATTAGATTTACATAAGATAGTCAGTTGTAATACATACTTTTACCATTATCAAATTATCGTGCCCCCCTAAACATACAACTGAACTGACTGATCCTGGTATGTTTAAACTCAACTTGTTTGAGCTCAAAAAATATTCTTAGAGCGCTAGAAAATGCTCATTTTAAATCAGATGACTCTAAAGCCATAACAAAATTTACAGGCACTGTTTCCATGCTAAGGCCCCCTGACCTGGCTATGTTGACGCCAGTTGAAGTGACAAGGTTTCCACAAGGCACATACAGCCCAAAACAAAGATAATGTGGGGAGCAAAATATAAAAGAGCAGAAAACGAATTCCTAAAAGACCAAAAACAACCGAATATACCTCCATGATCGGATCTAAACTGGCACCTTTTTGAGTCAAGAACTGAATTTCACGAACAGGCAGGTCAATTAAACACACTTTACATGTTGTAAGCAACACTGTGCCATCATGAGATTGTTCACCCTTCGACGTTAACACAAGCCATCAGCAACCCGCACAGTTTTGGTGAATTACCACGGAAGCCCTAGAACCACCTACACCACAAAAAACATGGGTCACGTGCATGAAAACCTGGGAGTGTGTGTGCAAGTTAAAATGCCGGAAGAAAAATAATGAAATAACAGTCACAAACAGATACACACACAAAATAAATTGTGATTCTCTTTGGGAATCATACAGTTATCGACTAGAGGGGGGAGAAACAATTGCAAAGGGAGCAAGGTATTGCATTGCAGTCGAAGGGTAGAACAGCCAACCAATGGTTTCTAGTGAACCATGAAAGGGTGTAGTAAATGGGGGAGTTGTGATGAGGACAAAAATAATGACAAATTTTACCATCTGCAAACGGGTCGAGACGCTCGGGTGAGATGATCATCTGTCGGCGCCGGGCTTTGTATTCATCTTCCCGATCTGCAATCTTCTGTGGACGGTGCTCCGCAAAGGGATCATACTAGAAAAAGATTAAAAATAAAATAAAAATTAGGATATCACTAATTAATTCAAATATATTGAATATACCTAATTATTAGACAATAGTTTATGAATGTACAAAATATTTCCTTAAATACAGAACACATCTTTAAATGACCACGTACCTGTTCATCAGACTGTGGAATGGCATTCAGTATTGCAACTGGTGCATGGTATCCAGGCTTCTTCTGTCCCAACAAGCTTGTTGATGTGTCATCTTCATCATCCTGAGAGAACAAACAAACAAAAATTCAGATTTTGCTGTTGCAGTCATTTACAAATTGAAAGAAAGGGGCAGTCCAACATTAGATCACTCATTCAGCATTAATCACATTACTGACAAAGCCCGACTAAAGATCAGACCAGAGAACTGTCCCAACTCCAAGTTTTACATGCTGAGGAAATAATCTAAGTATTGGTTAACATGTCTGTCTCCACGACATTAGGTGGCACTGTGCCCTCATTTTTAATTGGAAGATGGTGTCTTAAATCTGCAAGCATGTGGTGAGGAGAACCTCCTTTGGACAACACATTTTATATTGGAAAAGTAGAACCACAAAAATGTCACAGTTAGGGATGTTAACAATTAATTGATTAATTGTTGATTAAGAATTTAATCGATTAAATTAAATTAGTTGCAATTAAATTAACTTTTTTTTTTACACAGGTAGTTAATATCATGATAACAGCGTAGTGGCGGGGAAGAGCAATTCACCTGTATATACTGTATGATACTGTGATGGTCATAATATACCCAGAAACCTAAATGTTTGGGGTGTTTTGTCTGTCCTCTAATGTAAAAATGGGTCACTTTGGACTCTCAACATTATTTAAGGGTTAAATAATGTGTTCTTTAGACATTTTTCATTGTGAAATTTAGGTTCTCAGGAAAAAAAACACCACTTATCAATTAATAGTTAATCGATCCATTAGGTTAATCAACTACCGATTGATGAATTAATCGATCATTTGCACCCCTAGTGTTTAAAAACTGCCACTGAAAAAATACTCTGGTCAGGTCAACGTTTGTCTAATCTCACTTGCGATGAAGTATATATACGTTTTATTGGTTCCTTTTAAATACACAAACTCGTGTGTGACCACTCACGCATATTCCCTTTGCCTGGGGGCAGCGATATAGCCTCAAAGCTCTGACAGACGGTGACCGCGATTTCAGCGGTTAGGAACAAGCATTTCCTGACAAGACGTGATGTTTACACTAAACTGAAAAAAAAAAAAAAAAAACACTTTCGTCTGAATGCGAACAACGCATGAGGTGTTTACAACAACGCATGAGGTATTTATACAATATAATATAAATATATATATATATATATATATATATATATATATATCCGCAAAACAAGGGTCATAGCGTGCATTTCCTGGTCTTCGAACGTTTCGCACATTACCGCTGCAGCGCCAACTAGCCTGCAATATGGGCCTCATGCTAAGGCGCTCACTGTTATCAGTTGGGGACGTGAGCACCAAACACAGTCGCTTAGCATGAACTACGTTTGTTGAACTGGGATGCGTCTAGATTGAGAACACTTACATCTTCCTGTTCGTTGGCGGCAATGGAGGTGACATAGCCAGCAAAGCGGCTGTCACTACCTCCGTAGATCTCCTGATCATAGAATCCAGTGGAATCAAGGCCCACTCCCTGATCGCCTTCCTCCAGCAGGGTAGCCTTCTTCCCCTGGATCTCGAGAATCTGGGCCTCGATATCTAAAAGAAAATTAAAAACAATAGTGATGTGATATGAAGCCGACAAAAGATTTAAAAAAAATGCCACTGAAAGATTGAAAAGATAACCGGGATAAATTCAAACGCAACAGGGACGTGCATTTCTACGTAGACAATAGCTGGGAAGATTACACATTACGGCGGATAAAATATTTTTTTTAAACCAACGCTTTAAGAAGTGCGTCATCACAAGGAAATCAAATTTCTGTTGCGCAAAAATAGCTATCAACTATATTTCCCCGTGGTAAATAAGGGGGGGGAATGCTCGAACGCGCGGCAGCTGAAGCTAACCAGCTAGCAAAGAGGAAAGATATTAGTCTCCACCGCCATTATCTGAGGGAAACGTGTGCGTTGCGTCGTACAGCGGCTGCGTTTTTCATTAGACACGAACAGGTTGCGTGCACTACGACTGTCGAGATTAAACAAAAGCATAAACATCTATGTGAAGAATAATCCCAAATGTAAATTATTCCATAACTTTAAAAGCAAAATTACCTTCGTGGGTTTGGGCGATCTTCGCCATTTTGACGGAGGTCGGTTGTTCCATTCTGCTAGCGGATTGTGTACCTACAGCGGAAGTGAACTTTCTTCTTTTATTTTAAGATTCCAGCGAACAAGGCGCGTCCAAGACGCATTGCTGCCCTCCACAGGTCATTGGCGGTATTGGTGTAAGTGTTCGTGTTCTCTGTGGGAAATCGATTCGTCAGGCAAGAGGAGTTTTTTTTTAAATCTCCATTGAATGATTTTCTTTTTATTGACTGGCTCAGGAAGTTAAACGTCAAACTCCTTTTTGCACAAGCATAAAGCATTCCTCGGAGTTTGACGTCTGACTTCCTGAGCCAGCCAACGGAGAAACAGCACCTCCTGCTGTCCGTGAACACGAGTGAAGAGAATAAAATGCTTACGGCACCTGGTATTCCCAGGCGGTCTCCCATCCAAGTACTAACCAGGCCCGACCCTGCTTAGCTTCCGAGATCAGACGAGATCGGGCGTTCTCAGGGTGGTATGGCCGTAAGCGAGAGACTCCGTTGCAAACAGGCATTATAAAACTTTAGCACGAACATGTGTTTCATTCCAACGCTATTTTCAACGTTGTTTGGGGTGGATTGTTTTTTTTCTTTATTCAACTTCCAGAGCGGTACACACAAACGCCACGCTTCGAATCCTACATCCAGCTGACATTGTGACACACAATCTTTACAACTTTTTCTGCATTCCTCCATAGTTTGTAATATAAAGTGGCCGTGTCCAAGCACGCATAAACTCTTTCCATTGAACTTTCATTCGGATCCACAGCTTCTAATGCTTTGTGCGAAAAAAAAGGAGTTTGACGTCTGACTTCCTGAGCAAGCCAATGGGGAAACAGCACCTCCTGCTGTCCGTGAACACGAGTGAAAAGAATAAAATGCTTACGGCACCTGGTATTCCCAGGCGGTCTCCCATCCAAGTACTAACCAGGCCCGACCCTGCTTAGCTTCCGAGATCAGACGAGATCGGGCGTTCTCAGGGTGGTATGGCCGTAAGCGAGAGAATCTGTTGCAAACAGGCTTTATAAAACTTTAGCAGATGCATATGCGTTTCATTCTGACACCGAGTAGCGTACACACACACACACACACACACACACACGTATATATGTAACCGGTGGTTATTGTCTTTGCGTTGTGTTGAGTTTGAATGACCCACACCGTGTTCAGCTCTGGAGGCTATATCCGTTTATTCTGACAACAGAAAGTGCAACACGAAATCCTCCGTCAACTGCCAATATCTGGAGCCCCCTCTCCCATGGAGTACACAGAACAAAAGGGCACAACATACCTGACAACAGAAAGTGCAACACGAAATCCTCCGTCAACTGCCAATATCTGGAGCCCCTACACAAATCAATCGACATCAATGTACATAATCAAACCGTGAAATCAAAACTTCACTGTGGCTCACCTCTCCCATGGAGTACACAGAACAAAAGGGAAGAGGTGAGGCGGGAAAAATTCTTATATAGGGGGGGTGTGCCCCCAACAGGTGTCCATAGGAGACTGAAACTTGGGGACAAACGTTCCACATTAAACAAAGGAGGCTTGTCAGGTGTTACGACTCAATTTTGTGAAATTATAAACTAATATTATTAAGGCATAAATTATCCGTTACATTCACCCCCCTAGAATTACACAAAATTCTGTCATGTAACAGTCCACATTCACACAGGCCCTAATGAAAATACAAACACAACAATTCAGAATAAAAGCTTCCTACCGAAAGGATAAGAGAATTAGGAGATCTGCTTGGTGCCTAGCATAAACCCATAATACTCAAAAGACAAAATGTGGTGCCTTATACACCACACATATTCAGGCCATTCAACGTGGATATATGGGGGGTAAAACAAGAAAAACAAACTGTACTAGAGTGATGCATAGAGCTGAGACTGGCCGAAATGCTTTCGCCAATCTGTTTGGCTAAGTCAGTGATCATGACCCCAAGAGCCTCAACAGAGACAACTTGTGCAGGCTTAGGAGTTGAACTGGCAGAGGGGGCCAATGGTGAATCTGACTGATCAACTGTGTAGTTGAAAGTACTGGGGGACACAGGCCTACCCCTCCCATAACAAAGCGAAGCAAGCTGCTGGCCCCTTCCCACCCCAAAGGTGACATCACGCCCACGACCAGCCATATTGCCAACTCCAAAATCATCCCCTCCTGACATAACGACTGAGAAATGCTTGTGGAGTAAAAAGGGAAACAAAAAACAAAAACACAAAAAAAAACAAAAAAACAACCAAACAAACAAACAAACAAAAATTCCTTGAACCTCAGCACACTGCAAAAAAAAATAAAAATAAAAAAATAACAAAAAATCATACACAACTCAATAATGTGCACTTAGTACGACATTGCATTTATAGGATGCACAAAAACCCCAAATGGCCACCAAAATTAAACCAAATAGAGTATCACTGTCATATTGTCTTGAAAAGAAAGAAAGAAAGAAAGAAAAATCGATCAGTAAAGATGAACAGCCTATCAACACACATTCACTGCGATCATCTTACCCCGTCACATAAACAGTCACTTCCGTTTATGTCCGTTCTCGATCCCTTTTAAATATAGTTTCTGCTTTCCAAGCGAGGGAAGGGAAAAAAAAAAAAAAACGAAGCGAACGCTCTCAGAAGCGGAGCACGAGCCTTCCCTTAACTGACACACCTCCAGCGCCCGCGGGAGCGAGCACAGGTCTTCAGGGTCGCACAGCGCGGGTAGGAGGATGCGGAAATGGAGAGGCGAGCCGGCCGGCAGCAGCTGTACCCCGGGGGACCAGACGGACGTCGGTCGGCGATGCAACGGGTCGAACGGCACCAAGTGTAACCGGTGGTTATTGTCTTTGCGTTGTGTTGAGTTTGAATGACCCACACCGTGTTCAGCTCTGGAGGCTATATCCGTTTATTCTGACAACAGAAAGTGCAACACGAAATCCTCCGTCAACTGCCAATATCTGGAGCCCCCTCTCCCATGGAGTACACAGAACAAAAGGGCACAACATACCTGACAACAGAAAGTGCAACACGAAATCCTCCGTCAACTGCCAATATCTGGAGCCCCCTACACAAATCAATCGACATCAATGTACATAATCAAACCGTGAAATCAAAACTTCACTGTGGCTCACCTCTCCCATGGAGTACACAGAACAAAAGGGAAGAGGTGAGGCGGGAAAAATTCTTATATAGGGGGGGGGTGTGCCCCCCAACAGGTGTCCATAGGAGACTGAAACTTGGGGACAAACGTTCCACATTAAACAAAGGAGGCTTGTCAGGTGTTACGACTCAATTTTGTGAAATTATAAACTAATATTATTAAGGCATAAATTATCCCGTTACATATATACTTCCATCGCAAGTGAGATTAGACAAACATTGACCTAACCAGAGTAGTCTTTCAGTGGCAGTTTTTAAACGGGGTGCAAATTATCGATTAATTCATTAATCGTTAGTAGATTAACCTAATGGATTGATTAATGTGTGTGTGTGTGTGTGTGTGTGTGTGTGTGTGTGTGTGTGTGTGTGTGTGTGTGTGTGTGTGTGTGTGTGTGTTTAAAACATCTCTAATTAAATTAATTGCCTGACGAACCGATTTCCCACAGAGAACACAAACACTTACGTCTATACCGCCAATGACCTGTGGAGGGCAGCAATGCGCCTTGGACGCGCCTTGTTCGCTGGAATCTTAAAATAAAAGAAGAAAGCTCATTTCCGCTAGCAGAATTGAACAACCGACCTCCATCAAAATGGTTAAGATCGCCCAAACCCAGGAAGGTAATTTTGCTTTTAAAGTTATGGAATAATTTATATTTGGGATAATTCTTCACATAGATGTTTACGTTTTTGTTAAATCTCAACGGTCGTAGTTCACGCAACTTGTTCGTGCCTAATGAAAACCACAGTAGTCGCTGACTACGAAGCAACGCACACGTTTCCCTCAGATCATGACGGTGGAGACTATTTTCTTTCCTCTTTGCTAGCTGGTTAGCTTCAGCTGCCGCGCGGTCTAGCATTTAGTTTCCCTGACTTACTACAAGGAAATATAGTTAATTGCTATTTTTGCGCAACAGGATTTTTCTTGTGTTTCTTATACTCTAGGAAAAATTGGAGAGGAAAATAATAATTCCTTTGTGGAAATATTCTATTTTTATTTTCATTGGAACATTCCAAAACGACTACGTACATACTTACGTTGTATGTATGTAAATTAGTGCCGTTAAAAGGAGTTTAACTTCGACAGCCCTAAGTTACATCTTTAATTTTTTTTTTTTAGTCCCTTC
Source organism: Thamnaconus septentrionalis (assembly GCA_009823395.1). Lineage (NCBI taxonomy): Eukaryota > Metazoa > Chordata > Actinopteri > Tetraodontiformes > Monacanthidae > Thamnaconus > Thamnaconus septentrionalis. The sequence goes on along the minus strand of CM020514.1, from coordinate 4,441,876 downwards.
CACACGCTTTTGTTGTGGCCCGCAGAGGAAAAGCAGCGATAGAGCAGTAGAGGATAGCAAAAGTTGAAAAACGGCAGTGGACTGAGGAGATCGTGGCTTCTGCTGATGCTTAGAAATGGAGACTGAAAGATTGGTCTCCACACTCTGTTTATTTTTTTTTTTTTATTTATTTTAAATGACTGTTGGCACATTTCCTATTTGAGAATGACCCCAGGGAAAAAAATAAACTGAGCCTGAAATAGCCAGGCAGCTATCGCTATCTTAATCGCAAATTTCTGGGAAAGTCACTGCAAAGTCAGGTATTGTAGGCTGCGACCATTGATTTGATTTGATTTATTTATTTCAAACATATCGGAAATAAAAAAAAAGGAAACATAAAAAAAAAAAAAAAACCCAACTTAAATAAGCAAACACCAGAAATACAAAATAATATTATTGCTCTATGTTCCAAGATGATAAACTGATAATATACCCCTAGACTCAAATAAAAATACAAACTTATGAACTAAGATCAAAATAAACCTCTAGTCCAAGATGAATGAAAATTACCTCTTACAAGATCAACACCCAGCGCTGAGTCTGTATGTGACTACAGTGTGAATATTTGCTTGCAAAAGAATCCTCCTTGAGGAATCGCTGCTGTCAGCGGAGGTTGTGGTGTCGATTGGCAGCACACAATGATCGCTGACAGCAGCAGACACATCAACTCTTTTGACTTCAATAAATGTTTATTAAATGCATGAGACGGTGACAATATTTGTGTTTGTCCCTCCCGTGTCCTAGGCTGCGCTGCGTCAGATCACAGACAAAGCCAGAGAGTTTGGAGCCGGGCCTCTGTTCAATCAAATTCTGCCATTGTTGATGTCGCCAACCCTGGAAGACCAGGAGCGACATCTGCTGGTCAAAGTGATTGACCGCATCCTCTACAAACTGGATGACCTGGTTCGGCCGTACGTCCACAAGGTAGGCAGAGATTTTCAGATGAAACAGCGACATCAAGTGGTTACATTTTAGATTGCAGCACTCTTTGCTCACCCTCCCGCTCCCAAGCTTGCCAGTGAACTACATTATTTTAAGCTTTTACCAGTGTAAAAACCATAAATAAGGCCAGATTTTACACACTGGATCTTTTAAAGTGGATAAAGTGAGACAAAAGGAAGTGGATTGTTAAAGTTAATTTTGTATTCACATTATCAGTGAGGACTTGGTTCTCTTGTAAGTGTGAATCCACCTAAAACGTGAAGGGAGAGCACTGAGCACTGACGCTGCACAGGTTGTAGTCAACCCCATCCTGGACAGCTAGCGAACACTTTGCTTTGCTTCAAAGTGCTCTGAATTCATTTAGTGTTCACTCGTGCTGTAACTGATCCCCATGCAATTTTGCTGACTCGCTGCATCTGAACACGGCACTCCAGTTGCAGTACGTCTAACAGGAGAGCCCTACAGAGGATAGTCAGGGTCGCACAGAGGTCACTTGCACTGTGCGCTTGACATCGCAGGCTGCTGCTACTGACAATCAACAACAATTCCTCCAGTTCTGTAAATACTGACAAATTTGTACTCAACACATCTGGGATGTATTTGCTATAGTTGTATGTACAGAGCAATGACAATAAATCTTTGATTGATTGATTATAATGGTCCTGGGTGTGAAAACACATTGGTATTGAAGTGCAACTCAAACTGATGTACTTTGTATTTGCAGATTCTGGTGGTGATTGAGCCCCTTCTTATCGATGAGGACTACTACGCCAGAGTGGAAGGCAGAGAGATCATCTCAAACTTGGCCAAGGTAACGTGGCGCCCTCACGGTTCCCAAGAAGCTGCACTTCACCGTTGTTGTCGCGAACCTTTCTCGCCTGACTGACCAGTCCATGGCCAGCGCAGGGCTAGCCGTTCGCTAGATGAATACCAACACGAGAACTGGCAGACTTGACGCTTCATTGCGAGTCTGTTCTCAACCTGCACCGTTTGGTCACAACAGGATCTGATTTCAAACATTAATGTCATTGATGACTTCATCAGCGTTTGTTACTTTTAATTATGTTTCCAGCAGCACATCTGGTCATGGTTAAGTTATCCAGCTTCTTATTGGTACTTAAACTTAACTCTTAATGTTTCTTATCTCTTTTAAGAAACATGAAAGACTTTACTCTTCTTTACTCTTCTGAGTATTTTTCAGCTTGTAGAGAAGCCTTGCCGGCCCTGACAGCCCACCACGCTGTTCCTGCAAATATGGTTGAAACTGTCATTTTTCTTGTTTTCCACCACAGGCTGCTGGCTTGGCGACCATGATCTCAACGATGAGACCAGACATTGACAACATGGACGAGTACGTGAGAAACACCACAGCCCGAGCCTTCGCGGTGGTGGCCTCCGCCCTCGGCATCCCCTCTCTGCTGCCCTTCCTCAAAGCCGTGTGCAAAAGCAAGAAGTCCTGGCAGGCCTGCCACACTGGCATCAAGATTGTGCAACAGATCGCCATCCTCATGGGCTGCGCCATTCTGCCCCACCTCCGCAGCTTGGTGGAGATTATCGAGCACGGTAAGTCATTGTTGAGGAACGACGATTTGTTCTTAATTCATTGGAAATTCTGTCAGGTAACTTTGCCAAATAAAATATTCAGTGCTGCAAACTGTTACTCACAACCTATTTAGTTTATATCTATGACTCTAGTGTGAATTTTCTCATACATTTTCCTCCCTAGTATCAATTATAAGTGGGGACTGAGCCCACGGAAGACCAGTTTGAAACAAACAAAAAAATGAAATCTATTAAAAAAAACTTTACAAATCTGCTCAATAGTGCCGCCTACATAGACGCAAACACTAAAATCGCCATAGCAGTCTTTCGGAACGTTGTAGAGACATGGGACAAAGACGCACGTGTTCGTTCAGTCAAGGCCCAATTTTCATCAGGGCTGACCTTTGACCCTATTCAAATACAGGAAAAAAAAAAAGTGAAAAATGAAGGGTTGGGTTCGGGGGAAGATATTTCATTTACAAGACGTACTCCAGCTCACAACGGACATAAACATTTTTCTCGTCGTTATAGACCTGAGGATAATAGCTAAATTTTGGTTGTTCAAAGGACAAAATAGTTCCAAACAGAGGCAGAGTTAGGCTCTTTAAAATACCATCTGTAATTTTAAGTTAAAGTTGGGCATTAATATCAATGCCTCAGAGCCTTCATGTATTTTCATTAGGAATAATCCCTGGAAGGAATGGCTCAGGTGGGACAAGCCAAGCTTTGATTTGGTTTTTTTTTAAGTCATTTTCTTGGAACATGTTTTTAATGTCTCCATATTTCACTTCTATTCTTCTTCAATGTACCCTTTTAATGTTTCACAACTCCTGTGGCTAGATTGTTGTATTGTATAGCTTAATAAAATTCTTGTGTACAACTCAATTGTGTATCTTTTACTTACATTTGAAGTAAATTGTGATGGATTAAAAATTGGGGGATGGAAAAACTAAATAATAAAAAGCCTAAATGGCAGGGAAGAAGAAACCCCAGAGAGAACTGCAGAAGATGGCTTCTCTCCAGTAAGTGTCATCCAATGGCTTTCACATGCATAAATCACAAAAGCATGTTAAAATACATATGTTATGATTAGCCTTCCGTTGGATAAGTGGTCGTGCTCATTAAATCGGAACTGTTAACTTTAACTCTTGATCAACAGAAGTCAGGTGTGTGTGAATTTCTCCTCAGCACCTCTGCTGCCCCCAAGGCCAAAGCCAGCTCACCCTGCAGACAATTTTAATTTCAATCATCTGAGCTCCTTAGTAAAAAGGGGGACAGGTGGTAAATTCTGTTCCTTCCCTCTTAGTTTCCACTGGCATGTGTTAAATTTACAGTCAGTTGGTTTGACCTTGTTGATTTTGTTTGAATATTATAGTTTGGGTATTTAATTTACTGTATAGTTGTAAACACAAGTTCTGTGCTAGTTCGGCCTGTTACAATCGATACATGGCTCAAGGACGGCACATTTTAACATGGCACTTCAATAAGTCCGTGTGAACAGTGGTTGGGCTGTTCACCTCAGAATAGACTGGCCTGGCTAGCAGTTACATTATGTTCACTAATAGTCAAGTCCAGCCTAGACAGATAAGTTATTATACTGACGGCTTCGTGACATTTTCACCAATAACCACTAATAGCAAAAAAGAAAAACATTTGAATAAATAAAGTTAAATAAAGTTAATTGTTAATTACTAGATGTACTTGCAGGGAAAATAAAGTCATTTCACAGTAATAAACATTAACTCTTAAAAATGTTGTAAAAACCCTTAACACGTGTATATAATTACATTTGTTTATTTATAAAATAATACATCACAAGTCTACATCTTACAAAACATTCAAATAATCACTGTTCTGTCAAGGAATTCATACCGCTGACTGCATCCGTCTCACACAGTAAACTGTCTCACTCAAATGAGACTGTAGTTTGGATATTTAGATAATCTGGCAATAAACCTTCTCAGTGGTTTTCCCTATCATTTGAATGGTGTTTTTTTGTCCTCAAAGGGTAAACAATAAAGTTAACTGCACTTTCTCAATAGCTTTTATATTGAACATTGTGGCCTGCTTTGAGACGATGACCATGAAGGGGTCCCTTGTTAGCAACTATTTTCTGTTTTGCAGCTTCAATAACAAGTACCGTAATTAGTGAAACTCAGTAGTTGTGTCGGCATTTCTGACCCACATCGAACACCAGCTACAATCATCGTGAAATGAAATAAAATGTATAGTTTTAATGAGAAAACAGGTAACAGTACATTACACATTCGGTAAGAAAAGAAAGAATAATTAGAAATAAATCACAAAACATGAAAAATAACAAAGGGAGGTGACAATCACACAAGGCATCTTTTCTCTTTTATGTTCCATCTGCTAACAGAACATCAAAAAATGAATTTTAGTTCCTTCTTTGACCATTTGAATTTCTTTTAACAGATACAAAATGGGCCTGACTATTGAACATTTTCTCAATGAAGATGGATTGTATGGGTTGGAGGGGGTCAGAAGTGAATTACTTGCAGAACCAACGTTTTCACGGCCAGTTGGTCAATTAGGGCCCCCCGGGGTTCGACCTTGGAGGGCACAGCTGCTTGCTTCTATTCCGCAACCACAATCGGCACCAATCTGAGTCCGTGCAGCAACTCGTGGGGGTCGACTTAGAAACCCATGCCGCCTCCCATTCCTCCCATTCCTCCCATGCCACCCATGCCTCCCATGCCTCCTCCTGGCATATCCTTCTCCTCCTTGGGGATCTCTGTGACTACAGCCTCAGCGGTGGAGAGAAGGGACGCGACTCCTGCAGCATCCAACAGCGCTGTCCGCACCACCTGTGGAGGTCAGAGCAGAACAGACACAGCTCTAGTTCAATGGGGGAAAAAACTGCTTTGCATGCATGTGTGAATATTAAGCCTCAACTTTGCTCATTCTTCATATTCTTGGTAACTAAAGTGTCTTTGTGAGAAGTGAACTCGTATTTGAGGTGTTTGGTAGATCTCATTATAACACCACAGCATTAAATATGATCGGAGGTTCTCATCCAAAATATAGACAAGCCAATTGCACTGTACCTTGGTGGGGTCGATGATGCCTTTCTGCACCATGTTGACGTACTCTCCCTGCATGGCATCGTAACCCACGTCGGGCGGTCCTTGCAAAATCTTCTCGACGACGAGCGAGCCCTCAACACCGGCGTTCTTGGCGATCGTGATTGCGGGGACACGAAGCGCTCGTCTGATGATGTCGACGCCTGTTGGGAACGATCATAAAATCATACATCAATGCATATATCAATGATTGGCAGTGAGGCATAAAACCGAGGGTTTTTTTTCTCCAGATGTTTGGAAAGATGAACATTTCACTGGCCCTGGCATACCAGTAGGAGGTGGGGCCTCAACGCTGTGTGTTGAATGCACGGAGCAAAAGCATCGTGTAACATGCAACTATCACTGCCAGACAGAGACTCGTCTAACTGTAACTTTTTTTCCCAACCATGCTTGAACTTGTTCGAGTTGAGTCACTCCAATTTTGTAGTTAAAAATGTAGTTTAGTAACCCATTTGACTATGGGTATTATTTTAGAGCAGTTTCTGTGGACCTCTCAAGACTGAATGGAGTGAATGAAAATTCATTTAAGCTCTACAATTATATTTTCAAGTTTCTGAGGAAGTTCCTTTTCATACATGTTGCACTTACCAATTTTTTGATCTGAATTTGCAGTTTTCAGGGAATCAAGGCAGGGTATGCAGCGCAGCAGGGCACAGCCCCCACCTGGGACGATGCCCTCCTCCACCGCCGCCCGAGTGGCATTCAGCGCATCGGTCACGCGGTCCTTCTTCTCGTTGACCTCAACGTCGCTGGTTCCCCCAATCTGAAAATGCGAGATGGCGCCGTTATTCTTCCGAAGCGTCGGGACGTTGCGACGCCAGGTCCCCGGCGGCTCGAGCCTCACCTTGAGAAGAGCCACGCCGTCGGACAGCTTGGCCAGCCTCTCGTTGAGCTTCTCCTTCTCGTAGTCGCTGGTGGTGCTCTCCAGCTGCTCCACGATCTCCGCCGCCCGCTTCTCCACCTCCGCGGGGCTTCCGCCGCCCTTCAGCAGCAAGGCGTCGTCTTTGGTGATCTGCACCTCGCCGACCTTTCCGAAGTCGTGGGCCTGGATGTCTTCGAGGGCCAGGCCCAGGGACTCGTCGCCAAACACCTGGGAAGCAGACGGGTCAATGAACCTGAATACTGAAATGAATTTGCCGAGGAAAAAACGCAAACGTGGCTGGCCGAACGTCTAACACAGTGCATTGTGGGAAAAGATGACCAGTTTAGTTATCTAGTGTTTACATATGAAGTGTCATTTTCCCTGTAGTCCCCCTATAGAAGGAATTTTAATTTTCTGTTTGGTGGTTCTACTACACAGTCCATCACTTCATTTCAACTGCAAACTCTGTTAAAAAAAAAAAAAAAAAACAACCCTCCCCCGACCACTAAAATAGTGCAGACGGCCCAGAATGCACTGGGGCATGACATTTGGTGCCCATTCTTTATTATAAAACAGACTCACTGTGCCCCCAGTGGCGACGGCCATGTCCCTCAGCTGATTCTTTCGGTTGTCTCCAAATCCTGGAGCTTTCACAGCAACCACCTGGAGCCCAACCTTCAGCCTGGAAATGTGTTGATACAAAGGTAAACATGTTTTTATTATTTGCACTTCATGTCTATCAAACAACTAAAGTGCCTTTACGACACTCATCACATTAAAAAAGGTCCTAGTGTATACTTTGATATGTGTGTGTGTGTGTGTGTGTGTGTGTGTGTGTGTGTGAGAGAGAGAGTGGTGAAGTATGTTGGCTTTGCAGCAGATTTAACCATTATTGGGCAAACACACCTGCTCAAGTTTACACTGGATTTAATAAAGCCTCAAAACAAATTTTGTAAAACCAAATTGTTCGAGGTAACCAAGGAATCATTTCAGCTCTAGTTTAGTAGGATAAGGAAAAAAAACAAACAAAAAAAAAAAGCATTTCGTACCTGTTCAGGACCAGGGTGCTCAGGGCCTCGCCATCGACATCTTCGGCCACGATGACCAGTGGTTTGCGGTGCTGGTTGGCGATTTCAAGGGCCGGCACGATGCTCTGGACAGTGGATATCTTTTTCTCACTCAGAAGCAAGTAGGCGTCCTGGAACTCACATTTTTGCCCTGGAAGAGAGTACAAGTCTCTTAGATGATTTAACACAGCAATACCTGAAGACTTGATTGAGTCCTACTATGTTAATTCAATAAGGCTACACAATGCACAACACACTGTTGGCATTTGGCGTGAATGTCTTTCGCTCTAAGTGTAAGCAAGCCAACAGCCTGTAGGACGTCTGCAGTTGTAGTTGTGTCTTAATACCTAGCGTTACATTGAAAATAATAATTTTAAAGGTCCAGTGCGTAAAATCTGGCCTCATTTATGATTTTTATATTGGTAGAAGCTCAATATGCTGCAAATATAACAGAGCGATTAAAGTGTATACTCGCAGTACAATAAAAGTCATCGTAGTTGACTGGCAAGCTCAGGGGAGGGAGGGTGAGCGACAGAGCGCTGCAATCTAAAACGCAACCACTTGATGTCGCCGTTTCTTCTCAAAATATTACACACTCAACCTTCGACTGAGGTTCGGGTAGTTATTGTGAACAACAACACTGTGAATTGCGATGCATGCTCCCCTCTTTGGGTGCACGTGCACCACTGGAGGGCACATTACCTTTGGCAGTGTTGATGAAGTACGGAGAGATGTAACCCCGGTCAAACTTCATGCCTTCGATGATCTCCAGCTCGTCGTGCAGCGTCTTCCCATCCTGATCAAGCATTTATTGATTGTCATTTAACTTAAGTGGCAACTTGTATTGATGAAACTGTAACCATTCCATGCTAAGCAAGTAATCCTATTCAATTCCTGCATAAACAAATATCAAAAATGCACCTTGACAGTTATGACCCCTTTCCGGCCGACTTTCTTCATGGCATTTGAGATGATGCCGCCAATCTCCTCGTCACCGTTGGCCGAAATAGTAGCAACCTTTAAAAAGAAAAAAAAGAGACATTGATAAACATTCTCAATAAACATATGGTTAAGATTTAAAGCTATGCTTTAATTTGATTAATTGGCTAAATTATTTACCTGTGCAATCTCTTCCGGTGTAGTGACGGGTTTGGACAACTTTTTCAGCTCCGCGATGACAGCTTCTACAGCCATCATTACTCCACGGCGTATCTCCACGGGATTTGCACCTTTGCTGATGGTGTCGAAGCCCTCCTTGGCGATGGCACGAGCCAGCACGGTCGCGGTGGTGGTGCCGTCGCCGGCCTCCTCGTTGGTGTTGTTTGCCACATCCTGAACGAGCTTGGCGCCGATGTTCTTGTACCTGTCCTTCAGGTCGATGCTCTTGGCGACTGTTACACCATCTTTGGTGACCTTAGGGCTGCCCCAGCTCTGCTCGATGATCACGGTGCGACCCTGTGAGCGAGAAGAACTCTCTCTTAGTTGACAATGACATAAAACGAGAGCCCAGTCTTGCGTTTTTCTTTTCTTCTTTTCTTTTTTTTCCCCCTTCCGCACAACACGCAACATTACCTTTGGGCCCATGGTGACAGCAACAGCATCTGCTAGCAAGTCCACTCCTTGCAGCATGAGAACACGAGCATCAGCCCCAAACTTCACATCCTTAGCGTAGGCTCGTTTGAAGTGAGGGGCCAGTGTCCTGTACACAGGCCTCATCTGTTTCATGACAGCTGGTAGACGAAACATGGCTGAGGAGAAGAAAAAATTTGATTGAAATGACAAAAAGCAAGCCAAAAAAAAAAACCCAAAACACTTAAAGTTTGTGTTTCCTAGGGTAATAGTAATAACTAGCATTCATAAAACATTACAGAAAAACAACATCAGAGGAAGTAATAAAACACATTAATTTAATGTATAATTTCTAGTAATTTATTTATTCATTTAAAACTACATCTTGAATCTTCAATGTTAGGAACCCTATTAAATATTCTTGAACTTTAATAATCATTGTCAAAAAATTAAAACGAGTTAAGTTCCACATTAGTGATGAAATTTTGCCGAAGGTCGACGTAAAATTCAAGACCACCGACGTTGGAATGCTTTAATACAGCCATTCAAAAAATATATTTTGGAAGAGATGTGAAACCAGCTCTCATAATCTTCTGCTTTTAAGAAAATAAAACACACTTTTACTTTGAGATGGAGAGACAAAAGGAAGAAAAAAAAGAGAGAGCAGTAACTTGTTAACAGGCGTGCGCTCTTCAGGACGTGCGTCACAAGGTCAAAAAAATAACCAATGCACGAGCCCCACTGTTTCACCATGCGTCTCGAGACTCGTGAGCGATCATTTCGTGTTATCCAACAGCCACTCTTCTATTCTTCTGCAGTTCTCAGAGAGACTGGTTACAATGGCCAATTCAATGCAATTAAACTGTTTTAGCACCGACATTTTAAATGTCCTAAACGCGCATCTAGCGTTGGCTTCCCCAGCTTAAGTGTCATCTGTCAACCTGTCAGAGACGTTCCTACTAAAAAAATCGAATAAGAATCGAATACGTAGGCAACACGCAACCACCGAGATGTGCTCACTAAGTAGCTAAACGATATGAACGGCACAAGCATGGCTTATTTCTATAGAAGGTCAGTCTTAATTGGCTGGCGTAATCAAGACGTCCCATTGATTAAAAAAAACCGACCGCTGCACTACACATCGGCTAAGTATTCGAGAAGAGACGTTTTCCCCAAGATAAGAAATGTATTACTTATCGTATATATTTTTCCCGAGACTAAACGATGAAACGCTTACCTGCACGGTAAAGGACGTGAAGCTTCAGCTAGCTGCTTCCAGGAAGAGAGAGCGGTAGGAGAACCAGCCGGTGGACCTGCAGCAGTGTGGTGCAAATCAAATGCGAGATGGGAGGATGCACGTGGCTTTTCACGTCCGGGTTCGCCCGGGACTATGAATAACGTTGTACAATCCGCGTTACATATGCGTTTATAATATAACGTAGCGCGGGGGGAAATGACACTGCTTTTTAATATACCTTCTTTTAAACTTAATTTAGCTCCATGTACTGGCAGTGTATCTGTTTATCTGTACCTACGTTACGTGGTTCCAGCTTATAAACTGGAGTATTTAAAAATGCGAGTTCCCGGGCGGAGCGTTCTCGAAATTTCCCTGTAGTCATTGGAGGGACAAACAAAGGTCAGAGTTGACATTATGCAATCTTACAGAGTTATAACATGTGTAAGTGGAAGAAATGCGTAGTAAAATAGTTAGCAGTTAAAACGAAGTGATTCATTTTCATTTCTCTGACCGCGTTGAATTTTATTTGAATTGTTTTGCCCGTTTGCAGTTGTGTTTGCAGGGGTCACGATTGCAGTGCGCATGCGCACAATCCTTCTGGACGTTTCCTCGTGGTTAGCGAGTAAGGGATAACCACGCATCCTGTGCCGCACAGGTTGTCAGTGTGTCACATTCAAGCCCAGGAGGAAGTCGTTACTGCAAACCAGACGTTTTTCACGAAGCAAAATGGTAAGGGGGGAAAAAAGAACGAAATTGTCTTCTGTAACGATTTAGATAGCTCGTAGCGTCATTCATTGTGAGAGCTAATCGCTATCAGGAGGTCATTCGACGTGAGCCAAATTACATTTCACAACGACATGCAAGGTCACGCTGTGGAGAAATCCGCTCAAAACTGTCAGTTAAGAGACAGGTTACGTTTTGTAGTTGTACGCTAGCCTTTTAAACGGTTGCTTTTTTAAAAATGTGGAGCTGAGGCGTTGGACACGTCATTGAAACGTCTGTTATCACTGCAAATAACTGCTTCATTCATTGAAAATGTAACGAATTACCCGTTTTTATCGTGTCCGTCATAGACTCAAATGGCACGGCATGATTTACAATGTTACCTTAACAGATTCACTAGAATGTATGAAGATGATGTTTGCAACTTGCACTGAATCAGGCATCGACAGCTGTGTGACTAAATACGGTCAGATTTTTACAGATTGAGGCTGTTGCCAGCTTCTAATGTTAATTGTCTCATTCAGAATGATTTGTAAATCAGTCTTGGTCTTCATTACATTGTCCTTGTGATGTTTATTTGGAATTCTTCTTAATAGTTGAACATTTTAATTAACCTCACCTCTCCCTTTGGCCATAGGACTTGAAGTCTTAATTGGGCTATTTTGCCTTTGCCTCTTGTTCAAACCACGTTTTCAGAGGTCACTCATACATCTGCTGTTCTCAAGTGAATCAGTTAGCTTTTGTGTTTGCTAAGCCTTGCATTTATTGGTTGAAATTGGGAATTTTTATTTTTATTTGGGATTTTTACAGTAGTCATAAGGGCGACAGGTTGGTGCACTTTTTAGCGCTGTTGCCTCACAGCAAGAAGGTGGCAGTTTTGCATGTTCTGTCTGTCTCTGGATTCTTCGGGTACTTCGGCTTCCTCCCACAGTCCAAAGCCAACTGAGAACTCCTAAATTCGCCGTGTGTGTGAGTGTGAGTGAATGGGTGTCTGATTGTTTGTCTTTCTGTGTGGCCCGGCAATGAACTGCCAACTTGGGTGGGTGTACCCTGACTTTGCCCCATGACAGCTGGGAGAGGCTCCAGCAGACCCCTGCAACCTTGAGTGCAGGAGGAACTGGGTGTAGAAGATGGATGGAAGGATGGACGTTAGCTCTTACTCACATGTCTCTTTCTGTTATGCAATAAAATAAATGAAAAATAAAGGTTTAATTTGAGCAAAAACCGTTATAAAACACTATAATAAAGTGTCTGTCTGACTCTTTCATTGTGAGATTTTTTTTTTTTTTTTACTTTCATCAGATGTCAACCTCCTTGGAGTAAGAAAGGTGTTACTTGAAATCAGTTGGCAGAATTATTAATCTGATTATTTCTTTTCTCCCCTCTGTGTCGCAAACAGGCCTTCAGAAAATTCCTTCCTTTGTTCGACCGTGTGCTGGTTGAGCGTTTCACTGCTGAGACCGTCTCAAAAGGTGGCATCATGCTGCCAGAGAAGTCACAGGGCAAGATGCTGCAGGCCACAGTCGTGGCGGTCGGACCCGGGGCCGTAAATCCGGTAACTGTCCGCTCTCACTCTCGCGCTGCAGGAAATTCGTACAGAAACAAATGGGAATGTTGAAAGTGTCCTTGATTCAAAATGTTCTATTTCTTAGAAAGGAGACTTGCAAGCCGTCAGCGTGAAGGTTGGAGAAAAAGTGCTCTTACCGGAGTATGGTGGAACTAAAATCGTTCTTGATGACAAGGTGCAACATATGAAGGCTCAAACTCAACATTAAGAAATGTGTTGTTGTTTTTCAAGCCTATTAATGACTTTTCCTTATTCCATGTCACTAGGACTACTTCCTGTTCCGTGATGGAGATATCCTTGGAAAATACACCGACTGAATCCTCATGTTTTGTTTTGTTTTTTTTAAGGAGAAGATGTTGAGTCCCTGACACATCCTGATGCTTTGATGTCCCGTTTATGTTTCATTTTTCTGATGTAATTGTAAATAATTCTCATCACATTTTGTTAAAATAATAAACCCAAGTTGTTCTTTTCTTCTAAGAATTTGAATGTTCAAAGTTAACAAATATTTTTGAAATGTTTTAATGGCCATTTTGATCAGGGTTTCTGCTTATCTTGTATGGTATTAGTGCAATATGAGGAGACACAATATAAGAGATAAAAAGAAAATATAACAAACCATAAAGCGAACAGAGGCAGATCATAGAATAATAAAGGAAATCTCGACGAGGACATTAAATGAATTACACAGCCGCGTAAACTGTGTGGGGTTTTGGTTATCGACACAGAGAGAGAACATTCCGTGCATGTACTGTGGAGAAGGTTGCGTTGTACAATCTTGCAGTCGTTTCCTCTAGCTATGGTACTGTATGTTGTGCAAAGACCTAACCCGGATGCATACGAGATTTAAAATTGGTTCAAACCACAATTTAATGATTTGTTTTATTGATGAATTTTTTTTTTTGCAGCAGTGAAGCCTGCAAATAAACACTTATCGCTTTAAAATAGATTAAGTGAGGAGTCACCATTCAACAAATGGATGCGTTTTTAGGGCAAGACTGGTATCAAGGAACACAGAAATCGTTTGAGCAGCATACTTCCAGAATGTAGCAGTGTAATAATCTGAAAATGTCAAGAAAATAACTTGTGGGCTCTGTGATATGTTAATTTCAAAACATTTGCATGGGGTCGTGTAGACTCTAAAAATCATCTTGTACTGACTCAACTAATTGGCTGAACATTTGGATGTCAGGGGTAAATTTGACCAGAGTTCTTCCCAGTCAGTGTGAAAACCTGACATTCTCAGTTCCCCTTCTAGCTATCCAATGTCTTATCCTGGTTTTTCTCAAAAAAGGTCTCAAGACAAATTGTATGTGGTCTCAGTCTTGGTCTCAGAGATAACCGTCTCAAGGGGATTTCAAAAACCAGGTGGGCTGATCCTGGTTCATTATATCAGGGGTCATTTGTGTTCTCTTTTTGTAAATGCAGGCAATGCAACCATGCAACATGTAACATGTAACATGTTACAATGTAAAGTGCATGCGGAAAGTATTCAGTAGACAGAGTTAAGTTGAGGCAAATGCACTTGTTCTCACAAGAAGAGAAATCATGCGTATCCACAGCCTTTGCTTAATACTTTGTCCATGCACCTTTGGCAGTGATTACAGCCTTCAAGTCTTTTTGAATATTATGCCACAAGCTTGACAAACCTGTCTTTGGACGGTTTTGCTTATACGGGTCGGATGGGAAGCGTCGCTGCACAGCCATTTTCATATCTTTCAAGAGATAATCAGATTCAAGTCTGGGCTCTGGCTGGGCCGCTCAAGGACATTCACAAAGGTCACTCTTTTGAAAGCTTGGCTGCGTGCTTGGGGTCATTGTCCTGCTGAAAGTTGAACCGTCACTCCAGTCTGAGTGCACTGGAACAGGTTTTCATCCAGGATGTCTCTTTACGTTCCTGCCGCTGCGACATCCCCACAGCATGATGCTACCTCTTCAGGTACCTTTCGGCAAACTCCAGGCTGGCTGCCATGTGTCTTTTACCGAGGAGTGGCTTCTGTCTGCCGCGCAAGGCCTGATTGGGGGATTGCTGCAGGGATGGTTGTCCTTCTTGAGGGTTCTCTCTCCATAAAGAAGCCCTTGAGCGTTGAGAGTAACCGTCAGGTTCTCGGTCACCTCTCTGACTGAGGCCGTTCTAGAAGAATAAGAAGAAGATCATTTTTTTCACTGGTTATAAAGAAAAGAAGAGGGAACTGGTAAGCTTAGATAATATAAAATATGAGTTCCAGACTCATATTTGCAGATTTCTCGTTAGTTGTCTACACCATGCAGCCATTCGTCACAGCTGAGAAGCTCATCACACGCTATCATCTCAGCCATCAGCTGTGGATTACAGATTTCCCTACAAACATCACAGGGAGTTCTGGTGAGCGACATCCTCTCTCCCCTCCTCTTCATCCTTCACACAGACGACTGCTGTCATCTGGTGAAATTTGCTGACAACAAAGTCCTCCTGTCCCCGCTCTCTGAACAACACCATCGCTCAACCCTGCAGGATTTAGTGGAATGTTTTGGCAGCTGCTGCTTTGAGCTTGATGTAGATAAAAACGAAGGAGATGACCGTGAGCTTTTCACCTAAACAGAGAGAGTCGGCTGAGGCCTTGACCACCATCACCGCCATTCGGGAGAAAGCCGGTGGAAATTGTGGAGGAGTACAAGAATTTTTTTTACTATGTAAACTTTGTAAATGTGCTCTGGTTTTTCCAACAACACAGAGGAGATTTTTTTTTTAAGAAGTGCCTTCAGAGGCTGTTCCCTGACAACCTTTGTCCCCAGGAATGTCTGGCTCATTTCCTCTGATCTACAACCTGTTGGAAGCTGTTAGTAAATAACTAAGCAATTTTGTTTTAGGCCCCAACGCACAAGAGCAACGCCACAGGCCTGCAACGGCGATTTGGTTAACCTAGCATAGACCAGGTGTGAGTGTGTTTCTTTTGATTTATGTTTGTTTGATGTTTTTACATATGAACACCTTCAAAAGTGTATTAATTCCTGCGTTGTATAAGTTGCCTTGATTCCATGTTTTCTATAGAATCACTTGTACAGTCACTGTGACTTCAGTTTTTTTTTAAAAAGAGCTGATGGTTTATCTGATTTCATTAATCCTTATTAATTAAAGGAACATCATGTTACTCTGATGTGTACTTGTATGTATGGGATGTTACATATAGTCAATGGGGAACTGACAATGATGTAATAATATAATCTAAAATCGTTTATCAATAAAGATTGAATTTAGTCATCACAAATGTTTAAATAATGACACTGAGCCTAGTTGAATGTGACAAAACAAAACAGAGAGAGATGACAAAATTTTTAAAAAAAAAAAAATTATCGTAGAAAGAAAGGCAGCAAGACTCACGAACTTCACTCAAAACGTTTACTCTTCGTCGAGGGATTTCAAAAACGGGTAACAGCGACATCTAGTGTGGAATGATAACTGGACACACAACTACCTCTGGATAGTCTGTTGTAGCAACCGTCGGTGCACTTGCCGACGGTTGCCTTCAACTCACTGGACAGCTGTCTTAAACCCCAGCTCGGAAGATACTGGAGGAACATTGAAGACATTACAAAAAAACTCTCACGTAAGTAGGGGATAAAGTGTCTTTATTTACTGGCTGGTTACACAGATGTATTTTTACTTTAGCGTTGAAGGCGGCAGTCAAGCTATCCAACACTTCGACAGAAGCGGTATAACTTGCACACACACCATTTCGATGTTGTGAAAAGAACCATAGTTATCGCTGGGTGGTTGGACTTCAGCGTAAGTTACTCCATGGGACTTTTTTTCTTCTCAATTTCAGAAACAAACAAATAAACAGACACAAATCTTATGTAGCACTTCAAAATAAAGGTCCTCCAAAAATCGAAATTGCATTATAATAATGTTCTTGATTTCTGAACATTTTGGCGAAATGCCTTGTTACCACCTTAAGGTGGTAGTATATGATCTCAGACCCCACACTTCATTAAAACAAATTCTAACGTAGCATTTCAAATTAAAGGCCGTCCATATATTTGTTTTCATTATGCATCATGCCTCTAATAACAAGGAATTTTCCAAAAATATCAAGTTTTTGGAAGAGGGTTAAGTGTTGTTTACTACCACCCTGAAGTGCAATCATCCAGTAATTTTCAGAATTTGATTGAGGGGTCTCCTGGAGTTGTGTACTCTCATTTTAGAGTGGAATCATCGAGTGATAATAAGGAATCTTCCCAAAATATTAATCTTACATCAAGCACAAACAAAAAATACCCTCAATTTTTAGATGGCCATTATTTTTGAAATGCTGCATCAAAATTTTCCGTGAGTCGGTGTTTACCACCTCAAAGAGGAATCACTGAGCGATAACAAGGAATTTCCTCAAAATATGAGGATCAGAAGTTTGTACACTATAATCAAAAATTTTGGAAGACATTTTGCGATGGTATTTGAGAATTTTTCAGAATTTGAATGAAGGGTTGAAAGGGGTCTTACATTACCACCCTGAATTGGGAATATCCAGTGAACCATTTTCCCCAAAATGTTTTATTGTTCTCAAGTTACCAGGCCCTTTGTGTCATTTTCTTTTGTACAAATAAGTAAATACATTTATTCTTCCAAATATTATTCCATCAATAGCATGGACAAAAAAATAAATGCCATGTGCCATGTTCTATCAGTGCCTTTGTGCTAAGTAATAAAAACCATAAACCTCGGGTAAAGAGTGAGGTACAGAGGAGTTAATTGAAGCAAAAGTCCAAAGCGATGCAATTGCAGAAATCAAGAATTCTCAGATTAAAGTCAAATGCCACTCCCTCCACCCCTTGGCCCCCCCACACACGCACCCACATGCACACCTGACTTGGCACTCAAAAGATGTTCCACATGGATGAACTCCTCTATTGATAGGTGAGTTTTGCTCCTTGTGTAAAACTGAAAATGCAGTAAGTCATTAGGAGCCAATTATTTCATTTTTTTAATAGCCTGCATCATAACATATCTCAACAGAAATGATGGGAATTTACTAAATCTCATTACAGAACTTTACTGAAAATTACTGAACATTACATTGAGAACATTACTGAAAATAAATAAAATTCCTCAAAGTCTGTGTTTTTGTACTTTAACAACCTGTTTATTTTTTTCATGAACTTTGTGTTTTCATAATCTCGCAGTAAATCAAAAATAAAGACAAGCAATGGAGCCACCCGCTGATGAGGATTCAGACAATCAGCTCTTTGCAGAAAAGTACTACGAAAGTGAAACGCTGCACTCTCGACCATTCGTCACACCCGACTCAGATGTCCCTGAGAACCTGCTCCACCTCTGGTATGCTTCTTCAAAATGTGGTCATTTCAGTGCAGACAAACAAATGCAAGCATCACTCAGCAGCACATCAGACATTACAATTGTCGGTGAATCCAGTGAATTGATGCCCTCCCAGCACTAATACCATGTATACAAGTATGTACAAATACATCTAGGTAGATTGAGTTAGTCTAGTTTTTCTTAACAATCATTTCATATTATCGTTGGACCTTTAGCACCGTGATAAAATCAAACTTTTGTGCGATGTGTATTATTATTTGTCCTGTGTCCAGGCACTCCTTTGGCTATGACAGCGGGCGCCGTGCAAATCTGCAACTGCTGGATGAAAGAACTCTCATCTTCATAGCAGGGAACATACTGGTTCTGACTGACACAGAAACCAAGGATCAAAAATACCTCCGTTCCTGCAGTGGAGGTGGAATTGGATGTGTCGCGGTAAGATGGCCACACAGGTCATGTTGGATAGGACAACAAGAAAGTGACCTACTTATGAAACCATATTCAGTCTTTCAAATGTTATCTTTGTAACTATTTTGTCCATTTACATTTGAGAAGTTGCCCCAAACTTTGGTAGCATTGCCAAGAGCCAGAAAAACAACAAAACGACAACATTTGCAGGCTCGAAACACAACATCGCTTGGTAATCAGGCGTTTGCTTTTCTTCATGCGTGTCCAGTCATACCGAAGCAAGGAATATTTCGCCGTGGCAGAGAAGGGAAACCAGCCAGACATCGTAGTCTATGAGTATCCATCGTTACGACCCTACCGCGTTCTCAGAGGTGCATGAATACTTGCTTTTTTTTTTGGTTTGCCATGAGCGTTTCCACTTTACTGACAATGCTAGCTTTACCTTCATCTCCCAGGGGGCACAGAATGTGCTTATAGTTTTGTGGATTTTAATCTTGACGGGAGCCTGCTGGGCAGTGTAGGATGCGCACCGGACTACATGTTGACGCTCTGGGATTGGAGGCAAGAGCAGGTGCTATTAAGCTGCAAGGCCATCTCGCAGGAGGTCTACAGAGTGAGCTTTTCCCCATACGAGCTGGATTCGCTCACCTCTTCAGGATCTCAGCACATCAAGTAAAGTACATCTGTTTAGATCCCTTTCATTCTGTTTCCAATACAATGGTGCAACAAATGTAGACATTTCAGAATAGAGGATTGCTGTTCCTGGAAATCGTGATCATGCTTATTTTTTTTTTATTTTTTTGACACTCTATAAATATTTCTTCTTTTCACTATGATAGGTTCTGGAAAATGGCCAGCACTTTCACTGGTCTGAAACTGCAAGGCCAAATTGGGCGATTTGGAAAAACATCAGCCACTGATATTGAGGGCTATGTGGAGTTTCCTGATGGGAAGGTTTGTGCAACATCATCACCCTGTACAGCACTGCACTTAGTAAACTGAGACTCCATTCTCCTGCTAAGCATCCTTATCAACCGTATCATCTTTACCATGTATGTGCATGAATAGCCAAGGTACATACAATACTATTGCTACACCACCAGCTTCCACTTACAATATTTAGAGTTACATATTATATTATACAATATTATATTATATTATATTATATTATATTATATTATATTATATTATTATACACCTCTTCTAATACTGTTGTAGATGTGTCTGTCTAGCGTAAATATATATTATTACATTATTATATTCTGTAGAATTTTAACATGTTTTCAGATGTTAAAATGTTTAAGCACAACAGTAGGTCATCAGCAATCACAGTGATGAGTCATCCTTGATCGAGCCATGATAAAGAACTTGACATCAGAGAGTGGGAGGTTAACTCTTATTTTAATTTTATCATAGTCATTTAGAATATAGTTTTGGACATCAGTGGGACACTAAGGTCTATTTGTGGTAATGTCCTTCTGGGAGCCTAATCAAACAAAGTGAAATTCTAAAGAAAATAAAAACTGTCTTCATAATTCCTGCACCTGCTGTGCAATTGGCAGTTTGTCTTAACAGTACGAGTTGTGGCTTCTGGACCATGTTCATTCCCCTCACAGGTGCTGTCCGGCGCAAGTTGGGGAAACCTGCTTCTGTGGGATGGCAGTACCATCAAGGTGGAAATCTGTCGGAAGGAGGGCAAGAGCTGTCATGTCGGGATTTCCCAACCTTTTGCACTGGAAGATGAACTTGTGATGACAATGGGCTCAGACGGAGTTATTCGGGTAACTTTTTAACCTTTTTCTTGCTGGTAAATGCTGCTGAGGTCCATAAACACAAAGAATGTCTGTCTTTAATTTTCTTTGATAATTTTGTAGAGGATTTTGTCTGAAGAATTTGGTGTAGGTATTTGATTGTTTACAGTATCTGTTTATCCTTTATTCAGCTTATTGTGGTCAATCTTTCAAGTCTTAATGGTTTCCTCCAGGGTTGGGACTTTGAGAGCATCAACACTGCCATCGGTAACGACAGCAACAACAGGTTCGAGATGGAACCCATAAATGAGATGATGGTGGGACATAACGTCAGCCTCACCTTTGCGGTGAAGAGCTCTATGCCAGATTCCTTCACCTGGTTTGCACAGGTTAGTCTGCAAACAGTTTAAAATTTTCACTTAACAAAAGTTAACGAAATCTACGAATAACATCCATCATAAAGGACTTCTGTCCTCGCAGGATTCGCGGGGAGCCATTTGGAAACTGGATCTTTCATTTCTCAGCCTGGTGAGTTTTAAGCACTGCATTTGTACACCAATGGTTTCTCTTTATTACAAAACTTCTTCTATCATTGCAAAAGCTGTTTATTGCCTCCATTTTGACGTTGAATGACTGACTTATGATCATCCCACTCATATATAAATTGTGATTTGTGGGTGTCTATGTATGTATGAGCAAAAAAAACAATTAGAATGCACAAGAAAAATGAAATAAAAATAAATTGCATGCAAGCGAAAGACCCTCTTGACACACAAAAGCAAAAAAATAACCGGGGTACTATGGTCAGTTGTATCTAAAGCGGCGCTTTGGTAAAGGTAAAAAGACAAGTCAGTTTTCTAATGTAGTTGATCAAAACCCGGCACACGATGAGAAGTCATTGGCCGTCTAACACTATAATAGTGCAACTAAGGCACTAAGAGTCTAACCTAACTAGAGGCCCCATTGGTAAGAAAAGTTAACGTTTGAACTGAAAAGGAACAGAAAATATTGCGATATTATGTGTAAATAATGCCAGTTCAGTTCCTTGCAAATTTCATGTGTGCGTTTGTGCTGTGCAATCAGGCTCCTGACCCAGAGTGCCTGTTTTGCTTCCACTCTGGACCAATAAAAGGCCTGGATGTGTCAAAGCACTCTTTCCTGATGGCCACAACCTCACTTGACCGTAAGTTGTAGACGTATGTGCACCTCCACATTCATCATTGCCAATCACCTTGACTCAGGTTTGTGTTTTCGTACTCTTGCATACTCTTGCGTTTGGTAGCCAGGTGGAAATCTTCCTTATGGAATGCGGTTCCCTTGTGTAGTGCTCCTCCATGTGCTTCTGTTTTTAGCGATATCTTCCCAGTTAGTTAGTGAAATGTATTTATATTGATGCAGTCTTTCAATATATACAATAAGTCTAATCTATCTAATTATTGTATAAATATTTTAGGTATATTTATACCAAAAAATATAACACTATGTAATTTAGAGTGGTCATGTTGTCCCTCACCTGAAATAAAAAGTTGACTTTTCGCCCCACATTTGCCATGGAAATATGAGTGTATGATTGGTCGACTAATCCAGCTTTCTTTACATTTCTTCACAGTCAATTATGATCCACTTTAGCAGTAAGGGGGCAGTAAGTCAACCCTATCAGTTGAAATCCACTCCTTGATAGATATACATATACATTATTGCCTGTCCCTTTTTCCAACAATGACAAAATCAATCAGGTGCCTTTGTTTTGATCAAGGCACCTCCCCCATTGGTGACCCTGCCAGGAGCTGAGCTCCCAAAGGCAATGCTCTTGGGGTCTTTGGTACACCTGGTAAACCTCTCTAACCACGACGAGGCGGCAACCCACCGCAGAAGACAAAACATTCATTGGGGTGACTGTGGCTCAGGAGGTAGAGCAGGTTGTCCAATGACCAAAAAGGTTGGCGGTTCAAATCCTGCTCCATACTAGTCTGTCGTTGTGTCCTTGGGCAAGACACTTAACCCTAAGTTGCTGGCTGGCAGCGCCTCGCATGGCAGCAGCCACCCATTGGTGTGTGAATGGATGAATGACAGGCCTTTATAAAGCGCTTTGGAGTACCGTGAAGGTGCTGGAAAAGTGCTGTATAATTGCAATTCATTTACCATTCATATGGATGTATACTCACGAGCATTAATCTCTCTGTTCCCTCCAGGTTTAATCAAGGTTTTTGATTTCCTGACCAAAAAGGAAATAACCAGCAGTACCTACAATCAGGGTGGAACTACTATTTGCTGGGCTCCACCATCTGTAAGTGCCACTGCTGAAGTTACATTGTATTGGCGATAACCATAACAACAACCCCTTCCAAAAAAAAAAAAAAACCCTAACTATTGTCTATGTGAAGGTGGACCAGACTGGAGGTCTAATTATTACAGGCTTTGAGGATGGTGTGGTCAGATTACTGGAGCTCTATGACCCTCACAAGCTACCTGAAGTCCATCATGAGCGCCGCCCCATTGGAGAAGCCAAGCTACGCCTTAAACAGGCCTTCAAACCCCATAATGAACCAGTAACCGCAGTTGCATTTGATCTAAATGGGATTATTTTAGCCACAGGGGTAAGATATTTTTCATTTAAAAAATTTTTTTCCTAGTTTTGAGGCCTTTGATAGTAGTTTCGTTGATATCATGTTTTTTATTCTGCTACAAAATAGTTCTTAAAATTCCATATCCTGTTTTAACTGTCTTAGCTGACAAACACAACTGAACCCGTCTAGAGACTGTTGCAAAAAGTAAATGATTGTAGATATAAATGCAGATAAGAATTTATTGATCGATTGGTGTATTGAACATGTGAATTATGTTGGTTTAAATGATTGTTAAGACTTCTGTTTCTTGTCTGTTTGATTTTGAACCGGCAGAGCTCCGATTGCACTGTGTTTTTCTTTGTGGTTGGAGAGAAATATAGCCCAATTGGATTTGTTTGTGTACCTGGGCCAGTGCAGGCCCTGGAATGGTCCCCTCATTTCCATGTATGTCCTTCCTTTCTTTGCCAATTTTTTTGTGACTTTTATGGGATGAAATATATATTCAACTGATTAGATTTGTTTTAAATGATTCACACAGACTGAAAATAGGCTTCTCATCCTGTGTCAAAGTGGTCACGTTGTGGAGGTGCCCTGTCCTGACTTGAATACCCCACAGTCAACCAAAACCTTCAGGCTATTTGATCTGCCCAGTAGAGTTTTCAGGTTCAGGAGCATCAAATCTCAAATTAAGGTATGGCCTTTGGTTTATTGTTGAGAGTTTTTTTTTTTCTTTCAATGTTGTGTACTGAAAGAATGTCAGTAGTTTTCGTCAAAGCCCACTACTACCATAATTTCAGACCATTTGTTTTGCTCAAATACCTCAGAGAAACATGGAAATTGCAAGACGACAAGCTGTCAAGGAGCAGAAAAAGAAAGAGAAAGAAGCGAGTGGGAAAAAACCAGGCCAGCTGGAGCCCGAGCAGAAGGAGGAGGAGGAGGAGTTACCTCCCATTTTCATTCCACAGAAACCTAGTCCACTCTCCTGTGGGTTTTACTCACAGCCTAACCAGTTCTGGCTCTCCATGGTAAATGCATACTCATACTGCAAAACACACACATGAACATATTACAAATGTTTTGAAAGCAGTCCGATCCTCTGCAAAAAATAAAATAAATTATGTCATGTATATAAAATGCTATGATGCTATACTAACTATATATTTTTTTCTTCCTAACTATCCGTCTCCTGTACCTATAGGGAGGCTTTGACGCAGGATTTCTGTATCACTGTAAGTTCTCTGAGGAACAGGATCAGGATTTGAACCAGCAGCAGGATGAGCCTTTTGGCTTCATCGAGGTTGATAATGCTGAAGATGACCCAATTTGCACCATCACCTTCAGGTAACACATTTGTGTTTCACGAGTTTCGTGTTTTGTTTTGTTTTTTAATCTGCTGTCAACAAGAACAGAACTGCTTTAACAGGGAAAAAAAACCCTGTAATTCAGCTATATAATAGCAGTCTGCTTATCTGCTCATCTGCTCATATTATAATTATATAATATAGGCATAATTAGCCATTTGCTAGTAAGGAGTTAGCAGCAGATGTGGATTGCGATTTTCAAAGCTAAAATAAATGTTTAAACCTGATTTGTAAATCAAACAAGGGAAATAAAATGGGCTCATAGGATGATGATAATACAATCTGACACCAATGATGATAGTGTAATGTAATGTAGCTCCGAATGAAGCATTACTCCAGTGAGATAAAATAAAATGCATTATAGCCAAGATGGCATGAAATTAGTCCGGACAAAACGTTCCTACTTTTTAAACCTTCCTTCTTGTGTTGGGCTGTTTGGTGTTTTGCAGCGCCAACAGGCAGCTGATGCTCTGCGGCATGCACTCAGGATTTATCAGGGTTTACCCCCTGCAGCCCAATGACTACAGCCTCAGCTCCATGAAAGCTTACTGGGCTCTCAGCGTACATGACAATCAGTATGGACACCTGCAGCACGTCAAGTGGAGCCACGATGACCAGTTCGTGCTGACGGCAGGCGATGACGGGAACATCTTCAGCTTCAGCGTCTGTCCTCCAAGTGAGCTTCAGGAGAAATTAGTGACAATGACGGTCAAGGTCCCTTCCCCGAGGGTCAGTATGCATTCAGTTATTTTAGATTTTGCAGATCAACAGAACCATGTTACATTGAGATCTTTTTAAGTCAATTTGATAAGAAATGGGTAGAGCTGCGGTATCAAGATCAAAACTAGAAAGAAGAAACAGATCAGTTGTTCAATGTTGGTTAAGTTTTCCTTCTTTGACACAGGAAAATATATATATATATATATATATATTATTATTATTATTATTATTATTACAAATACATACAAATAAAAGATTTTAATTGGTATTTTGCTTTAACAGCTGGGTTTTGAACATGAAGAATTAGCCTTCGACATTGAGGACCCTGCAGCATACAGGTAGTTTTTAAAAACTATGTTTGAACGTGTTGAAAGTGTGTGAGAAAAACAAAAAACAAATTCCCAGTAATTTGAAAATGCACTGATTTTTCTATTGTTAAATTTTTATGAAAGGGGGAAAGTAGAGACATTAATACAGTGCAAAAGCAAAACATGAAGACATATGCTACGACAGAATAGCGTTAGTGTCTGGGATTGGGGGACATTGAATAATTAAAAACAAACAAAAAAAAGGAATGGAAGCACATGCAATCATAAAACGTATCTATGGGCGTCTTATCCATGACACCCACTTTATTCTGGGGACACCACCTTGACAGCCCACAGTTGATTGTCACCATGTGGCTAAGCAGTTCATCACTGGTTAGATTTGGCATGAGTCCAAAGGAAACAACCATTTATTTCATCCTGATGTCTATTTTCTAATCTAAATTTCCATGCGTCTGTCACTATAAAGAGTCAGTGTGATCTAAGTGCAAGTGTAATCCTTTTATTTTTAGGTAGCTTGCTACACCTGGTCAGTTACAAGAGATGGAGCTAGGTTTTTGCTAAATCCGGCATATGTTTTTTGATATGCTTTGTGTCTGAAAAGCAAAACAAAAAAGTCTCAATTCCCTCTCTGACACCTCACCCCTTGCAGCATAGAGACAGCTAAACAAAAGGTGGAGGAGGATCGTCTGCGTAAGGAAGCAGAGCAAAGGGTTTCAGCAAAGCGTAAGAAGTTGGCTGAACTAAAGCACAGGTACCAAGAGATGCTCAAGGTCAACCTAAGTCTGTCAGAGCATGTTCATCTCACACCTGAGGTAAGACACTCAGACACACAAGCACACACTTTTAAGGACTCGCAATTCAACATGACTATGTGAAGATGAATATTTGCTCAGGAAAAAGTATCACATATTTGTGCATTGTCATTTTTTAAATATTTGTATGTGGAAATGAATGAAATATGTCAGCACACATTTAACTTTTTAATCCCAACCCCAATCCAAACTCTTACTTTCACTTTCGTCCTTTGAGCAGTTTTCTTTAAGATGCCTCATTCAGCATAGGACAGATATGGATTTTCTTCTGACAAATTTGATTTGGAAGCCTGATTGGGGTCATGTTTTGTTTCAATCAACTATTTGTTTTTAATTTATTTTAAATTGAAACAACAATTTCATTTGTATTTAAGTTAATTTCAGTCTGTTTTTTTTTTAATGAAAAGGAAATTTTGTTTTGAATATTACAGTATTATCGCACGTGGCCTGACCAACCTCATAAATGGACCTTTCACACATTGAACACATTCTTTGTGCCGTTTTCCTTTTACAATTTGTATTTGAGTACCATGGTCTAAGGTATGGTTCTGCTGATGAGTAGGAGCATTTACCTCCTGGCAGAATCCTAAGGAGTCCAAAATTGTTTTAACTTGAGTATTGAGACTGTTTCTCTGTCATTCTGAATATTGAAGTCTCCTAAGTCAATGCCAAGTTACAATTTGTGACATATCATCTAAGAAAAGAAAAAAAAGACCCTGTAGGACGTTAATTCATTCAAATTCATTTGGATTAATGCAGAACATTCATGTGTAAACTCTCAAATTACCTGTAGTTTGATTTAGGTTTAATATTAATTAGCAGATTGGAATTGTTCGTAGCTGCATAGCTGCACCTCATCTTGAGGGAGAAGTGTATAAATATGGCTGGGAGGACAGGCTTCATTCACATTAACGAAGAAGGACATCTGTCTTTCTGTTTGAGCAGGAGTTTCAACTTAATCAAAGATTCAGTGAGCTTGTTGAAAAAGTGAAGGTGGATGTGAGAAAGCAGATGAGCTGGCCGCTGGAGCGCTGCACCATAGCGCTCAACAAACTCCAGGAGGGGTACTGAGCACACACATGCAGGCACAAACTCAAACATCATTTTTTATAATTATTATATAAGCCTCTTGTCATCGGTATAAATGATACTGACACAGAATGGAGCACCAATAGTGTTAAATCTTTTCCCCTTGTTTTGGGACAGCTGATAAATTGAAACAAAGAGGTGTGGCAAAGCCAACAATGTAACACAACTGAAATAATGTTTATTATTAAATGTAGAGACAAAGTGTTTGAATATACTGAACCGTGTACTTAATAAGTCACTCATTTCAAGGTTGATTGTAACTGATTGTAAATTTGATTGGGATTATTTTAACGCGTTACACCGGCTAGCCTTGAAAAATATTGACATTGGGTTTGGTTAAATAAGGTAATCAGATCAACAAGAAAAAAAAAAATCAAACTCATTTTCTGTTGTCTTTGTTTGTTCTCAGGTACAGAGACCACTTGGAAACCAGTATGGTGGTCAGTGTTCTCGCAATCGGCACCAATGACATCCTTTCCACGTACCCGCTGCCACATTCCGGCGAACCTTCAGCGCACTTTGATCAACACAGCCTTGATGGCTCTTTTGACAATGATGCATCTGGTGATCTTGGTGCATCTGCCCCAGCAGAGAAATTGGAACTCTCTAAAGGTTACATATAATTAGAGGGGGGGGGTTAAATGAAACACATTTGTGTATTTTACATAATTATTTTAAAACCTGTCTCAACTGTTACCCATGTGTTTTACAGTTGGAGAAGTGTCAAGCTTAGAGACTAATGAAGCTGGCACAAACATGTCAGTCACCAAGCCACCAGAGCAACCTTGGCAAGACAGCAACATCGGCCAGTCTGATCTAGATGCATCTGCTGCACCGGCTTTTAAGTCCAAAATAGAACCTGAAGAAGATCTATTAGAAGGTATTCCGTTTGTGTGTATGTGTGTGTTTTTGTTTTTTTGTTGTTGTTTTTTACTTGCGAAGACATTTATTATCCATATTCTTGCTTTCTTTTTCAGATGAGGAGGATTTGTGTCCTCCGATGGCTCGGCCAACAGGTGTAAAGCTGACGGCTCAGCAGGAGGAGAGGCTACGAAAAGCCGATGATAGAGCTGTGAAAGCTCAAGCAGAGATAGAGCAGAGGAAACAAAAATGGGCCGAACTGTGAGTGCATAATCGCCATGTAACTGCCAGTTCTGTGTGTTTAAAAAGAGTTCACAGCAGGGTTGTGGCAGGTGGCAGTTAAGGTTGAGGGCCTTGACTAACCGGGCTTCAGAAACAGCCACGAACTCTAGTGGAGCTTGAGCTTGTGTGTTTGAGATGTACTGGCTAGATATAGTCGGGCTCGCCCCCACGCACAGTAGAAGGGTAGGAGGAACGATAGTGAAGGCAAAAACTCCAAGGAGGCTATGGAGGACTATTTGTCGCCCTCAAAGAAATTCTGGCAAGCCGTCCGGCACCCCAGGAGGGACAAGCAGTGCTCCACCAACTCTGTTTACCGTGCGGGCGGGAAGATGTTGACCTCGACTGTGGATGTCGTTGAGTGGTGGAAGGAATACTTTGAATACTCAATCCCACCGTCAAGTCTTCCGCTGGGGAAGCAGAGACAGGGGTGGAGGTGGACTCATCCATCATCCAAGCCAAAGTCACAGAGGTGCTGAGAAAGTGCCCTGGGAGTGGATGAGATCCACCTGAATACCTCAAGTCTCTGGATGTGCAGGGATCATGACTGACATGTGTCTGTAACATTGCTTGGTGGTCGGGACAGTGCCTCTGGATTGGCAGACCGGCTTGGTGGTTCCACTTTTTAAGAAGGGGGATCGGAAGATCTGCTCCAACTATAGGGGATCACACTTCTCGGCCTCCTAGGGAAAGTCCATTCCCTGGTACTGGAGAGGAGGATACGGCCAATATTGGAACTTTGGATTCAGGAGGAACAATACGGTTCTGTCCTGGTTGCGGAACACTGAATCAGCTCCACACACTCCATCTGGTGTTTGAGGGTCCATGGGAGTTCATGGGAGTTTGGAGAATTCACTCAACCATGTCCCTCGAAGCGTCTTGTGGAGATCTCCGGGAGTAGGGGGACGGAGGCCCTCTGCTAAGGGCCGTCCGGTCCATGTATGACCAGACTTGGAGTCTGGTTCACATTGCCGGCAATAAGTCAGACCTATTCCTTTGTTCTGTTCATTATTTTCATGGACAGATCACATTATCTGCATACATCTTTTTAAAATGTGGGCAAGACGTCAATGCATGAAAACTGGTTGCAATGTTCTCCACTAACTAACACTAGTAGTGAACGGCAGGCCAATCACAAGGCAGTGAGCTGTTCCAATTGGTGGAGCCACAGACGAAGCAGGTAGGGGATAACAGCTAGAACAGCATCTTCAGGCTGAGAGAGAAACACTTGTTTTGTAAGGCCCAGCTCAAATGTATTAAATATGGAAATGGTAATAATGCCATAACAGCATATTATTTATTTGACTATTATTTATTTTCACTTAACAAAGAAATGAAATAATCTAAACCTCCGCACAAAACAAAAGTACGACATCCAATTTAGTTATAAAATGCAAAGGAAGGGAAAATGTTATTTTTACCTTTCTGTGTCTCACTGCTAGTGCTAAAACAATTGCTGGATCTGCAGGTATCTGGAAATGCCTGGTGAAAACTGGGAAGATCCTCAATGCGTGGAAGCGATCAAGATAGCTAGAGAGAACGTTGGGGACTTGAAACTGAAATCAGATGGAGACTACGTGGTGCCCAAACACTTGAGGATGAATGCCCAGCAGAAGAGAGCCCAGCTAGAAGGCCTTGAGACAAAAGTACGTGCACAACTCACTCTTGCATACACCCAACAATTTATGAGCTTTTGCTGGGAAAAATATTTTCATTATTCAAGAACTGACCACCACCATTTGTACTGTTGTTACACAACTGAAATGCATTATGCAGGCTTTCAATCAATGAAACCTGAAAGTCGAGACCTTTTTACATAGTGATAAACAGAAACTGTGACATTTTCAACAGTGTGACAGTATCACATCTACGACACTTTGAAAAACTCCTACTAATTTAGACAATTACTCGTGTCACTGGCTTTCTGTTAGGACCCAATTGTTAAATATCATCATCATTCACTAATTATACCTTATTTAAATTATAAACCAGTCAATACGTACAACCAGCTTGTGGTGCCCCCGAGTAAATTGATATCAGGGTTTCTACTGGCCCAAAGTGGTGGTAAATACTTACAAATGTGTGTGTATGTGAAGTGTAGTAATTCTTTTGAGTCTGTTTTGCCAGATTTGTCAAGAGAAATCTGAGATGAACAAACGCATCATTGCGTTGCGGGACGCCAAGATTTCCCTGATGTCTCAGTTGCATTGTCAGGCAGAGGAAGTCAGTGAGATCCAGATGCATCTTGCAGCAGATCTCCACTGCTCCATTCCTGCAGTGCCCACATTAATACCAAAGGAAATTCCAGATAAGAAGTTTCAGTGCACTCATGCTACACTTCAACAATACCGTGTTCTAAAGGATAAAAGGTAAAGAATCTAAAGCCGGCTACTGATAAAAATCAAATATTAAAATTGGTCTGAGGGATGTCTTAAAACCTCACACAGCTGAGGCAAGAACTAAAGCAAAGAACAGGACTATGTGCCGGCTGTACATTTTGATCATTCTCGCTTTAATTATTCCAAGTATTTATTTTCAAACAGGTCCAAGATGAGTGCAGAGGAGCAGGAGGAAGATTCAAGGTTTTTGGAGCAGCTAGAGGAAGCAATGAGGGGGCAAGAGGAGGAACATCATGACACAATGAAGGGGGGGACTCTCGGCCAGACAGCTTTTGTTTTAACCCTTGAGGAAAAAGAAGAAGAGCAGACATTATTGAATCAAGGAATAAGGCAAAGTGCGCTGGAGCAGATGGTCCTGAGAGAGGAGGACCTCAAGCTGCTGCACCAACAGAAGCTGCTTCTGGAAGAGGTGAGTTATGGGATTGCCGCGGGATGCAGTGGCTTTTAATCAAGCGAAATCTGTTTCAAATGGCACAAAGTGATTATTGACTTCGAGCAGTGGCAAGCGCACGACGCTCTAAGATGGTCTGTGGATGTGCAAATGTGTCGCGCCATCAGGTGGAGAGGTCAGTCCGCCACTTTGACACCGAGCACCAGCTTCTGCGCAACGAGAACCTGCGCCTGTCCATGCAGCTCAACATGGCCGACCTCGAGCAGCTGATGCTGTTCCAGGAGCTGCTGATTCTCGAAGAGTCCAAAACGAAGAGGGACGCCCTGCAAAAGAAGCTGAATGCATGCCTCAAGGAGGAGAACAATATTGTGGTGGGTGAGAGTCTTTGTGGATGACACTTTCGTGTCCCTTTCTTGTAGCCTTTTCTCCCAAAACCCATGCAGATAAAAATGAATCTTTTGAGGTTAAGTCTGCTTTTGTAATAGACTTACCTACTTTGTTTCTCTCCATTCTGACAGTCTAAGTTACAGGAGGGCAACCAACAGCTTGAGCTGAAGCGCGCGGAAATACTCAACTTACAAGAGAGAGAGACTGCCTTGGTTGCAGCCATGCAGTCGTCAGTGAACACGAGCAAGTTGAAAGACTTACTGACAAAGATCTTCTGGAAGAAAATAAAGCATGTAAAGAATATGGGGCAAGCAGGAGACGAAGGTGAAATGACATATTAAATGCAGTGCGCGATTCAATTTGCCACTGCGTCCTCAATAGGCTAATTGTGTGCTCGCAGATGACTCCGATGAAGAGGATGACAGTGACGAATCCGATTCCGATGAGGATGACGTCGATGACAGCGTCTGCCTACCAGGTCAGCTGTCTACCTAAAATTCCAGCTCTACTCTGAGACTGCCTTGTGTTCGTCGCCAGTTTGAGCTAACGGTGATTGATTTTGCGAGATGCTGTGAATAGACGGCTAACGTACCGTTTCACAGAGATTGTGCAGGCCTGCGCCACTTCTCCAGAGCTCCAATAGTTCTACACAAGTAGAGATTACTGTTTTAGCTGCCACGTAAATATTTTTCTCTCTTTCTCTCAAACATTAAACTTACATTCAACACTTTCAACCATCACGTCTCATAATGTTGCTGCTGTTAGCAGCGTTTCTCAACTGCCTGGGTCGGAGCAGTTCTGGTTGGGTTGCGGCGTCGCGGGCAGTTCCCCTTTCTCTTGCCGATTTTAAAATAGAGAAAACATTGGGCATTTATTTTGCCGGACACACAATTCAATTCAATAATGTCAATAGTTTATTTACTAGACATGACAGAAAGTGGGCTAGCGCTTTCATTTTTGTGGAATAAAGTTCAGCGCTGTTGAAATACATTTTGCTCCCGACTTCATGACAAGTAAAAATAAAATGTGGGCCCCGAGTGTGTTAAACGATCATCGTGCACGATTATGCTACCAAAGTGCGTATAATATTACATTATTACATTTTATTTATGTAGTTAATTAGATTTCAACAGCGTGTGCAGAATTCTTCATTTTAAAGACCGTCCATGCAATGGTCTGTGCGGGCAGTTTTCCAGCTAAGACTATTTCTTCCACTCATGTGTCTCATCTTTGGTATAGTCAGTATGATCAAAAGCACCCAACGCATGCCCCCACTTGAACATGAATGTGCTTGCTTCTCATAGGCTGTGACCCAGACCTGTTTGAGTACGTCCTGAAGCTACGCAAGCGCCGATTTGACCTGGAGGAAATATTGACGGAGAAGAAACGGAGTTGTGACACTCTGAAGAGGAACTGTGACCTGCTCTCCGAGAAGGTTGTAACTCCTCAGCTTGTTAGGTTATAGTAGACACGTGTCTTTTCGACCGCTACCTTTTTTCTCACTCTGGTGTGTGCTCACTTTGATGGGCCTTCAGGAAAAGCTGTCAAAGAACAGCCTCAAAGCAGTGGAAGATGACCTGGAGTTACTTTACAAGGAGGATCAGCTGAAAATGAACAGCTTGGATATAATGATTCCTCTGCATCTCAACCAGGTAACAAAAGAACTTTGCTCCAAACCCTAGATGTGTACTGGCTAAGATACGCCAGTACACACTTGGCCAATAAAGTTGATTCTGAGTCTGATAACATTTTGTCAAAGTTGCACTTTTAATTAAATTTTTTAGATAAATGTTTGATTTACCACCACCTTTTCTTTCTTTTTTATTGTGTTGCACAATGATCATTTTTTATCTATTTTTTCCTCGTCTATTTTTCTACTAGATTGCATTTGAGACTAATGGCTTGGTGCCATCCGACCTGAGTCAAGCGGTGCTGCTGAACAGGGCGGAGCGGAGGCAGCTGCAGGAGCGCATCGATCAGCAGCAAGTCAGGAATAAGGAGCAACGAGATGTGAACAACAAGGCCCGTCAGCAGGTCGTCAGGCTCACCAGAGACATCAAAGATAAGCGCATCAAGCTACAGGGTGAGAACCTCGCAGGGCGCGATCACACAAAACTCAAGAAAATGACAAATGTATAAAAAAGAGAGAGCGCGGGAAGAAAAAAATATGAGGATCAAGAACCAGAAACCTGAAAGTAGCGCTCATTGGCTCGGGTTCCTTGGAATCATGGTTCAAAAGATTGGTAATATCCGTTAATACTGGTTACTTTAATGTGTGGATGTGTGGGTGTTGTAGAAGTCAAGCAGGAGTGCGAACAGTCAATGATGAGGAAGTTTGGAAAACTGGTAAATATGGACGCCATGATGACGATTGGAGGGAACCGAAGGCTGGAAGAACTCAAGCAGGAAAAGCAACTAAAAGAAGCTGAACACAGCAAGGAAATCAAACAATCAGTAGTATGTATTGTTGTATAACATGTGTGTTTATGTACACGTTTGAGTTATCAGCATTTTTGTTTTAAACCTTTAATTAATCCTAAAGGTAAAACTGAAAATTGTTGTATTAATCAGTTTGGTTTTTCTTCATGTTCATAGGATAAACTGGATGAGGCTCGTCAGGCTCTGAATGAAGTAATCATTCATAACACAAAGCTTCTTTGCCAAAAGAGGAGCTTCATTGACCAGAGGAGAGAACTGGAGCAGAAAATCAATCTCAGGCAAAAGAAACTGGTAAATTCTCTGTCTTAAATACTTTTTAATGTAAAA
The DNA here is from genome assembly GCA_009823395.1 of Thamnaconus septentrionalis. Classification (NCBI taxonomy): domain Eukaryota; kingdom Metazoa; phylum Chordata; class Actinopteri; order Tetraodontiformes; family Monacanthidae; genus Thamnaconus; species Thamnaconus septentrionalis. Next base: position 4,407,790 of record CM020514.1, on the reverse strand, counting down.
TTCTTTAACATTTCTTAAACTTTTTTAGCATGTGATTTTGTTGATACAAAAACAAAATCCCTGCCCCCTAAATATTTTGTTATTACAGGGAAGTCTTTGTCAACTACTGCAGCCAATAGAAAAAAAATAATGGATGGGATTCTTTTACATTTAAGTGTGTCATTCATAATATAATTTTAGCCTAAACAAAGAGAGACATAACAATTTTAATTTAATGCATGAGCTAGTTTGACGTTTTTAATTATTTTGTCCTTTCGTGCCGACACGAACAGGATTTTTTTTTTTAACTAAATGATGGTCATAAAAAAATGTACCGGTAAATCTGATGTTTACATACTGTAAGTGCTAAATAATTGAATCCAAGTGTTTACTAGAATCCATATTGATATAACTTATAACTAATAACTAATTTGTCATTTTCTGCCAAGCAAATATTTCTGTTTTGGACAATCTGCAGATATTTTTTTTCTCTGTTCATCTCTGCTTGACATTTATTGATCTTTATCTCCTTGCTTTGGTTGACATATTTCATTCTGTGTTCTTATTCATGATACAATATTAATAATTCTATAACAAAGACATGAAACAAACATTTTTTTGTTTTGTTTTCCAAATTAGCCAGATGGAACAGACCATTCCTGTAGACTGCTCATACACCTGTTAGCATAGCTGCTAATGTCTGTTTATTTTGCTTTCAGGGCAGACAGCTTCAGGATCAATGGAGAATTGCTGACCAGGAGGTCCAGAAGCTTCAGCAACTCGTGAGAATGCAAAGCGAGAAGGCTGATGCCCTCAGGAAAGAGATAAGCCTCCTAGGCCAGAAAGGGGGCCACATCCTACCCCCCGAACACATGCTGCCCTCCCAGTCCTCAAGCAAACGCCAGCTTTGGACTCCGGGCCGCATTCAACAGCCCCAGTCCTTCACTGGGACGAGTAGGAAACGACTAGCCAAGTCCTCTGCCCACACGGGAATGACCAAACTTCCTGTTTTGCCGGCCAACAAAAGCTGATTCCCGACTGCATTACAAATGTATATGCTATAGCTACCGGGGAACATCCTCGATATTATGCACAAATGATTATGAACAAATACTTCATTGTTTTTCTGAAAGGATGTGGGTATGTGTATAAACATACTCTGAAAAGTTTTTTTCCCCTGTAAAGTTATTGTCCATAGACTGTTTTCTTCATGACATATTACACTGCTTTTATTGTTGTGTATTGCAGTAGAGTTTTTATCCAATGAACAATATGTCAGCTAGCTTGTGTTGTCAGGCTTTAGAGTCAACAATGCCAATTCCCGTGCTTCTCTAAGTGATCGGGCCACAGTCAGTACTTTTGCTGGACTTACGGAAACTTTACTGACTGTCTTAAAATCGCCATTTATTTTTGATTATTGACGGGATTGATGCTATTACGAAGTGTATTTATTTACTGTAGGTAGGACTAAGTACGACGTCACTGAAGGCCCAGGTGTGAATTACAATAGTGGACTGATTTTGATCTGAGTTCTATAACTCTATCATAAAAAATATCACCATTGGTTATGAGCGCACAATATTTTTTGGGTTTGCAAAAGGTTTTTTTTTTTTCTGTTGATGCAGTGGTGTAGGCTCATTGCATAGTAACAATCAGTTATGACAATGTAATTCAATTTCATTATACACAAAATAGATCAAATTCCTTTTTTTAAAATACATGCTTGTTAAAGAAACTTTTTTCAACGTCTATGTCAATTGAAATCCTTTCCTACATACATATTCTCTCAAAACGAAAACGTTTGTAGGTCGATGACGTCACCAGGAAGTGGCATGGACAGGGCTCATAGAGCATGCGCAGTAGTGTCGCATAGAAGAAGAAGAAGAAGAAGAAGAAGAAGAAGAAGAAGAAGAAGAAGAAGAAGAAGAAGAAGAAGAAGAAGAAGAAGAAGAAGAAGAAGAAGAAGAAGAACGTCATCATCATCGTCATCATCATCATCCAGGTATTCTGTCGAGATGGTCATGGCGGAGGGCTCTGCTGTTCTCAGGAGGAATCGGCCTGGAACCAAGGCTAAGGTTTGCCTTTTACTACCAATAATTAAAGGCTACATTCACAGTGCCATGACGAATCTGTAACGCTAGCCTAGTTTACCGCTCATGTATCCCTAAATCTTTTCGCTAGTTAGTAAATAACTAATCTAAGGGGCCTGACCTGGAAATTGTTAGCTAGCTTAGCAAATGCTACACACAACATAAAGATAAATAATGCGTACAACGTTCACGTTTATGTTGGGTTAATCGCAAGTATTTGTGAGCGACGATGTGATATATATATATATATATATATATATATATATGTGCGATGACATTAGCATTACAATACATTGACGCTAAAGGGAAGCCGAAATAGCTTCGATCTCGATTTCGGACAGTTGCTTCGGATCAGCTGCCAGCGTTTAACGTTTAACTGGCGACTTGTATGTGTCGTTGTCCTAGCTGCAGACATTCAGAAATGAAGTGGTGAATGCGTAGTTGTCCTCGCCGCCGTCTGTTATGGTACATTCCTTTGTGGTAACGCGCACCACCTACTTCCGCTCGGTCTTTGTGATATATTTTATGATGTATGTCACGTCAGGCCGTCGCGCTTTGAATGTTGTTGAGAGTTCAGTACAGGCGGGGAAAAAATATAATCTCCCTTGGGAAGAGCGTGAAAATAATGTGGCCAGCAATCACGGTGACGGTGACAAGTGGTGACAACGTCAACATTAGTGGCAGGTTTTCCCCAGATGGTCGTTCTTATTCGTGGTCATGGTTGGACATTTTGTGTTTTATTACGAGCGTTAGCGTGAGCAGGTACTAATCTGATCGTGAGATTCAGAAGACGAATTTGCATTATAAATTTCACATTTTTGTATTCGGGCTCTCTGGAAAGCTTCTAATCTCTTCCTGTGGGTGCTGCCCACTGCTCCCTGTTGCTTATTGCACGTTAACAACAAACTAGTAACAAATTGACCAGCGTTGCAGAAACGATAAAATATGTAGTACTGGGTTTCTTGTGTGACGACGACCTAAAGTTTTGCTAACTAGGTAAACAAATAGGTGTATTGACGGGAAATTGAGAAGTAGATGGTGAATTCGATGTGCTTGTCGTGGACGATATCCCTGGCGCGAAGGCCACTGGCAATACTGGTAGAGGGAGTGTGAGCGCTGCTGTCTAAAATCTGACCACTTCATGCAAGCAGCATTTAGCCGTTTATATGTGGCAAATAGTGGATATAATATGTAGCCATCATATTTATGACATTACATGACACATATCAGTCGCAATGGAAAATCTCTGTTTGTAATAATTGTTATGGTCTGTAATCGCATGAATAAACTTTAGTCCTCAGCGAGTCTTTGATATTGTTTATTTTTGCCTCTTTCGCTCTATGTTGATTGGAAAATATTTTTAGGAAGAAACACACATCAAGTGGTCACATTTTAGATTGCAGCGCTCAACCTCTCACCCTCCCTCTCCCGAGCTTGCCAGTGAACTACAGTGGCCTGCGCACCCAAACCTGGATATCTCGTCCACATTCTTCTTCGTTGGTTTATTTGAGAACGTGAGCGTTCACCGTAAATGCAAAAGCGCTGTCCGGCAGCTGGATTGTCCACACCAGGCTTCCTTAGAAATATGGCTGTGCAAGGTGGCAGCTAACTGGAAACAAGACCCTTGATCTGTGGATATTCTTATATATAAATAAGAACCTTTCTAAGGGAAGGAAAACCAAATGACTTTTATTGTTCTGCATGTACATACTTTTATTGATGTATTTATGGGCAGTATATGAAGTTTTTACCATTGTGAAACTCATAAATCAGGTCAAATATTACACACTGGACCTTTAAGCTCCTAGGATCCTGGAAATGGTCCATAAAATGCAATACAACTTGGCTGTGCAGTTGTTGGATTGAACTTTCACTCCTTCTGTTAAAGGATTTCTACAATTGGCCAGATGAATCCTTTGAAGAAATGGATAGCACCTTGGCTGTTCAACAGGTAGGTTGGTAGTTTTCCCTGGGTGTTTTGGAATAAACTAAAAAATTGGAAATGTGTAATATAACAATTTTGGGGAAACAAGGAAGGCTTTAATCTACTAAATGGGCCTGTATTTAAAGGGACAATAATCAAGAAAAGCTGAACTGGCCGTGCGAGCCTGTTACTGTGATTCAATTTGTGGCTCAGTAGGTGAAATGTTGCATTGTAAGATGACTGTGCCGCTGTTACTTTATGCATGTTTCTGTTTCAGTATATTCAGCAGAACATCAGATCAGATTGCTCCAATATTGACAAGATCCTGGAACCTCCGAGGGCCAGGATGAGGGTGTGTGGAAGTACGAGCACTTGAGGTTCGTAAAAGGAACATACGTATGATCCCTAGAAAATCCTGGTTTGCTTCAAAGCCTCAGACGCCCTCAGGCGGAAACTGGTTCATCCTTGGCACAAAACTTCCCAGGCAAACTGGCCAGAAAATCCCCAGAAAGAGTTTACAGAGGCATGATGGGAAGTGACACCACTGTGTGCACTCTATGGGCCGTGTAGTTTGCAAATAACCCGGAAGCAATGTCAATATGGTGGACTTTTTTGTCGTACGTGCTATTAGAGATGTCCGGTATTGATATTGTTTCTGCTCTGTCCTTGTAGGCAGTTCTGCCTGGAGCTCAATGGACTCGCTGTAAAACTGCAGGTCAGTCGCAACACTCAACTATTGATTGAAGAGTAGGACAGTTTATTGCGTCCTAAGCATATCCTCGTATCCACGCTGATGAACAAAGGAACATATTTGACCTGCTTTTGAAAACGTCGTGGTGAGTTGAGCTCTGGTTTCGTCCTTCAGAGTGAATGCCACCCGGACACCTGCACCCAGATGACGGCCACGGAGCAGTGGATCTTTTTATGTGCGGCTCACAAGACACCTAAAGAGGTGTGTGTGTGTGTGTGTGTGTGTGTGTGTGTGTGTGTGTGTGTGTGTGTGTGTGTGTGTGTGTGTGTGTGTGTGTGTGTGTGTGTGTGTGTGTGTGTGTGTGTGTGTGTGTGTGTGTGTGTGTTGCATTGCATTGCATTGCATTGGCCCACAGTGCCCTGCCATCACAGTGCCCTGCCATCGACTACACCAGGCACACGCTGGACGGAGCTGCCTGCCTTCTCAACAGCAATAAATACTTCCCCAGCAGGTCAGTTGCCTGCCGTACAACTGCACTGACACATTGACGTCGATTTACTTATACGTTTATTTGGGAGAATAGCAACAATTTCGAAACAAAACGGCGCTCGATATTATCAGGACACAACTGGGTGACACGGCACGGGTCAACTGGGTGTGGCCAGGTTACAACTGGGTGACACGGCACGGGTCAACTGGGTGTGGCCAGGTCACAACTGGGTGACACGGCACGGGTCAACTGGGTGTGGCCAGGTCACAACTGGGTGACACGGCACGGGTCCACTTGGTGTGGCCAGGTCACAGCTGGGTGACTGCGTGCGAGCACATTCCAAGACGCAACACGACTTCTCTTTGGGAGCGAACTGCAAGGCTCAACCTGAAAACAGAGCAAAAATAAAACATGAAATCTAAAACTTTGATCTGTTTCTGTACATTCTGTGAAAATTTGAGGTTATTTCAACAAGAATTGCCAAAATGATTGGCCTGCGAAATTATGTCAAATTTTTTGGGGGGGACACCCTGTAATGTAGAAAATACAGTTATTTGAAGTATCGGTGCATTTTGCTCATTCTAGTTCAAGATTTAAGAGGAAAACTGCTTTATTATTTTACAGCTGAACTCCGACGTTTCACAGTAAAGCGCATAAATAAATTTAAAAAATCCAGCACATTGTAAAATATTATGAAAACTGACGACCGGACTTTTGTCGTCTTGGATTGATGCGGTTGCCAAGAGTCAAGCATGGAGAAAATAGAACAGCCTTATATGTTCTTATATGTTTCACACTTCGGGACGCCTCTGCAACGCGGCGCGGCCGAGCAACTGGTGGAAACACGCACACCCACTTCAGCTGCAGTCGGCGTTTCGTTCGCTCCTGCAACTCATGTGTTTTTTTTTTCTTCCTCCGTCTGTCTTTGCAGGGTGAGCATCAAAGAGTCCTCAGTCGCCAAACTTGGCTCCGTCTGCCGCCGCATCTATAGGATATTCTCGCACGCTTATTTCCACCACCGCCAGATATTCGACAAGTATGAGGTCAGTTCGCTCGGAGGCGCTGCTCAGCGTCCGCGCGTCGTCTCGCGCTCCTCCAAAAACCTTGCCAAAATTGAAACGCTCTTGTGCCTCCGCGCAGAACGAGACGTTCCTGTGTCACCGGTTCACGCGCTTTGTGATGAAGTACAACCTGATGTCCAAGGACAACCTGATCGTCCCCATCCTGGAGGAGGAGGTCCAGAACACCTCGTCCGCCGGGGAGAGCGAAGCCTAGAGGGTTGCCGCAGAATTCCACACGTTGACGACACTTGTACCTTGTGTACGAGACACGCACACACATACAGACACACACAGAAACACACACACACACACACACACACACACACACACACACACACACACACACGAGTGTAATAAGGCTCCGTCTGTAAACGCTTGGTCCTTCATTCCCGTCATCTTCGTCCTTCTCAACGGACGGACCGAGACCCAGCAACAGGCTAGATTAGCGCGAACCTGATCTGATCATGGAAATGTCGGCGAGGACTCGTCCAGACGGCCCTTCACTGTATATTTACCCCTCACATACATTGTTGTGTTCTGATGGTGCTTCACTAACTGTCTGCTCCTGTCCACAATTCTCTTCTTTTTCTTTTTCTTTTTAAAAAACCTTTCAACCTATTTAGAGATGTCGATAACATGGCTCACTAAATCATAGCCTGCTGAAAAATTAACACTGTATTTCCGTGGCTTGTAATAGTGAACCGAGTTGAAAACAATACCTTTTAGCTTTGTATGTGTGCTCAAGATTCTCTCATCAGAACTCCACAGTGACGTTTCAGAGAATAAAAGAACGTTTTGCTCGGAGACTCGCTCCCATTTTATTCGCGACTAAAATGTTCTTCGTGTTCCTTTTTTTTTTCTTTTTTGCTCGACCTTCGGATCTAAAACTCTCGTCTCTGGGCTGAGGATCACTCGCTGAAATGCAAGTTTTACCACTTGAAGCATTTTTCTTGGCAGATAGAAAATAAAATGGTATTTAATCTACGTTTGCATAAGGAGAGAAGGTCTCCCATGGTATTTTTGCCCCTTATTAAATAATCAGAATCAGAATACTTTATTCATCCCCAAGGGGATTTACTTATTAAATTAATTTGTTCATCCAACCGGCTTTCTTTTTTTGAAATGGACTTAAATATTTTGTTATAGGTGACGTTATCATGATGTCTAATAAAAAGAAACAAACAAAAAAAACATTGGTTTGTTGTTTGGAGTTTTTGGGATATTTGGCTTTCAGTGATGCAGCAATGTCCCTACACTGTTGCAGTGGCCTGACTCATTGGATATATTTCTACAGAAGACCTTGAGAGTATTAATTCGGCATATTGCACAATTTTATCTCGACTCGGTTTTGGTAGTTTTCCATTGAGTTCCAACGTCTTGGACCAAGTACTACCACATAATGAAAAAGCTTAATAATAGAGCATTGTAAGTGCCAGTGGTAAAACTTCAATGGGTAAGGACTCCTTGAAAAAGGGGCATTTAAAGACAGCAACAACCACTAGTTTAGGTAGTAACAAGTGTAACTGCTTTTGCCATATGTGTGTATTAAGTATCTATTACAGCACTATGGCAAGCGTTGCATCAGGAGAGCCTTAAAGGTGTCTATAGGTGGTTGGTGCACGTGGACTGGGTGCATCCTGTAGTTTGGCCAATAAACCGGAGAGATCGAACACTCGTCTTTGATGGGAATGGTCACAAGGTGTCAGAAGTGGCCGGTGGGTGGCAAGATTTCAACCGCCAGAGAGCTTCAGCTTCGAAATACCCGCGGTGTAGCCACACTGGATTCAGATGTCTGCTCTATTTTTGACCGGTTGGGGTGAAAAGGTAATGCAAAAAAAAAATGGAGAGAGGAGAGAGAGAGAGAGAGAGAAGTGGCCAGAATGGCAGACAGGGCAGAGTGAGTTGCAGGGTGAACAACCAAATATGTACAAAGCTCTCATAACATAGGCATAGATATAAATATGTATGTAAATAAATATTTCAAATTCAGAAATATAGAACAACATCCAGAAGTACATACATATATATGCATACATATATATTCACACACACGTACATACATAAAAATAATTCACACTATATTCGATCACTTTCACCTTACTCTTTTATTGCTACTTAAGTACAGTTTACAATGGTGTACAAGATCCAACCTAAACACTTCCACACATCAAGATTCAATCTAACATGGGTTAACATGAGGTTGTGCGATCTGCAGTGTCTAAAGTTAATCTATCCCTTCTTCTACAGTAGAGAGCAGTGTGTCTAAACCATTTAGTGTAGCTATTTCACTCAGATAAATATGTGTGCGAAGCCCTCTTTCCCCAAATAAGTTTCCCATCCGTTCTTTGCCATCATAAGTCGTTTTTTTTTCTTAAGATTTCAGAACTAAATTAATTTATATATTTTGATCTCAAAACATTTGTTCTGCTGAAACATATTTCGATGATCACAATTAGTGCAATAGATCAACAGATCCATTAAGTTTTGCACTCAACTGTAATGAACAGTAATGTTAAATAACCACCAATTTATAATTTAGTACATTCCACCAATTTTCTTAATTATTACAGGAATTATCTTTGGAAATGCTCTGCCAACTCAACTGTCACCAAAACGTTCTGTCTAGATAAGCAGTCCAACAGGTGAGAGGAAAAATAAATATGTTTGTTCATTAATTGTGAGTACACTGCACACTACACTACTGAATACTGTATTAATCGTTTAAAACAAAACCTTGAATAATTTGAAGTTTTTTGTTTTTTTTTAAGCATGAAAAATAAAAGTACATCAAAATAAAATAAAATAATAATATACCTCCGAGTTACTTCTTCAAGCTACACCAAGGTCTTCACGTCACCGCTCCACACAAATAAAACACTTGCATCAGATATCAAGGTGCATACATCCTGATAAGTGGATCTACTGACATAAAACAGAATTCAAAATACATGTGCCTGTTCTGTAAAGTCACGAACAGTCAATAATTGGTATGTTTTATTCAATAATGATTACCAAAAAAAAAAAAGCATTGTTATCTTCATTAAACAGTAGATTAACTTGACCTTGATCTCCATATTGTGCTACTATGACTGGACAGTTGCCCAGAACTCACATCTACTCGGGAGCTGACAAGAGGGCTCAAGGATACTTGATATTTATTGCACCTGAGTGAGGAATCCTTTTTTAAAGATGATTTTTACACTATCAACTTTTTGGCCACGATTTTTTTATTTATTTATTTATTTATTTTAAATTTCTGGTTCTGATTCTGATTCCACATTCTCTACGAAAAATAGACTGTTGTTTTAAAATGAGAAACCAAATCAAGAAATTGTCCCCCCCCCCCCCCCCCCTTTCTGTTTCTTTTTTTGGTTTCAATCATTAAAAATGGAAAACAACGTAAAGGGAGAGAACAGTTCTGAGTGCCAATGCTAGTCAAATATTTAAATATATAGCTGTAAACCACAAGTACCAATAATGAAAAATAAAAACATTAGAAACTAACTACCACAAAAATACTGTATTTGCAATTTCCCCCAAAGCAAAAAAAAGTGACAATTTTTGTTGTTTTCCATTTTCCACCAAAAGCAAACAAACAAATGAATGAATTCAGGATTTTCACTGCGTCAGGTGAAAACACAAATCAGGTACCCATGAAGTTCACAGTCCTATTGCCCTTTTCATCAGTGGCTTCCAGCCTCAGTAGTGTCTACTGTTGTGTTTGATCGTTAAAGGCCCAAAGGGTTAGGAGGTTATTAAAGCTGTCAAAAAGCTGGAGGACCTTCAGTTCGGGGAGGGTGAGGTGAGTCCAGAGGCTTCACAAGCCAAAGTCAGCTGCCTCACAGCATCCAAGGCTTCAAGTTTAGCTCCGCGTAATAGATCAGTCTGACCCTGGAACACACGAGGAAGAACTCCAACTTTATAAGGAATATCTTTTCAATCACAGGACATGAATGCATTTGCAAAAACTGTTTTGGCTTGAAAGAATGTAGCTTCCTCATGCACACTTTGTGCCTCGAGGATGAGGGAGGCGCAGTTACGTGGACCGAGCTATTAGTTCATGGAATGATTTTGACTGAAATTCATTTAGAAAGTGTGAAAAACGCCCTTGAGAATTGATGAAACCTGAAACGAGCTTAAAAATGCCGGATTCTTATCAAACTGCGCTGTCCTTTCTAATAATTGGAAGAAAAAAAGGCTGCAACAATGACCTTCAGTACTGTGATATTCCAGGTGAAGCTCTCCACAGCTTTGCTCATCTTCTGGCCCTTCAGTCCTTCCTTCTCTCCAAGCTGAGAAAGATCCTCATGGAAGTCCATGCCTGACAGATACAAACAGCTTTCAGTTCACCGTCACAACCACTCAAGGCCAAAAAATAATCTTTATTACGTTTGCAAATTTCTAAATTTGGCAGCGTGGCTTTGTTCTGGGAGGTCCCTGCCCCTTCCACGAGCTTGCGTGGAAAGTGTGAGATGGAGAGAACACACCTTCCCACCCGTCTTGCACCTCCCGGAAACCATGAGTTTGCATAAATTCACAATAATACAATTGCTTCAAGTTTTAGAGTGTCCAGGGTTACTCAAACACAAATCTTAAAAGGTCACAAATAATTTTTTCAATGGTCAAAGGTCCATTTATTGAGGTTGTTCAGGCCACACGCGATAATATTCAAAGCAAAATGTTTTTTTCATTCAAAAGAACAGAAATAGGAAAAATGTACAGAGGAAAAGTTTATTTCTGTCCTGAGCTGAATTGAGAATCTAATGCAAACTGTTTTACAGACGAAAGTGAAAGTTAATCATTGAGCTCCGTCTGAGTGTCGTTGGCATGGAGACTGCTACCTGTCAGTGTGTGCTGCGGCCGCTGGGTCAGGTTGTATTATAAAAGCAGTTACGCTTGGATTTTACAAAAAAAGAGAGATGTTTTGGTTTTTTTTTGCCGGATGAATCATTCGCCAACCTCGGCGGCCACAAATCGTCAGTCGGTGGGCCAGTGGTCCGCCTACTGAGGACCACTGCCTTACAACCTAAAACTGGCCGAGGAAACACTTAGCAAAATGGTCACAACAAGGTCTTAGTAATTAGGTCACCTTTTCTTCGTTGAAATTAAAGTCTTGATTTAATTATTTTTTTATTTGGAGATCAAATTTAAAAGCAGCGTCAGAAATTAATGAAGGCCACAGGCAATTTGTCCAAATTTAGAGGGCAATTGCCCACAAAAATCTCATAGACCAGAAATTGCTACCAATTTTTCATCTACAACTCATTGTTCTCCAGATGTAATCAAATGGATGTAATTGAACTGATTAAATCAGATTTTTCTGTCAGTCATTGTAGCTCATTTGAATGCGTTTAATGGCTATTACCGCAGCAGTACTGACACTGCTCCCTTCTGGGTTTGTGAGGCATCTGTTTACACTTGAAGTGGAGAGTAATGTCATATACAGTATTTCACTAAGCATCTTATTTTGATATGCGGTTTCTAAAGATGCCATCTGTTTGTGTCACATTGTTATCAAGGCTGTGTTGTGTGTGTGTGTGTGTGTGTGTGTGTGTGATGTTTGCAGGCTGTTACGGGTTAAATAATAAATAAATGAACTAATAATGAAGGTTACATTTGCCAACAGCTTGCTTCTTGTTTGTGTTATACAGTATTAGCACATTTCACACTTCCACCTGAAAAAACAGGTGTTGATGACTATGCATTTAATCTAAAATAAAAATAACGAAGCGCTCACTACAATTTTTTTCCACATAGCTGCCAAGCATTCTGAAAATGCCCCCGTTTTACACCAAAGGCAAAAATCACCCCCAAAGTATTTTTGTTGGTTTCATACGTATGTGGCAAAAACAAAAATAAATAAATAAGAAAAACCTGGAATTTTTTTCCTAGAGCAATTCAAAACACGTTTTCTTCCTTCAGTCCAGAGTACTCACTTAATTCAGCTCGCTTCATTTCTATAAAGTTTACCTTCTTTCTGCACGTGGACAATCTTCTCCTGAATGGCATCTGCATTCTCAAGCAGCTGCTTGAGGGCACAGATCATCTAAAAGGATAGGAAGGATGAAAACAGCTAAAGAGCTTGGGAAAACATGTTTTTTTTTTTTTTTTAACTAAAGCTAAAAAAAAATGAATTTAACTGAAATAAATGATAATGTAACATGAAAATATGTGCAAGAGAGAATATTTTACTGTGTCAGTGTTCAGCAGGAAGTGACTCAAAAACAAGACAAAGTAGGAGTTTTCCATATGCAGCTGTGTGCACACTGTTAGGATCATTAGTCTCACTGACCGTCTCATAGGCAGTTATCACTTTGCGCGTCGACTCAGAGAGGTTGGCAATGGGTTCCAGATATGGATAGTCACCCTTTAACACCATGGTTGCCCCCATTGTGCCCTCTGGGCTCTGCAGTCTGGTGGCTAGGCTTTGAATGCACTCCTTTAGCTTAGTCACGGTGGGGAGCCCACACTGCTCTTTGAAACTGGTCGTGGCAGTCTGAGAAAAAAAGAAAGAAAGTGGAGATGAATTAGTGAAAGAGAACAATGAACAAAAGGTGACAGTTGGGCGATTCCATTTGTCAAAAACCATTGAAATGTTCCTGAGAGCACGCGTTGACCCCTATCCTTCAGCTCGGCAGTTAATCCAGTTGTATGATGCCATTACTTTTATGGAATGTTTACAGGCAAAATCTCAAAAAGTGTTTGTGTTGTTCTAGTTAGTGACTTTAGTGCCTCAATAACATCAGCTGATGCGGTACATCGCACCCCTGATATGAGGATGACGTTTCTGAGGCAGACACAAGAAATCTGTGGAAATTGTCAAGGTACTTAAAAAAAATCTCAATTGACAAACACATTAAAATTGATTAAGATAATAATTTAACAAAAGGCAAGACGAACTTCAATGTATGACTTAATGGACATCATCCTGTACAAATGAAACTCCAATGCTTTTTCCTGTTTGTCATTTGGTTGCCTTTTCTTCATACGCTTAGAGGCTTGGATGGCTAAAGTCTGATTGCGTTACCACACGTAGCCAGTCACAAGGTCGTATAAAAACCACAAATACCTCAAATATACATCACAAACATAATTTCACACCATTTTGCCCTCACCTGTGCATCCTCTCGCAGGTCGGTTGCCTCTTTGAGAGGGACACTCGCCAATTTGAAAGTGTCGTCCAGCACCTTGATCCCACAGTGCCTCAGAGTGATGTATTCCCGGCCTCTCCGGCCCACCCTCCTGACTGACAGACCCCGCCGCTGGGCCTTCCCACCCCCTCGCCGATTCGTGATGGCCACATGCACGAACAGACTGGTGTGAGCCAATGGATTTCCCGCTATGCCTAACAGCGGCACGTTGCGATATCCGGGTTGAAGGCAATCAAAGGCCACAGTGTACTGGCCGATGAAATCATCTCCGATGTAGTCGTCATCAAGTACCACAAAGCGCAGCAAGGCAAGTTCCGGCATATTGACCTAGAGGGACCAAATAAACAAATCAAACAATGGCGGCGCTGCTATGACCCCAAACAAAAATAAACCTACATATGGTCTAATTTTCCATTTCAAACATTTTGTTATTAAATATTACTCCCAAAAGAAATCAAAGAACATTTCATTGATTTTGATGCCTATATATAAAATTAGATTTTTAACATTCAGTGATGGATTTATCAATCAAAATATATAATTAAAATATTTGTGGAAATACATGAAATTTCATTTGTCAATAAAAATGTAACTCACAGTTTGCTTATTTTACCTACTCCACGGCACCAAAAAAAAAAATACGAAAAACAAAACAACACTGCCGAGAGTTCTCTGTTCTGTCATTTGCAATACTGTTACATTTGTAATCAGAATAAATAAAAAATAATGCATTTTATTTTTAAAAGACATTATTTTCATTGGGGGTGCATGCAGAAGTGACAATGTGAAGGAGCTCAGAGAGATACGGAGAAATGCAAGATTGTGAATGGATTCAGGTGAGAATTAGAATTTTATGTTTTTATAATTCATACATATAAAACTTTGCCACACATTCCAACTAACGTGTCAGCCCAGTCAGATTCACCAATGCCGGCAATCAATCAACCATTTGAACGCCTGATCGTGGACCGTGTGTGTGACCACTCCCTCGGTCAAGGTCCGGTGCTCTCTCTCTTTCACTGTATTGTGCCAGACCACTCGCTATTCAGCAGCGTACCCTTAGCGTACAATTGCTGCGAAGTCACTGGTGAGAGCACCTTTAGTGTTTAAATTTCTCCTCACACCTTCTCTTCCAAGTGCTAAAGCAGCTTAACGTCAAACATAACAAGGTGTCTGCACATCGTGCACGAAGCCGGGGAGTGTTGGAATATTTCCGTCAAATGTTGAAGTCCTTGCCATTTTCTTATTGCATGCAAATGAAAGAGGGCTGGGAGGAGGGTTTGCCCTAGTTATTATTTGCAGCTACGGGGTAGTTCAAGAGAGCACGGGGTTTAGGCCAACTTAATTAAGGGTACGACTTCATAGTATTCCTTTGTGTCTGGTTGGGTACGTGGCGCTGTTCGTTCATAGGAGCTGCTATATCTAACCTTCTCTTCAGTGTGTGTGTGCGTGTGTGTGTGTGTGTCTCCTCATATCCTGAGCTGATTGGAGCACAGGGCTCTGATTAGTGCAACTCGGAACACCTGGCCAGTGTTCTGTGAGGTGAGAAAAGCCTCTTCGCCCTTTGCCGTCTCATTTCCCTCAGTCCCAGCACCACATCTTGATTTTGTTGGAGTTTTGTTCGTTGAAGTTTTTCATCATCACACTTGCAGCACATTCTCCAATTATAATACCACTAAACCCCTCACATCCGATTGCCACACATCGCATTTGTTCTTTTGTGGCACCTTCAGTTCAGTTTTTTGACTGACTTTTTTTTTTTTTAAAGGTTTCTTTTGTAAACCTTTGCACAGCTTGCTTACACCTTCTTGACACGGCCATTGAGCAAGGTCATGTCACAGCTAACTAGGTCTTGATAGATTCTGACTATTCTGATTTGGAAACATCTTTTCAGGATAGTGACACTTCCATTACTGATGTGAACTTGACAGCAGGCTCATGTTTATGGGATAAAATATATTCATTGAATTAAATTAAATTAAATTAAATTTTTATAATAATAATAATAATAATAATGTTTTTCTTTAATACTCCTATTTTTGGTCTAGGAAATTTCTAGGCCTTCTCTGAAGGCGCAGACCACCATCAGGGTTCCTACTGGTCAGACCATACAATATTACTTATTGGAGTTACGGTAAAGGGCCATTGAATCAAAATCAGAGGCATTTATTTGAGACTGACTAATAGAATTTCTCTGGAACTCATTTGCAAGCAAAGGCAGATAGCTGAACAGGTAAATAGCCTTGGATAGTAAAAAGGTGGTTAGCAGACCTTCAAGTTGCAGAGATGTGCACTTTTTATATGGTCTCATCTGGCAATGTACCTTTCAGCTTCAGCATTTGGTCATTTTGTAGTACTAGTAAATTGCATTATTTGTTTCAAAGTTTCAAAAGTCAGAAATAAACCAAAGGCAACAAACAAAAACACAAACAACTCCACAAAGGAGGAACTAAGGTGACTGTAAAGTGATGTACAGAGCTTACTTGGAACTCAAAGGTCTCATCATAAAGTGGACTACTCTGATTTTGAGCAGCAGTACGAGTTCGATGTTCAGTACAATCCGCTGGCACACCATGCAGCTCCAGAACCACATACGGGTCAATGACTTCACCCTTGGCACCGGATCCAAGAGGTTTTGGCAAGTTATGGGCACAGATAACCTGCACAATGGACCACAATTTCATTAATAAGTTACAATGAAAAACATGGTTTAAAAGAACTACTGTGCCAACTGTGTAAATGGACGTCTAAATATTACAAACAATCACCTTAATTCGAAGCATCTGAGGCGGCACTCCTGGAACACAGCCCTGTGTATGAGCAGTGAAATATGACACTTCATCCCTCATTACAGCAGGTCGAAGAACATAACCACATCCTCCATTCTGTGAGAACCGTCCTTTGTTAATGTCTAGCATAGCGCCAGGGGTCTGTTGGTTCAAGGCCACAAGTTGAAGCCCCCCTTTCCAATATCCTTGCGGGTTAGGATTGCTAGAGTCCAGACGTACGGAACTTGGTCGTACCCTGGTTAGAGTATGTTTGGTGAACGTAACAAGGTTTTCTGGGCACTCAGTAATTAATCTACCTGCCTCTCCTTCACCCAGTGAGCAAAGAGTCCAATATGGTGCCTCAGGAAGTGTGGGTGTACTAGGGGAAGAAGGGTTGCAACTCAGCGGCTCCAGTTGCTGAGCATGTTTGTGATTGGCTCCTTCAGCATAGAAACTGTGGCTGCCCACACGAGCTATAGCCACCAGCTCCGACAGCTCTCTGTGAAGGCGAAGCTTCCTGGGTTGGGAGGGTGGAGGCACCACCAAGACCATACCAAGCTCTTCCTCACCAGGAATTGTCATTCGCCGGCCTGCCAGCGGCCCCCCTCCTCCAATTTCCTCATCCTCTTCAGATACCTCCCCATCGGACTCTTCCTGCTCAATGGGGAGCTTCTTGCCCACTATCAGGATGCGTCCTTTCAGATGCTCAGGTGAAGGTAACGTCATGGTTTGTCCACACGAGCTGGCAGATAGGGTATCCAGAGTGTACAGACAAGAGCCAAACACTGTCTTTATGTGTTGTGCCATAATTCGCTGCTGGGAAAGAGAGCAACGCTGGCACAGGTACATCAAGAGTGGATACTGAGAAGTAAGGAATGCATATTTATTCACCACTTCCAGAGCAGATTTAAATGTGACAAGTGCGTGGTGGCTGTGATGTTGTTGATGATGAGAGTGGTGGGAGACGTCTGGTCCACAGTCAACCCCAAGGAGCGGTTCTCCCTCAGGGCCATCTGTCACTCCTAGTTCAACACATCGACAACCAGACTGCAGGGCTTTAATCAACCCTCCCAGGTCTGCCCTGCCATGAACCTGGTCATCAAGCAGGTAGGAGCGGTATGACGTACTGAAAAAGACAAAATCAACACAACCGTTTTATTTATCAATAAGGAGATCCTTATAAAAACTTTTTTCTTGATATAAAGTTTAAAGCGTAAAAAATGAAAAGCAAAACTTTTGTGAGTAGATCGAAGGAATCAGAACATCAACACACATGAATATTAGGTCTGCTTGAATCGACAATCCCTTGCCAAGATACACACCTTATGTAATAGTGAGTTAGAGGCATGTCCATGTCCTGACAAACTCTGAGGTGATCTTGGTCAAAAAGCTGACATTCTGGAGACTGCAGGTAGCGGGTAAATCCATCAAGACCAAGCAGTCCCCTTTCTCTACCCTGGGCTGAGGGCTCCCAGCGCCTTAGGAGCTCCAAGTAGTCATCGACAGATGCTAGTGACAAACCTTGCTCTGTCTCCAAGAATAGACGGAGGTCATGAGGATCCAGACACTCACGGTCTTTTGACAGTTGCACCAATAAAAAATAAATATCAGGCCGAGTACAAATCTCACAGAAGGCTTCCTGGAACTCCTCAAGTGTTACATGGGAAGTAAGCTTTTCCTTGCTTTGCTGGATCTCCTTAAAGTGCAAACATACCTTTGGATTGAGTATAAAGAGACTTGATTAAAGATAGCTCAGGAATAATGGAAAATTTGTTGAAAACAAGATGGATAAGACTGAAAATAAAATTTTGCAAATGGAAGTAGCTCCCAGAAAAATAGATGATGCTACTTCTTTATATCATAAGTTGTATGTGAATTCAACAACAATGTGGGCATTAATGACATCTACTTCTGCAGAAATGTTGTGGCAGAAGAAACCGTTTCCTACTTTTCCAACAACAAACCTTGGACTACAAGAATTAAGAATTATAAAAAACAAGCCTCCTGTCAAGGTTCTAAATGTAGTGAAATCGAAAAAAAAAAATATTGTTTGGCTAATGTCAAGGTTCTAAACAGTCACAATGCTAATAGTGTGCCGTGTTTTCAGGGAACAATTACTTTATGTCTGCAAGAACAGACATAAAAATGTGTGTACATACATGCACGATTAGTATTCCTCTTAAAAATCTTCTTACCTTGATTTTTTTGATGCCAGGACACAATTTACAGATTGTGGCAACAGCCACATCTTCTGAGACAAATCCATAGCTGTCTTCATCCACCAGGGCAAACTCTGCTGCAAGCCATTCCCTTCTCATATCTCCACCCACACTACATTGTAATGTGAAACCCTTTTCACCCAATCCCCTTCGTCCAATATCACCCCCAATAATTGATGGATGTGCCAACAAATAGCGTAGTCCTGTTACCCAGATTTTGGCCACATCTGCTGAGAATGCAACCAAATCCAGAGTCTGTGGGAATTAATAGAACATTTTAAGCAAAATGGAGGGGAACCAGTGTATGTCATTTACCAGGACTGCTAGCTGTAAAACATATATGTATATGTTTAAATATGTCTGGTTACCTGGTAGTCATCTCCATGTATGATAGAGAAGGCTCCTTCATCAGTTAGGTTCTCAGAAAGAAGACCATTATGGAGGAACGTCTCTGTACTCTTTCCAGTACGAACCTCCCGGATGCTCGAGACATCTAGCCGAGCACGGTCTCCATCCTTCTTAGATGGCTCCCACCTTAAACAGGTGAGGTCTGCGTCCAGCGTGTAGAAACGACAGTAAACCCTGGAATTGGGCCTAATCTTCTTAAGTTCACACCCACCCTGCATGAATGCTAAACAGTCTGCTGCACTGCTGACCTGCGATGGAACATCACCAACAATATCTTATACTTTGATTGACTAATTATTATTTTGCTATTGTGTCAATCTACATACTTTCTTCTCAGAGGGCATGCTGCTGAAAGACACAGTTTTCTTCCTGCACACACCAATCTTCTGCACTGATGTATCCTGTAAAAAAAGAGAGATGAGAGAACTATTTTAACATACTAGGAAGTACTTCAGTTAGCTTCACTGATATTTAGACATTGGCACACTTGCTTATGTGAGTTGGCTAACAAGGGCTGTGGTGTGAATTACTGTAAAAGTCATCTGAGCCCCTCACTTCTCTACTTTGGGTTATACTACAAACGTGATTGTGTCCTCTTGTCTTAAAAATTGGGCTTAAGACAAGAGATGCCATTTTAGCCAGCTTACATCTTCTGTTGGAGCTCCTTTGTCAGCTAATCATACCTTCCCTCCGTCTTTACTAGACAATATTTTTGCTCTATGGGCAAAGCTGGGCATAAAACCATAAGAGACATGTATGTTGACTTAATTTTTTCATCTTTTCAACAACAAGGGGATACATTTTCGCTTTTTTGGATACCTTAAAATGTGGTACTGGGCTTGTACCACTTTCCCAGAATTCCCAGCTGATACTTCAAATTTTGAGATGTACCCGTGACCTCTCGCCTTATTAAGGGGAGCCATATCGTTGATGTAATCAAATATTTATGAACTTTATCTTGACTTCTCTGCTACTCTTAAAATGGTCTGGGAGACAGATTTAGGAGTGACATTCATAGATGGGGTATGGGTGTAAATCTTGAGGAGAGTGCACAAGTCTTCAATTTGTGCTAGACAGAGTTGTATGCAATGCCAAGCCTTACGTTGGGCTCACTATATAAAGCAACATTTGCATAAATGTTTGACACTGTGTCTCATTTTGTGACAGATGCCAACAAGACATTGCAAGGTATGTGCACATTCTTTGGAGTTGTCCCTCATTGAAAACATTTTGGTTTTAAGTGTTTGTTACACTGACCATGGTAGCTGGACAAGATATTGCCCTCATGCTTTGTTAACTCTTGTTGTTGTGTGGCCCTCATAATCTGTTTTTTCTACAGCTAAAAGATTTAATTACATTTTCAACCCGCAAGGCCAAGAGGTTAATTCTGTTGAAATGGAAATCCATAGTTCCACCCACCAATACCATCTGGATCAAAGAGTTATTTTATTTTCTGTCTTTTGTATTTCCTGTATTAAGTTGGAGTAGGTGGCCTGAAGGTTGGGTGGCAGGTGTTATGTTGGGTCTCGTTGTCTGGCTCTGTTGATTTGACAACGGCAATGCTGTATCTGTCAACCACAGTGTCCTTCCTTTGCCATCATTTCCCAAACGTTCTCAATTGGATTTAGATCACGGGACCATGCAGGATGGTCCAAAAGAGTGACATTATTCAGCCACAGGAAGTCTATTGTCAGGCGGGCATTGTGAACTGAACTGCTGAAAAACCAAGTCATTGCCACACATCCTCAAGCATGACCGGCTTGGGGGTGGATCAATGATGGTCTGGGGAGACACATCCTTGGAGCCCTGCACAGACCTTCATGTGCTGTGTCTTCAATGCTTTTAGGTACGAGGAGGAAATCCTCAGACCCATTGTCAGACCCTATGCTGATGCAGAGGGCCCTGGGTTCCTTTTGGTACATGAGCTCATGTGGTTTTGCGCGTGTCAGATTTAAGGGATATTGATCTGGTCAGTTAAGTAGCAGAGGGGGTTGTTAATCAGTTTCTGCTGCTTTATTGTTAATTGAATTACCAACAGGTGCACTGGAGAGGAAACAATGAGTTGACCACTGATATTTTTGTTCCTCCTCATCTGTTCTGGATGATTTTTACTGACCAACTTTTACTGCCACGGTTTTTCATTTGGCTTGGATCAACATCTCTATTGATAGCATGATAGGTAGTCATGTAGTCCTTACAGGAAGGCACATCAAAAACGAGCCGCATTACAAGAAGGTTTACTGTGTCTCCCAGCACCGTCTCAAGAGCACTGAGGAGATTCCAGCAAGCATGTAGTCACTCTAGGAGAGCTTGATAGGGCCCTAGAAGGTCCATAAACTCAACTCAACTTTTATTTGTACCGCTAAATCACAACCAAAGGCGTCTCAAAGTGCTATGTATAATCATAAGAAAACCAACTGAAGCCTCTAAGCTAGCAAGGTGCAACAGCAGCCAGGAAAACTCTGCTGTAGGAAGAAACCTGGAGCAGATCCGGACTCCTAAAGGCTGTCATCTGCTTTGACCAGTTGGGGTGAAAAAATGGGCAGGCCACTGGTGTGAACGCTTCTGACCGATATAATCAGAAAAAGACTCCACGAGGGTGGCTTGAGGGCCATGTGCTCAATGGCCAGCACTATAGAGCTCCAGTGGAATTTGTCATAGATGAGCAGAATTGGCAAGTACGCCACAGGTGACCTGTGCGGCGCTAGGTTTCCAGTCAGCTCAGTGACACCCTGGTCCACATATGGGAGGAGATCCCAAAGGACAACATTCATCATTTCAATGGAAGAATGCATCAGGCATGCGGACAAGCATGTGGGGGCCACAGTATTATTTTGCTACAATAACATTTTGGCAAAATGGACCAGTCTGATTAATTTTTTATTTTATTTTTTTGGGGGTGTCTTTGATTTCACCCCTTTATAGTATGATTATGTTCATTTCCATCAAATTATTTGGACTCCTTTTGTTACCAATACATCACTTGCTCCTTATCAGGTACAAGTTAAAAGTATGTGAGACATATGCTGTATTAAATGTATAAGTTTAAAGTGTTCCCACACAAGACTGCCTTTTGCTTGCAACATGTTTGTTAGAGACATTTATTTATGATGGATGCGTCATGAATAAACAACACGTAAGTGTGTATATTGGTGGACAATTTATTTCCCATCAAAACTACTCTGTGCTATTTCTAATGAGCCTTAATTGCATAGAAGAAGGTGTCATTTTGTGCAAAATGTATGTAAATAATCAGTTAAAATATATTCAAATGAGACTGCAGCAGCCATGACACTATTTTCGAATCATCGCAATTTGCACCGCATTTCACCCTTGTGTACGTTAAGTTGATAGGATGCAATTTTTGTGTTCCATTTGCGCAAACGCTTTGTAGATAAGGCCATAAGACCTCTAACCTTCCCTCCATACTTCCAGAGGAATGGCGTATTCCTGCGAATATCAAGACAAGGACAGAAGGAAATAGGAGGGTAATATCGTGCCTTGCAAAATTAAAAAAGCTAGACAATAAGTCCAAAATGGTGGCAGCAATCTGGCAGCAATTTAAGAACACAAATCTATTTCAGTATGCTGTGCTGGACACACCCTCCAACTCATAGTCAACAAATCCCTTAAGTAGTACAGCATCAGCAAAGCTACTGGTACTGGAATAAACCTTATTAAACATTGTTATAAGCAATGCGGCCAATTGAAAGCTGAAAATGGAACAGCATGAAATAAACGCCCCAGAGCACAAGCTGATCCCAGATATCAATACAGGGTGGAATAACACATGATTATGTTCATGTCTGGCAGCAAACATAAAAAATAGAAAGACACCACTGACTGTCTCTAAAGACCCCAAATTACTCCAGTTCCATCCCTAAAATTAATAACATTTCTAGTAGGTAACACAAATTGATTAAAATACTGAGTCAAATTAGTTTTCTTATCTGCTCTTACTGTCATTTGAAGTGATAGCTGGTTATATTAATTTTTTAGAAATTACTGCAATGTGGTCTGGGCAGGTACTAATCCTTTTCATTTTGATAAGATACTTTTAATTCAAAATATAGTTTGAAGATTTATAAAGTTTACAAACCCTAAGGAGCCATTTAGACCTTTATCTGGGGATCATTCTTTCATTTTCTTTTTTATTTGAAAACCCATTAGTAACAGCTGTTCTTGATGAAAATTTCTGTCAATTTATTATTTATTGTTGTACTTTCTGCATCGTCAGTGTTCATGTGCTCAATTCATATATCACAAGAATAATAATAATAATATCTGAATTTGTGTTTCTGGCTATCTTTATTTGCATGCTTGTTTTATTGATTGTTTGTATTTTATTTTATTTTTAGAAAAGAAATAAACTACGATGGTTACTTTTGAAAAATATAAACATTTGACACAAAGCTCTAACTGTCACAGCTGATTGTGCCTGTCACTGACATCATTTCTGTCATCTGTCCAGCCCCTCATTTACATCTCCCTCAGCAACAATGAAAGGGTACTTTGTTCATCTGACTAGCACAGTGTTAAAAATCTGAATCTCACAAACCGACAATGATTAAGGTGCTCTGTTTCAACATCAACGGGGGGGACAGACTAAGAAGCCCATTAACCAGGAAGCAGTGCATCAATTGTTTCCACCTTACCTTCCTACAAATTCTACATGAATGTTAAATTAGGGAAACATAACCTGAAGTGGTGAGGCATCTACTCTGATATTTTTTCAACATTAAATTTAATGATCCCAAAATACGATCCCACCTGCCGTTAGGTTGAGTCTCTGTGACCTGTAACGTGAGCCCAGGTAAGGATGGAAAACCATGACACCACACTGATGTAGGTTAGTCAGTAGGTGAGAGGTCTCTGCAGTCAGAAGGATGCCATTCAGTTTATCATTTCAAATGCTGTGCAGAATTCTAATGTTGTGGGTCTTAACCAGAGCGTTCATCAAATGACACTGTGCTATCTCCTTATATTCTTCACCTGTGGATTTGAATCTATGTGTTTTTGCAGTGTGGGTGTCTATACATAAAATAATGTAATGGAAGTCCTGAACAATGGAAGTTTTGAGCCCTTGAAGGTGGTGCAAAAATATTGTTCCAGTTAAAAGTAGGTGGCAGCAACAAACAAAAAAACAACACAATTATGCGTGGACGACTAAAGCACTATATATTATGTGTAAACAAACCAAAAAAAGCCATATAAGATGAAAATAGCAACAAAACACCACCATGTAACAAGACCTTCTCCTTCCCTGTAGCCTACTTCTCTACAGTGACATACAGTCTGACAGAAAAACCCCAGCTTATCTCAATTGATTACATCCCAATAGTTGCAAAATTTTAAGTAAGGAGAGTACAAAAAGTAATTTCTCTTTAAAGTAAGCTTTTTAACTATAGCGCATGCAATACGGGTAAACTGGGCAAAATCGTGGTGCCAGACTGTAAAGCTTGACCACCCAGCAGATAATGTAAGCGATAGATGAAGCTCTGTAAGTTTTCACTGGCAACAAGAACTGAGGGAAAATAATGTGTTAATCATGTTAATCAGGTTGCAAATTGTTTTGGGGTGTAGGGGATTTCTCCTTTTTTCTACATGTGTGTCTCCTCCTCTGCTCATTGAATTTTTTTGGAAGCACGTCTCATCCCCACTTCTAGTTAAACCGACTTACATTACATGCAACTCATGTTACCCCCAGATGATGCTGCAAGTTGGTAGATAGTTGAGGACTGTGCTTCAGCTTTGAATGATACACAAATCCAGATCTATATTTTTTTCCAATCATTATCTAGTTAGCTGACATTAAACAAAGAGATATCTTCATAGTAAAGTTTGCTAGCAGTTATGCAAAAGTCAGTTCACTAACATGAAATAGCTAACGAGCAATTCCCCATTTTCTGAGGCAAAAATTTCAACAGAAACGGTCACAAATAGTTGGTGGTAGTCATTTTTTTTTGTGGAAAATACCCCGTCTGTTTTCCAGAAATAGCACACTGTTGTTTGTGTATATTATTTACGAACGCCTGTGCAGAATTAGAACTGCTTTGCCGTGTTTCTCTTCATCTGACATGCAGCCTTGCCACTTTAAATTGCAGTATGCCTGCAATGAAACTCATAATAAATTGTCATTTTGTACCTCCGACGGTCCTGAGAGGATGGATCCTATGAAAATCTCATGTTTGTTGAAGTATTTTACATGAACTTAAGGTTTCCCCTCAGTGTTAGGCGAGTTGCTGTAACCAGTTAACCATGTAAAGCTAGCTCATGACGTTCCCCTAAATTGCATTTATTGCAACGGCCAAGTTTTTTGTTTTGTTTGTTTTTTTAAGACTGAGTTTGAGGAAAAGAAAGTACGATGGTTTTATTTAAAAAAAAAAAAAAAAAAAATCTCTCGTTACCTTAATTATACTGCTACGGCGAGGTGCCGCCTTCATCGAATCCTGGAGGGTGGCCTCGGTGTCCTGGCCGCCGCGGGGAAGAATGATGCCGCTCCGCCTGCCGCCTGCCGCTCTCGGCGGGATGCTGTTGGGAGCTCCCTGGTAGCACAGCCCTTCTCCATATTCATCGTTCTCAGACATGTCAGTGCAAAGCAGGGCAGCTTTGACACAGCGCACCGAGGGCGACCTATTGAGTCATCAAACCCCCACACACACACGCACACCAAGAAAAAAATTAAAATAAAACAAAATTAACTGGAATAATCGTTATGATGCTTTTACTTTTAAATAAGTAAAAGCATCAGGGGGGACTTCGAAGCTTCTTCAACAATTGCAGCAGTTTGTGGCAGCTCCGCCGCTGTATTGGAAGAACCTAGTTAGTTGTGAGCGATAGTAACGAGGGCTCATAGGGCTGATGCTTCAAAATACGCCCCAAACAAATGTATCGCCCCCAGAAAAACAACGCTCACAGTGCCACACTATAAATTACAACGTAAACTGTGATGGACGCGTATCTTGCTATGACTTCCGGATGCGCGCAACAAGTCCTAAGCGTCCGCAAGGCTGCTAACTCTTCCAGGTGGACAATTTCCACGGTTGTTCGAGTACATGAAAACAGTGAATTCGTGCATGGCAACAAAGAAGAAAGCCGGGTCGCAACGGCATTTAAAAGACATGGAAACACCCTACCGACACGCACACCCAGCCGCCTTTTGCCCCCGCCCCAGGAGATATCGCTGTCGAAGGTGTCCGCGAGCGGCGACTTCAGGTTGGATTCTCGCACCGAAGGCGCTCGCAATCACATGCCACAACACCGCCTTCCTCCCTGCCACGGTCGCCAGTGCTCTTAAGTTTTCCTCCGACGACAAATGGTCGACTGATGAGTAGGCGGGGAGCAGACGCTCCGCCTCTCCGCCTGCCTCCCTTGCCCTCATCCGTTCACGGCTACCCAAAGTGCAGCCCAGAATCGTGACAAACGCGTGGATGGGCCAATCCGCTTGGGCTCAGGCAGATTTTGTTGGGAGTATGGAGGCCTTGATTGAAAGAAATGGTCTCCCAGAGTGAAAGTGAACAAAAGAAGTCTTTTTTTTTTTTTTTTTTTTGCTAATTGGCTCTTTGGAGCTGTTCAGACTGAGAAGCATCTGTCCAAATGCGATTTGAAACCACCTCCCCAAGGTGGATTCAAATCAGATTTCATGTGCTTTGTGACTGTTCAGACCGCAAAAGAGCCGTCCAGTTTCAATCTGGATGGGCTAAAAAAAAAAATCGGAATTCGGCTGCCAGTCAACAGTGAACAAGGCCTTTGATAGTCACAGAGAATGTTTTTATTTGTTTTGCATAAAGGTAGAGCAGAATCTGGAATCCCCGATTCCTTCATTCGTCTCCCCTTGAACAGATGGCAAAACTGTTTTGAGTTTTGGTGTGAAATTGCTTTCAATAGAATAGAATAGAATAAAATAGAAGAGAACAGGGCAATGCGGCGGTGCAGTCGTTAGCATTGTCGCCTCACAGCTAATAAATTAGTCACAGGTTTTATCCGTGTGCTTTCCTGCGTGATGTCAGCATGTTCTCCCTGTGTCAGCGAGGGTTCTCTTCCAGGTACTCCGGTAAATTGGGAAATCTCTGAGAAATTGCTCGCAGGTGTGAGGGCAAGTTAATATTAAGTGAACCTTTAGGTTATTTATGAAATTCAGAAAGCCTAAAGCGCTTATAAGAACGTGGCGATCAGAGGACTGCCTCAAGAGGCATTAAAGCTCTGTCCTCAGTCGCTAGCATCCAAGGTGAAAACATCAGAGCACCAATTAGAGTAGAGGGTAACCATGAAGATCTGCCTAATGCCTTTGATCTTTGTTACTCGTGGTTTGAAAACCATGACCATGACCTTTCAGACCATCGTAATCTTCTCAAACAGGGTATATCGGCCGATCAGTCATCAGTCAGGGGTGTGTTAATGACCTTATGAAGAAAGTGAATGCCAAAAAGGCCTCTGGCCCAGATGAGATTTGTGGGTGCACAATAAGGTATTGTGCTCACCAACTTAGCAGCGTCCTTCACCATATTTTTCAGATGTCACTCAACTGCAGTCTAATCTCTAACCTATGGAAATCTTCCATCATAATCCCAAACAACCCAATGATTTTTTTTAAGCAGTAGCTCTCACCTCACTATGTAGGAAGGTATTTGAGGAAATCCTGAATAACATAATTCTCTTACATATAGAGGGCGGAATTTGCGCATTGCAGTTCACATATCAGACAGGGAAATGTGTGGAGGATGCAAAGCGTCTTATTCTTAACTGCCTCTCTAAGCACTTGTAAAAGAAAAAGCTCCTCATATTGTCCACTGACACCTAAAACTTTATTATAAACACTGCTGTGGACTCCAGATGTTCTGAGCTTTATGAGCCCATAGATGCAGATCGTTTCCAGCTGCTGTATCACAGTGAAGTGAAATCAGTCAAGAGGACTGGTCCTCAAGCTTTTGTTTCAACTGAAAAATGAGGTCTTCACTTTCCTCACAAACAAAATTACTCTTGCTCATCACTATGCCAACACAAAGATTGCAGCAAAACTTGTCTATCTCTGTGATATTTTTTCACAACTGATCACCAGCTGATCTCTCCTCAAGGGAGAAACAGCAACAAAGTTCTCACTTTCAAGCGGAAACTTGCTTTGTGGGCCAAGAGGTCTCAGGAAAAGAGAAGGGACATGTTTGCACTTTTGAATGACAAAAGCCCATGTCTTGCACTGAGTGCTGTGAAACTCCTTTGTCCATTCGTGACTACGCACATACCTGGCGTAAATCAGGATTCTCTATTGTGACTGCGACTAAAACCAAAGCCCGAAATAGATTCAGGGAAATGCTGGAGGCTACCCTGAGAATGAACCTTCCACCCCTTCCACGCAGATTGGCTAGTATCTCATTAAGAGATAGAAAAGAGGTAGAGTAGTAGTTTAGAAAAATAGTTGTAGCATTTTATGTTCAGTTGTTAAATGTATTGATTATTTTTGGGCCCTGCGATGAACTGGCGACTTGTCCAGGGTGTACCCTGCCTTTGCCCTAAGACAGCTGGGATAGGCTCCAGCAGACCCCCGTGACCCTGAATTGGAATAAGCGGGTATAGAAGATGAATGGATGAATGATTATTTTTGGCTTATTGTCTTTATAAAGTAACAACCAGAGAAAAACAGAAATTTGTAATATGTTGATACCATTAACCTGGGATGGTTTTATAGTTATATTTGCACTTTATTTTAATTTTATTACAGGTTATTCATTAATTTGAATGTAACTATTTTTAATCTTATATGTTATTTTAAGAATAATTATTTTACCATCACCTTTTTTGTTTGTTGATTATTATTATTTTGAGCTTTTTTGTTAATAGTACAATCTAAATAGCGGTCATGTTTTAGTAAGAAGCCTAACTACAGTTTTATCTCCTATTTGTTTATTTTTGCTGCTCTACGGGCGCTTACTTTGCCCTTGTTTAACATAGTTCCAGCTCGGCATCCGTAGATAGTAGGAAGTGACGAACCCCGGAAGTAGGCGTGGCTACCTTGTAGTACGTTCTGACAGAAACCGACACCGCATCTAGATGAGAAGCCTGCCGGTGTAGGTACAGAATCCGTGAAGATGAAACTCTGCGGCGTGTGTTGTCTGCTTCTTTACGTTATCACGGCGGTTCTTGCTGGGTAAGTAATTTGTGACGCAAGTATACATGCATAGCCCCAAGTGATCAGGAACGGGTATTAGTTGGAACACGTTGCACTGTGATTGCCCCAGGTGTTTCCACATTGTAAACCTTCCTTCCTACTGTATCTACTTGTGATTGAAACAACCTGGCTATATGGCGGCAATTTAGAGTTTTCATACATTGAATCCAGGATGATTTTTTTTTTTGTATTGCTCAGTGGCTGGTGATCATTTTGAACATTGCTAGAACAATAGCTCTCTTGTCTATAACTCGACCCTATCGCTATTGTGAACACGTCATCTCTTTATTACCTCTAGTCGAGATTTCTACCAAATACTGGGAGTGAGCAAGAGTGCGTCGATCAGGGACATCAAGAAGGCTTACAGGAAACTGGCGCTCCAGCTACATCCTGACAGAAACCAAGACGACCCGCAAGCGCAGGACAAATTTGCAGACCTGGGCGCAGCCTATGAGGTGGGTGCTTCTTTGTCGCCATGGTCGCTATTGTTGTCGTGGACGATAGCAAGATAATAAAACCCGATGAACAACTCTGTATCTACACCTGTGTCGTGTTGCAATTGTGCGTTTCTGCCTCCGTTTTGCCCCTATGTCGTCAGAAGCGGCACGTTCGCTTTGATTGGCCAACTGCGACGTGTGGCTGCATCTGATTTGCTGACACGCGGCACAACAACATTTAGCATAAGCACATTGGCCGAAGTGAAACTTTCAATATACACGTTCGTATTCGTATACACACGTTGCAATGGATCGAGATTCTAATCAATTTTAGATTCAGATATGGATTATATTTGGAAGTTTCACACTATTATTAATATTATTATTTATTATATTATTATTAATTCTGCCCACCAATCATTTTCTGGAAAATATTCTATTCTGTTGCAGGTGGAAAAAATGTAAACTAAATTGCATGTATTTGACTTTAAAAAAAATAAATACACACACACACTCACAGATGCTATAGCTCAAGTTTAACTTTTTAATGCTGCTTTTTAATGCTTTGTATAAATTATATATGTATTGTATTAATTATTTTGACATTTGTTGTGTGATGCCTGTCAACGTGTTTTCCTAGGTGCTTTCAGATGAAGAGAAAAGGAAACAGTATGATGCTTATGGAGAAGATGGGCTCAAAGAAGGACATCATGGTTCACACAACGATATCTTCTCAAGGTGTGTATCCCTCCCCCCCATGTCTTATTAGCCCAATAGCACCTCACAAGCACTCTAAAGTTCTATGGACTTTTAGCTCCTGGGACTTAAATTCTGGTCGAAAAAGCCACATAAACTGCAGCATTAAGAGAAGGCTGGGTTCCATGGTACTCAATGACCTAAACAATGTGAATGAATGAATAAAGGTGTGGTAGTTCCAGGCCAACATGTGCGTGTACATCATTTCCCAATTTGCTGAGGGTTCAAATTTTAAGTACCGCCCTGCAAAAATGAACCCTAGTTAAAATGCTGCAGGAGTCGGTGTCCTTTGCTGTTTGCTGTTGCTGGCACTCTTGTGTGATTGTATGCAATCACTGCATTTAAGTAGGAAGTAAAAAAGAAAGGGTTCGTATGCTTGCATGTGATTCATCATCAATGGAGTTGCGTTCCAGCACCACACTGCCACCTAGGGACCTGGTATGCACTCTACAGCCTCTTATAATTTATAAGTTTCATTATAAATTATAATGAAACAAGTTTCATTGGGCTGGACTCCTGTTATTACTACCTGGAAAAAGAAAAAATACACAAGTCGCACTGCAAATGTGGTTTCTCCTTTCTGGCAGGCAACAACGGCCTTGTGTAAAGGTAGAATAAAAATTGCAACTTTGCATTTGCAGTTTAAAAATCCAATTGAAGCAACATTTACAGAGAACACAAAACAGTGTGCGTGTGGGGGAAATCACAATTTGAATACCGGCTGAGCGGAAAGATTTCAAAAGCGTGTTTCTTGCTTGTAGTCCCTTCACCAAAACTGTGCGTTTGTTTTGTGAAGACGCCAAACTCTAAGCACCTTGTACTGGATGGCGATGATGCTTTCTTTTATACTAACCAACACCCAGAACCATTTTTATTTGAGGCAAAAACTAACTATGCAACCTTTTAACTACAGCATGTAACTTTCTGAAGGTGTGCACTGTGTCACTCTGCCCCGGTTTACTCAAGAACGCTTTGAGTGTTTGTATCCGTCACTCGAGTAGTTTATGTGCAGGTCGCAACTGGACTGTGTTTTTGATGTGATTTGAGGGAGGGAGGAGTTCGCTGAGCAACTGCTGACCTCAAAACAAGGCACCTCTTATTGAAAGAATTCAATAAAAGAACCACCTGCGCTTTTGGTGCTCGTTGATCACCGAAGGGGAGGAATATGTTGTAGTACAACGTTTCTCAACTGGTGGTTCGCAATCCAAAAGTGGATCGGAGCCGTTTTTATTGGGTTGCGGCTTCTTGGGTAATGTTTCTTTTTTTACTTTTTTTTTTAAAACTAATTATTAATTAAAATACATACATATGTATAGAGGAAATGTTGGCCATTTATTTTGCAGGACACGCAATCCAATAATTTCAATAATTTATTTTGTAGACATGTTTGAAATTGGGCTAACATTTCTATTTTGTGAAATAAATTGAAGTGTTGTGGAATACATTTGGGGTGCGACATTATGATAAGCTCCTGAGACTCCACCAGTTGAGAACCACTGTTGTAGTAGTAGGATGTATTCTATTTTTTTTTTTTAAATGGTTGAATTGCAAAAAAGACATTTTTTCTTTGTGCAGTAGCTGGTATGTGTCTTTGTTTTACACACCAGGTTATTTTTTTTTTTTTACACAGTGCTGGCAGGTTTTTAAAATTGCATCCTACCAAATGCTTCAACAATGATAAAATGAAGAAAGACAAACACAAACTGGCTCTGACAACATTGACGTGAAAAATAACGGCGCCGAATGAATTTGAAGCGCCATCGATTTATCGTTTCCGCTTAAGGTAATTCACGCTATCACTCCTCTCACTCTCGCCCTCTGCTTGAAGCTTCTTCGGCGACTTCGGCTTCATGTTCGGAGGCAATCGACAGCAACAGGACCGGAACATTCCCAGAGGAAACGACATCATACTAGACCTGGAGGTCACACTTGAAGAAGTGTACTCTGGAAACTTTGTCGAGGTCTGTAATGAAAGCAACTCTCGGCTTCATTCTCGGGTTCACCACAGCCACCTCTGCTTGAACTGTTCGCTGTCTTTTCCCTGTCCAAAAAAAAAAAAAAAAGAGTACGCAATTTAAAATCCTGTTTCCTCAAATGAATAGAAATATGGACATTAGGAACAGTCAATATGTTTTAAATATCGTATATGCTGATATTAATAATACAATGTTACATGCATATTGAACATTATATATGTGTGTGCGACTGTTGTCCAGGTTGTGCGGAACAAGCCTATTGCCAAAGAGGCCCCTGGCAAGAGGAAGTGCAACTGCAGGCAGGAGATGCGGACAACGCAGCTCGGGCCTGGCCGCTTCCAGATGACTCAGGAGATGGTGTGTGATGAATGTCCTAATGTCAAGTAAGTTCCCAATGGTAAAACTCACACAGTTTGCTTCTGGACTTCACAGTGCAATGAACGAGCCAATCAGATTTCAATTGAAACGGGGACCAATCAAAGTATTGAGGTGCTGCTCGTGTCCCCACCCCCCGAATGTTCAAAGTATCGGGTTAAAATTAAAGCTCATATTGCTACTCACTTTCCCCCAATTTCTGTATGACTGATTAATTAGCACCATCCGTCTCTTACCTGTTCCCAACATGTTATTAAAAAATGTCTTTGTACGATAAACGAAATAGATTTAAATAAAGAATGAACGAAATGAAATACATATCAAAGGATTGCCTTTAGAAAAAAGATGACTGATAGTGTCTGATTATCATTTATACAATTATTGCTCCATATATAGATAAGTGATCGTGAGAAGCGTATGCTTATTTCATTTGTATTATTAATCCCAGGCTGGTGAATGAAGAGAGGACGCTGGAGGTTGAAATTGAACAGGGAGTCCGAGATGAAATGGAGTACCCTTTTATTGGAGAAGGTAACTTATTCACAGACCGACGTGAAGCTTTCTGCTTTACAAGTTCGCCGCTGCTGATATCGTGTGTTGTATATTCGTATTAACATCGTTGTGGCTTCAGGGGAACCTCACATCGACGGTGAACCGGGAGATCTCCGTTTCCGGATCAAAGTGCTGAAGTATGACGATGTTGCGTCGTTGTCATTATGATGAAGCGGTGTGCAGAACAACGACGTTAATCTTGGGATTTGATTTTTTTTTTTTTCTCTCAAGACATCCTGTGTTTGAGCGGCGAGGAGATGACCTTTACACCAACGTCACCATCTCCCTTGTAGAAGCACTGGTTGGCTTTGAGATGGACATCGTTCATTTAGACGGCCATAAGGTAATTTGCTATCCTCTCAGCTTATTCAGGTCTGAATGATATTGGAGTATATTGGGTGATGTAAATGGCCCAAAAAAAAGTTTATTTGCTTTAATAAATAAGAATGCTGAGGGATGCATGGTTCAAAATCACTTTACGACCTAAACCTGAAATCCGTATCTATTATAAAAGATGTGTAATATGCAATAATATGACAATTGTGTGCAGGTAGTGCTAACTGGCGGGCTAGGGTTTCAACTTCAGACTGTCACTGTTGACACTGTTTGGCTGCAATGCCGTTATCCACATTTGCATATTGTCTGGTCGTCACCTCCAAGCCAGCTGTATAACACTTATAAAAGCTCAGCCTTAGCCTTAGTAGTTGCTACATTCATTGTAGGTAAGCCATTCTCCTTTTCTGTGGGTTTTGTCTGTAAATTATTCAAGACCACTCGGCCTAAAGTCAATGTTGTAGTAACGCAGTAAAAACAAAAATAATTACAATGTCAGTCTCATTTAAAGAATGTCAGCTAAATGGGTTGGTTGAGTTTCATCTGTCCTCTGTCAAAAAGGTCCATATATTGAGAGACAAGATCACAAAGCCTGGGGCCCGAATGTGGAAGAAAGGAGAGGGCCTGCCAAACTTTGACAACATCAACATCCGCGGCTCCCTCATCATCACCTTTGACGTGGACTTCCCTCAGACTCAGCTCGACGAACAGCAGAAGGACGGTGAGAGCGACCTTCTTTTCCATTCGGCTGTTTCCCCTTCAGTCTTCAGATGTGAAATACAAATTCAAATTTAATAAAAATAAAATAAAGAATGTGATTTCTTTTTGCAATGAAGGTAACTGGACAATAAAACCAGTAGTCACCTTTGTTCATTTGTAATTTTGTTATTACTGATATTATTTTTCAGAAGTAAATCTATGAATAGGAATTATATATGTTTTATATAAATATATATTTTTTTATATTTGTAATATTTTTTAAGTTGCTGTTTTCCATAATTGTTTTCATGTTGCAGGTATCCGCAATCTCCTGAAGCAAGGCTCCGTACAGAAAGTTTACAATGGACTACAAGGATACTGAAACATGGGACACATCTTGGACTGAGTTCTATGCAACCTACACAAACCAACACATCAGAGGGTCCTTTTTAGTACTATGTCATTATTGTTATTGTTATTTTATTTTCTTGGTGGGCGGGGGGGGGGTGTAATATATTCCCTAGTGTTTTTGGATTTAGCAGTGTCATCAAAGCTGAACACATTTTGCTTAATTTTTTTTGTTCCCCTTACCAAAAGAATGTGGTGCAATTTCTGTTCTGTATCATCACTGAACTAAATTCACTCAAGCGAAGCAAGTCGCCTTCGAGCCAACAATTCACAATTTATTACTCGGACTTCAGTTCATCCCATCATGTTTTTGTGAGTTGTTCCGTTTCGGTCATGTCAACTGTACAGGTGTCGACATGTTTGCGATAATACAACCGGATGACAATAAACATAAATGGACAACGAGCCAGTATGATGATCCTCTTGTCTGATGAGATGAACAACTACGTCTCAAGCAAACTATGCGGGACTGCTGCAGTCGATACAGTTGATCCTAACACACTGCTTGACAAACTGGAAGAGTGGGTGGAACTTACTGGTGCTGTGCCAAATTGGGAGATATCTTCCTGACAAGATAGGGATTAGTTTGTATCTAGTGGCAATTATGAGTCGGAGCAAACAAAGATAATCTGCAGGGTTCCTGAAAGGTCCAGTGTGTAAAAATTTGAAGAAAGCACGCGGGTTTCGTATTGAGGGCCACTGTCAGACAGGCTTCCTTAAAGATTGCTGTGCAAGATGGCAGCTAACTGGTAGCAAGACCCCTCCCTATTGCCTTATGCTAATTATTATTAGCAAAACCAAATTACTTTTACTGTACTGCGAGTATACACTTTTATTAATATATTTAGGTGCAGTATATCAAGCTTTTACCAATATAAAAATCTTAAATCAAGCCAAATTTGACACTCCTTTAATCAGAACCTGGCAGCAGAATGTCGGTAGAATCACTCAACTCTGTTGCCTGCAATGATGTTTACGATCCAGCAGGTGTCTGTATTGAGTCGATACTGTTTGTTCTCACCTTACACATCTCTAGCATATGTTTTGCCAGCGAAAATATTTATATTTTTTTTTCCTAATGGACTTTTGTCTTGCTAATCATGCTACCTATTATATGGGATCAACCGTCTTTCCTTTGGAGAAGGGAGATGTAGCATGCTTGTGGTGCCTGGTAGGTGGTGAGTGTGATAGTGCCGTGATACTTGGGGGCGTGAGTTCATGTGTAAAACGCGATCCAAGATGGCAGAATGAACAATGTAGCTGGACAAACAGGTTTTGTATTTATTTAGTATGATAACTGTTTATAGCGAGCCAAAGGGCAAAAAAAAACAAAACACCATCTGTGAGCTTTTAACAATGACACAAGAATTTGGAACTGTATATTGCATTGGTTTGGGTACCTGCACATGAAAGAGCACTGAGCTTGCAGACAAGTACACAAAGCAAGCTGCCAAAAAAGGGAATTAACAGCTCAGAAAAATCCAGCTAATACAATGTAGGGAACTGACATATTCAGAGAGAACTCCAAATGTAGAGTCACATGCAAAGTTTGTGGTCCCAAAATAAACAAAAACCTCACAGGCAACAATACAAAATCGCTACACTATCATCTCTGACAATCCAAAAAATACAAATCGAGGTCACAATACAGGAAGAGAAAATTTCTGGACCGGTTACTGAGGCCAGCTAACGAGCCGACACAGGAGGGAGAATGAACCGCAGCTTATATACACACAAGCAGGTGGGGAGACACACTGACACTGACACTGACACTGACACTCAGGTGAAACACATGAGGCCTGGTTCAGGTAATCACAAAGGTGGGAAACTTGAATGATGAAGATAGACTTTCAAAATAAGGCGCAGTCCTTCACTGGTTTGACTCAGTGACATGAAAGGTCTCATAGCACAGTGATGAATAGTTTCAGACACTGGAAAGGCCCCATTAGTCTTGGTGCTAACTAGGCTATTTTGAACATAAAGGAAGGTCTTTAGTTGACAGCCAGACTTAGTTGACGCTTGTAAAGGTGCCAATTGCGTCAATCATCGGTTGCCTTGCCCATGGGCGAAGATCTGATTTCATTATTGGGTGAGAGGGTTTAGGGGATACAATAAACAGTAAACACTTCAGAGTGTAAATCCTGGACAAGAGCGCCGATCTGTGCGCTGATCGGTGCCACAAAGAATTTGCGCTCCACCGCAGTTATTCACGCCTCCGGTACCACCTAAATGTGCTAGCAGCTAGTACAAGCACCGGAGCTAACAATCACATCAGAGCATCAAGCACAACCAAGCATAGTCAGCAAAATTATGTGGCAAAATGATTTGGATTCTGTACTGATCCCTGTGTAAAAATACACTCAAATAATAAAACACTGATTCAACTCCTTTACTCAAGTGAAAGTAAGAAAGTAAAGGTTCTGAAATGTATTAAAGTAAAAAGAAAAAAAAAAAAGAAAAAAAATCATTAATGAAACAATACATTTGTTGATAATTTTGCAAAAATGAAAAAGTTGTGAGAGAATAATCTGAACCGGACTCACCAGAGAGCTAGTATGAGCATGTAGATGATTTTAACAGCTTTGGTACTCTCAATAGTATCCTATTTTTCTATTTCAGTCTGAGATACAAAGAGAAATTACATACTTGCTTTACTTAAACACAAAAGTAACGGGCATGTTTTTCTAATGTAAGAAGTAGAATGTATAGATTTGTGTGTAAATGTAGGGCGTATAAGTAAAAAGTTAAGTCCAGATACCTGAGAAATCTACTTAAGTAAAGTAACAAAGTATTTGTACTTACTCACTTCATACCTCCATCACCAACTCAAATATTGATATGCGATTAAAACACAATTAATTAATTAATTAGGCCATATTTGATTAATTTCTTTTAATCAAGACCCACCACTGGTTTTTAAGTATTCTTCCTCGAAGAAGTCCATCCAGAAGATACAAATAAACAAATAAATAAAGGCGTGTACAAATTCATTGATTTGTTTTTGTAAACAAAAACAAATTGCAATAATTCAATTATTCAAATTTAAAAATTTTAAAAATTATATATTATACATGTGTGAGATACACATAAATAATAGGATAATAACAACCAAAACACATCAACATGATCATCATCGCTATGTTTTGAAAAGTGTTGGATTGTTTTGAAAATGAATCGAATCTGTCCTTGTTTAACACACCATGAGGTGTGGAACTAATGGTGTGTGTGTGTGTGTGTGTGTGTGTGTGTGTGTGTGTGTGTGGCGCGGTAGATGCTTCCCTCATGCTGGACCCTCCCCTCCACAAGTGTTTGCCCAGAGCCTGTGGTAGCAGGTCACGGTCAACACATGGGTGGTGTTTCTCAACTGGTGGGTCGCGGCCCAAAAGTGGGTCGTGGAGCTGTTTTGATTGGGTCGCAGCTTTGTGGGCAGTTTCCTTCGCGACTTAAAGGTGAGGAAAAAAAATGTGGGTCCTGAGACTCCACCAGTTGAGAACCACTGGTGCACAGCATCCGCTAAAAAAAAAAGGACCACAGCCTCAATCTTATCGATTGCCTCTTCACATTAGCATGATCGTCCTAAGAGACTGCTACTGTTTTATGACCTAAAACTCACAACTCTAAAACAATGACAATGTGACAATTCCGAAATTGATATTTCTTATCATATTTGATTTGCATGCCAAACAGCACTTGTGAAAAAAATAAAATGGCTTAACTGTCTCACCCTATACTCCAAAGTCCAGCTCATCCCCTTTTACAAGATTAGATAACCTGGTTTTAAAGGCAGGTATAATGTTTGCTCAGCGACTACTCTCCACCCCAATAGCGTCAGATTTAATGAGAGATAACAGGCTGCTTGTTGATAATGACCAACAAGACGGTGTCATGGGAATGGCTCAACAACAGAACAAAGGGCAGTTGTGGCTTAGTTGTCAGAGCAGGCTGATTAATGATCGAAGGGTTGGTGGTTCGAGTACCAGCCCTGGCTGCCTCCATGTGGAAGTGTCTTTGTGTGAGGTGGTGAATGAGAGGCCACTGTATGTCACTTTAGGCACCATTAACATAGAGACACATGCAATATAAATGCACTCCCTTTACCATTTGACTAAATATGACACAACCGTACACAACCACGCATCAGTTTTTTGTTTTTTTTTAATGGAAACTACATGTAGTAATGCAATGCAACGGCTTCATTTTCTAATACATATATTACAAAGAACACATCAGTGATCAATTTAGCTCATAAACCTTCCTTCAAACCTTTGGTGCATCATAACTCATTGGAGAGGTATTTTACTGAAACAGAATGACTTCCACTTACCTGCAAGAAGGTAACACTTCTGATTGGGTCCTTTCTGTGTGGAATGCATCTATAGTCTTCAGTGACAAACACAACTTGGGTTTTATTAGTGAGAAGCTACACACATGGGAGGGGCTAGGCTCATGAATTCAATCAATCAATCAACTATTATTCGTAAAGTGCTACATCACATCCAAGGCCTTCAAAGCCCTAGTTGTAGTACCACTACTACTATTACTACTACTACTACTACTAGTAATAGTAGTATTGATACTACTAGGATGGAAGTGAAAGAGATTTGTGAATAGGACATCTCACTAGAAAATTTCAGACTTTGCCAGACAGGCATTTTCAGAAAGAAGAGGAAAGTCAAGTTAAGTTTAAGTCCCATTGATTATTTGTCGCATCCCAAAGGATGTGAAATTTATCCTTTGTATTTGACCAATCCCCTGAAGGAGCCGTGGGCAGCAGCACCGGGAATCATCGGGTGATCTAACCCCCCCCAAGTGGAACCCCAAATACTGAGTGCCTAGCAGGGGTGACTGGGTACCATTTTTAAAGTCTTTGGTATGACCCAGCTGGGGATCGAACCCACAACCTCCCAGTGTCAAGGCGGACACTCTACCACTAGCCAACTGACTGGAAAATCCAGTCAACATGGACCAAAAACTCTACGGTGTTCATCTGATTGAATGGCTCACGAGTTGTTTCCGTTTACTGCATCTCTGTGACACAGTAGTTCTCCATCCTGATACCTCACACACCCCACCAGACTTTTCACCTCAGGTCCACCACCAGAAAAAAAGAATCAATAAAACTGTATCTTTGAAATGACTCACATTATCTGATTAAAATTATTACAACTCTGTGCATGTGAGGGCATCATCAGTAGCCAAGCGGACAGGTATTGGTTGTCGTGCACAAAAATGCTGTTGGCTATCACTAATCAAGTCCATCACATAGCTACATTATGGATGCGATGGGCCTGTCGTCCTACATCGTAGCCAACACAGCAAAAATCAAATGGAGATCAGTTGCGTAACAATGGACAAGTTTCGAATGAAATAAAAAACAAACCGACAGAACATCACCACCAATGTTCCCAGCAGTAGCAACAGCGGTGGCAGCAGCATCAGTAGCATGGACAGCGCAAGGGTCAGCAGAAACTAAGGTACCAGGCTAGCAGGAAAGCTACACCTCCGTGGATCATGTTTGACATCAAGCAACAAAGTTCTCTGTGAAATATAATCTGCTGCTGAGAAAATACGCGCCCCGTGACGATGTGTGGCGCTTGACATGGATTCTTACAAGGCTTGCAATGCAAAAGATGCCTTTTGCAGTTGGGGCAAAGCAATGGAAAGATTGCAAGTTCAGTCGTTCATCGAGCTGCTGCTAGCATCGCAAGCGATGCTACTGCTGATGCTACTCAAATTTTCTTTTCACTCACCTGTCCTCTTGCTCCTTCCGGGTTTGAACCAGCGACGCCACAAAAAAGAAGCAGCAGCAACGATTTTTTTTAATGTAGTTATTCTTTGGATACCTGTTGTGATTTCATGTGTGTTCACATACACACACGACATAATTCCACTGACTTAGCATACAAAGGTTAAAAAGAGACATTTTAGCAGAGTTTGTATTTTTTTTAAAAAAAAAAAACCCAATTAGTATCAGTTTTATCAATCTACAGTGTTGCATTTTATATTTGATTATATTTGTCATATAACATACAGTCATGTTAGAGCTAAAATGGTACAATAAATGATTTACAAAGACATTAAAATGTAAAAGTCAATTGTCCATTGCTCTTGGTGTTGGGTAGTGTGTCTCTTTCCAGTGCTTGTAATGCCGTGCTCTAAGTGAGGTGGTTCTATGTGATTACGCCTCACTAACCCCCCCATCATAAGCAATGTAGTTGAAGTAATGTGCTTTTTTATTTTTATGCAACTTCCTCTGGACTAATAAAGGTTTATTGGATTTTATTGATACTTCGGCCTTGACTTAACTTCTTAGTTTGTTGTTGTTACTTCTCACCACGCAGCTGCGCTGTTTGGCTGAAGACATCGATGCAACACGAGCACTTCGCACTGTTAGGGGGGTATTTCCTCTCCTGCAGAGAAACGGAGAAGCGTCGATCAGGTAAAGCATGTAAGGTCCAAAGTCCAGTAACAAATCAATGGCTTATAACTGTGTGAAATAAATACATAGCAGTGATCCTCGTTGTTGCACAAAGCTGCATCTGAGGTAAAAATAAATAAATAAATAAAAAAATAAAATAAAAAATAAAAATTATTTTTTGTCAATGTTGACATTTTAGTTTTTGAGATGAGCTGAGATCTGTTTGTAAACACAGGGTCAAGCAGGTCAGGCCCTTGGATGAGTAATTTTTAACACACACAGTGTGTGTGTGTGTGTGAGAGAGAGAGGGGGGGAGACAGAGAGAGAGACACAGAGAGAGAGAGAGAGGCGCTGCATCCTGAATTAACCACGTCAGTATTGTCTTTTCAAAAGGTTCATTTATTGGTTTTCCGTTGGGATCATTTCGGGGATTGATATAAGCTGCTTGTGTGGGCTTCTGTCCTCGCCCGCGGTCCACTAATAACTAGTCAAAATGACGGGTGAAGTGTGCGGCTCTGGAGAAATTCTGCAGAGGAACGATCTTCAATAATTCACAAGACCTGCTGGTCAGTGTTTGCTTTTTTTCTGTCACGGTAACATGGAGTGGAAATGATGGCTCGGTTGGGAGGCAGAGCTTTGTTTTGTTTTGTTTTTTTGTTTTTTTTTTTAATTTAAAAATAATAATAAATCAAAGTCGCAGAGTGACTCCTCGCGCAGGTCCTTCCCGGCTGTTTTATTGCGTGCAAAGAGAAAACAAGCGTCTAATGTAAGCATCTCGCCATACCTTTAAAACACACACACACACACACACACACACACACACACACACACACACACACACACTATACTTTCAATGGACGTTGTGTGTGCTTAAGTCTACTGCACTATATTTTGCAGCGCAGTCTATTTTGATTTTGATTGATATGATTTTTTTTTCAATTTCTTTCGATTTTTGTCCTTATACAATGTACGTTTGCAACGAATTCTGGATCTAGTTACTCCGGTTGTAGGGCAAAAAAAGGAGAGAGAGGTGAAGTGGAGTGGAAAACCAACAGGTGAGAAAGCGGTCGTAGCAGATTGTCCTTGTCCCCGAAACAAAAAACTAAGAAGATTTTCTTTTTCTTTTTCTTTTTTTTAATACAAAAAAAATAACCATTTTGACCTGAAGTTGTCTCCGCCATTGGGGGCAACTTGCTGTCCATAATTATATTGGCTGTATTAAAATGTTTAAAATGAAACAGGAAGAAACCTGAACAGAATATTCTCGACATATTCGACAAAGCGTTCATCATCGTCATCATCAGGATGATGATGATGATCATCATCAGTTACTACAAGCTCTATGGTCGATCGCCGCCGACTTGAAACGATGTTGAAGAGTCAAAGTGAACGTTTTCATTTCATAACTTGCTTTACGTTCGTGCATGTGTGTGTGTGTGCTTTTTGAACGCGTTCTAATATGATCTTCATACAGTGTGATAAAGCCTAGAATCTAAAAACGAATTATTATTATTATTATTATTATTATTATTATTATTATTATTATTATTATTATTATTATTATTATTATTATTATTATTATTAATAACAAGCTTTCTCTGATGGTGAGTGGCTCCTCTCCGTTT
Source organism: Thamnaconus septentrionalis (assembly GCA_009823395.1). Lineage (NCBI taxonomy): Eukaryota > Metazoa > Chordata > Actinopteri > Tetraodontiformes > Monacanthidae > Thamnaconus > Thamnaconus septentrionalis. The sequence continues at coordinate 4,365,268 of CM020514.1, read as the reverse complement.
GGACAGGCAAACAGGACTGCTTGAGCCACTGAACATTTCAGCTCCTTCAAATGCTGCAATTCCCGTTGCTGCAAATATCAACACATCTAAAACACCACAACCCGGTGAGTATAATAAAAATCGACAGCAATACGAAGTATGACTCTTCCCCAACAAATCAAAGTCAGGCAGTCAGAGAGAATTGACCAGAGAGTTAAACGTCAAGTGCAAAAAAAAAAAAAAAAAAAAAAAAAAAAACTTGCTTCACTACTGAAAGCGAGTTTTATCGCTGACAAATTGAGCCACAAACGTGAATATTTCTGACTCGAGATCAACCGTGCGTGTGTGGCTCGATCAGCTCGAGGCTGTGTTATTAACGCAGCACAACCTTCGGGTCGAGGCAAATCTCGTGGGGCGATACTGACGTGTGAAAGTATTAGAGGCGAGCTGATAACAAGATAACTTGTTGCTCCATGCGGCATAAAAAAAAAAGAAGAAAAAAAAAAAAGCATGAAAATGCTATACGATCGGTCTTCCGGTCAAGGTTCACTGATAATGGCCCAAAGGGGCTCGAGAAGATGGAGTCGCACCATAAAACCAATAGGGCGAAAAACGACATGGAATTAAAAAGACTCCGCGTAGTTAAACGATCGAGGCCTCGTGTCCTGGCAAAGTGGAGCGAAGTGTCAGCTTATTGCCCCCAGGTTATTAAGCAGCGAAGTCCGAGGAAAAAAATGTATTTTTTTTTTTTTTTTATTGGTTCACTCTTGTCCCCCCGCCACCCTCTCGCCCCGCCCCTTTGTCTCTCCTCCCTTCTCTCCGCCTTCCTCGCTCTGCGAGGACACCGTCGACGAATCACTGACGAGCGGGTTGAATTTTCAACGCCGCCGCGTTTATACATTGACTTTCACACTTTCCCCGCCGCCGCTGCCCGCTCTTCCACCGGGGTTTGCTTGTTTAGTCTTTTGTTTTGTTTTGTCGCTGCCGAGACTCGCGTGGAGTCGAGCGTGTATCGCTAAGTGCTGACTGACAACCGAGTCGCGTTCGCGCGCCGTCTCGTTTTGCCTTTGGGAAGGACAGGGACAATAATTTCTCACTTGAGAAGGAAGGGTTTGATCCACCCGGCGCTGTTGGAAACTAATAAACCAATGCAGTGCCGGAAGTGAGGAAGCGGAGCAGTTGGGGCGGAGAGGCTGGATTATCAGGTTCAAGTCCCGCAGCGGAGAGAGAGAGAGAGAGAGAGAGAGAGAGAGAGAGAGAGAGAGAGAGAGAGAGAGCATCTTCCGTCTCCAGTCCAGGCGGCTCTTCTTCGTCTTTACCGGAGGGAAGTTCCGAGTTCGGTTCTGCTCCGTATATGACCGCGAGGAGTCCAAACCCAGCTCACGACAGCCCGAACCGCCGTGTGTTGTTCCGCAGCTGCACCCCTGCTGCATTCAGCGGTGCCGCGCTCGATGGACAGTAGTTGCCCCCCCACCACCACCCGCAGCGACCAGCAGCGCTTCTCTCACACACACACACACACACACACAACCGGGAGACAGTAAGTATTCAGGCGGCAGCCTCTCTATACGTGTATTTATTTGTTCGGATTGAGATTGGCAATTCTTGTCGTGGAATTCATTTTTGTGATCATTTGCACACTTTTTTTTTTGTATTGATATTAATAGCAATGTTGTAGTTTGTTGTTGGTGGTGTCATTGATTGCACTGTAGGTTAGCCTATTCGTTTAGCAGGCAAATGACAAGTGGAATCCCTTGTTTGTCAGGCCAGACTATGCTGACATTACTATCATCAAAAGATCGTTCTATGAGATCAATAATAATAATAATGATAATAATAATAATAATAATTATAATATTATTATTATTATTATTGTTATTATTATTATTATTATTGAAAATGATAATTCTATTATTATTACTATTATTATTATTATTATTATTATTATTATTATTATTATTAATAATAATAATAATAATAATAATAATTAATTTCATGATTTATTCTGTCATTACATTACAATCACTTCTAAACATGTAAACAAACACATTGTTATTGATTGCGCGTGTAATTGTGGCGGCGGCGTGTTTTTCTTATTTTGCAAATCCATCCGCTTTGGTCGAAATGATCTTATTTCAAAAAATAAAATCACGCAACAAAATACGTATCATACTTGGACTATTCACGGAAAAACCGACCTTTAGAAAGAACACCCGAGTAAAATCTCCTTTCCATGTAAACGAGACAAATCGAGTACATTTATCAAGAGGAGAGGCGCCTCGAAATACGAACGTCTTGAAATACAGACAAATCTCAACGATGAAACACTCCTTCATGTGTTAACTTTCGAGCCAATGTGACCAGGTCGCTGATTCTTCAGTGGTGAGCCACCCCGTGTCTATCATAGGAACTCCAAAATGACCCCACAACAAATTTAAACTTCTCAACGGACCGAACCGAACGGGATTACACACTCCGAGCCTAGACATTAGAACCGAACGTTCCTTCTTCTTCTTCTTCTTCTTCTTCTTCTTCTTCTTCTTCTTCTTCTTCTTCTTCTTCTTTCTTCTTCTTCTTCTCTCTCTCTCTCTTTTCGCAAATGAGCCGTCCCATCCATCCACGTTAAATGCGCATTCTTTGCGGCAAGACGTGACCCCCCCCCCATCCCCACGGAACGCGAGGCCCACTCTGAAACCTGCGTTGGAGGGGGCGAGCGTGGCCCACACGTCAGGGTCCCACTTTAAACAAGAGATAAATGATGAACTGATTTTCCAATTTAAAATTTATGCATTTAAAATGTGTGGAATTAAAAAAAAAAAAAAAAAAAAATCCCCCTATTCAGGCGAGGCTGCGTTTGACCTTCTCGGGTTACGATTATTTCGATCCTGCTTTTCAGAAATAGGCGCGCAAACCTGGAATTTGAGCAAATCTCAAGGCGTGTAAAGGGATTCTGTTGCGACGTGAGCACGCGAAAATGGAAGTATTTAATACGATTCTGAACCATGGAAAATCCGCAGCCATACGCGCTTTAAAAGAGAATTAAACGCCCGCCTTGCTTGTTGGGGTTTTCTGTCAAAATATATATTATTGTCCTGTCGATATGTGACGTACGCAACCAAATGTATTTGCCTTTTACAGATTCCTAAAATTTTCGTTTAATTAAAGTATTCAAAAGCGGTAGAATTCACTAAGTCGTCTTCATTTTGCGCAAAAAGTTTCGTCCCAATTGTCAAAGTTAACAGCACCAGTGACTATGAAATAGAGAAAAATAAAAATAAAAATAAAAACTTCTAATGTGGGCCCCTTTTAAAAAAATATTATTAATATAATTTTAATCACCACACTGTAGCAAATTGAAATAAAAAAAAAAATGTAATAAACACCTGGCAAAAAGTTGCCAAAAAGTACTGTAAAAGTATGTTCATAACTCCCAAAATAATTACAGCATATTGTTTTCATACCGGTCTTGTTATATACAATGCAGTCATCTAGTTTGATTGCAACCTAATGTACAATATTGCCTTCTCTGTATTCCTGTTTGAAGCAGTTAACTGGCAACCCGCGCAAATGGCTGGAAATACCTTAAAATGCAATGATTTTGTATTAAGAGGTTCAGTTGATTTTTGTTTTGTTTTTTCTTACATTTGAAACTTTGCAAATTATTTTGAATAAGAATTGTTTTGGAATAGACCTGGCTTGCTGTCCAACTGGAATTTCCTTATTCTGTTCACCTGCTGACTGAAAACGAAAACAAAACATGCACTGATCAAAACTGTACTGTACAACTAAAACAAAATTTCGACTTTAAGATTAAAACCTGAACGAACTATGACTAAACAAAACAGTTACAAATGACCCTACCCGAACTAACCCTAACCAATAGTTTTACATTACATATGTAAACTTCCATAACCTGACATGACATGTTAACTTCAGTACTCCAGGATAATCTTCACATTTGGCAGCCACTGAATGGAATTCAAAATGCATAATGACACATTCTAACAAAGTGTGAAAATACATTACAATATCCATTTGGGAAGAGACGAGGCCCAATCTTGTGTCACTGACTTATGCACAAAGCCATTTAACGTCTATTAATCAGCAGAGGAGGGAGAAGTGGGATAGACTGGAGTCACTCTGTCTCTCATGCACCTTTCCACAGCTTCTAATGGATACTTTTGTGGTCTTGGTGTCTGTACTTGGGTTGAGTCCAGCGAAACATCTAAAATCACAAAATCACATTAAAAGAAACTTGGAACATACATTGGATCCAAAGTCTCATATAGTGTAAAGCCTTCGAAGGTTTACTGGCTTTACTGGATTTCACCAGTAAATCGTCTTGAGTGGTACTATACTAGGCCATAATGCCTGTCTTCTATAAAATCAGTTTATGTAAATCGCAGTGATAGTTAACATTATCTCTGTATTTGTAATGTCCATCCTCCCTGCAGCGTCACATGTGCTAAACCCTAAACCAGTCTGCTGCAGCTGATAATAACACAACTTAGCTGAAAGAAATAAAACTTTACCACAATCACTTGTAGGAACAACATTATTCAGACCAAAATGCAGCTGCAGGACATTCGGTTTGCTTTTGAGTTAATGGCACAGTTGGTTGGATTGTTGCTCGAAATGTCTGCAATTGTGTCTCACGAAGCTTTGAAATTTTGTAGCGCATAAAGCAGGCTAATAACACTGTCACCTTGGGTTTGTTCACGTCAACTGAGAAGTTAAATTAGTGACATTATGACTGTGTAACACAGGCTACATGTTCAGATGTTAACCTTCAACTTAGATTTTATGGAAGAGTGGACGGACAGCCTCTCTGGCCCGTAGTCCAACACTCCCTCAAACTTGTATTTCAAAGGCCGCTAAATTTAATGCAATCCTCTTATAAAACATCTCCTCTGTGATGCGATGTTGTCAAATATTACATAATATTATATTGCTAATCTTTTGATGCATTGCGAAACATCTTGTAAATTCATGGAACAGTACGTTATTGTTAAAAAAAAAAAGAATTTACAGGGATTTGTCTTTGTAAAACAAGCTACGCACTCTCTCTCTCTCTCTGTGTGTGTGTGTGTGTGTGCAACATAATCAGGGGTGTCAAAATCATTTTCACCAAAGGCCACATCAATTATGCATACATAATAAAGCATAAATGTAAAAACATATGTGAGCATATATTGTAATTCTATGCTAATATAAATATGATTAATTATAATATAATATAATTATAATATATAATATAACAAATTAATAAACACACATTACTAAATGTTCCCAAATGATCAGACATTTCACCCAAATGATCAGACATTTCAAGTAAATAGTCATTTCTTTATAATACAAGGAGTACCTTTGCCAAACATGGGCCGCCCATCCTAACTTTGCTGATTGTCAATCCTGTGGTCTTTGGGCAACAGGACTCACAAACATGGGAAATGCGGTTTATTGGGAATAGAGACATGTTAAACATAAACTTTGTACTCACTGCCGTGAAATTCTCTATCAGCAATGTTAGCAGTAAATGTATAAAAAAAATTACAAGTCATGATAAAAAAGAATATGCATCCACAATGTACCAGGAAAAAAAGTGCATAAGTAAAATAGTGTGAGGCATTCATTCCTGAACAGGCTCTGGGATACCAAGTCATAGCATCGCTAGTGATACTCAATACCTGTTGATAAGGATAAGGATTACTTGATAAGGATGTGATTCAAATGATAATACAACCAATGCACATACTATAGAAACATTAACTGGTATTTGGCTTCATCATAAGCCCTCTGGTGCTTTTGGCACAAACCAAGTTGCAGAAATTTGGAAGTGAAACGCAGGCGAAGGACTTTGCTTGGAGGAGGAAGGTTGGGGGAGGGTTGGAGACAGCATGAGGATATCTGTGGAGTGAGGAGATCTTTGTTGTGAACATGATCAGATTCACGGATACAGTGGTGGCCTTGTGTTCAATTCAGAGTAAAATAGGGAGCCAGTGGAGTGATACGAGAATTGGATGATTTGGCTGTAGCTTGGAGTTTTTGGATGCTTTTGCCAGGGACCCCGATGAGGAGCTCATTGTCATAGTCAAGCCTGGAGGAGATAAAAGCATGGCCTCATGCTTCCTCATCTGCAAGGGTGATTGGAGGATGGAGAGATTTGGAGATGTTCTTAAGCTCTTGACTGTGGGCGTTGCAGTTGATTTGGGAATCCATTTTCTACTTAAGTATTGTGAAGGCTGGAGATGGGGGAATGACTTGGTCAGAGAAGGCGGTACTAGTGATGGTGGATGAGCGACGCTGGTTCTGGAGTATGAACCAGGATGGTCTCTGAACTTGGAGTTGAAGTTGGAGACACCTGAACCTAATGTACTCCGTTATCTCCTCCAGGCAAGCAGTGAGTGAAGCAGATGTTGACAGTGGAGTGTTAGTTAAACCAGTCTTTAAGTAGACCTGTGTGTCATCTGCATAGATATGGAAATAATGAAGTGACCAAGGGGGAGCATGTATAAGCTAAAAGAATTGGTCCTAACACAGAGCCTTGGGGATTGCCACAGATGAGTGATTAACCACCAGTGTCACCTTCGCCTGGGCAACATGCTCAGTTTTCCCAGCTAGAAAGGAGGAGAACCAGTTACAGAGAGATTCAAAGATATTACTTTACAACAACAAAAACACAATATGAAAGTACATATTCTCAAACGGACAGTCCTTTTCCTTTAATGCTTTATTTATAACTCGTGATGTCACTGTTTTGTGCGCATGTTTTGCATTGCATCATTTGTCATTGTTGTGTTTATGTGAATGGTAACTACCTTCTGCAAACACATTGGCTTTCTACCAGATATGATAACTACCAGTTATTTAGCAGAAACATTGAGTACTTATTTGAATGTGGAAAATGCTGTATTTGCAGTAGAAAGTATTTTTTATGGTCCAAACTGTCTAGAAAGATGCTATATAAAATAGGATCATTTCTCATTTGGATGCCTGTAACCACTTTATATTCTTGATGTTTTTTAAGGCTCATTCTGTCTAGCTGGAACTCCTCTGGGGGTCTGGAGGATGATGGATCAAGGAGGAGAGTTCCCCATTACCCAAGACAATTCTGGGAAGAGGGCTGGTAGTCCGCTCATCAGTAGCAGCCGACCATTATGGAAGAGGAGGCATCTGGAGGACAATCGGAATACAGCTGAGACACACATACACCTGAGAGAATCTCCACAAAGACCACAAGGGGGTAGGGACTTAATAATAATATTATATATAATATAAGGAAACCCTACCATGATTAAAAACATTTGCTTAATTGGATGGTTCTATAGTTCTATACTTAATTGTATAAGATGGTCAATTTTAGATGCTGTGCTTTTTCATTTGTGTGCAAACGTTTGTGTGTGGTACTCATGTGGCTCCACCACATGGAATTGGCAGCCCATTATGTCTTTAGAGCATTTCATTTGATTACCAGATTGCAGGTGACTCAAACCCAAAAAGTCTTAAAGGTGCAGTGTGTAAGATTTGGCAAGATTTATTAGGAAGAGTTTAATGTAATCCCAATGTATTGTATTGTATTAGGCATTGGCGCATGCCTCCACAAACTGTTGGTCTTGGTCTGAACGAGCCTGGTGTCACTGCCATTTTCACAGGTGCAGTGTGTATAATTTGGCATGGTTTATTGATAAAAGCTTAATATACTACCCATAAATAAGTTGTGTAAGTGTATAATTACCGTAAAATCAAAGCTGTTTGGTTTTCCTATGGATAGAACAGTTCTTCTCTATGTAAATAGGACCATTAAAAAATAGCTTTAAATTCACATGCTTCCTATCAGAGCCAGATCGAAAGACAATCCTTTTTATTTTCTTCTTTACCTTTTTGTACTCCTCCACAGGTCTAACGATCCCCGTCTTCTGTGTTGTGGAGCAGTCGGATAAGGGGACTCAGGCAGACGGATTTGATGGAAGAGATGAGCATTCGGAGTTTGTTCTGGTCAGAAAGGATATTCTCTTCTCTCAGCTGGTGGAGACAGCTCTGCTCGCCCTCGGTTACTCCCATAATTCTGCTGCACAAGCCCACGGTCAGTTAAAATACTTTAAAACCAGCAATCTTATCTTCGGTAATTTTTCCATACATGACCTATTCCATTATAAATTTTAGATTTTCAAACTATATTGTAATTGTACCACTCAAAGTCAAATTTAAGTTAGCGGTTAGCAGTTGTCATACGACCTCGTCGGTCATCCAGTAAAAAAAACGATTGCGCACTGGACAGCATGTAATCTAAATGTGAAGCATTGAGCTTGAAAATATGTTTAGACAAAATTTTGTAAGAATTGAAGTTACAAAATTTAATCGGCTCATTGGTTACTGGTTACTAACTATCATGATATGCAGTCTTTGATTTAGTTTGCGATTTGGACTAGAGGTTGGAGAAGTGAGTTTGTGGCCAGAGGGTCACTGGTTCAAATCCTTGGACCCAAGGGTCACCCTCAGCTGCTAGTGGAACTTCCCTCCTGACCAAACTGAAAACCAGGAGGTTCCTACCTCCTCCATCATAGCTCCTGAATTGTGGAATGCAGTACCTCCCAAAGAATATTGACTAAAAACACCTTGGCATTGAACCCCAAACTCTTGCCTTTTGACTTTTACCCACAAACATGAATTTGTGTTTATAGTTGGGAACCCATAGCCACAGAAATCCGACTTGAATACTTGCGGTTGAGTTTCGTAAAGGATGTTCCAGCCTTATGTGCCTCCTCGCAAAAGCAGAATTAACTTATAGTTATGAATACGCACTGAAAGTATATTAAAAGTCTTTTAAAAAGATTTCAAGAAGACCAAAGTAAAGAAATGGTTTTTAATCCCCCCCTATTCAATGATCAATGCCGTTGTGGTATTACTTAAATGGGGCAATCTTTTATGTCTTTGAACAGGCATTATTAAAGTGGGAAGGTGGAAACCACTGCCCATTAACTTCCTGACAGACGCTCCAGAAGCTACAGTGGCTGACATGTTGTTGGAGGTCTACCACATGGTCACACTACATATTCAGCTGCAAAGGTGACTGTAAATTTCTGAAGAGACATACGTTTTAAAATGCTTTGTTCAATGAAGGTGATTATTACTGAAGTAACAGACCTTTCACAAGGAAATATTCTCAACTAACGTGAATAAAATAGTTGGTCTGCTGCACAAACTGGTGATTGTTGAATTAAATCATTGCAGGTGAAGTAATGTCTTGGTAGCACAGTGCAGTTCTCCAATGGAGAGAGACAAGCAGTGCTAAATATGTATAGTATATTTTTTTTTCAGAGAGAGAGAGATGGAGATTAGAGAGCTCTTTATATTAGAGATTTAGAGATTAGATTAGAGATCTTTATTTCACTGTTCAGAGTTCATGGGAACAATTTTTAAGACCCTTACATCCCTATTTATTGAACAAAAATATCTTATCTTCATCTCGTTGTAATAGTTAGTTAATCTGATACAATCTCAATGTGCTTACCTGGTTAACTCTGACCGATATGGACAAAAGTTTTGGGAAAGGCCTAACCGATGACAGATACTTAGGTAATGATTGTAATATAATTGTACGTTGATCCTCTCACACACCTTATCACACGACACACGTATCCTACATTTAATTCTGTTGAAAGCAGATTTACCATTGGCTGCAACATATGCAAACCTTTGTCACTACCTTCTTCAAAGGTGGTGCGACGTAGTTCCTTAATTCATTCAGTCTTTCATTAATTTATTCAATGAATAGCTTTTTCAAAGGTGGCGCAACATAGTGCATGATTTGTTAAAATGGTTAATCAGTGGCTTGTGAAAATTGGACATTTTCCTATTAAATGTTGTAGAAGTGAGCGCCTGAAAAATGAATTAATTCCTGAGATTAATACAAAACGAAGTGTTGAATATTGATATTATTTTTTATCCAACTCTGTAAAGTCATTGTTGGTAATTATTGTGAGAAATCATTACCGTGATTGGTGTCTTCACATCGATGAGTATCATTAAAAGTGTAGCAAACTGGTAGCCTATTACATGACACCATGAAGTAGCTCTCAGGTTCAAAAAGGTTGGTGACCCCCGCTCTGCGGGAAGTCCCTTTAGTAAAGCCGATGTCATGGTTGGTATAGTTGCTTGATTAAGTTAATAACTTGTTCCGTATGTTTTGTAGTGTTTCAAAGCTGGAGGATTTGCCATGTGAACAGTGGAACCATGCCACAACCAGAAATGCTCTGAAAGAGCTCCTCAAGGATATAAATCCCAACAGTCTGGCCAGAGAGTGTCCTCTGTCACAGGTGAAGTGCCATATTCTCCTGCTGCCACATAACTTTGTTTTTATGTCATATCTCATAGAATTGATTTTAGTACATATTTCCAATTAGTGAAGTTACATGTTCTGTACTTAAACATTGTCTAAATGGATTCTTTCCTCTGTAAAAAATCAACTAGCAGTAGGTTTAACCCTCTGCTCTAACTATGTAATGATGTCCATGCTATGTTTATTTATTGCGATGAGTACAAATTCAATGCTACCATTCTTTGAGTACAAATTCAATGAGCACTGTTCCCCCTTTTTGTGTTTCAAAAAGTGGATTTATGAATGTATTTATTGTCGAGATGCAAAGTGTCTTTTGTAGAGTGTGCAGTTCATATTTAAGATAAGATAAGATGAGATATGCTTCATTGTCTGTCCCAAAAGGTGACAGAAATTCTTCACTGACTGGGCTCACAAACACATTCACACAATTCTTGTCAAGACACAACAACTTTAAAAAAAAAAAAATAGACACACACACACATTGAAGCACATGTGGCTCGTGCATTACTTGGTTATGAATTATCTTGATGTCCTTTCCCCCTTTCAGAGTATGATCTACTCTTTGATGAATAGCTCTTACTACAACGTGTCGACTTCTAAATGCCAGGAGTTTGGTCGTTGGTACAAGAAGTATAAGAAATTCAAAGGTATTATAAAATATGCCCAATCATGCATACATGTTTTTGATGGAAACAGCCTATGAAGGAATATCTTTGATTTCCGATTGTGTTCTTAAACTGCTACTGGAACCACATACTGTATATTTACTATGACGTGTGCTGCTACCTTACTTGGCCAGGTCACCCTTGTATAAAATAATAATAATAACATAGAGATTATGAGGAGTGATGAGGGAAGCCCCGCAGTGAACCTCAGAGCCTGCAGGTGGATGCTGGGGTCGGGGTGGGGCTGCAATGGCGAGTGCAGAACTGATGCAGGGCAACAGGCAGAGGGACAGTTGAGGAATTAAGCTGTTTCAGTAAGCCGGCAAATTGTTTTTTTCATGTTCAACATCTGGAACTAATTTGTAATTTCGTTGTTGGGCAGTGGACTACCTTGAGAAAATATGGCCCCACCAAGATGCAACTGACATCAAAGGTATGAACTGTTTTTGACACTCAGCAGATCTAAAGGGTTTGTCTCCCAAACCAAAATAACTATGCATGAATTACTAAATATTTCCAATGTATATTATTATTATTATTTATATTATATTTGCATCAGTACTGGAGTGGCCTTACATATGCCTTCTTGCACACACGCCGTCTTGCTTTTAAATTTTGTGTAACCTCTGATCCATCACCCATGATCAAATGCTGAATGAAGCCACACCCTAGTTGGTTCCAAAGAGAGGGTGTCATTTTATGTGAAATGTGTGGAAATGATCAATCAAAACACATTCAAATGAGTCTGGCGCGGCCATGAAGCTACCTCCGTCTTGTTGCACTTTACACTGCACTGTCACCACATTCTTTTTTTTTGTACAAATTTTGTGACTGTTGGTGTGAATAAATATCAGTAGCAGTCACACTATCGTTAATTATTTGCCTCTTTTGCCAAACCAGGTTAGAGTCCAAATTCTCCTTCTCTCCTTTTTTTGAGATTTTCTTCTGTGCCCATGAATGAGACCATAAAAACATTTTGAGCCGGTGTAGGTACAGAATGTGTCCAGGGCTATGGAATGTGTTCGGGGTCTTATGGCAACTCTATTCGGACAAACTACATCGCGGTCTGTCTGGGGCTACCTATCTAACCGACCGCGATGTAGTTTGTCCTAATAGAGTTGCCGTAAGACCCCGGACACATTCCATAGCCCCGGACAGATTCTGTACTTACACTGGAGTTCTTACATTTGTTTAGCAGCGTAGATGGATTGCATCATAGGTGCACGTGGATGCAGTGCACAGTGACATCATACAGTGATGTACGTTGTAGCCTGCGATTTAGTAGAAGATTAGCGTGCAGTCTGCCAACCTCAATTTTGACGTCTCATCAAATCGAATCAAAGAGACTCTACAGTTAACGGGAATGAGTGACAAACAGGTTCAAAAATTGCTACTAGGGCTGTCAAACGATTCATTTTTCAATCGTGATTAATCGCAGTATGTTCATAATTAACTGCGATTAATCACAGTTGGAATTGCATGTGTAAAATTCTGTTATCTTCCGCTTCCGGCCTCATGTTTGAAATGCGATTTAAAAAAATTGACAAGTTATGGATTGCATTTGGTAAACGCGATTAACGCATGAACGCTGACAGCCCTAACTGCTACATCTACAAACAGGAACAGGTTGTCAAATATAAGCAAAAAAAAGAAACAGACATGCTAAGAACGTGGAAAGACTACAACTAAACACTACACCTATCCATTTCAGTTGAAAGAGACAACATGACAGACTATGGTGTGATGGGCCAGAGGTCTCCTTCGCAGTTGGCAGGCCTACCCCAGCTCAGTCCCCTGGGAACTGGAGGCCTCCTGCATAAGACTGCATCCGGGGACCAGCAAGCACTCTCTCAGCCAAGCCAGCAGCCTCCTGTGCCCCAACAACAGCCGTCGCTCCACGGCCCCGTTCGCACTGGCCAGGCGCCTCCTCCGACGTCACCCTCCGCCACCACATTACAGCCCCTGCTGGGATCCGGAGGTCTTCTCTCCCCCCAGCTGCCCCCGCAGCTGGTGCGTCAACAGCTGGCAATGGCCCACCTCATCAACCAGCAACTCGCCATAAGCCGACTGCTGGCTCATCAGCACCCTCAGGCCCTCAACCAGCAGTTCCTCAACCACCCGCCCATCCCGCGGAATTCATTGAAGGCTACTGAACAGCCAGGGAACAGCATCTCAGCCTCTGAAGTCTCCACTGACATTTATCAGCAGGTCAGGGAAGAGTTGAAGAGAGCTAGCGTGTCCCAGGCTGTGTTCGCTCGTGTGGCTTTTAACCGCACACAGGTACGAATGTGTGAAAAACAAAATGTTAAGTTTTCTCATTTCTTAACAAAACGTTAAGAAATGAGACAGAAAATCTAATATGAACTAATATCACGAACATGTGAAAAAGTATAGGATAAAATATTGTATTGAATTCAACCAACATGAGGACAGCTATTATACATTTAATTAAACCAAAAAGCAAGGTTTTTGCAAAATAGAAGATTTTACTTATTGGGTAAATTATTTTGGATTCTTACAACTAAATGAGAGTATAACATTGAATTGTAAGTTTCCCATTACTTAGCTGAAATATATCTGTTTTATGCTTTACTTTTTACTTCTAATCTTTTTTAACATTTTTTTTTTGCCCAGGATTACTTAGCTAAATTCACATTTATCGCTCTCTCTTTTTTTGTTACATTTGTTTAAATATTTAAGCGAAACAGCAATAAAATAACAAGCACCAAGCGATTGCTTAATCCTAAGAAGGACTTCAGACTGTTTTACTGCGGCATTAATGTGTGCTGGGCCCTATAAATGTGTACTCATTCCTACCTTTCAAACATCTACCTATAGGTTAATCAAAAACACAAACACCTGATGCATGTAGATGACGTGGACTGGAATCCATTAAATGCCTCTCTAACTTAGTCTATACACAGGTGTTTGGGGTTTTTTTGTTGCATTTTTTTGAAATACTGAGACCAACGCGTTTGTCTCATCAAGCCACTTAAATCACCTTTCTTCTATCTTGGCCAACTATTTACTATTTTTTTGTCAACAAGAAGTTGAGCAGGTGTATCTGATATAGTGTTTGACGAAAACATAACATTGATGGAGATACTGACAGAATCTGCATTGTCTTCTTGTGTCCTGTGTTTATCAGGGCCTGCTATCAGAAATCCTTCGCAAAGAGGAGGACCCATGCACAGCCTCCCAGTCGTTGCTTGCTAATCTGAAATCCATGCAGAATTTTCTCAATCTGCCAGTCAACGAAAGAGACAGACTATATCAGGAGGAGAGAGAGCGCACCATCAGCCCCACGATCGGCCTCCCTTCTTCAAACTCGTCAAACCCTGCTGCTCATCACCTCTCACAGGTTTGTATAATCAGCGATGTCCAGAGTACATCCTCACAAATAACATGACAAGTATCCTTAGGATTTTCAACAGCGAATAAAATAATAAAAACTTATCAGATGGGATTATACCTGCATGTCTAATTGTGAACTGTAACTGTATGGTGTGTGCAGAAAGTGTGGGAAGGCAGTTTGGATGACCATGTAACTTCAAATACCTGGGCCTCGATTTGGAAAAATAAAACCAAGACCTCCAACTCTGTGAGTTCTAACACTGTGTTCGGCTGTCTGAAACATATCTATTTTCTAATAGGAGCAACCAAAAAGATTACACTTATTGACATTCATCTGTTAACACAACGCATTGATGCTCATTTGGAAAACACCCTTCAACAATTGTTATTTTTACCTACATTCTCTCATCGAAACTAAGATTATCTGCGATGACATACATACCTGCAGGCACTAGAGCTCCTGCACAATAGGGATTGTGTATAGTAATCAATAATACATTTTGTCATCCTTATAACTCAATGAGTTACAAGACTAATGATTGCATTACTTCTTATTATCTCTAATTATCTCAGTTGAAAAATTTGAATGCGCTGTGAATCATAACACATGTTGACTCTTTCTTTCAGATAAGGCCGAGTGTCCCAGCCACTGACCTTCCCACGACACCTGTGTCCCAGGCTAACATTACGTCAGGCATTTATGATGAAATTCAGCAGGAGATGAAGAGAGCCAAGGTTTCCCAAGCTCTTTTTGCAAAGGTTGCCGCCAACAAGAGCCAGGTGACCACACAGCTTCAGAAGTTCAAGAAGTAAAATGAGGAACACTGAGGCTCATTTACTCACCACGGTCAGCGCTATGAAATCATGGCGCATCACAAATCATACACACACTGACGCAATCAAATAAATTCAGTTCCCATTTCAATACGCAAAAAGTTACACATCGCAGTCGTCTTCTGCCATTTCGCTCTCTAGCGCCCCCTCTCAGTCTCTCACCAGTGTTGCATCCGAGACTGTGAGGTTAAGACTTCAACATGGCCTAAAATCTTTTACTTTGTCCCACCCGCTTCAATTGGTCAATTCAGCCATCACTCTGTAGCTAAGACACACAGCTTGGCCTTCTAATGGACTCGTGAAGTTCAAACCAGTGAATGAGCCAGCCAACCAGGTCGTGTCAGATTCTAAAAATTCTGATTGGATAATGTTTTCGCTACAGTAAGCCTTTCATTACTAATGCGAAGTTGACATCAGGCTCATGTAGATGAGAGAAAATGTATTACATGTATTCTATCAAATGAAAGGAAATTGAATTTTCAAATAATGATTATGTTTATATTTGATTGTCCTATTCTTTCGGTCCAGAAAATTTCTAGGACTTCTCTGAAGGTATAAGACCCTCAGGGTTTCCCACAGTTTAACAGGGTCTACAAACACTTTGTGAACTCCCGATATCAGCGATGACAGAATGTTTGCTGGCTGTTTCTCCAAGATACAACCACACATTTTAATTGATCGCATCACCTATTTTAACATACCTAATCAGCTTCCATGGTGGCTTTCAAACTTTACAGAAAAACCTAACACAGACAGCTGCTATACTGTTGTTAATATATAACCTCTTCTTCCATCTTCTGTCCTCTCTGTAGGGTTGGCTCTGTGAGCTGCTCCGGTGGAAAGAGAACCCCAGCCCAGAGAACCGTACTCTGTGGGAAAACCTTTGCACTATTCGAAGGTTTCTGACGCTTCCACAAGCTGACAGAGACATCACCTATGAAGAGGAATCCAGGAACCACCAGTCTGAAAGACTGCACTCAATCCTCCACCTCACACAAGACAAACAAGTATGAAAGGACACAAAACTGCTGTAGTTGTTCTAATTAACATCTTCCAGTTCAACCAGTGCAGCAAGTCAGCCAATCAAAAGCGAGAAATTAAGACAACAGAAAATTCAAGACAATCCAATGTAGTGCCATCAAATCTGATGCCTGTAGGGCGATAAAGATGTTGCCCCAAGCCGAGTGTGCCGTTGACTAAGCAGGCTAAGCTACGCTAGGCTGAGTGGTAACATTTTCAGTGATGGACACTATTAACGCAAACATATCTTTGGCATTTGGTCAGAAATTTTGACACACAGGTCAAGACTGGTGAATTTTTTCATAAACATGAGTAATAAACCCATTAGGGCTCAAGAGAGCCACCTACAATAATTTGCCCCTTGTTGAACAGGAAGGTCGTATGGCGACAGCAGACATCTGCTGGCGACGGCAGACTCGGTCCCTTGAATGCTGCTTGCAGCTTTAATTATGTGTTGAAGTAATCTGTCTGTGTCTCAACAGTGCTGCAGGAAAACAGAGCACTTTTTTGGACCAATCTTTTTCAACCTCTTTGCCCTTCATTTAGATATAAAACTATTTTTTGTTGTTGTTTTTATTGTGAGTGGTCATCCACGCCTCTCAATCAGCTCAGGTTGCAAGGCGAGGCCAGGATGCGACCTTATCACTCCCAAAAAAGACTGTTTTAGGGGTTTACATGAAGTCGGACAGGGCGGCATTTTCAAACTTTCCCACCCCAAAAGAGCGTTTTCGAAAATGGGCGGTTAGTTGAGTTGCCATGGTAAGAAGGTCCAGGAATGGAACAGGACCCCAACCACCATGATTTCTGATGTGTCCACCACATGATGACCATCCAAGGCATCCACAAAATGTGCATGAACGGCAGCAGGGTAGAAAATAGTTTGGTTGGTTGCTGTTACCTGCTGAGCGCAATTTCTCCAAAGTTGGAGGAAAGAACCCACGATGACAAAAGGACCGAAAATTCAAAGTCAAATTTCTTCCAATAACACACCAAAGTTTTTTGTTTTTTTCTTGGCTTTAAGCTTTAAACTAATCAGCATTTCTGTCTATCCCATCAGGCACTTCCCAAGTCATCCCATCAAGCACTTCCCACTTCATCTCCTGCACAAATGAAGGAATATGGCTTGTCTCTAGTGCAAGAAAAAACATTGTCTGTCCCATTGAATGATGACAAATTGCAGAATGTGGGCGACAGATCTACAGGCAGGTGCCCCCAAATCACTGTTTGCAGTGAAAGGTCCAACAAAAGGCCAAGGTCACGTACAAAGGTACGTGATGAATATTTGTGCATTTTCATAAATGGGATATTACCACAACAGTTATTATCTTAACACTATGCTGTCTTCATTTGTTCTTTCAATAAATGTTTGTCTTGACACCTGGCTTTTTCTTTTAGATCTCTCTGAAAGCCTTGGGGATCCTACAGAGCTTTATCCAAGATGTTGGACTATACCCTGACCAGGAGGCTATATACACATTGTCTGCACAACTTGACCTTCCCAAGCACACCATCATCAAGTTTTTTCAGAACCAGCGCTACCATGTGAAGCATCATGGCCGTCTGAAAGAGCTGGGTGAGGCACTAACTGCCACTGGAGGTCTGAGCGCCAGTGAATACAGAGAAGAGGAGTTGCTCTCGGGCTCAGAGGACACAGAGTCAAGTGAAGACGGAGCAGAGGAGATCTTTCAATCAGTCGAAGGGAGTATCAGTAACACTGGACGGCTTCACCAGCCATCAGATTCCTCCAGCACAAACTCCAGCCTATCTTCTTCAGAGAAAAATACTGTTCGTGAGGAAGGCAAGAGTAAAGGACAGAATCAAGCTCTGGCTTCTGGCAATTTATCATTCAGTCTCTGAGAGTAAACTGAGTACTTGAGCAGAATGCTGATAAAGAGAAAGGACAAACAACAAATGAAGTGGGGGACAGAAAAAAAAGATACATTCATAATTTCAACAGTAGAAGTTAATTTACTTTGAGATAGGTTAGCATCTACAACTGCTAGCTAAGACAGTGTGACATTAACTTGACTGTATAGCTGGTCCTTTTGCAAACCAGTGAATTTTGTATGCACGGTTGTCATCGCTGTTCATCTGAAAGATTTAGTTTACTGAGAAAATAAGAAGGTAATTCTCCTCATCCAATTGTGTCATTACACCTTCACATTGATACGTCTCTTAAAATACCAAGAAAAAAAAATCTGCTCTTCTAGACACTGAAAGACTTGAAATCATGACTCACAGATAGAGGATCTGACTACTGGAATTCAGTCTGGTTCTGACCCGACAGACACATCGCTGACAAATGTTCATTGTCATGCCCAATTACAATTGGATTGCAGAACAAGTGTCTTTTACCCTTGTACTGTTACATTTGATTTGATTTTAACGGTTTCACACCCTCTTGAACTCTATCTTCCATGTTTTTTTCAAGGTTCCTTTTAGGTACTCCTTGACTATCGGTCTTGTATTGGTATTTAGCCTTAGATGGAGTTTACCTGAATTCCCAAAACAAACACCTCAAAGAAGACTTTTGGAGGCGAGAAAAGCCACCATCTCAAAAATGCCTCAGTTCCCATGACTGGCATTAGGCAGACAAATAGGTGTCCCAAACACAGAGCACAACATAAGGAACACTGATATTAAACCGTAAGGGTTGCAGTAGTACAGAAGTATGTAAGATATGAGTACAGGACTAAGTTCATAAAGAGCTAGCATATTCAATCCATCCAGATGATAATGATGTGGCTCCATCTCCACTGGATAGCAGGTCACACTGCAGGTGTTTGTCCAGGAACCAGATGACAACGGGCATATGTCAAGAAAAGATGGAAGGCATTGTGTGTTAGTAACAACACTCAGTCTAGATCAAGTGGGATCATCCACCTTATCTGCTTATCTTTCCTCTCAGCCTTCCTTTCTCCTCTTCTTCTTCTCTTGAATTGGTTACCAACTTCTCGGGTTCTTATTGGTGTTGTTGTCCTAAAGAGGTTTATTTATTAATATATTGGTTTGTATAAATTGGTGGTTGAGTAACAAGACATCTTTTAAAAGAGTAAATGAACATGTGGAGTGAAAGAAAAACAGTTACTGAGTTTCAATGGCTAAAGCCATTTCTGTTTTCCTAATATAATGGATGAGACTTGTTAAGCATACAACAAACTGAGAAGCCTGAGATTATAACAGGTAAAGATAAGCTCTCTCCTTTCCTTTTGTTTTTTTTTTTTTAATGTCATTGACAATATAATATGATTCATCACAGGACAGTTCATCCATTTAAAAGAATTGTGATTTTTCCACATTGACTTAAAATATTTGAGCCATTTATACTGATATTCAGAAATTGTATTATTTGGTTTTGTTGAAGACAAGTGTTTTGTTTTTGTTTTTGTTTTTTTAATAATATCAATAATGGTAAAGACAAATCTATTGACATAGACACTGCCTTCCTTTTAATTTATATGTCAGTGCTATTACTTGACAAAATTGTATTGAACTTCTCTGTGTCACAATCAGGGTTACTTTAAATTCTTCGAATTGGATCAATATTAGGCAATCTAATATTGAAGTTTATTAAAAATGTGTGGATTAACAATCTCAAGTCTGATGTCATTTTAATGCCATTATTAAAAAAGTCAATTGGATTGTTACATAGCCACTGACACTCTCAAACACATGTATTGGCAATATAAATAATTAAATACCAGTTTCACTTCAATTACCACAGGTGTATAAAATCTAGGTAGACTGCTTCTTCTTCTTCTTCTTCTTAGGATGCCATCTGTGTAATAGTGGAAATCCATCTGTGACATTTCTTCCCTACTAAATATTTCACTGTCCAAGTGCTGTTTGTTTTATTTAAAAAATGTAAACAGCAGCAACTCATCGAGAAAAGTGGTAGGCCACGTAAAAGTGTGAAAAGTTCTTCTGCAGAGTTAATAGCAACATACCTCTTTGTATCAGCTGCAGATAAACTCCAGCACGGTATGTTGAGAGCTTTGGGTTTCCATAGTAAAGGGTAAGGAGCTCCGTCACCCAGGGGGGAGCTTGGAGTACAGCCGCTGCTTCTCCACATCGAGAGTTGCCAGCTGAGGTGACTCGGCCGTCTGTTTTAGATGCCTGCTGGACGCCTCCCTTGTGAGGTGTTCCGGGTATGTCCCACTGGAAGGAGATCCCGAGGAAGACCGAGGACACGCTGGAGAGACTACGTCTCTTGGCTGGCCTTTGAATGCCTTGGTATCCCACCCTGAGGAAGTGACTGGGGCCAGGGAAGTCTGGACATCTCTGCTGAGACTGTTGCCCTGGAAAATGGATGGATGGATGAAGGGTTTCCAATGCAAAGCCCCAGATGCAGTGGTGCAGACTTGTTCTCTGAAGTGACAAGCTTCTTTTACTGGCAACGAGAGTTTGGGTTTGATGGTTGCAAGAAGAACAGTATTGCCACATGAAATTTGTCCCCATTTTATATAAATAAAATACACTGAAATTGACTGAAACTCTGGCTAATAAAGAAGACATGTCTGTGAAGGTTCTCAGTCATCCAGGTCATCTTGAGGTAGAAGGGTTGAGTTAGTGCAACCGGACTTGTTTTTTGTGATCTTGAAAGATTACAAAAGATAACAAAAACGATACCAGTTGCCCTAACTCAACCCTTCTACCTTAATAAAGAAGACGTGTACCATTCTTCTTTGGTTGCACTATTACAGAACTTAGGTTAGCAAAAAACAGTGACTAGACAACCCACTTTAAACATCTTCAGGTCATGCAGCCATCCCTCCGTAAAATAAAAAACACAATCATTTATTGGAAATATTGCACTGAAATACTGCAAATACAAGAATATTCTACTTTCTTCAAGTCTGTGCTCCAGTTTTTTTATCCTTTGAACACCTTATAGATTTTCTACACCACACCCCCTTACATTAACGAGGCTGTGTTAGTCATGGGGTCTTGCTGGCGCAACCAGACAACTGCAAACAATTAGGGAAATGAGTGGCTCCAGCATCACCATCAGGAGGCCTGCCTGCTTGTTTATAATTTAATTGGGATGCATGTCAAAACAGTCGACTCTTGAGAGAAACAAGATGTTTTGATGAGATGAAATTTAAACTGCAATCCAGTTAGTGTTAAGACTGTTTATTTAATAGCATGTGACCCTCTGAAAAATAAGCACAAAAGCAAGCGAGGAAGATTGAAGGAAAACAATGAAGTTAAGTTACAGTACAGCTAGAAACATTAAACGGTGAGGTGGAAAAATCTGTTGTAATGTTGCCTTTTTTCAAATTTCACATCTTTGGGAACGTCACAACTTTTTACTCTAACTTTAACATGTGTCCTGCAACTTCAGTACATATATATATATGTATCTATATATATATATATATATTTATATATATGTATATATATATGTGTTACATATTTAAGACAGTTCAACAAGTGTGCCCCTACTCAGTGGTTATTGTCATCACATCAGTTGAATAGGGGTTGATAAGGTCATTCTGTGAAGCAAAGCAATTGTATTGTGAGGTTGTTTTGGGTGACATTCAAGATGATGGCCAAGGCTGTTAATATGTACCGAAAAGTCAGCAGTTAAATGTTGGTTAATGATGTGCCTAGAAATACAGACGGCAGTGCAACCTTTGGACTTTGCAGTGTCCTAAGGATGATTCCTGATCATAAATACCATACTTGAGCAGTATGCACACACACCCATATACTAATATAATAAAGAGTGGACTGGAGAAATGTGCAAACTCACAGTCATATTGTACTATTTGAAGATAATTATCATGATTTATTAGCATACAGACATCTTGCATGACCTTAAACCTAACTTGAACCCAAAATAAACCTTAACTTGATCCTCATTAAAATCCCTGTTGTACAAAAACATTAATATTAAAATACCTACATTTGCCCAGAAAGTAGAGTATGGTAAGTGGAGGGCAATTATCTGCTTTGAGCGATTGGGGTAAAAAGAAAATACAAAAGATAGAGATATGAGTAGAGTCAGAGTTTGGCCAGAGTGACTTGCACTTCCTTGGCCCCAATCACCTCCTCCACTGACTCATCCAGTGGAATCCCAAGGTGTTCCCAGGCCAGCTGAGAGACATGGTCCCTCCAGCGTGTCCTGGGTCTTCCTTGGGGCCTCCCTCCGGTGGGACATGCCCAGAACACCTCTCCAGGGAGGCGTCCAGGAGGAAGCTCATTTCGGCCACTTGCATCCACGATCTTGTTCTTTCAGACATTACCCAAAGTTCACGACCATAGGTGAGGGTAGGAGCGTCGATCCAACGGTATCTCGAGGGCTTTTGCCTTTCAATTCCTCTCCGCTGCTCGTAGTTCACCATGACAGATTGACAACAACTGCATCACTGCAGATGCTGCAGCAATCTGTCAATCTCACGGTCCATCTTTCACTCACTCGAGAACAAAGCCCTGTGATACTTGAACTCCTCCACTTGGGGCAGGGACTCTCCACCATCCCCGGAGTGTCTGCCCCTTGAACCAAGGAAGGGCGATGATTCCTAAGCAAAGGAGCCAAAAAGCTAAAACTTCTGCCTCTAGTAGTCCAGAAGTAATAAAGGCATAAATAATATTTTCTGCATCTGTCCTTCATTACTAATATGGGAGTTGAAAGACAGAAAATTGACGCCAAGATTTCTTACATCATTATTGGATCTAAGGTAATATCATGCAAAGTAATTTGACCATTCGAAAAATCCCCCCTTAGCTCCCTTGTTCCCAGAAAAATAACCTCAATTTCATTAGTATTAAGCATTAAGAAAGTTTGTGTCATCCAGGTTTTATGTCATTTGTGTCATCAATCAGTTTTCAATTTCACAAATTGGTCTGCTTCTTCAGGTTTAATTGCCATATACATGTGGGTATTGTCCAAATAGCAGCGAAAATTAACATTACCAAGAGGTAACATGTAAATGTCATGTCCAAAAACAGACCCTTGAGGCACTCCATAGCTTCTGACCAACGATTGAGTCTGACACCATCAGGAGGTCATTACCAACCTTTAGCAGTGCAGTCTTAGTGCTATGACCTGAAGTCTGACTTAAACATCTCAGTTAAGTTGTTGTCACATACACAGTTGTTGAGCTGCCTGGCAACTATTTTCTCAAGGATCTTAGACAGGAACAGAAAGCTGGACATTGGCCAACAATTACAATTAGAGAGAAGACTTGAAATCCAGTTTTGTTTTTTTAATGAGGGGTTTACTGACATCTATGTGAAAGAGTGTGATACATAACCTGTGGCTCAGGACTGATTAATGATTGTAAGTATAGAGCTGTTTATTAACGGTGTTACCTCCTTTAAAAGTTTAGTTGGAATTGGGTTTAGCAGGCTTGTTGTTGTTGTTGTTGTTTTATATTTTGACTTACAAACCTGCCTTACAAACCAATGATCATCTTGTAGTAAAAAAGAAAAAAATCCTATGATCTATGAAAACTTTAAAAAGGTAAAGCCCTCTTAAATAGGCAAGGTGGAAGGAATGACCCCACTCCTTTCTCTTTCTCTCTCTCCCTCTCTGTCTGTCTGTCTGTCTGTCTGTCTGTCCTCTGTCTCTCTCTCTCTCTCTCTCTCCCTCCCTCCCTGACACACACACACACACACGCAAGGATACGATTAATTACCACAGAACCAGACATGGATTGAAAAATATGAAATGAAAAAGGATGCAAGAGGAAATTCAATTTGGGAACAGGACAGGAGAAGCAGTGTAGAGATGCAGTGTTTTGAATGAACGGTTTAAATCAATGCAGGGTCCAATGTTTTCAATGCCAACTCTGTTTACTGAGCACAAAACAGACCTGAAAATATCCAGACCTTGAGCCACAATTAAATGAAGGTCGTGTACCAACTCCTTCTAATAGCCGTGTCAGGGTGCATTTATACAAAAGTCCACTATACACATACCATTGATTTGACCATTTATGTTTTCAGGGTCCCATGCTGCGTGCATGTGTGTGCGTAGGCTGCACTACCTTGACTGCATAACTCTGATTAAACAAGGTGCAATGCGTGGGAACAGTGATACAACAAATTTGAATATTTCAATATAATTGCAGTTCAGTAATTATTCTTTTACTATTAAAAAGATTGAGTATTTTTTGGTATGGACTACCTAACTTACTGCAACAGTACAGACCTTAATGCACTGTGTTTGTAAAGGTTCAGTCGTCTAGGTCATTGTAGGCTTTCTCAGTTCTTCGGGAAAGAAGACGCCTTTCAAAATGAGAGACAAAATGTCTTCAAGATACCAAAAACCAGTCCAGTTGCCTCAAGTTAATCTTCAAGTACATTTAATTCACTGTATAATGTTTTGACCATATGACTCAGAGCATAATATAGTTAATGTCTCTTAAACATATCTAACTATGTTTGCTCTGAAGGTCTAGAATGTGGAATACTGACAGACCGTTAAGCTTCGACTAACTCTTTATGGGTTCTGTGTGAGGGACTCAGCTAAGTGGCAAGGGGCCAAGTAGTTTTAAGAACACACTATCTCACTCAGCCTGAAGAGGTTTTTTTTGGGTCAGGGTTATGGTTAGGGTTAGTAAGTGCTCAGTAAGGGGGTTCTGTAGAGCCTGGTGGGTTCATTTACTCTTGTTTGTGAAATGTCTCAGCAGGCTTGCGTCAAATGTGTGCTAGAAAGAGACTTAATAATCATATGTCAGAAAATTTATGCGAATTACGCACTTCCTGTTTGTTTACGGTGAAGTTTGTCATGTGTGAATTGTAGGCCTTGATGAGACCTCTGCTGAGGGTAGCAGAGCAGCGTCAGCAGGAGCAGAGTAGCACAGCGACAGTAGCAGTAGGGTAACAGGCGGCAGCAGAGTAGTGAAACAGACGGCGGGGAATGGTGGGGGGGTTGATAATGACACTGCTGCAACAGAACTAATCGATGGACACAGGAAGTACCATAGGGCATCATCAGCTAATTAAATGCAGTATTGATTTAGTAATTATAAATGACCTACGACGTTCAAATTACTTCAAATGATCGAGACAACTGTAAGGTCAAATGCCTGTGACATTCGATTTCAGTCATGTCAATTACTGGATTTAGTAATGTGAATATGTGCATGTAAGTAATGAATTAAGTAACGTAGACATGTTAGACAGTTAAAAGCAACGGCTGCTTCCAATATGAGAGAGCGAGAGAAGAGAGGAGAGTTACATTTTCAGGGGAGAAATCCTGCAATGCCGTGGTATATAAAAATAATAATCCAATTTTTAGTCCACAAAAGTACTGCATATATATGCAAATATCTGGCAAGTTACCAGTTATTTACTTTATTTGCAGTCTTTTATGAATCTTGTCTGTTGACAGCACTGTTGTATCCTCACCCTTGATCCCTTATGTTCCCTAGGTGGAGTGGAAGTCACCACCCTCTCTCTCTCTCTCTCTCTCTCTCTCTCTCTCTCTCTCTCTCTCTCTCTCTCTCTCTCTCTCTCTCTCTCTCTCTTTCTCTCTCACTCACTCTCTGTGATGACAAGCACTGATGACAAGTGGCAACATATCTTAAATTAGTGCACAAATCAAAAACAAACACAGCAGGTAGAAAGGGAAAGGGAAATACAGACCGTACAGAACATCAAGATGTCATGCATTAGACCACGAATGGCCAATTACTGACCTGTGTTAACTGTGCACACTTTCGACAATGCAAGTGCATGTACAGCCTTGCCTCAACGGACGAAGATGATCTATCACACAGAAAATGACGTGATCACATTTTCAGCATGGCCAGACCTCGTCTTGTTGCTGCGTGGTTAACTAGAAGGCCAGTGGAATTAGATCCAATTGGCTTGTTCAAATCACAAGGGCGCTCGAAATGCAGTTGTATTTATGTCATATGACTCTTATAAAAGCAGCTTGCCATTAAAATGAAACATGTTCTGCAGTAAAAATCTGTTACTTTTTACAACCCCGGTAACAACAAAATTATTTTATAGCATTATTGTTTTCATGCACTCGAGCGATTCAGAAGGGAAGGGATTTTTACAGGGATTTTATAGGGGTCATTTTTATTGAGAATGCAGTAGTACAGATGTATAAAGGGGAATGATTCTCACGCTATCGACGTGAACACTTCCTTGATTTAATAGTTGTAAAAGACAAATAAAAAAAAAATGCAAAAGCAAGTTTAATCGTTTCAGGGAATGCAACGCCGCAAAAAACAAAACAAAAACGCGCACCATACCTTTCCTCCAACCACACACCTGCTGCCGCACCCGACACGTTCAATGCATCACAACCATCAGACAAATGGGAACATTACGAACACACGTGCACACACACACACTACAACATGAACATACATATTAGAACGGATGCTACAAGGACGTTCCAATTCTTTCATCCATGTAAGCAGTTCATGGAGTTCTCTCTCTCTCTCTCTCTGTCGCAGGGTAGCTTCGCCCCTCTCTGAGAGGCAGAATGAAACAGCAGCAGCAAATATAAAAGTTCCAATACTGTGATGCGGTATGACAAGGAAATGTGTACAATACCTTTGGCACTTTATACTGCCATTTTGTTTTTAGGTTGTTGGTTTTTTTTTAATATCCTGATGCACAACAGGGATTTATTGTTTTATTAGAAAACATAAAAAGGGCAATTTTATGCGAGGCGAAAAGGGCAGGAGCTCAGGCACCCTTTGGAACCATATGAGCACATGCATGCCGTATTATCCAGTAGGACACAAAAGGTTTAGCAGCAAGAAGTGGCCATTTTTCAATGACATATAATATTGAAATACACACTGTCCCACATATAAGGCTTACTGTCTTGCTTCGACTGAAGACAGGAGGATGAGGCTGAGTCAACGTTTGAATCTATTCAGTGTGGAATAGTTAGGCACAAGCAGCACAACGATTAAAAAAAAAAATGCACTGAAAATTAGCTTAGTTTGTATGTAGTCACACTCAAGGCACATGTATAAAGCCACCTTTAAATGAATTAGATTTCAAAAGTGCTCCAACCCTGTTAGTCAGAGTTGACGCATAATGGATGGACACGCGTTGCAGAGCAACACAGAGTCTGTTATGAGTTAGGTTTCTAATATGAGACCCAACCACACTAATCAGGCATGTAATCACTTGAGTAGAAAAACAGTGCCACTCAGTGAAGTAGCTCAGAATCTCAGGTCTCCGAATCACTTCACCACGTGCGTGACACGGACTCCTCATCTTACCGGATCCTCATGCTTTTTCATTGCGACAAAGAGCAACATTCCACAGCAGTGCACGGTTGTGTTTGCCACTGATTGAAGGAGCAACAGTTGTTTCAGAGAGCAAATGGAGGAAAAACTCAAGGTTTGTTCAATAAAAGCAGCTCGTGCCGAGGTTGGGTTCACGGAGTCGGTTACCACGGCAGCTGACCCAGTGTTACTTGGTGGAGTTTTACTTTCCTCACCTCAAAACACAGCATTCTCCTCACTTCTTGGGTTAAATGAGGTTTCCACCAAACCTGCTTTGTGAAAGGATCTCCAGATGGACTGGCGTTATGTTTACCAGACCTTTACTGCTCTCTGTTGGTCACACAGGGCAGCGGTTCTCAAAGTGGGGGCCACGGCCTCTTGGGGGCCATAAAAAATTGGAGAGAAGACAGAGAAAAAAAAAAAATGTGGAAAAAAAACAAATAAATAATAGAGTCGAAGTATCTCTTAATCATTATAATCAAATATAATTGAATTATTGTTTAATCACTATTTATTCTTCACTGCTGCAATAAAACCCAAGAATTGGCCAAGTAAGAAAATATGAGGCAGTTTATGGTAAGTATGGCTTTGCAGTCATACAGAACAATTGCCATTATCATCAACATGTTAGTTGATTGACCAATGCCACAATTATTGAATGGCAGATAAAGGTAAGAAAACACATATACTTTGTACACATATACTTGTGGCCAAGAAGCTCGTGCTATTTGAGGAGCCATGGCGTAGAAAGGTTTGGGAACCGCTGGCTTAAACCATCACTTTTGTTTTAGGTAAAACTGGTACATAAAAAACAAACTTGAGGTGACAGTCCCAGTTCTGAGGTAAGAAAGTCAAATGAGCATCCATCTATCCATCCAACCATCCATTCGACTCCACAAACATGTTTTCTCTGTACTTGTTTTCTCTGATAAGGCTTTTCAATCATGTGGATGAATCACTGGATTGTTCATAATGTGGTTGTCATTGTCACACACAGCTACACTCCCCACACCTTCTTGAGAGCTTCACTGAGAGAAGGTCCATCTTCTAAATCAGAAAAAGAAATTTTCATATCATAAATCTAAAAAATAAAAAAAAAATTAAATAAAAACAGTCAAAGAATCACAACCAACCGGCAAAGTAAAGTAAGCTAAAGATTTAACTTCACATTAAATCATCTGCAACTTCACGTAAGTATAAAATCAAACGCTATTGTGTTAGAGATCGGGGGGACACTTGCACTGAGACATAGATAATTACACCTTCCAAAATTGCTGCCACACCTCTCCGAGCCCTCAAGAAAGAACCTGCGGTACGAACCTGAGCAATCAGATGCCATTTTCAGAGACATTGTATTATAATCACAGTCATTCAAATGTTTCAAAAGTTGCATTGACTTTTCAGTATTTCTTCTGAATCATTAATTTCATTTTTACAACTCTTTGAACGATGAATCACCTGTACCAAAAAAATTAAACCTCACTTGTGAGCCAACATACAAATGCAAGTTGCTAAAAAGATAATAACAAAAATAAATGAATGACCAAAAATAATCATAAATGAATACATTTGTTAATTTTATCTAATCAATTAAAATGTTTGAATTGTTAATATATTGTCATTAAACTGACTATTGACAGTAAGGCGCTTTCTCTCTCTCCTCTCTCACTTACACAGATTCTTAAGCATACGTGTGCATTTTCACATGTTATCTCTCTCTCTCTCTCTCTCTCTGGATAAAGTTACAAGCATGTGCAGCTTTAATTGGTTTCTAAACGCTGTAAAGAGAATTCCCACTGTGTATTTAATGAACAGGCAGTTCACCATGATTACAGCAATCTTAGCCCACCCTGCTGCTTTACTCTATCACACATGCAGAGTGAAACACACACAAAAACACACTGTCTCTACACACCATTTTATGTGAAGGGACAAAGGCAATTTGAATGGACTCTTGACTCCGCGGAATGCAATGAAAATTACAGATAAGAACGAGTGCCTGAAGTATACCAGTGAAACTTGACAACAAAAGAAAAAAAAAAGATGACCACAAATGCTAAATTATTCATCAAGGTAAGGTAGGGGGTGCTTTTATTTATTTGCTAATCTGGGTAGGTTTAGCTAAAATAGAACAATTAAAGCCAGAGTTTGTTTAGTACTTCGGGGCTAAAAAATTATCTTTAAAACCCATGTAGATTTTTAAACATGGCATCTAACTGTAAAATAAGGGGGTGAAAAACATGATACATCTTTGCTTTAAAATATTTGGACCTCCACTGGTCTTGACTTAAAATATGATATTTGATATGATCAGCTAACACTGCTGCTATAACATTGAGGATGTAAGCGTTGTCACCTCTATAATATTCAAAAGAAAGTTGGAGAATTGAATGAAAGTGAGAGAAGAAGAAAAGAAGAAGACCATATTAAAGATGAGATTAGGTCATACTGGCCTAAATAGCAGACTACGCATCATTAAAAAATCATGCTACAGAGAAATGTGAACACTGTGGGTTACAGGAAACAGTGTCACACACTGGCTCTTAGGCTGTGACAAAAATAGAAGACAAGACGAGTTTTGTAGTAATAGAAAATGAGTTCTGGTTGCGGAACACTGGACCAGCTCTGCACTCTTTATCCGGAGCTTGAGGGTTCAGGGGAGTTTACCCCAACCGGTCCGTGTGTGCTTTGTGGATTTGGAGAAGGCGTTTGGCCGTGTCCCTCAAGGCGTCTTGTGAAGGGTTGCTCCAGGAGAATGGGGTCCGAGGCCCTCCGCTAAGGGCTATTTCCGTTTTTCTCGACCACAAGAAGGTGGTTCGCCCTCTTCAGGTTGGTGGAGAGCCCCCGCTTCAAGCATCTTTGGTTCTTGTTCACAAGTGAGGCAAAGGTATGTGTGTGAGAGTGTGAGATCGACGGATGGACTGTATCTCTCTGCTGGCCTGGGATCGCCTTTGGGTCCGACTGGATGAGCTTCTTGAGGTGACTGGGGCCAGGGAAGACTGGACAAAAATGTTATCGCGATGATTTCTGGCATTTTTTTTTTTTGCGATAACGATAAAGGTGACGATAACAATGAGTCACGACTGGCCGCGTGGAATTTATCACTATGGAAGAACAGGTGAACTACTCCAGAAGAAAAAGTTTCTTCGCCAGGAAGTGGAGTGCAACACTCTTGGAAGTCCAGCTGCGGAGGAGCTGCTCGCTCACCTCCAGCCCAGTTACTGGTTCTCTGCACACCTTCATGTCAAGTTTGCTGCAGTTATCAAACATCCAGTGAGTTTCTTGCTTTTCACTACTCAACTGCAATGACTGTGCTGTCTGCCAGTATCCATTGCTGCTGTTTGCATTCATTCCCACTCTAAATGTGTTGCTTTGTAACAATTTTCCCATTTATTGAATTTTTTATAGCCTAAAGGCAATGCTGATCCATGCGTTACCAAGTTCCTCTCTTTGGATAAATGTCTCCCGAAGAGAGAATTCTTACAGGTAAGAGAGGACTGTGCTGGTCTAACCTGTCATCTCTTACTGGGATGAGTGCAATAGCGATAGCAAGAGGTCCCAAATGTGTATATGCTTCCACACATGACTTGCATGCAGCCTTTCAGAACTGGATAAAAAGTTTAAAAATAGAAAAAAACAGATGTGGCTAGAATTGTGGGTTAGAATTGTGCTACTTATCGCTGGACTACACTACACAAAGAGGCTGCTCTGAGGGTGTTTTTCAATTGAAGACACCCTTTGGTTTGAAGATGTCCAATAAGAAAAGTGATGGACCAATGGAAGAAACAGGAAACAATTTGTGCAAATAGAGGACTATAAATCTGAATACATGGAAATGACTTGCGGAGTACCTCAGGGGTCAGTATTAGGCCCGGAATTATTTATTATTTATATTAATGATATACAGTATGTAGCGTAGGGCTTATAAATTAATATTCGAATTTCTAATGCGTTGAAGCCAACAACTCCACCCTGGACAAAGTGATTGTTAAGCCCGATAACTTGAAAAGTACTCTGTGGCACTTCTTTGGATTCAGGTCAGTTGGAGGTAAAATTGTCCACAAATCCACGGCTGTTTGGAAGTTGTGCGATGCGGAGCTGGCATGTCATTCTTCTGCCACAAATCTGAAGCTGCATTCAGTGAATGTGCACCCCGCCGAATGGAACAAAGTTGGTGAAGAAGAAACAACCTAAGCTAACAGCCTTTTACAACCCGACCGCTTCTTAGAATGCACATTTTTGCATCGTTTGCACTGAAGTTGCACTAAATGTCACATGTTGAACATGACACTTGAATTTTGTCTGAAGACAGAAAATAAATGAGTGACTACCACTGGTCGTTTTCCTTGACATTTGGCGGTGTGCGCCCTCTGGTGAAAATAACGGTGTACTGATTTTACAATATGAAGTCATTTTCTCCGGGGGAAAATATATATGATAATATTGATAATGATATTCGAATATATTTGACATCCGGGCCGATTTTTTAAGACCAAAATACAAATTTAATTTCTGAGGAATATTACCAGCCCTAATATAGAGTATCTAAGTTAATAAAATTTGTTTTGTTCGCGGAAGACACAATCAACAGCATTTAATGTAGACGGTTCAGTTGGCCTGTCCTACACTCCGGTCCAGAAGGTGGCAGTAATGTACCTTTGCCAACCTCCAAAAAAAGAAGAAGAAGAAGCAGCAGCAGCAGAAGAAGAAGAAGAAGACATTGCGCATGCGTTTGAAATAGTCGCGCTGCATCATAACATTTGTGCGAAAACTAAGGTAAGACATGGCCTACGTTTGTTTTTATGAAAACCTTGTAAGACATGATACAACGTTCAGTGACCACGTATTTGCATTATATTAGACATATTTGTTAAAACATACTGCTACTAACAATAACATTAAAGAGAGAGAGAGAGAGCTTTCTTTACATATTTGATTTGGAAAAATGAAACCATTCCTTTCGTGACACTAATCGCACCATCTTGGCCAACATCAACGAGAGCCCATGAGTGTAGGCAGGAGTTGTGTCGCAGTCATTGCGTTTTGTGGAAGTAAATCCGCTGAGCCCCGTGCGCACCCGTCGGCCCAGGTCGATATTGTGCAGTACAGTACATTGCATCGCATTGCCACGGCTTGGGTCGGGACGCTTCCATTTGCATTGCGTTTTCGCCGCCAAAACTGCACGCACATAGTTGGCGGGTTTGAGAGTTGAGATCGCGATTCTCTCCTGATCTCTTATGTTTTAAAAATAAATATTTATCGCACTTATATCTCAAATGAATTGTGCCAAAAAAATAAAATGCTACTTGGTACAAGGCGGACACAACGTTGGTCAACAAAGTCAACGCTTCTGTATTTAGTTTGTCTGTATCTGAACATCAAAATCAATCAACTTCAGTCTTCTCTCACGTGCACAATGTTTGAACAAGTAAGACGATGAGACGTAATCATGCTTCTTAAGATGTAATATATTGTATAACAATATAACATTTGACAGTTGTCCATAGCAGTTGTTTGTTTTCCTCACCCCCAAATGTTTTCCACTACCATAGGAGCACCCAAGATCAACACAGGTTTGTCGGGATTCTCCAGGCGTCATTAATAATAAATAAGCAAAACGTACACAGAGAGAGGGAGGCGTCCCATGCAGCTGCAGCCTCCCACTGCAGTAACAACTACGCCCCTAGATGGCAGCGCTCGGTCGATTGCCCTATGCAAGATGTGGAAGAAGGGCTCAAGGCACCAAACTGAATGATTTCCTTCTCATTTTTGTTTTACCCCTTCAGGATGAAGATTGCGATTGAAGGCTGTTGCCATGGCGAGCTGGACAAGATCTATGAGACCATTTCCTGCCTGGAAAAGAAGGAGGGGGTAAAAGTGGACCTCCTGCTTTGCTGTGGGGACTTCCAAGCCGTGCGCAACGAAGGAGACATGAAGTGCATGGCCGTGCCGGCCAAGTACAGAACCATGCAGACTTTCTACAAGTCAGTTTGTTGAGAGGTTTTTTTTGTTGAGGTTTAAGAAAAGTAAGGTAATAAGTGCTTGAACCATGACATTGTTTTCTTTTAGATATTATTCTGGAGAGAAGAAAGCTCCTATCCTGACAGTCTTCATTGGTGGGAACCATGAAGCTTCCAACCACCTGCAGGAGCTCCCTTATGGAGGGTGGGTGGCACCAAACATTTATTATCTAGGTATGTGCCAGTGGACTAAGATTCATCCTCTTACCTGAACATTGTGTATGTAATCCCCTTGATATGAAACTGCCTTTCGAAGTAGATTTCCTGCAGCATTCTTCACACAGGCTTGTACACCTTTAAGCTGCCTTGCTAGCTGCATGTTGCCATGAATTCACCAATAGAGGAGCAAAGTCCCTTGTTCAGTCTTTGTCTTGTCCTCTTCTGAAGTAACTCTCGATGTTGCACCACCACAGTTTTAGTTGTTCAACAAAGTACCGAGCGAAAAGAAGCTCTTGCCAGCTGAAAGTTAATTGTTAATTAGAGTCCACAATAAATAAATAATACCGGACAGTTAGGTGTCAAAGCATCCAAAATCTAAAGCTTGACTTCTCTCCTTATATATTCTCCTATATATTCCAGGTTATGCTGGGGTTATTCGCTTCAAAGGAATTAGAATTGGCGGTTTATCTGGAATTTATAAGTCAAGGGACTATAGAAAAGGTGAGTGTTTGTAAATGTCCCAATTAATATTGAATGTTATGCTTTTAATCGGAACCTGTGTTTCTTAAGGTCATCATGAATTCCCCCCTTACAATCCCGATACACTGAGAAGTGTATACCACATCCGAAACATTGAAGTGTTCAAACTGAAACAGGTAAGCTGTCCAGCTTTTTCCTTGGCTTACATTTCAAATGACTCCCATTGAGATGAAAAGTAAGTGTTCATCTGTTTTTCTTTGTTTGTTTGCTTTTTAAATAAAGATCCAGAAGCCCATCGACATTTTCATGAGTCACGACTGGCCGCGTGGAATTTATCACTATGGAAGAACAGGTGAACTACTCCAGAAGAAAAAGTTTCTTCGCCAGGAAGTGGAGTGCAACACTCTTGGAAGTCCAGCTGCGGAGGAGCTGCTCGCTCACCTCCAGCCCAGTTACTGGTTCTCTGCACACCTTCATGTCAAGTTTGCTGCAGTTATCAAACATCCAGTGAGTTTCTTGCTTTTCACTACTCAACTGCAATGACTGTGCTGTCTGCCAGTATCCATCGCTGCTGTTTGCATTCATTCCCACTCTAAATGTGTTGCATTGTAACAATTTTCCCATTTATTGAATTTTTTATAGCCTAAAGGCAATGCTGATCCATGCGTTACCAAGTTCCTCTCTTTGGATAAATGTCTCCCGAAGAGAGAATTCTTACAGGTAAGAGAGGACTGTGCTGGTCTAAGCTGTCATCTCTTACTGGGATGAGTGCAATAGCAATAGCAAGAGGTCCCAAATGGGTATATGCTTCCACACATGACTTGCATGCAGCCTTTCAGAACTGGATAAAAAGTTTAAAAATAGAAAAAACAGATGCGGCTAGAATTGTGGGTTAGAATTGTGCTACTTATTGCTGGACTACACTACACAAAGAGGCTGCTCTGAGGGTGTTTTTCAATTGAAGACACCCTTTGGTTTGAAGATGTCCAATAAGAAAAGTGATGGGTCCTGACTTGCATGAGCTTGCTAACAGTTGCCATCTAGGTAGTTAAGTTTTGTCTTTTTGTTTTGTTTTTTCAAAGAAATTAAAGTGTCGATAAATTAATAACAATTCGGGATCTGAAGACAACTGGTGTGGAAGGCTTCCTCAGCGTTTTCAAGTCAGATGAATATCTGATATTTTACTGCAGATCATCGATGTACCAGAGAGACCGGGTTCGTCGGAGAATCTAGAGTATGATCCAGAGTGGCTTGCTATTCTGAAGGCAACAAACACTCTACAAAGTACCACCCCACAGCCCTGGAACCCTCCTGAGAAAATTATGAATGAAAGGTATGCAGTAACTGCAGAATTGATAATGCTCAGTGTGTCCATTGGATGATATACTTTTACATTTGGTATCCTGTGTTATGTAGTTGTGATCAGCGATCAGACTCGATCTTACTTTATTCTGACTCAAACAGGGCCAAAGTAATAAAATCTTTAGTTGTTTACCATCCTGCGTTGTTGTTGTATAATCAAACTTGAGGAGCAACATAATTTCAGGCCTTTTAGATAAATAAGACTGCCATTAACAAGAGCAAATTTACAGTAATGCAACATTTCTCACATACTGTATGTATCTGGTTATGAAGTTAACTTGTATATTGAATTCAAGTTTTGCTTTACCACATTTACTTAAATGATGGCATTAGTTTTCTCAGTGTTTTTACATACCTTCGTATCCTTTCAGTCTAGTTCTGTCCAATATTTCCAAACTGAAATTGATCATATTTCCAGAAATATGATTTGACTTACTTCAGAATACCTTTCACCAAAGACACTGAAAAAAAAAAAAACCCAAGTGTGAATAATGGAGCAGAAGTGGCAGCAGCACTTCTGTCATATAAGACCCTGGTAAACCTTTCATTCATTTCCTGCCAGGTGGGACTACGGAGCGACTGAAGCCCATATGATCCAGGTGCTGGAGGATTTGAGTGGCTCGCTTTCCATTCCAGACAATTTCAGTCTGACGGTGGCACCCTACGACCCCAGCAAGCCCCAGCCCCAAACCCCCCCGAGCTGCAGCACCAACCCTCAGACGACAGAGATGTGCGCCGTGCTGGATCTCACGGACATCTACGCCAAGAGCGGCCAAAATGAAGACCGCCTGAGGAGACTGGAAAATAGAGGCGAAGCCAGAGAGGAGTTGGACCGGGACGACGGCGACGACGACAACAACAACGACGACGGGCACAGCGTAGGCAGCGCCGAGGAACCCAGCGAGTACCTGAGCGACATCTCGGGTTTGTCTAACTCGCTGAATCCCGACGAAATCTCGATCGAGAGCGACGGGGAGCAAAACCAAGAGGACCGGGACGAGGGCGCCGAAGGTACGCCGTCGGCAGCCAAAGATGAGCGGCTTTGCAGCGTCACCGCGGGTAGCAACACCACTCACACCCACATGGTTCTGCCCGCGCCCAAGTACGACGCGTCGCCCTCGGATCCGCCCGTCCACTCGGCTCCAGCTGTCCGCCAAAGTCCAGTTGAAGGCGAGGGGCCGTGCGAGGAGGACGAGGACGGCTCGCCGCTGCGCAATTTGAAGCGCGTCAGTAATGAGACTGTGGTTCCCGCCAGCAGCGGAACAACTTCAAGAATCAAGCGCAGGAATCAGGGCATCTACTCCGCAGTGGAGGACGACGAGGCCGGAGATTAGGTATCGCGCCAAGCAACGGCTTTGTTTTTGCTGACTAGGGATTTTTTTTTTTAATGTCTGTAAAAAGAAATGTAAAAAAAAAAAAAAATGCAACATTATTTTTCCCCCTGTGTTTCATTTTACGTCAAAATGGCACATTTTGAACATGAATTAAATGTAGTGCTTGCCTTGTATTGTTTGCCTGCATAAATGTGCATGTTGCAAACAACAAAATATTCAGGGCCTGTTTACACCAAGACGGGTTTCTCTAAAAACGCGCATTCGTTGATCGGAATAACGGAGACGAGGCCAATAGTCAAAGTTTTAACAATTTAATACAAGTTCAGCATTAAGTCACAATCGAATAAATGATGCGGAGCGCTCCGAGCGTTCTCTTCTCCCTCCGGATCGAGAAGCGCCACGCCAAGACATCTTCGAAAAAGATGGCGACGAAAAAAGCGAGCTACAAATGGAAGTATTTTCTTAGTTAATAAAGATATAAATATTACAAAACCATTTTATTGTCTTAGTTTAAGATTTTTTTAATGGATTATTGACATCGTTGTTGCGTAACATTTATTTATTTTTTTTACTTTACGATGTTTGTCAGCCGGACCGGCGGTCCCGGCTTCACGTTACTTGTATACCTCGTTGTGTAGCGACGGAGGACTTCTTCTTTTTCGTAGTCTTCTTCGTCGTCGTCTTCTTGACAGACTGGACGTAGCTTTGGCGTAAGGCCGCCCCCTCAGTCTGAAGACGTAACTGCACTTAAGGGGTGTCCCATTTCTAAGTCACAAGGTTGCCCTTACACTTATTTTTGAGGGTTAAGGGCGAGGGTTGAGATTGTGGAGATAAGGGAGGAATTGGAATTGGCCCTTGGAGTCTCTTTTCTCAGGATGACAGCGGCACCTGCGTCCAGGTTCGTTTTATCTGCACACAAGCTCAAGCAACAAGTTTTCCAACAACACCCGCCGCTCTCTTTCGATTCGCACGGGAACAGACGGCCTCTCATTTCTCATCCTCTATTCTCACGCGTAAGGCTATGGCGATGGTTCCCATGACATACTCAGCAGCTGCATGATAGGAAGCAGTGAGTTCAAGATCTTGATTTCCCACAAAGTTTTAATGAATAAGTAAATAAGTCAATTTCCCAAAGGGTAAAACATTTAGTCGTTTGGGCCTTGCGTTTACACGAAGCCGGCGTTTTCACTGAAACCGCACAGACCGAAAACGGCACATTTACTCAGACACTCAGCGAAAAGCTCGTAGGAAGCATTCCTATAACAGATAAACGCAGTCAAAACGCCAAGTGATGAAAACAGCTGTAAATATCGAAGACAGTGGGGCTGATGTGATGTGACGGAGAAGACGTGCACGTCTGCTCGCATACGTTCTGGACGTGCCTCAAGTCTGCACTGACACAAAGACGGCAACGGCGAAACAATTTTTGTGTTTTTGATTTGTTTGTTTTTTATTATTATTATTGAATTAATACATTTGTTAATTTTGGAGACAACATTTGCATGATTTTATTGAAGTGGATAATGTATATATTTGGGGAAATTATTTTTTCTTAATTTTATGTTACTTCATCCAATTATTAAACCCACGGTGACTTTTAAATGAATAATACATTTTATAACTTGCCAGCCTATCTAGAAATGGACATGAGCGGATTTTTCATAATTTATCTGTTAGCTAGCATGTCCGAAAGACATGCTAATGAGCTGAAAATGCTCTTTCACAATAGGGCCCCTTTAAAATTGTACTTTAAATACACCCAAGAGAAGAAAACTTTAAGAAAACTTTCATGAATTATCTGACTTTCTTTCATTGATAATTGAATACTTTCCATGAATTGAAATTTTTATTGTTTATTTATATTTTGTACTCCGATTTGTTTTCTGTGCTGAAAACAGCCAAATGTCGCACTCAAGGAAACAATGCAGAACCAAAAACATACAAACCCAGGAAACAAGCGAGCACTAAAAAACACAAAATCCCCCAAAAAAAAAACAACCACAAGAGACAAATTCTAAATTCTCAAAATAAAATGGAAGTGACCTGACACTTCATCCTGGTGGGG
Organism: Thamnaconus septentrionalis; assembly: GCA_009823395.1. NCBI lineage: Eukaryota > Metazoa > Chordata > Actinopteri > Tetraodontiformes > Monacanthidae > Thamnaconus > Thamnaconus septentrionalis. The sequence continues at coordinate 4,326,444 of CM020514.1, read as the reverse complement.
CAAGTCCCTTGAACTTGTTTAGAGGAAGTTTGTCGAACTTTTGGAGAAGAGGAACCTTTTACTGTTCACAGTGATGGACATGGTGACATAAGCCACTGGTTTGCGAAGGGCCGTTCTGAAAAGAGAGAGAGGCTTCGCAGTCACCTTGAACTCCCGTTTTGAAAGCGGGCGGTTGCACATTTGGATATGTGGATGGCACCGGAGGTGAGCAATAATTGGAGCTCGAGAGCAGCTTGTGTCTCAACGCATGTCGAGGTGAGCAGTGAGCAGACTGCAGTTGGCTGCTAAACTTTAGCCACACCCACACACTGTATGGCCATTTTTACTAAAATAAAATAATAATTTGACCACATCAGACAAAACGGACAATACAAGCCCCCTATTTGCTCCAAATTGACCGCAAAATTGTCTCATTTGTTCGTGCTGGTTTTTGACTTATTTTTTTGAAAACAAGAACAATTCACATGTAGATACTGTGATGGTCATAATATACCTCGAACAAATTAAAAGAAAGAAAACTTGAAATTTGACCCATTAGAAGTCAATTAGAAGTCAACTTAAAGTCAGAGGATAAATGTTTAGGGTGGTTTTATTTATTTATTTTTTATTTTTTTACGGTTCTTCAATGGAAAATGCGTCACACTGACCCTCAACATTATTCAAGGGTTAAACAATGTGTTCCATACACATTTTTCATTGTGAAATTTAGGTTCTCAGGAGAAATCGTAGCTTATCAATTAATCATTAATCGATCGATGAGGTCAATCAACTAATGGTTAATGGATTAGTCAATGATTCTTTGCTTGCTTGTCAACATGCCATGGCTACATCATGCCTAAATGCACTGCGTTGCAGTCATGATTTACAGATTAAATATTTGCATTAGCCGGTTCAACAGGTTGTAGCAAATGGTTATATGTACCAGTAATCCGTCAGTCCTGATGGTCAGTCAGAGAACAGGCCAGAGGGGAGACTGACCACAGACTAAAAACAGTGCTCAAAATTTGGTTTGTTGGAAACAAAGCAGGTTAATGACTTTTGACAGAATGACTGGAGCACTCTTGTTCTTTTTTTTTTTTTTTTTTTTTCTAGAATATATTTACAGAAAGCATGACATTAATCTATCCATAAAATAAAAAGTCCTATATCTTTTTTTTTTTTTTTTAATTGGACGCACTAATTTAACTCAGAACAAGATATGCGGATTTTCTCAAAGAGGGTTATGATAATTGCTACTGTTCAACCTGAAGCTGCCTGATCGGCGCCTGGACATGGATGACAAGAGAACACCACATTTCACATCAATTCAATTAGACACATCACTCAACTCAACAGGACGTTTGACTTTCGAGCGACATCGATCACATTCAAACTCCCGCTGCAAAGCGCTGACGCTTACTCCTGTAGTTATTGTTATCATCATCATCAGAGCGACCACGTCATACAGGATATGCACGCTCACATCCTACCACATTCTGTTACAGAGCAGATCAAGTGAAACAAAGGCAACGATAACACGTCATGTATTGCTTTGTGCATGTCAGATAAATTATTATTGCAATTAATAATTGTCACAAAAGAAGTATTTTGGATGGAGTAAACACGTCGCGATAAAAGCTTGCGCGGGTCACAATTGCAAATCCGTCACTTAACCACAACAGAATTCCGACCTGCTGTACCGTCAAGATGCAAGTGAGATACACAGTGATAATGTGAAGTCGGAAGCCGCCGCTGTTTATTTTCAAACATCGCGTGAAGCAGTGATGCAGGAGCATTTTCTCTCTCCAAAGCTATAAAGTCATAAATACATAAAACGCAACTCCGTTTTTGAATTCACCATGCGTCGTATGGATGTGGGTCCTAATGCCGCCGACCGTAAGGGGGTTCTGTCCAAGCTGCAGCTCATGGGAAAGACATCATTTATAACAGGATGTGACTGACTGGGGAAAAGCACGTGTTTACAACCTGGTCATTAAAGGACTCTTTTTTTTTTGTTTACCTTCAGTAGTTGCTTGCAAGCAGTCGTTGCTAAGTTTCCGTGCATTAAATACGTTATGGTTTGGACTTCAAGTGCATAAAGTGAGAGAGAATGAACGAGATTTCATTTACACAGCCAAAAAAAAACAAACAGGGTTCCTTAATGTTTACTCTGAATGGATGAAAGTCCTTTCTTCCTTCCTTCCTTCCTTCTTGGAATCAGGGAATCTCACATGGAAAATGGAGTGACCTCCTCCATCTGCGATTGTCTTATGTTTCTCCCTTGGTTATCCTGCACCATTTAGAGATTCAGACGAAAAAATGAAACAAAACCAAAAAAAAAAAAAAAAGCTGAAGACATCCCGATCTAGTTTGCGCTGCAGCAGGTTTTGGCAGAGTGGGCACCAGGATCCTGGAGGTTGACTCCCCGGTGTCGCGCTGCTTGGATTAGATTCTGGCTGTCTGTTTTTGGCATCTTTTTTGCTGAATTAAAAAAAAACAAAACAAAGTAAAGTAAAAAGTCACATTTTGGCATGGCTGTCATGATCAGATAACAACAGAATAGCCTTTAGTGCATTTAAACAAAATATTTATCTTTAGATAACTGATGTGACAATGTCACAAAGTGAACCACTTACCTTTATTATTTATGGAATAGAAGCAGTGTTAATAAATCAAATGAATACAGGTGAAACTACTAGCACAAAGACCAACACGCAACTCAATCAGGCATAGCAACAGAGTAACTCTGATCTCTCAATTGGAGTGTCCAAGGTCACCATTTCATCAGCATCATCAAAATCATCAGAATTTGTGTCGTCTTTTCAAATCTGTCCATCAAAGTAAGCGGCCTGATTCTAACGCCTGATTGGTTACCCTACACATCAAGTCAAGACAGCCTGATTCCAGATGGTGGATTGATGTAGTGCAGAGAGCAAACTACCATAGACTAGATGGACCTCTTCTATTAGAAGTCATTTCATAGTTTCTTTTTTTGTTTTAATAAATTAAATTGTTATTCTGATTAATTAATAACACATTTATGTTTTTAATTGAAATTTAGAATAATAATTTCAATTAAGTTCACAGTTTATTTGTGAGTTATAATGTAGGAGGTGGATGATCCTCCTGCTGTGGCCTGTTCATGTGTGCAAAGGCAAGGCAATGCTTTTTTGATTTTTTTTTTTCCACCCTCAGATGGACAAATTAATGTCAGTAAAGTCTCAGGGAGAGATGATCTATGTGTTCAAGAAGGTGGATGTGCTGGTGTTTTGAGATGGTTGTAATCCAAAAGCATTGCATTATTCTCACCAATGGCCAGAAAGAGCTCGTTGACATTGATGGCCGTCTTGGCCGACGTCTCCATGAAAAGCAGGCCAGTGTCTTCAGCATAGGTCTTGGCGTCCTTTTACACGAGAACAAATAAAATTCTTAACAAAAACGCTCATTTTCATAAGACAAAGATGTTAAAACATTAATCAGATTAAACTCGAGAATCTATCATTGCTCTGCTGACCCAAAGGAGCTGAATCACTGGTACGTTTACTATTAACAACATTAATAAAAAACCGAATGTATTACCATGGGGAATGACAGTGGGTGTGCAACTTCACAAGATCAAAATGAATCAACCTCAGCAAGAATGATTGGACTCACCTCATGCTCCACTAGTCTCTTCTCTGCGAGGTCGGCCTTGTTCCCTGCCAGGGCGATGACTATGTTGGGACTTGCTTGTCTCTGCAGTTCCTTCACCCAGGCTTTGGCTCTTTCAAAGGTTTCCTACATAAAACAAGTTTATTGGTCAAGAAGCAATAGTAGAAATATTAAAAAAACAAAACAAAACAAAAAAATTTTTACAACCAATTTAAAACAACATAAACCTTTCATCCACGCAAATTATGACGGTGTGAATTTTCTTTTTGCACCTAAACTTGTGCAGTCCCTGCTGGCCAAACGATAGAATGCACATTTTTTTGGTACTTTCCCAGCGGCCTCCCTTTTGAAACCAAAAACTTTATTCATCTTTCAGAGCGCCAAGATGCCGCTGACCTTGAAACCAATCTCTACGCAGTAATCCAAAAACATAGGTGACACCACGATGCCCCCGTTCATCTTAATCTAAAAACAAGTGAGCAGCAATGCAGCTGCTCTCTTGTTTTTTCTTCGCAGTGGTAATAAACTGTTTATTACATGGTAATAAACTGCGAATGGCGGCTTTGCATTCAGGGCTGGGAAATAGTCACACATTAACTGTCAGTCGGTAAGAAACGTGTCTGTTAATATTTGTCGGCTGAGACAGTACATGTCACCTGTTATGCACACGGCCATTAATTGTGTCTCTCTTTTTTTACAGCATGCGGTGGGAGTGGTAATCAGGCTCATCAACATGTGAATAATTAAACACTGACAGGGTTTTACGACCAGAAACATTTGTACGCAGGCCATAAACTTTTGATGGGGTGAGTTGTAGGTAAACACGATAGAAAAGAAATGCATGGAAAAGAAGAAAGAAATTTCAATAACAGCCAAGAGACAGGTTACACATAGTTCCTGTATAGTCCCCTATTATGCAATATAAAGTGAATTTTGCATAATTTGGCACTTTGATATGTTGTGACACGCTTAATCATTTATCAGTCAGAACACAATGTGCAGGGTGTGGGGGATTTCTGACAACCGTGCACACTTGTTAATTCAAGGGTGAGTAAAAATAGCTTCCATCCTTTTTTGAGCAAACAGCTGGCCATAGTGTTGGCCACTGAGGCGGTTCACATTTAGGTTTGTTGCATAATTCATATTAGCCGAGTGTGAACCCGGAGAGAAAACATCAATGCTGGACATATTTTTTTTTTTTAGCAAGTAATAAAATATACTGTATTTAATGTATTCAACAGCACAATACCGGCTTGGTGATGTCAAAGACGACAATGGCAGCCTGGGCGCCGCGGTAGTACATCGGGGCCAGGCTGTGGTATCGCTCCTGTCCCGCCGTGTCCCAGATCTCAAACTTCACCGTGGTCTCGTCGAGACACACCGACTGAGCCAGGAATGCAGCTGCACATCATAAGGGACAAACAGGTTACCACCAATGGCCACTCGAAAGCATCAAGGCGCGCGTGCGGAGCGCCGCTCGGGAACCTCACCTCCGATGGTCGTCTCCTGGAACTCGTCAAACTGTCCCTTGACGAAGCGCAGCACCAGGCTGGACTTGCCTACGGCCATGTCGCCCAGCAGCACCAGCTTGAACTGGCAGATTTTGGTCTGTGGCAGCGCTCCATTGGATTGACCTCCGCTCCCTCTGGAACTCATGCCAGGCCGTGCAGGAGATGGCAGGGGCCGAGGGTGGGGGGGGTGGGGGTGGGGGGCCTCTTCCCTCGCTCAAGCCGAGCACTGACGCCAAGATCTTGCAAGACCCAGGAGATTTCACCGCCGATCGCTCGGGCTTGGTTTTCACCCCTTGTGTCTTGGTTGAATGAAGAGGTCACGCAACAAGTTTGTGTCCTGTGCACAGAATTGCAACAAGAGTCAAATAAGATAAAGGTGTACATTTAAAATACAGCCCCCCCCACCCCGTGTATGACGGTTCTACAGCAGAGAATGGAGAAGTCGGAAGTTTCCGAGTATCTCTGGAAGAATCTGCATCTCACTCCAAATTCACCCGGCCTGATTCAAAATGTGTCAGGTGTTTTTAATGGTGTTAATTGTTGTATTGAGTATTGTAGCACTAACCAGCAGCTAATAAGTGAAAGTGAAAAAAAAATCCGCTGCATTCCTGTAAATTTGCTGACGAGGACAACATGTGAAAACACAGGCCACAATGGAAATTCCAGCAATTGCTGCAATTATTTCTAGCGTTGCAATTTACAGGCACTGCAGTGAACCTTGCTGACGCGTGCCCCCCAAAAAAAAAGAGTTAGCTTATTTTACAACAGAAAGTGGCACTATTCGTGTGTCTCTCTCTGACTGGAGAATACAATCCATTGATTCCAAGACACGACAAGCATGGCGACAGATTGACTGAACAGTAAACATAACACAGACAGACTGCAATGAACACAATATCATCGTTAGGTCAAACGCTCTGTAGTAAAGCCGATTTCTCTATTTTGGCTGGTAAGAACCAATAAGGTCGCCAGTCGCCAGTTGCTGACCGCCGTATAGCGATGTACACATTACATTTGGCACTGGCCCCGACCAAAACTTCCTCAAGGATTCAGGTTATCGCCAACCCTGTCCGAGCGATATAAGCTAGCTGTTTTGACTACTTAGCTCAAGCATAATAAATAAAATAAAATATAGTAAACACTTTATCTCGACGCCGAATAACTAAAGAGTAGCAACTCGGGAAGAAAAATGTCAACGGGATTTACCGTGTGTATATCTGTCTTAGCAGTCCTCGATTGCCAGGTTTAACTGTTCACAATACCGATTTCAGTTTGCGCTGTCAGGACATACTTCCAGGGTTGATGCTAACTCCGCCTACTTCCGGGTTACGTCATTTTTCTCCTCACCCACGGACGAACAGTTGAAAATGAGCGACCATTTATTTGTATGAAAGGAATACATTTATATATAGTGAACATGAAGATGAAAAAACTTTTATTAAACAGATATTTATACATTTATTAAACAGATGTTTATAAAAACTAATTTTTCTACCTTGTCTATTATTGTCTTCGATTAATAACCTAATTCAGCAGTCATAATTGATGTAGACTATTCAATCAAGCTGACAATAAGGCTGACATGAGAAGACGAGATTTAAAAAAAGAGGACAAAAATAGACATGGGAAAATCGATTTGGTAGTATCTTTTTAATATGATTATTATTGAATCTCCACGTTCCTATTTCCCCATTGACTCATAGAAATATCACCACTTCCTAATTATGTTCAGTATTTTTAGTTTGCATAATGTTTTCCGTGTATGCAGTTGCGCAGTGTCATTAAGAATTTGTCAGCTATGACGAATGAATTCCGTTACATTAGAGACAAAAATAGACGAAACGGGGAGTGTTGCTTCATAAAGATTGTTTGACACATGAACGTGATTTTAAATATATAATTTTTATAATAGACCAAATGTATTTATTTCCTACATACATATTGCCTTGTTTGAAAAATGTTTTACGTCGACGATAACAACAGCCTCACAATTAGCAGTTAACAATTGCGCTTAGCATCCTCGTCGGCGTCCGTAGGAAAGGAGAAATGACGTAACCAGGAAGTAGGCGGAGTTAGCGTCAGACCTCAGTGCAACGCTGAATTTAAAAAAAAAGGGACGAAGACAACTACCGTCTCGAAAGCACAATTAACTTACATTATGCCACCGAAACAAAGAAATAAGATAAAGCAGGGGAGAGACACAGCCGTAAGTATCGTGTGTGTTCGACCGTTTTGCTGACAACGTTGTGACAACACGTTTTAAGAAAGCATTCTGTATTTCATGTGATTGTCATTCACACGTATTCATTTTCATATAATTTTCGTACTTTGCTGAAGGGTGTCATTGGTAACTGTCCGACTTAATGCAAACTGCTTAACTGGTCCCTTCAAGCAACCACTATATATTTTTTTTTTGTTGTTTTGTTTTTGTTTTTTATAAACGTTCTTATAAATGTGTTTTTAGAATTTGTGCACGTGTAAGGTTCTGTGTACTGTATGTTTCCTGCCGCTCAATTGTTGCAGGTACAGCGCACCAATAACAGTAGCATGGTAAGCAAGAGGTCTGCTGCAACTCAGGGCTACTTCGAGGATGCTTTCCTTCAACACCTAGTTGGCAAAGGGACGAGGAGAACCCCACTTATTAACAGGTCAACCCTTACTAGTTATTTACATATTCATTTACAATATTACTGGTCTTGATTAGCGATGCCTTGCAGAGTACTGCAATTCCGGCGTAAATCATCATTGAGGAATATTATAAACATAACACAATTGTCGAAATATACAAGGGTGGAGAAAAAAAGCTTTTGCTTATTTTATTTTATTTCTTTTTTTTTTGTTGCTGCAGCTTGCAACGCATGTTTTTGCATTTCCATAGATGAATTGCATTTTAAACTTGGTGCAACGCCACACAAAATGTATTCGACCCTTTGGTTCTGGGGCTTGCCTGTTGACTTTCCAAATGCCATGTTTGAGTTTAGTGTTTTTTTGGATTTACGTGACTATTGATTACACCCGAACCCTTATTCCATAATATAGTACTCTAATAGAACTGCTTGTACTAACAGAGTTCGTATGTACACATTGCAACATAAGGTTCAACACTGTTTGAAACAATGATATAAAGAAAATATGATATAAAGGTCTCCAAAAGTTTTGTCCAGTTAAATCATTGCATTCAATAATTACAACAATTGTGCTTTTAAAAAAATTCCAGGGGCTACTATGTGCGGTGGAGAGCTGTGGACGACTGTTTAAGAAACTTCCTTCGCGTCACTTCTGGCTGCCCCAGAAGACAGGCAAGTTAACACAACTATACATTGATAGATCAACATTTTGGGAAATTCTCCCGAGGTGTGTATGTGTATGTACAAGTTTGTATATCCATGTCTCTATTTAGATAAACTGCAGGTGACCTGTACCTGTCACCCTCTTTTTATTTTGCTGAACAGCTCTCATCTCTGTCCCTGGGGTTTGAAAACTACAGGCACTGATAATTAAGGAGAATTGGTCAACTCATTTGACTGAAGTGTTTATGCAAATTGCCAAATTATGCGAATTAACGTTGAACTATCCTTTCTGGCCTTTTGTCCTAAAGTTGGATTTTTTAAAAGTAATGTTTGTTTGTTTTTTTCTTTCATTTCCCTGCGTTTGTATTTTACTTACGTACATTTTCCTTCCTTTACTTTTCTCTTGTAGATTCTGTCACTGGGTGCAGGGTTCGACTCGCTGTATTTTCGCTTACACGCAGAAGGCGCCCTCGACAGGGTGGCTATGCTTGAGGTAGATTTTCCTGATGTCATCCAACAAAAAGCCGCTCTGATCAGTTGCAATGTGACACTGAGCTCTATGCTAGACTTCCGTTTGCCGTCTTTGACAGGTTTGTAATATTCAAAGAAGTTTGTGGTCAATGACATTTTTATAAACCTAATATTATACGATGTATGCTGCATTCACGACTGAGAAGTTTTTGTTGTGCTTGTATCTCCTCAGGACCAGTGTTTTTGTCCAGCGATCAATATAATTTATTAGGAGTAGATATAAGAGAGAAGGACCAGTTAGAAGCGGCGCTTGGTGAAGTCGGGTTCGACTGGACTGCCCCCACCGTGATCCTCTCTGAAGTTGTGCTAACCTACATGGAAACTCACCAGTAAGGTTTGAATTACGGTTGTTTGCCCCACCCCGTTAGGACCTGCGTGGTTTGTAAAACCCTGATCTGTATTTCAAAAGCAAGATTTTTAGTCACAATCACTGCAAGAACTTCAAAACTGCGTTGTGGATGCGAAGCGATTCGATGGTGTTTTTGTCTTCCAGGTCTGATCGAGTTATAAGTTGGGCAGCAAAAAACATGCCGCAGTCCCTCTTTGTTCTGTATGAGCAGATTGGTCCACGCGATCCCTTTGGCCAGATTATGCAAGATCACTTCCGCAAAATTAATTCAAGCTTGCATTCGCTACGGCAGTATCCAGACGCTGCTGCCCAGAGGTGCAGATTCCTTGACCAGGCCAGTATGCAGACAATACATATTCTGCAGACAGCAAACGCTAGTGCGATAGTATGTTGAGAGTAGTTTATTATGGGAAGTGTTTCAACAAGTATATATGATTCCATCCAGGGTTGGGATGATTGTGTGTGTCTCGATTTGAATGCCTTCTATCTTGGGCTGGTCTCTGAGGAGGAACGATGCAGAGTGGAGAGCCTGGAGCTGTTTGATGAACACGAGGTAAGCTGGGATGTCATTGTTTTGTTTTTTGGGGGTAGAAGAAATAGTAAGTGGCTGATGCACATCTTCCAAGCCCCACAACTCAGCCCCCTGTAGTTGAGCTGCTGCTCCTCTATGATAGGAGATGATGTCTCTCAGCTAACCAGAGGATGAATCAATCAATCAGTCAGTCAATCAATCAGTCAGCTCTAATTTGTAAAGCTCTAAATCACAACCAACGGCATCTCAGGGCGCTTTGCAGATGCCCGACAGTCCTCCGACTGGGCTTCTCTTCTCTGGGAGGCTCCCTGCCCTGCATCCCAACCTGGATAAGCATTAAAGGATGGATGCATGCACCATATCAGACAAGCCTATGTGGAAAAAGTCAATGATTCGTTGTTTTTTTCTTCACTCGGCCACTGTGGTGATAATGACTTGAAAACCTTTTTTCTCTCCCCCTGTATCTGTCCTCAGGACTGGCACCAGAAATGTTCACATTATTTTATCCTCACTGCATCTCGGGGCTCATTAATGCTTCAAGCTTTACTCAGGCATGGTAAAGTTTATAAACGCTCATATAGCAACACTTTCTTAATACTGTATTTTCATCATGTTTTATGTCTTATGTCAATTATGTGTTATGTAAGCATGCAATATTAGCATCACTTTTTTGTGCCTGTTGTGCCCTTGAAGCTCACTGCTTTTATTAGTATTTAGCCAAGTTAGCGTTTTCAACCATGGAAACAACACGCAAAACTTTTAATAGTCTTTAAATACAAAATAGTATTAGTAATTTCAGTATGTTTTCATTTTAGTCATTTTTGTTGTATTTGTTGGAATAGTAATAAAATAGTAATAAAAAAAAAATCTACACTATTGATTCAGTCTTAGTCCACAGGGGCACAAATGTCCTTGGACGCAACAGGAGTTATGATTCAACTGAAGGAACGTGGTGGCAGGGTTGTCTAAATGGAAATTTTTAAAAGAGTTGCTCCCCTTGAACTAAGAACACTGAGTGCTGTGTTTGTAGAACCCGAAACAAAACACAGCTCCACTTTTAATTCCTCCGCCCCAGTGCCCTTGGCGCCATCCATTGTCCCGTCGTGGAGCCCTGCGACTGTCAGCGTGACGACCCTACCGGACTGTGTTGAGGGCTTGGGTATGGCGAGCTGCTTGGTCAGCCCAGGGAATGTGTTGCTCACTGGAGGCTTTAGCCGCAGAGGCAGGGAAGCAGCGGCGAGGATCCTCCAGAAGGGCCAGGATGCTTGGAGACTCTTCAACCCAGACATCTCAGGAGATATGGGTAAGGTTTATGAATGTTTCCAGCCCTTTGTTTTTTCATGCAGTCATTCATGCAAAAGGAGGCCCAACCAAGTACTGAGTGCATCGAAATGAACATTTTGGGGTTTCCTCATCTGTAAGCCACAATCATCAACTTTTAAAAAAATAAAGGCTTGAAATATTACACTCTGTGTAATAAATCTTAATCTACACAATATATGGTTTTCACTTTCTGAAATGAGTGACAAAAAATATTGAATGTGATGATATTCTAATTTTTGAGATGCACCTGTATTCAAAATAATTCCCTTTTTTGTAATTCCCCCCCCAAAATTAAATGGAACTGGTGACGGAAAACCATTTTTTTCAGAATCGTGCAGCCTCAAATCTTAAATTAATGAGAATGGTGCAAAAAGCCACTGTCATTTGCTCATTGTGTCACTGCATGTTAACAGTACAGAGCTCGTTTGAAACAATTTGCTCAATTATTTACTGTAAAATGCTTTTATTTTTAATCAGTGAAATTTTTTTTAATACATTTTACACAATTCGTTTTCACATATTTGAAAACTTTGCTTCCATAGATTTGCTTTCATTTATGTTTTAAAGAATAGTTTGTATTAGTGCATACTGGACACCACATCTTAAAGCTGAATGCTGTTCTCATGCATTTTTAACTGTTGTTAAAGATAAAGTCAAAGCACTGCCATACAAGCCGAAGTGCTGTTTATTTTTATTTGCAGTTGATCTGATCAATACTTACTTCCCTGCCAATGATATGTTACCACCATGTTAGTCCAAATTAGCCAAGTAGTCCACATGGTGATCAAGTGTTTGTCCTGCACAGGAGTGCGACTCTACCACACGGTCACCTTGCTTCCTGGCACCGGCATCGTGGTCTTTGGAGGTCGCTCCTCTCCAGACAAGCCGATCCAAGGGCTTTGCAAAGTGACCTTTGACCCTACCGGTCCATGCAGGATCCCTATTTCAGACAGTGAGGATATGGTAAAACTTCAGGTAGAGCCTATGGTCTCCACAGGCAACCCACCGTCAGCAAGATGGAGACACACAACCAACGTGGTCAAACACAAGGGTGAGTTTAAATGCACAGTCAGTGTTTTTTCACCTGTGTGTGTGTGTGTGTTTTTTTTCCCCTATATTTTCCATATTAAATGAAATTCACTGTAATAAACCGTCTTTATTTTTCCTCAAGGCAAAAGCTTCCTGTTTGTCTATGGTGGAAAAAAATCCTCAGAAGCAGTTCTTGGTGACAGTTATTTCCTGAGTCAAGATGAACAGCACTGGACTGAGGTTTGTTTTGTGTATATTATCAGTCCAATGCAAGCACAGAGACATTAATAACCACCAAGAGAATTCTTGTCCTTGTCATGAAAACACTCCTTCCTAACAAGCACAGAATTCCAAGCACAGGGAAAACACATTGACCTTTTTCATACATGTGCATTGTATACAGTCCTTTGATAACGAAGGACAGTATACAATATCGAAACGTTGCTGATAATAGTGAGTTTGAACATGTTGACAATTGCAAAAGCAAGTTCTGACACACAATATTAGCCATATTAATCTTGCAATGCAAGTAGGACAATTCTTTGTTCCGTTCAGAGTGACTTTACAGTGTATATACGTTACTCTGTGCCATGCACAGTCTATTGATTGACTGTTGTGCCAAAGTGATGAATCGTATTACAGTAATTGTCGTTAATATTATGTCCTCATTATTATAAATAAATTGCTGTGCCAGGAGTAACCATGTATTTGGATCTCACAATTTTGTTGTACATAATATGGAATGACAATAGACCTGCTTTTAAAAAAAACATTGTAACAACTTATTTTGTAGTATTATTTTTATGTACTGATGATGGTATATTATACGTTGTTGGTATCTTGGAGTTTCTGATAGTTACCCAGTTTGCCAGACTTCCACAGCAGGATGAAATGAAGCCTTAGACAGATGTTATATTTACAGATGCATTCATCAGGCCCTGCCTCTGAATTCTTTCTAGATCCCACTAGAGGGCACCACTCCGGAAGCACGTCATTCCCATTCGGCCAGTTCGTATGAGGGTGGTGTGGTGGTATTTGGAGGACTGGGTCAAAGGGACGTGCCATTAGGTGACACCGTTATTTTACGGCCGAGTGACAAAGGCTTCCTCTGGGAAACAGTCGACGTTCATCCATGTGTTGTTCCCAGGTGTGTTGCATTTGCATTTCATGGCGCTAGCAGTTTCCTGTAAGTTCATACAGGATCACAGAATCTCTAAAATACAGTAACTTGTTTTTCTTTCATTTTTTAAGATACTCACATTGTGCCCATGTCATTGGCGAAACACTTGTTGTGGTCGGCGGAGTGTGGCATCATTCTGATGGAGTCCCAGGTGGCGTAATAATTAACCTCACGACACGCAGCAGCATGGAGTTCACGATGGACACGGTAATTTTAGGATCATTTCCATCAGTATGTTCATCTACTTGTAGTTGGAGCTGTTTTGTTATATTAAAAGCAGGGCTGTGGAAGTTAACGTGCTTATAAGGTTATTCTCACTGAGAGGTTAAGAGGTTATTCTCGCTGTCTGGAGGAAGCTAGCTGCCCTGTTGTCAGAAAATGTCAAAAGACTTGTCTGTTTGAAAACTGGCTCAGTGCAAAATAAATATATAAAATAAATACCTTGTTAAGTTACATGTAGAGAAAATTGCATTTAATTTGTGATTAATCGCGAGTTAACTCAGGACGCTAATGCGATTAATCGCGATTAAAACATTTTATCGACTGACAGCCCTAATTAAAAGGCATCAAGTGATTAACTTAATTATTCTTATCACAACTGAACTAGATCCATCAGATAAGAGGAACTCTTAACAAAATGTACTTTTTCGCACGCAGACCTCAGTGCCCTGGCCCCTAATGCTGCACTCGTTCTGCTCTGAAGTGATAGACCTGGAAAAGACAGAGGTTTTGCTGATAGGTGGAGGGGGAAACTGTTTCTCCTTTGGGACTCACTTCAATCGTCAGCCGGTTACTGTTGGCCTCGGAGCGTTCCTGAATTAATTAAGTGTTTGAAATTAAAAATGAACTTTTTCACTGCCTAGTTCAAAATGAACAATTTAAGCCTCATAAATAAAAAAATTTTAAAAATGGTGTATAATCTTGTCTCTTTCACACACACACACACACACACACATATGGATCAATCGTGTGTGTGTGAGTGTTTACACAAAACACACCCAAAAAAATCTTGACACTAAAAATTATTACAGGATTTATTAGAATCAACTACAGTGATAAAATAGGTGAAAAATTATAGAAAATAAACCTCTTATATATATTCTATTAGCGTCCCGTCTGCCATACATGCCTCAATTGTTGAGTAAAATCCGCTGTGGTTGTGCTTGTCGCCGTCACAGGAAAGTCATTGACGGCAGCTACTGTGGACGGGATCAAGCTGTCCAGTTCCTGTCTTTGACCAGTTTCCCGAAGCCACTCGTGAAACTTTCCCTCCAACAACTCCTGAAACTGATGCTTTTGCTTCCTGCAAGGGCACAAAAGAGGGAATGTTGGTAGTAGAAACACGAAAACCCTGAAAGACACAACAGGGTACCTGAAACTACAATATATAAAATATACAACGTGATGGCGTGATCATTCAATGGCCAACTTTGTTGATCCCTTAAGCTCCCCAATAGCTGCGTTTCCATTCCAGTTTTTCCGAAATTCCCGTAAAATCTCGCGGGATGAGATTTTACGAGAACTACATTTGCTTCCGTTTGTTTACGTTTCTTTTCTGTCAAGAATGGTTGTTCTATTTTTCTCTGATTACTTGTAAAAAAAAAAATAAAAATATTCCGTCTCCTCCTTCCGTCCAAACATCACGCGCAAAAGTGTTTCCATGACACTTCTTCGATATACCTCTATATCGATACATCTAAAAAAGCACCTCATGAGAGCGTCGAAACCTTTTAGCCGTATTGAGAAGTTTTTCTAAGTGCAGGTGTTTCAATGACCAGTTTTTTTATTGCGATATTTAGGGTTTTGCGCAATTCTAGGCGTAATGGAAACGCAGCTAGCGCCATTAACCTCAATGTACAACTTATCTCCAACTATATCTACTATGTAATTTGATTTGATTTACAGGTATTGTCCCCTAGGGACTTGTATATCATCACCACCACCATCATCATCATTATTATCATTATTATTATTATTATTATTATTATTATTATTATTATCATTATTATTATTATCATTTTCACTTTAATTTGTATTCTTTAATCAAGGTATTTTTTTCTTACTGTTAAGAGTATACTTAAAAATAATACATATAAACATATAAATATTAAATGCATATAAATACATACAAATAGTAGTGTCATACAAAATCAAATTGAAGTAAGGGGTGTGTGTGTGGGGGTATCTCCAACTATGTCTGCCAAGTCATTTTTATAGATTATTTGCACTTTAATTTGTATTCTTTAATCAAGGTATTTCTGTCTTACTGTTAAAAGTATACTTCACCATATCAATAATGGTGTCATACAAAATATTTGTATGACCCCATGCTAGACTGTTTTGCCATCCAAGCCACAGCCGCCCACTGGGCCACTCACTTGTTCAACTGGGCCTCCAACAGCATCTTCTGCAGGCTTTGTATCCTTCTCTTCTTGCTCTCAATCACGGCCTGGTACTGCGGAGGCAAACCGCCGGGCACCTCGCACGTGTCTCCCTGCATCTGGAAGGGCACGACGAACGTGTGGAAGTCGGCCTCGGGGAGGAGCTGGTAGCAGGCGTGCTCGGGGCTCGGCGTCGCGTTGAGCGAGGCGTTGACCGGGTCCTCCGGTCCCAGGATCAGAGGCTGATCCCAGAAATTAGGCACCACGGCGAGGCCCACGCTGGCCATGTGATCTTCCAAAGACGGGTAGAAGGTGTGGAAAGGCCCCAGGGTGATGTTGGCGTTCCCGGGCAGCAGCAGCGGGCGGGTGGGCGTCAAGGCGTGCAGCGCGCAGGACGAGGAGGCGCCGACCACGATCCGGCCGGCCACGCACACCAGCTGCACGTTGTGGCAGCCGTGCATGTGGACGCTGGTTTCGACGGGACCCAGCACCACCGTGCAGTCGCGGCATTTGTCCACGTTCACCGACCTGGACAGTGCGTTTTGGAGTAGGAGAAAACGTGAGGGGAGCGCTGCGATCACAAGGTTCATACAGCAACCTGCTGATACGTGAGAGAGCGTCTTACCTGAGAGGAGACAGAAGATAAATAAATGAATTGGAGCATCTGTGGATTTTGATGTTAGAACCTGTGAGCTTGTCTGAGGTCTTGGCCAAGGTCTGTTTCATGACTTGTGATATCACCACCATTCTACTGCCAGGTGGAGTAATGTGGGTATTTCGGGCTATTTTAGCTTTTTTCATGGCTCCTTCCACTAGAAAACACAAAAAAACAAGTAGAGATTTAATCAATTTCTTTAAATAGATACAGTACAGCACTGTTTCAACACCCTCTCTCAATAGTAGTTTTTTTTTTTTTTTTTTAAATTGAAGAATATATAGAAGACTCAAGAACACCTTGTGAAGCCCAGGCAAGTTTTTTGCCAGAGTTGAGGCAGGCGGTTATTCCAAAGGGATTGAGTGTGAGGTAGTTCTGGATGCACGAGAGCAGTTTGTGCAGGTGGAAAGAGCGACTGAGTGTGGAGTAGCCGGCTTGCGTTTGAAATGGGTCTTTGGTCAGCAGCACGTGGAGGGGCTGTATGGCTTTGTCCTGGCATGCTGAGCCTTCCAAGAGCAGGCTGAGGCTCAGCACTGCCTCAAGTGGTATCTGCAAAAATAGAAGTGGAAAAAAAAAAATAATAAAAAATCAAGACTAGTATAATGTAAAAACTTTTTTTGGGGGGTTGCTTTCTTCATAATAATTTGGGATAAAATCAAGGCCTTCAATTTATACAAGACATGCAGCTAGTATGAGTGGGGGTCATTTATGCTTCTGCTCTGGATCGTGGTCTGCTGGACTGTATTAATTCTCACCTGTTTACTTAAGCTCATGTGGACACTGCAGTTTTCAAATTACTTGCTTTAGTATTTAGATATTAGTGATTTAAAAGTAAAGTCCCCCAATATTAATACATTTCAAAAAAAAAAAAAATCCCTTTAAATATCCACAGTTGCAGAAAATACAAGCAAGACCATTAAACTACTGACAAAACAATCACATTTTAACCACATAAAATTTAGATTAATACTATTTAGGACAGTAACAAATAAAAATACACAAAGTATATATTGTTTTGCGTTTTATTTTCTATTCTTATTTTCTGTGATCTTCAGCTCATGATTTTACTGTTTATTAGACATACTATACTACACTATAATACTATAATATAATAATTACCCGCTGTGGTAATACCTGTGTCTCTACTACATCAGTGATGTGTGACCCCATTAGCCACCACTTTATCGCCTCTGGTCACTTGTTTGACAATAATACGGTCCCAGTCGATGCCGCCCCAGATCATGCAGCCGTTAATGTATCTGATTCCCTTCTGAGTATAATAGTGTAAATGTGTTGTGCGAGCTCACGGACTTCATTGGATTTGTGTGTGTGTGTTTGTGTGTGTGTGTCCGTGCGTATGCTGATTGATTGATTGATTGATCACATGCGCGTGCACACCCACATACAATATGAGTGTCCTATATATATACACACAATGTGACCTGCCTGAGGAAGGGGAGGGGCCCCCAGAGCGGCATCACACACGGACTGGGAAAATCCAGCCAGCTCACCCGATGATGTTAAGAATTTAGGGGCTCAATTTTTATGCAAATATTTTATAAATGACAGATGAAAAAAAAAAAAAAAAGATTCTTTCAACTCTTTAAGACAAAGTGATATGTGCACAAACCACTGCTGTGCAGAGCTATCATCTGTAGTAATAATTTCTGCGTAATGTTAACACAGAACTGTTAAATTTCTAATGAATTTGAATGATTAACTCTCCTATGTAAAGTTATTTTATCATTATGAACACATATCCTCTCATCCATCTTAAAGCTGACTGGATAGATTGACTTGAATGTCCTATTTTGTGGTTGAATTTATGGTTGTTTAATAAATATAGAATATTTATTTTGGGATATTTTCAGATGTATTTATTTGTTTATTTATTCTTGTCAAGTTTAAATGTGGAGGTCTGTAATCTCTCTGTCATGGTCAGCTGATTGGCAGCACAAACAAATCTTAACTTTGAAATTCATGGTAGATCTCAATGGGCCAAGACACAGAATACAAGACCTGCTTTGCAGCTTTCTTCATAGCAGGCCGCGTGGAACCTTGACAAACCCACAGACTAGTCTGCGAAATGCATGTACCAAATTCATAGTTTGTGTTCCGGCAGCTCACTGACCTGACAGTCTTCGAGGGCTGATCCAGACGCCGACCTTTGGTTTGGCGCTACTAGCAGGTCCAGGATTTCAGCAAGGTGGCTTCGTATAAATGACAGGTGTGCACGATCGTCCCAGTTCTGCTGAACCAAGGAGCAAAAGAGAGAGATGCATTATAAAGAATAGCAATTTTTTTTTTTTTTAAAGACTTTATAGACATTTCTTAGGACCTTGTTTTGAGAGTTCGTCTTGCCCTGTCGGTCGGACGGGGAGCTTGCGCGACACGTGGGCCACTCCTCGCCGATCAAAGAGACGCGGAGAGACGTTCGGTTTATCTGCTGAATGTAGAGGAACAAGAGGAACTGCAGCGTGTCCACCGACAGCTACAAGAAAGAAGAAGAGGAAATCAAACACTGATACAAATGAGTGTGTATCAAATGACAATGACACACGTTACAAGCACTTCCTCACCTTGTTCCTCTGTTGGTCCAGCTCGCTCGTCGAAGAGCACTGGGAAAAGCACTCGGCCAGCTCGAGCCTCTCCTCGGGAGGGTGGCCTATCAGCAGGTCAAACGTCTCAAAGTAGAGCCACGCCAGGTCCTCCGGAAGCTGCAGCTTCCCGCAGGCTATGTGCTTCCACATGGACCAGCTCAGCTGTGGAAAGCAGCCGTCTCGCGTTTGGACGTAGCTCGACATCTTGCGAAGGTAGTGCAGGCCGAGTTTTGAGCAAGGGGAAACCTGCAACAGTGTTAAACGCAAACGTTATTTTACGCCAGAATCAATTGATGGCTTCCATTTTTTTTTTTCCATTTATTCCGCTGGAATGAAGTACACAAAAGATGTGTATTAACCTGCAGGGCCCCCAATAAAAAGGGTTCCATGCGTGGCCATATGCTCATGGTGTCTCTCTCCATCTAAACAAAGCAGGGGGAAAAAGAAAAATGATTTTAAGAATTGCACTAGATGATGTCAAGCTGCAGTCGTCAGCTCGTCAGAAGCAAAGCTGTTTTTTCAGAGCTTACTCATGGAATCAGTATGTAACTGCCACACGATTGTCACAACTAACATACGCACTTCTGGTAATTCCCAATGTAGCTTTACAACTAGGCAGCCATACAGTCGACCACTAGGGAACGTTATGGCTCCAGTAAGAGCACAGGCGGAAAACTCAGCATTTATACTACGGCTTTGGGGGCCATACCCTTTTAATCCGGTCCACCCAATTTGAGGAAATTATTAATAATTAATAGTAGGCAAGTAATTAAAAAAAAGAAGAAGCTGTATTTCATCATTTTTTTCAGTGTTTTAAGAGTCATTTCAATACAGAGCTAAATACAGTGGTTCTTCAAAGACACATATTTTGTTGTAACACTTTTTGGCAACTTTCAACTGACTTTAAAACACATGTTTTCTACATATCCCATGATATTTTTTTTTCTCCTATGAGGTAGGTCACCAAAACACTCCATCCATCTGCTCCTGCTCCTGGGTCAAATTTTAGAACCTATTGTGGCCCCACCAGTCTACACGTTTGCCCACCCTTGCTCTAGTCTATACCCATTACGACTGGCAATCCTCATAGGCAACTACTGCTGACTTCATACATCTTAAACTAGCAGAAAGATAGTAGCAATTAGTATGGCTGTTATTTATTATTATTATTATTATTATTATTATTATTATCATATATTATTAATCATTGTAATTATCATCTCTGGTCATTACTACGTATGTTCACTTTGTGATTTGCAGCATATTAATTTGTAAAGTGTTTATAGTTGTGTAAAATGTACCGCGACGTCAATCCCGACAACAAAGCTCGCTGACCGTAATAAAACATGACCTAGAGAAAACGAACAGGTGCTCATTCATCTTTGGTTCGACACAGTGCCCCACGCAAAAGTACCCTATCCTTGTCGAGTTCCGAGTACTCTGTCACAACTTTTTTTCCTTTTCTTTTTTATGATATATATTTATTTTTTTTTTATCAGCGTTTGCGCGGGTTAAATATGTTTTCACAGTACTATGTCACACTCGGACACACACTGCGGTTGACAAGGTCGTTACTTCCTCGAGTAAACAATTCACGTCACTTTGGTTTCAATTCGGTGTAGTATGACAGGTGTTTCCCCATTTGGGAATCGGTGAATATGCGATCGACGAGGCTAACAATGAACTAACAACATGAATGCTATGTTACTGGATGGCTTAAGAAAAGAAAAGAAACAGATACAACTTCAAAGAATTTCGTTGGGATTGCGACAATAAGACGAAATGAATAAAACAGAGCTTGCTCTTACCCTTCCGTTGTTGTTATTTTCTTCTTCCTCCTCTTCTGCTTCCTCCTCCGCTTCTTCTTCTTCTGCTTCTATGGCGGGTGGGGCTCATTACCGCCACCTACTGTGTTGGAGTGTGAATCAGCGTTATCTTAAACCAGAACGAACAAAACAAAACCCTAATTTTTATTTTATTTTTATCTAATCCTGTATTTTTCATATGCTGGAGAAGTTTCCTCGACCCAATGGTTAAAACACTTTTCCATGTTGAATCTTGCTCTCCAATCTGCCAAGTTCCTTCTTTAGATTGACTCTCCACCTGGGATAATTGCTGCGGCCACACACTCCCCAACTGAACAGATGTCACAGATACCTGATGGATGTTTTTTTTTTTTTTTAATCGAATGTAGTGTGTCCTACTTTCAACCTTGTCAATATGTTTCCTTGTTTGCTTTTCCTTTTAATAGATCTCTCTGTGCCCACTTCCTGTTGCTATGCTTACACATGCCTTCCTGTCTCTCCTGTGTCTCGTATCTGCTGCCATTCGTTGAGCGTATTTCTTTTAGTAATTCCTTTCACTTCACATTTACTGACTGAAGCAGCCATCATTTCTTCTTGTTTTAACACCTGCTAAACCAATGTATCCGCCATGTCATTACCTATTCCCTATGTGATGGTATCTACATTAATGTGACCGAAATGTTTTCTTCTCCAGTCTGTACAAAGATTCATGAACTTAATTGACTGTATCCTGCCAACTAGATGTAAATGACTGTAAGGATAGTAATGACCTGGAATCTGAACACGAAATAACTTTCTGGAGTTTTAACTCTTCAATCCACTGCAATGTTTATTTTTTTGTAATACACTGTCACAAGTTACCATTGTTGGCGCAATAGAAATAAAGTTTCTCTGTTTTAAATTCATATCTCCAGCTGCTCTCTCACCGCTTCATGCAAAACATTCACCCTTACAGCTCTGTCTTTCCATACATGGAAGAAGTACTTTGAAGAATGTCCCTGGATATTTGCCCAGTAGGTTACAGTTCAAATCAACATTATCAGCCCCCTGGGATTATAGAATATTTTCTCTAATTTTTTTCCCTAATGTTTACAACATTGATCCAATTTAATCTGTTTCAAACCTAAATGAATTATTTGGTTTATTCATGCTTTTTCTTGTTTTCTTTCACACTTTTACCTTCATGGTTTATGTTTGGGGCAAAAGCTACTGTTTTGATTTATGTCCCTTTATTCTTATTCTTATTATTTCATCCCCATGCCACATCACAATGAGTGACAACTAGCTGCAGGTGGGGTGTGTGTGCCTACATAGCCATGGTGGACTACTTAGAGGGAGGGCTAATCTGGGACAGGTGTGGCGCACTAAAGAGGTCCATTTATTTTTGATTGTGAAGACGGGAGAAGGCGTTTTTCTGTTTGGTTGAGGCCTGTGGTCATTTTATTATTTTTATATCATTCTTTTCTTCACAGCCTGAATATTTGATGTTGCACGAATAAATGAATTGACATATCACTATAGTTCACGTCTTTTTGGATTGTTTCTTATTGGATGATACCGGAAATTTATTTTGCCTCACAGGAAGAAGGTCGCGGGTTCGATCCCAGGCCTTCCTGTGTGGAGCTTGCGTGCTCTCTCTTGGCTGCATGGCTTCTCTCCTTGTTCTCCAGCAGTGTCCCGCAGTCCAAAAACATGCTTGTGAGGCGAATTGGGTTTTCTGAATCGTCCGCAGGTGTGTGTGAATGGTTGTCTGACTCTGCTTTTCTCTCTATGAGGCCCTGCGATGAACTGGCGACCTGTCCAGAGTGTCACCCTGCCTTCGCCCCATGACTGCTGGGATAGGCTCCAGCAGAGTGAGTGCATGAGTAACCGAGTACGTCTAATGAGGACTTTGTAAGTATTTGGATGTTCACCCTGCAACTCACTCTGGCATGTCTGCCACTCTGACTACTACTATCTCGATCTATCTCTCTTTCCATCACAGTAACGGTGACTTGCAGTCACACTGTTTCAATTTCCTTTTACTCTCCACCTGCAACTTGGACAAATTCCTCACAACTACAAACTATTAAACAATAAGCCGTACAATAATTGTACAGTAAATTGTGACAGACAAGGCCACTGTGAACAAAAATGCAATTGTAATGGACTTTTTTTTGGCCAACTCCCCGATGGAATTTTTATGTTTTTTCTTAAATGACCGCACAGTTTTAAATGCAGCAACTGTACCTTTAATTTCTTTCTTTTTTTTTTTTTTTAACAAACTGTACCGTATATGCCATTATTGTCATAGTCAAGGCCACTCTCATCAAGAATGCATTGAAAATTTCAGCTAACCTATTTTTTCAAAGTTATATATCCATTTTCAAAGGGGACAAATAAAGGCGCTTTACTTTTCATTTATTCAAAAAACTGTACTGTAAATTATGTTTTTAAAAAAAGTGTGTGTGTGTGTGCATGCATATTTAAAAAAAAACTTTGAAAATTAATCATTTGAAATTGTAGGATGCCTAATGACATTGAGTCAGACTGACCATGCTTCCTATTAGAAAACACAAAATAAAACATAAAACTGCATCATGTTAGATATGGATTTCAAACGTGTGAGTAAAACCAAAATAAATAGGTTACAAGAACAAAACACAAAAACATCATGATCAAACTTATTTATATTATATACAAACAAAGTAAGATGACAAAATGTCGGTGAATCATAAACATTGTCAGTGGCGACATCGGTGTACGCGATATCAATTTTGGCCCTCTCCAGTTTCCGTACCGTCAGGGCAGTAAGAGATGCGCAACAACATTTCATCGGCGGCTGGCTTGACAGCCAGCGACCCAAACAGCGACTCGCCGTTTATGGTGCAGCATCGCAACGTGCACTGCGCTGCGGTGTCATTCAGGGTGTAGATGAGCAGTTGGACCCGATCCAGATGGCTGTTCTCAAATTGGCAGAGCAGGTAGGACTGCGGTTAGCGTCGCCCCTTCAGAACCCGAATATTATTTATAGCCGCAAACTACCAGGTCATAAGATGACGCCGCTTGTGCTCACAGAAAGCCCGTTTTCAGCTAGGCTACTTCCTGCTGAGTGCTCCTGCGCGCAGCAGCCCAGTGCCGAACACTAAGCGTTTTGAAATGAAGTTTTACCTGTTCGTAAGTCTGACACATTTAGCTGGCATTCTATGACATAGCATTGTTTCGCGACACGCTATTTGTCATTTGTTTGCAGTGAATTTATGTATTTGGCTCACTGTACCTATGCTGTTTTAAACCAATATAAGTCTTTTATTTTAAACATATAAGAATTGTAAAAACCTTCTTCTTCTTCTTCTTCTTCTTCAGCTTATTATTATGGCTGTTATTCTTATTCTATTGTAATTCTTTTTAGAATTATTATGAACTATAAAGAGATTTTTTTTTTTTTAACAAAGAACTGATAGACAACTTGTTTTTATCTGAAGCATCTACAGAAAAACACAACCACACAAATGATTGAAGCAATTAGTCATGAAAACTCAAAAAGGTTACCCTTAAAAGAAATATATGTAATGAGTGTGTATATATGTCGATATATACACATATGTATGTATATATATAGATGTGCACATATACATGTGTGTGTGTGTGTGTGTGTGTGTGAGAATCTTCAACAGAGAAAAAAAGACAAATAAGGAAGTGGTGCAAGTTCCTAGTTTCAAATGTTCATACGCTGAAGCAGAAGTGAACTGCTTGCCTTTGTTTCCTGTCATGTTTCTGAGAAGACTGTGCAGCATCGCAAAGCACGTAGTGGCAAAAGCAGACAGGAAGTGAAGAGAGCCTGGTTTATAAACGATTCCTCATACCTGTTGGCGTAAGATGAGTTGTACCACTTCTATTTACTCGTTGCTTTGTTCAATGACTGTCTGTTTCTTTGAGTCATTTTCTTGGGAATGTGACTAATAGTTGATGTTCGAGACCAGAACCAGTGATTCTTGGCAGTCTTCACTCTCTAGCCTTTCTATTTTTGTCTGTTTTTATTTTTACACGTCAGAATATTAATAACAGGACTATTGTTATTTTTTCTTTGTCGTTGTATCTATAAAAGAAATCAAGAAAATATATCTATGTAGATTTTTGTTTAATACATATTAAGAGTTTATTCTTAATCTAAGTAGTGCATCTCATTGAAATGCAGTCACCTCTTTTCTGCATCATCAACATCATTATCCCAAATTGAATCAGATTATTGTATAAAAACACGCACCTAGATTGGAAATGCATGATGAAACGCGATCAGATATTAATGAATATTAAGTAATTTAGAAAACCCTAATCTTACCTTTGTCAGTCTAATGTGTGCTACTGTCATCTTTGATTTTGGTTGATCTGGGAAAACAATCAGATTTAACGTGAGAGGTTTGGGAGGATAGTAAAGATGGCAGATTCAGAACTAGTTTGCACAGAAATATGTCATACATAATTACACTGCACAACATTCATAAAAACCTGTGAGTTCTTATAATGGTAAGAAATGGTTGTGCACATTTAAATATTTGCAGTGTAGGCCTGTCATACATCTTTTTGTACCATCAGTGGCCAACACTTTATTGAGAGTCCTGTCTTATTGGTATAGAAAAACAGCGTGTGACAGCTGTGCGTCCGGTCAGTTTGTAAAATGACTATTTGCTTCAGTATCTAGTATGATGGCAATACATCTCTTAGGTGTAGCCTCCTTCCTCACTCACCTCATTGCTGCTTTCTGCCTCCTCGGTGTTCTCCTGCCCTCTTGCCTTTTCATCTGTCCCTATGCGTTCTTCAGATAACAGTGCAATAATGTACAACTCACCATCGCCCTTCCTGTAAAGCTCATTGCTCAGTGTTAAACCTGCATAGCAACCTTGGAAAATACAGGGTGTATTATCATCCTTAAGTCCTAAATTGTTATGAGTTTCAACTTTTTCTTTTGGCATGAAAAAAATCTCTAAAATGTATTTCCTTTTTGGTCATGATGGCTCTGTAAATGAAATCTTGTCTCAGCTCAATCAAGCAGCCATCCATCTGAACTAGTTAATCAGCCTTCAGTACACATTGGATTTTAGTTGTTCAACTACCCAACCAGATTAAACTCCTGTTTACCTGGGTGAATACTACTGCAAGGGAAGTGCCTATTGTAAAAACTAACAAGGCATAAGCTTAGCTAAACCACCGCTGATAACACGATGAAAATGAAATAATGTCGCCTGTGTTTCCTAGTGGAAAGTATCTGAACACATTTGCCAAAGTATTTTTTGTTTTATGTGTGTAAAGTTGTTGTGCTTGGAGTTTTTACATTGAACAGAACTTTATAGTTCTGCATTTCGGGGGGGAAATATCGCACTCCCAACAACACTACATCTATTTGACAGCTTTATATTACTTTTCATAACCTTATGCACAAGTCTTTACTGTTAAAGAGTGAAAGAAGTGGTGCACAAACTGTTTGACTTCTGGGTCTAAAGAAGAAAAAAAACAACTTTGTTTGCAGCCAAAACAGGTATTAAAACTTCTCAGTAGCCTACTCCACTAAGGTGGGATTTTAAATGCAGGACCTTTAATTTGTAATTCGTGGTGCTGTTTACTAAAATCATCTGAGGTTTATTTATTTTTATTTTTATTTATTTTATTTTTTACCACCGTTTATACCATTTATCTTCATTTATTTGGTTCAAAGGTTTATATAAACGCTGTAATTTACGGGTTACTCCTCAACGCCTCGCAGTCTTTGTCCAGCGGTACCTCGAACATGACTTTCAGCTGACGCTGCAGCCGAGGCACAAACTAAGAGAGGAGTCATTGTAAGCTGTTCTTTTTTCTCTCGTTGTTTTAACTTGCTCTCAAAATAACGGCTTTTGTCGACAAGGCAAGCCTATGTGTCATTCGGGCCTGAAGCAGCTGCAACATAACGTTCACATATTCTGACATCTAACGTCCGCGGCGTGACTGGAAGGGTCGCAGGCCCCAGTGAGCGTGCGACCGTGGTTTTTCTTTGCATGCTGTAGAACAGTGTTTTTCAACCTTTTTTGAGTCACAGACATTTTCTTTTTTTTTTTTTTTTTTTTTACATTGAAATAGTCTTATGGCACACCACAAACCAAAACTATTATAAAATGACACTTTTTTAGCCTAATAATGACAATTTAAGTCTCTTAATTTATTTATACTCTGCGAGAATGGATCAGATCGGGACCAGAAATTGCAGACAGTGGCGGTGGTGAAAAAAAAGGGCTTTTATTGAAAGTGAGGTGAAGGGAAGTGGGATCTTGAAGGCGGAATCAGCGGAAGGCTGCTGGCGTCCGGTAACTGCCGTCCGAGGTGAGGAGCAGCAGCGAGGGTTGGCGGAGTGTGCAGACGGTGAGGACGTCCGGGAGCTGAGCCAGGGGATGGAAGGCTCGCGGGCAAGCAGGCAGGTTGCTCGTAGCGCCAAAGTTGTTAGTTGCAGCGACTCGAGAGCTGAACGCAAGTTTAACTCGGAGGCAGGCGGGTTTGAGCCGGAGCGCAGGTTGCCTCCAGGAGGCGCTGTAACGATCTGGCAACGAGTGGGAGATGAGCCGGTGTTGTTGAGCGGTGACGAGTGATGAGACACAGGTGCGCGATGAGACCCTGCTGAAGCTGCTGCAGCTGCTGCTTGCGCCCTGGGAAGGTGGTTTCAATCCGGATTTAATGCGATTTGTGGCCGTTCAGACTGCAAAAGAGCCATCCGGTTTCAATCTGGATGGGCTAAAAATCGGATTTTGGCTGGCGGTCTGAACGCGGCTTTAAATCCCCAACAATACCAATAGGCGAATCCACCCTGTAAAATGTCACACCACCAACCTCATTTCAATTCCCTATATTTTAGCTTTACAGCTGAACACGTCTTCAAAATCTGTCCTGGTCCAATGGCGTCTGCCATGTCTTGTCTCATGATTTGTGATAAATACACAGCTCTGCTAATAGAATGGCTGATTGGTGTAAATACATTGGTATGCTTTGTTTAATACTCCCATTTTATTTTATTTTTTTTACAGCCTCCGCTCATCCAGGCAATCTTTAGTGGGGACCCTGATGAAATCCGTGCACTTATATACAAGTCTGAAGACATCAATGCTCTGGTAAACACACCTGTACACATGCACACATTACGAGTCTGTTGCGACCAAGGAGTTTGACTTTGCTCAAAGGGAACCTCCATTTGAATCCATACTTACGTGATTGTAATTAGCAGAAAATTTCCTGAGGTTTTGATGTGTAAAATATGTGCGCACAGTGGAAGTCAGATACCTCAGTTTGAAGCTACCCAACTTAAGTCCCCTCAGGGACTTATTTTGGATTGGATATTTTGGAACTTGCACATGTAGTTCGATGTTTGATGTTTTATGATGAACATGTCTCTCAGTAGCTCTGTGTTAGACTTGGAATGTTTGTCCAGGAAATGAGTCTGTGTGTGTTTGTTCTACAAAGAATGTTGGATTGTTGTGTGTTGTTGTGTCCCCGTGTCTTAGTGAGATAACCTGTATAAATAAGGGTTTAGTAAAACCAAAAAATGTGGAAGTGTTGGAAATTCAGCCAGCTACATCTCTGCGTAGAAGAATGGCAGCAACGTCAACCTGTGTCCTCTTGTGCGCCCTCATCAGTGAGGCAGGGTACTGCGTGTCTCACCTCGCGCTATTTTATCTGCGGTTTTATGCAATCAGCGAAACTAAATAGCTCTGTAAGATATGTTCATAGATGTTTTGAATTTGCACTCTCATTTTTCATAGTAAGGCTAATTTATTTCATATTTGTGTATTACATATTTAGTTTTGCTGATTGCATAAAATCACAGATAAAAAAAACGCAAGCTGAGGCAGACGGTACTCTGCAAATTCAGCAATCTTGTCAATGAAATCATGGATATTGTTTGATTCAAAAAATATCAATACAAGCAGATACCAGCGAAATGACATTTAAAATATTTTGATTTAATCTTTTTTTTTTTTTTGCACTGCCTCACCTGCCCCATCTGACCACATGTCCTAAGAACCATGTTGAGATGTAACTGCGTGTTTGTAGCAGTGTGCAAGGACATCTAACACTGGTGGCACATGCTCATAGTGGAAGACTGCTAGCTTTTAGCTACAACATATGCCAATCCTCAGACTGCTGTACTGATTCCAAACCGTATGCCACTTCTGAGGCTGGCATATTGGCTTTGGCGCCAGGTACTGCTGCAATGAGGCCTTTCTCAGTCCTCAGCTGGACTTGTTCAGTGGTGTTCGACTGGCCTAGGTAGGAATTTATGTGATATTTTCGCTTAGTGCAGGTGCATTTGTGTTTCCTTGGAGAATACAATACAACAACTTCACAGCCTGCTTTGTACTGATACTGGCCCCTGGTTTCTCGGTAACTGGAGGTTACCTTGCTAAGGAGAACAATGGATGGCGTATCATACTCTGATGTTACTGACGCTGATCAGAACTACTTTTTGAGTGCCCTCTGTTGAATACAAGTATGTGCTGAAGGGTGATTTCTTTTTGCTGATGCCCTTTCCTTTGCCAAGTGCCATGGAGAGATTTGATACATGAACACTGAACACGCTGGGGGAGGCTTCCCACAATCACAACATTTTAATGAACATTTTATCTCACACTTGGTTCTGTTTCTTCAATTTTCTCACTGCTGGAACTTCCTTCTCCATTTAAAGGTCTCAAAATCTTTTGGTGCAGCCTTTAATCAAGCACACTTGAAATTCAGAACCTTCCTCAATCTTTCTCATTAAGTTTTTTTGATTGCATTTCTCTGCTTAGGATGGAGAGAAACGAACCCCATTACATGCAGCTGCCTTCCTCGGTGACGCTCAAATCACCGAGCTCCTCATCTTCTCTGGTAATGTATGTGTGTGTGTTTGTGTGTGTGTGTGTGTCTGCGTGCTTACCTACCTATCCAGTCAGATTAAATCAATTAACTCAAATTCATTTCATGTCTAGTCTCCCAGTGGGGACTTGGACGTGTGTGAGTGTTTATGCCAACTCTTCAAGCTGTCTGACAGAATTCTGATGGCCCACTTAAACGCACATCTCTGAACACCTCTCTCAGGAACAATGATCTAGAGGTACAGGTGGTCTTTCACCCTGACAAACAGCCCCCTACAGCTCGCTAGGCCCCGTTTACACGAGTACGGGTTTCTCTGAAAACGCAGAAATATTCATGCGATTCGGCCTCACGTTTACGCCGAATCCGGCGTTTTCACTGAGTCCGCACAGACCAAAACCGTGCATTTTCGAAAACGCTCTCCAGGGTGGATGAGTTTGAAAACGCCGCCTTGCCCAGTTTCGTGTAAACGCCGAAACCTTCAATCTTTTTTTGGAAAGGCTGATGTCACAGTTCTAAACCCCTCCTCCTGCCCTGCAACCTGAGCGGCCGTGAGGTGCAGACGACCACTCACAACAACAACAACAACCACGTCGGTCAACAGACTTGTTACTGCTACTAATGACCAGCGTGCAGTCTTCCCATTAACCTCCACTACAACAAACGGCAAGCAATAGTGAACAATAACACATGGTGCTCGAGGATTGATCGTGGATTGTGTGCAAAGTGAAAATAAACACAGTGAAAGCGATTTGCAAACCTCCTGTTTGACCTTTTTATTGATTTTCTTTTGGCTCGGCGGACTGGGATATTGAGGCAGGAAGCCTAAATGACCAAAGATGTTTGCGAACTTTTACTGGCACGACTCCCAGTCAACCTTAACACGGAGCATTTAAAGCTTTGTGTTCTAAAGTAACCCACACCGAGCATCTTTAAAATTCTATGGTCCATAAAATTGTTTTATTTTATTGATTTAGATTGGACATACAATGTCCACACTTGGATTGTAGGAACAAACAGGGGTCGACTGTTTGACACAAGCCCCCTCTTAAATAGCATGGAGTGACGCTCACACTCCTCTGTGGATTAATAAGAGAAGCTGAGTGCCAACAGCCCGATACAAGCAAATAAATGGGCAAATTGACCACTAGGTGGAGCAACTGAGTTTCACTAAACAATGCTTGTATGCATGTACACTGGAGAGATTGTCTGTGGACTGGCCTGAGCCTGTGGGATGT
Source organism: Thamnaconus septentrionalis (assembly GCA_009823395.1). Classification (NCBI taxonomy): domain Eukaryota; kingdom Metazoa; phylum Chordata; class Actinopteri; order Tetraodontiformes; family Monacanthidae; genus Thamnaconus; species Thamnaconus septentrionalis. The sequence goes on along the minus strand of CM020514.1, from coordinate 4,295,540 downwards.
AACCAGGGAGACTGAAGTTCCCACAACCCGAGCCAAAACTAGAACACAGACAAGAACACAAAAAAGAGATAAAAAACACAACAACTTTTATTCTTTATCTTTTTGGTGCAATTTACTACATTGCCTCTATCTACCTAACCATTACGTTCTCATTTAATGTATAAGATGTTTATTGGAAAAGTTGGAGCCACTAATAAACCATGTCACTAATTGCAGAGGTAGAATTTTCTTTTTGCTAATATTTTTTGAGGTTTACAAAATGCTAATTTGATTCTGTATTTTGCTCACGCCGTGTACTCACTCTCTCCAGGGGCCCGGGTCAATGCCAAAGACAGTATGTGGCTTACCCCTCTTCATCGTGCTGTGGCATCTCGGAGTGAGGTGAGCACACACTCATAAAAACTGAAGAAACATTCATACGCTGCTTGCTGATAGACCTGAACCCTTGGGCTTTGCAATTGCAAATCATCTATTTCCATCTCAGCCTTTTCTCTGCATCCTTCTCTGCCACACAACCTAATTTCATGTCCTCTTTCACTATATCAGTAAGTCTCCTCTTTGGTCATTGTCGAGGCCTCCTGACTGGCACCTCAGGTCCTTCTCACTACATCTTCTCTATCTCTTCTCCCTACATGTTCAAACCATCTCAGTGTGGCTTCTCTGGCCTTATCACCAAAACAACTGATATGTAAAGTCCCTTATCCACACTTATCACTCTGAAAAATATTGCTGCTACTACCACTTATGTACTGCTTTCCCTAAAACAAAAAATATTTTTTTAATTAAAAATTTAATTTAAAATAATTTCAAATTTGTGCTTGTATTTCTTTTCTCGTGATCAATTAATTAATTAATTTTGATGTTAGATAAAAAAAAACTATAAATAGAAAAGAAGTAATTCATCAGTTATTGGTTGTTGTAGCTGCCTTCCTCCAACGGATAATTTTAGTATTTTGTCTTTTATTTTATTGATCAAAGTCTCCAGGGTAAAAGTTGCATAGGGATTTTCTGTGTTGATTGCATCGATATTTGTCAAAGAAGACATTTTTTGAATGAAATCTATCACATATTCATAACATTTTGGCTCAATATACAGTCCTGCCCCACAATTTCTGCATTCAAACTCTTTGCTTTTATTACCATGTTATTACCATTTTATTACCATATGTTCTTGTTTGGTGTTGCATAACTGTTTTTAAACTGAGTGATGGTTGTAGTTATGTCGATTGGTTTGTCACATAAGTCTAGTGAAATCACAACTTCTACTCTGTTGCCCTGCAGGAAGTAGTTCGAGTCCTGCTCCACCACTCTGCTGACGTCAATGCACGTGACAAGAACTGGCAGACCCCACTGCATGTTGCCGCAGCCAATAATGCGATACATTGCGCTGAGGTCATCATACCCCTGCTCAGCAGTGTCAACGTTTCCGACCGTGGCGGACGCACCGCTCTGCATCACGCTGCCCTCAATGGCCACCTGGAGGTACTGCAGAGAGAGATATGTTTGCCTGTTTTACCTGTTTGGCCCATCAATGAATTCATAAATGAAATGTTTTATTAGTTTAGTTAGTGAGTTTAGATTCAATCTTGATCTTAATGGAAGTTGGTCAGGCAGCCAAACATTTGGCTAATATGTGACCACATTGTAACCCCAGGTGTATTGAGTTAACATATCAGTCTTGAACACAATCAGTTGCAAAATCTGAACATTCAGAGAATAACCCTATGCTATGCTCTACATAGCAGGTTTTGCTAGAGGCAAGGACCCCATATTGTATGTGTAATATTTGTCAGTTCATTATTACTTTCCTTCTAATGCATCTTCAAGCCCAAATTCAACCTTTAAACATGCTCCAAGTTTGGCACAGACGCCAGGACTTCTTGGAAAATCCAATTATTTAAATTCAGCTTTTTCACAACCACCTTTTTCACATTTTCAATGAAAAGAGAATCGTGTGATGGACAAAAACTAGTTGTAAGGAAGATCCATAATGATAAAAATGTTACATTAACATGTTTTTTCAAGTACAAAGAGAGTTTTAAAAAACAAAATGTTCTGGAAGTGAACATTTTGAAAACTTTCTACTCAAATTTAATAGCAAAAACGCTTTGCCTCCTCCTTCTCCATTGGACAAACCCACGAACCCAACCTTGATAAGTGGTCTTTGCTTACAAAGAAAGTGAACCTTTTTTTCCCCCCTCTTATTTGAGATGGTGAGCCTCCTCCTTTCAAAAGGAGCCAACAACAATGCCTTTGATAAGAAGGACGGCCGAGCTCTGCACTGGGCAGCTTTCATGGGTAAGAGTAAAGTAGGTGTTTGTGGCACTTTTGGCTGAAATGTATGTTCACACCGTAAACGTGTAATGATAATAGTGGGTGATACGTGCTGATGATTTTTGTACTGAGTACATACAAAGTGTAGTTTCAAATGTGGCAGCAGTAGATTCATATTTTAATCAGTCCCCTCTAAACATATATTTATTTTCTCTCAATTTAAAACAAATGTAGATTACTGATCGGAAGATTTTTGTTCTTTACTTGAAATAGTATTTCTAATCTTTTTAAGTATACTATATCTATATTATATTTATAATATATATATATATATATATATATAGATCTATATCTATATTTTTAAACTGAAATTTAGTTTAAACATTACATTTGATTACAGTACATATCGGTCATGGATTGGATATGAATTTTTAGATGTAAATTTAGAGTTAAGTCAACATTTTCTAGCTCTCTGTTAGACATTTGTAAATACTCCGCCGACTCCCTGCAGGACATCTGGACGTTCTGTGTCTGCTGGTGGCTCAGGGTGGAGAGATCGGCTGCAAGGACAAACGAGGCTACACTCCCCTCCATGCCGCAGCTTCCAGTGGACAGATTACCGTGGTGAAGCACCTGCTGAGCCTGGCGGTGGAGGTCAGGCCACACCTAACGCGTCCCATTCCACAACTCACCGTGTTCACCCAGCAAAGGCAGAACAACCCCGACATTTTCATCACGACGGTCCGTTCCTCAGTTTCGTTTTTTCCAACCAACAGACGGACGACTCCAACGCCTTTGGGAACACGGCGCTGCACTTGGCCTGCTTCAACGGCCAGGACGCCACCGTCAGTGAGCTGATTGACCGCGGCGCTAACGTCAGCCAGCCCAACAACAAGGGCTTCACCCCGCTGCACTTCGCTGCCGCCTCCTCTCAGGGGGCGTCGTGTCTGGAGTTGCTGGTCAGCAATGGGGTGGACGTTAACGTGCAGGTATCAGTGATTTCCTGGTATTTACATTTTGGGTTCAGTATGAATGTAGAATGAAGGTCGGGTCAGTATTTTGAGGTATTTTACATTCATACCACTCTTTCTCACAAATCACATCACCATTCCAGCATTATTTGTAGTCATATAGTCCATAATCCAATGGTTAGACTTCCATGCTTCCAACAAGTTTTACATTTTTGGACATGACCCAAATATATGGGAGCGGACACCAGAGAGAGTGATAGTTTTGTAGCCAAGGCCGCATCAACCGAGACCAAGACATTATCAAGACTTTGTATATCAAAGAAAACAAAACAACAAAACAGAAACAAATGACCAGTATCTTTTTTTCAATTCAAGTTTGCTTTTAAATGGAACAGCTGCATCTCCTTTCAGCAAGGTATCTTTTAATATTTTTCTGTAACATTTTGCTGCTTTTCGAACTATTTTGAACCATTTTCCAAAAAACTGCTTTGCTTCAGAAAATTAAAAATTAAATTAACCTGGAATAAGGGGTGGTGTCACTCTGGGGGGGGTCACAAACCGCAGCAGCTGGATTCTTTTCCGTTGTTATCTGTCATTGTCACGTTGGCTGAGTCTTGACTGGTCTTGATCAAAAATCCCCAGTCTGCCCAGTTCGAGACAAGGCCGAGTAAAAATGCCTCAGAGTCCGAGACGAGACCCTTATAAAGTGGTTTTGACACCAAGACCACTCTCGAGTTGAAATGCTAGTAAATCCAAACCATTACTAGGTCGGATGTTATTAAGTGCATGCAGTTTAAATTGTCCCTCTTGTGTTTCCAAAAGGCCTAAACCTGCTTTCTGAGCCCTTGGGCTGATTGCGTGTTGTTGGATATTTTCTTCTTTAGAGCCGTGATGGGAAGAGTGCTCTTCACCTGACTGCAGTTCACGGCCGTTTTTCTCGCTCTCAAACCCTTATTCAGAATGGTGAGCCAGGCCTTGCATTATTGTTTTCCTTCTGTGTTCAGTTTTAGCTGTTATTTATTGATTACACGTGACAGATGTTGTGATGGGTCCGTCAAAACCCTGCATTTGCACTCATTCACACACACACACACTCGCTGGGTTTTTCTGCTCTATGTACGGTGTTAAGTCAAACCCTAGCAATGCAAAGTAAGGACTTCACACAGTCACGACGCTTTGATGTTGATTGCTGCATTGTGCATTATGGGTGTTATCCTGCCAGTGGAGATGGAATGCCCATGCACATTTGTTTAAATTGCATTCCGGAATATAATCTCTGTTTTTCAGGCGGCGAGATTGACAGCGTCGACAAGGATGGCAACACGCCTCTCCACATTGCTGCCTACTATGGACATGAACACCTCATCAGCACGCTCATTGCTAGCGGAGCGGACTGCACAAAGTTAGCTTGTTTGCCTCTTTGCAAGAACGCTCTCACCGAAACAACGATCTGGTGCAAGGTGGATAACGCTGTTTAATCTGTGAATTTTAAAGGAAAGGCGTCCACGGCATGCTGCCTCTTCACTTGGCTGCCTTGAACGCTCACTCTGACTGCTGCAAGAAGCTGCTGTCCTCAGGTAAGTTGACCTTGAACTGCTGAAATACTTTCCTATTGAGATGCTCAGCTCTGCGTGCGCTCTCCTTTTATTCCATACCCAAATCTTAATTTCATATTCATATTTATTCTGGTCAAGGATTTTATTGCCGATGGTATTATTACACAATTCCCATCCAAAATTTGTAAAATACTATGGCCAATTTGATCATTTTTGCTGAATATCAACGTGCAAAATATTGGGTGGAGAGGATGCAAATAAATGATTCAGTGGTGATTTACCCAAACTGAAGCTGTTTGCGACCATTAGTTTTGCATTTTTATTTAGCTTTTTTGAAAGGCAGGCGTTAACGTCGTGTAACACAGTGGTTATACACAGTTTTGGACACCACCTCCACAGCCAGCGGTTCAAACAGATTGTTTCATTGTGAAAGTTGAATTTATTTCAGCCAGCTGAATCATTTTTGAAAGAATATATGATGTTATCTGCATGGTTATAAGTTGCAATAGCTGTCCACGCCTGTGACCACCTTGTGGATGTTGAGAATAATATTTGCACAACTTGTCCCCAGACTTGATAGATACTCCTGACAGCTTTGGACGGACCAGCCTTCATGCTGCTGCTGCTGGAGGGTGAGCGCTTCACTTAATGTCACATTGATGTGTAATAGACAATTGTGATACTCTCATGAACCACACATAGAAGTTCATCAGTTTGTCTGATCGGGGACCCTGACTGGGTTACAGTTCTAGCAATAATCCAAACGGAGAGCCTTTGAGTGAATTCCAATGGAAAAACTCGACTGGGTTCACTGTAGGGTGAATCCAGTCAATGGTGCCTTTAGACACAGCCCGTCTTGATTGTTACCTTTTAATACTGAAAATGCTTTCATTTGAAATTCTAATTTTGTACCACTTGTCCTTTGTCTATGTGCAAGTAATGTGGAATGTGTCAAGTTGCTCCTGAACAGTGCAGCAGACCACCAAAGACGGGACCATTGTGGCAGGTAGGGAAAGGCAACGCTCTGCTCCGTCTTCCCCTTCCTCCCCACTGAAAGCTCTTTCGGCCGGTCCGCACTGTGTCTAACGTGGTGCTGTGGAAAAAAGAGAGATTGAACTGCATTCTACAAAATGCAGATTTTCAAAGTATACCTACATTATGTTCGGTCTATTTTAAGATTTAAAGTGAAATCTGCTTCATCATTTGACAGCCAAACTGAAGTGTTGAAGCCAATTTGTCTCGTTAACGTTCCACAGTAAAATACCGGCTCCACTGTGTTTTCCAATCCCTGACTTCCTGCCTGAACAATTCTATGTATGTACTGTAGTTTCTAGATGTCAAGCGTGAAAAACAGAACAGAAATTGGTGCAGTTTCGTGCCTCTGGGTTGCTTCTGGAAAGCATCTCGGCAGGCCTGGTGTCACGACTGGGGCATGAAATTGAACCCAAATTCGTGACTCAAAAACAAAGTTTCAAATTAAAATTATTTTTCATAACAGAAGTATTAACACAAAATCACTCTAAAGAGGAAAAAGGCTATCAGAATTTACAAAACTGAAAATCACTTTGAAGGGGACACAAAACATAAAAAACACAAATTCACAAAAAAAAAAAAAAATTAAGACAGAAAAAATGAGGCAAGAAGACAACCCTGGTTAATTGATGTGACAAGGGAAATGCTGCATCTCTGTAGACATACATGTTGAACTGGCACAGCACAAGGGAAGCCGCCGACTGTAAATACACAAGGCAATGGGGAACAGGTGGACACAATCAGGACGGGGAAGACTCATCAGACCTGGTGGGAAACACACGAGGGAACGGGATTTCAAAATAAAAGTCACCAGACAAGACAGAACTAAATCAACAAATGAAAAGGTCAAACAAAAAGTTCAGGACGTGACACCTGGTGTTGGAACGCGCAGACTGACTTCAGTTGCCGTGGTCTGGCACCCTGGCTCGGTCATTCTAGTATAGATCACCTAGGCTTCCTACGCTTCCACTTTTCTTGCGCTTCCTTCAGCTGTCGTTCCCAGTACCACATGACTGCAGTAATGTTAGTAAGACAGTTCTCCAAATTGGTCAGTTGCCTTGTATTGTTTGTTTAGAATCACACTGGGTGCTTTTGGTTGCTATGACTGACCATTTCATGCATCTTCTTCCCAATGTTCCATGAACTAGCACATTGAGATCTTCCTTTGTGTATGTCACCCCCCCCCCCCCCAGGACTCCTCTCCACTATGCAGCTGCCAGCCGTCACTTCCATTGTTTGGAGACCCTAGTTGCTTGTGGAACAACCATCAACGCGACTGATCAGTGGGAGCGATCACCCCTGCACTATGCTGCTGCCTCTGACCTGGACCGGAGGTAGGGTGACATACAAATTTTGCTTCCATCCCGGTCCAGTGTTGGCAATATTGTAAAATTTCTGTAAAATATATATAAAAATGAGGTAACCCTTCATCTTCTGCATCAGCGTCCTCCAACAACTTAAGTGGTGAACATTTTTTTGGGGTGTGACAGGGTTGAATACTAAAAGCTGGCGGTTACTTAAGAGTACAATGCTTTATGTCATCTGCTCTCCCCCTTTTCCTTTATCTTGTCTGTAGGCGCTGTGTGTCTCTGGAGCCATACAGTGAAGGAGTTCAGGCAGAGAGGGAGACAGAAGCAGCGCAGTAAGTCCACACTGAACCCTTAATCCGTAATGGTCAGGCAAGCAAACGACATAACGTTTTCCGTAAAGGCTGAATCTTCTGCTCAAAGTACGTCTTGAGAAAATAGGAGCTCGCTTTCAATAAAACACAAGCCCCATTAATGTAGCATGGCAGGGCACAGGTGAAGAAGGACTGTTTTGCTTTCCAAGTTGCTCATGCATCATTTGATTCAACACCACTGCTGAGTCCCACGCAGCAGATGAACATTTAAAAGGAACCTTGGCTATAAAAACCTGTAGGCTTTACACATCACTGTTACTGCTCGTTATGTTGATGTGATATATAAAAAGGTAATATTTGGAGATTTTGAGAGGAAACAGCGACTTCTAGTGGTCACCTTTTAGATTGCAGAGCTCTTTCACTCCCCCTCCCTCTCCCTCTCCCTCTCCCGAGCTTTCCAGTAAACTACGGTGGCCTGCGCACACAAACCTGGATACCTCGTCCGCCTTGTTCTTCTATGGTTTATTTGATGACGTGAGCGTTCACCCTAAATGCGAAACACTCTGTCAGGCTTCCTGAGTAATCCCATGCAAGATTTGCAGCTAACTGCAGAGTTCATTTTGTTGACGAAACATTTTCGTCAACAACCACTTTTTTTCTCACTCAGATGTGTAGGAAAACCAAATCACTTTTATTGTACTGCGAGTATACACTTTTATTAATGCATTTATGGGCGGAATATAACATTTTTACCAATGTAAAAATCGAAATCTGGCCACATTTGACACACTGGACCTTAAAGGGTCTCCTGAGCACATTGTCTATTACCGATACCCACTTCTACTCTCAACACGTCGGCACCATGCCACAGGTGAAATTTCCCCACACTATTTTCATTCAGCTGTGATCTTGGCTTGCAGATGCCTGGAGTTCCTCCTCCAGTGTGGTGCAACCCCCTCGCTGAGAGACAAAGAGGGATACAGTCCTCTCCACTACGCAGCGGCCTACGGACACAGGCACTGTCTGGAACTTGTCAGTCTATACACACTCATACACAGACCATTCGTCTGTTAAATTGTCGGCGGCTTTTTTGGAGACGACAATTGTTGTGTTGTTGTAAATTTTAGCTGCTGGACAGAGATAACCATCAAGAGGACCACGAGTTGAAGAATTCCAGGAGTCCACTCCACCTTGCTGTGAGTCTTTCTCGCCCTGTAGGCTTAGAATAGCTTCTAAATGGAAAATAGTTTTCAGATTACCAAAAAGTCGGTTTTGTATTAAAAAAAAAAAGTGAATTATTGAATTTTGTCTTTTCATTACTACCAATGTAGTTTGAAGTTTTGTTTTTATGCAAACAAAATAGGACACATGATCATTAGTTTTGAACTGTACTTTGCAATTTCATCATTGCTACCTGTCAGCAGGTGAATTAATTTATTACTTAGTAATACACCATTAATAAACCTGAATATGTTAATTTTCTCAAATACAGATAGACTGCACCTATACACTTTTGCAGACACGTCGCTGCATCGCAGTTGCTTTAACAAATCCACCCAGCAGTGCGGTTTGAAAGTTGGAGGGTTCTCTGCAGGCATACCATGGTCACGCTCAGGCCCTGGAGGTGCTGCTGCAGCAGGGAGGCACCGAGGTGGACCAGCAGGACGAGGCAGGGAGGACCCCGCTGGTCCTGGCTGCCCTCCGGGGCCACACTGACTGTGTGCACACCCTGCTGAGCCAGGGGGCGTCGCCATGCACCACCACGACTCGCCACGGACAAACCGCAGTCCACCATGCAGGTCGGTAGAGTTAGAATCAAAGCTTGCCTGGTGGGCAGTGTCATCAATTGGTAAATATGTACTTAAAGGTCCAGTGTGTAAAAGTTTGGCTTGATTGATGATTTTTGTAGTGGTAAAAAGTTAACTTGCTGCCTATAGATACATTAATAAAAGTGTGTACTCGCAGTATAATAAAAGTAATTTGGGATTTCCTGCCCTTAGAACACTTCTAATAAATATATAAGAATACACATTGAGCAATAGTGGTCTTTCTCCTAGTTAATACATAGCCTTAAAGATTTTACTCACTGGACCTTTAATATGAAAGCCTGCAGAATGTCCGACTCGTTCAGCAGCATAACAACAAGGGAATGCAGACATTCAACAAACAAAGCTAACCTTCGGTTATTATTTTATAATAAAGTAAAACCAGCAGTAGTCAGTGGTGATGTCACAGGTGTAGCACCGGCCATCCAGGATGGATTTGGCCGTGTTTGGATATAGAATAGCAGCAGGTGAGTTAAATCCTCCAAACGAGATGGGAGGAGCCGGCAGGTAGAACCTGGGAGGGAGGAGCAAAGACAGGCCAAGCAGGGCCACCACAAATGCATATGAGAATTAGCAACTGTACGAGTGATGCAAAGTCATTTAGTATTTCACAAAAATGTGCCTCTGAGTGATAACTTTGTGGACTATGTCAAATTTAATGATGCTTCATGAAGGGATAATAAATCTTTTTTGAAAGGATTTTTCTTTACAACAAAACTTAATGCAGATTGTGTTACCACATGTGTTGCTATAAAAAAAAAGAGACTAGTTTAGGCTTAAATAGGTAATTATATTTTAAATATTTGGATTCTTTCTCCTCAATCATCATGTGATGCTCCCGGAAATTAATGCAATTACAGAATCTAGAAAAAAAAAAAAGTAGCTTGGAATTGTGCTGACTCAAGCTCTACATAAACATATACGGTATATTGTGTATTGTTATGAAACTTAAGATAGAGTAAATTTATTCACAGTCCACGTCCGGGAGGACTAACATAGCAAAATATCTTTTCTCCATGGTGCCTTACTAACGCCTTTCTTATCTACGTGAACGCAATGTTTGTCTGTCTCTTGTCATTGTCATTCAGCATCGAATGGTCACACGACGTGTCTCCGCCTCCTACTGGATGAATCCGACACTGCAGACCTCATAGACGCCGCCGATTCCCGGGGACAGTGAGTTCTGTGCTCTTCTCAGTCCGACTGTTGTGCATGGCGTCGTTTGTCCTTCTCTCAGACAATCTCACGCGGTCCGATCGATTCTCGAGCAGGACCCCTTTGTTGCTGGCGGTGGCAGGGGGACACTTCGATTGCGTGTCGCTACTGCTAGAGAGGGAGGCCGACATCCATCAGGCTGATCATCAGGGGCTCACAGCTCTGCATCTTGGGGTAAGACTGATAGAGAGTGAATGATTAAAAATTAATAATTTGCATTTTTTTTAAAGTGTTAATTTCAGTGTAAAATCTAAAAAAAAAAAAGTCAATAATTTAAATAGTTTCTTCACATCGTTGTTGACCGCCTGTTCGGTCCAGGTGCCTCTGGTCACACGGTTGTTTATTGGTTTCTTTTATGTCATGACTTCTTGCTGTAAATTAAATTGTTCCACCAGTTGTAGTTTGACTTGACCATTTCCTGTGTGACAACAGCTGATGGTGACCTTTGCTTGTTTTTTGTTTCCCGTCCCGCAGCTGCTGTGCGGCCAGGAGGAATGCACACAGTGTTTGGTGGAGCAGGAAGCCTCTGTTCTGCTGGCCGACTCCAGAGGTCTCACCTCGATCCACCTGGCTGCAGCCTGCGGCCATGCATCCTGGCTTGTGGAGCTGCTGAGCATTGCCTGTTCTGAGCTGTCCTCCCTGCCCCCGCTGAGAGACCACAGAGGATACACACCGCTGCACTGGGCCTGTCACTTTGGTACCGTGCCTGTTTCCTGTACTCTCGCTGTAGTTCTCTGGTCACCTGTGTGTTTGCGTCTTTGCTTTAAAGATAGTAAATGTCCACTCAAAGTCCATTGTCCAGGATCAAATCATTGGTGGAATTACATCTGGAAGTGATTATTGTCTTCACACTTCCATTAACCAGCTTCACACTGAGGGGCCGTTTAGACAGGGATTTTTTTCAAACCGCACTTTTTCGAAACCGCACTTAGAAAAAAACGCGTTTACACGAAGCCGTATTGAGAAAAAAAAAATCCTGCTGGTAAACGACTGAAAATGATGTAGTACCTATGCCAGGCCTGGTGAGGCGCCGCGAGTTTACTCCCTGACAGCGGAGGAAGAAGAAGAACACCTGACGCGCGACGTGTTTTAAGAAGCAGCGGCTTGCTAGCATTAGCGCCACTGAAAATAGAAAGAAAGGTTGCTGGTGAAAAGGTTTATGTGGATAAACGACAGCGGTGAACTTCTGCTTTGAATTGTTTTAGAACACAAAGCCTTAAAATGTACACGTAAAGGTTGACTGGGAGTCGGGCCAGTAAAAGTTCGCTAACATTTTTGTCAATTAGGTTTCCTGCATCAATATCGGCTATGAATCACCGTCGTGCTCACTTGCAAGGTCTTGGCGTCAAGTAGCCAACAGGACAACATCATCTGTGGGAAAGCAGAGATGAGTTAAATTTGGTTGACAGATCAAGGCTGGTGAAACATTTCAGAAAAAGAAAGAACCTGTACGCTCTACAGCGCCACCTAGAAAAATAAATACAGTTCCTTGGAGGAACGTGCGAGGTCCCGTAAAGGTCTCTGAAATGCTGCTTGCAGCTTTAAGTTCTGATTGCGCTTTATTCCGTTTGTTAGAAGTTATGGGGTTCACTGGGCAGATTTTGAAACTCTGTTAAATGATGGTCAGCGACACTCTCAATTAAAATTCAATTTAAAATGGCTTGTTTTCAGTACCTGCTTTGATGCGAAAGATGTGTTCATTTGTCTCGTGTGTTGTATCTGTTTAGGTCATGAAGCATGTGTAGAGGTCTTACTGGAGCAGAAGGAGTGCTGCTGGTTTGATGGGAACCCATTCTCCCCTTTGCACTGTGCTGTGTAAGTTGGGAAGAAGGGAAATGATGATGGTTGAAGTGAAGCCACAGCGCAAAAAAGAAAAGAACCTTGCAAACATGTCCCATAACTGTGTTCATATTTATATTAACTATAATTTGGAAATTATACACACTGATACACAATACCGATAAAGGTGATAATGCGGATGTTTTCACTTCTGATGCAATATCACAAGTGTTGGCTTTATTCTGATACCAAGATAACAGACAGATATATCCTATTCATTCTGAGCATGTCATTTTTCCAGTAGAGGCCTTAAAAAGGGCTCAGGGAAGAAGTGGTTAATATGTGCTATATGTACTGTATACCGTAATGCAGTAAACGAATATATAAAATTAAACAAAATAAAGGGACAGCATGAGCTGGATAATAAAATACATTTGTTTACCACGTCAACGTACTTGAGACTTTTGTCACACTCGGCACACATGCTGAATCTGTGTTACACACAGTGATGGTTTATAACTAAACACAAAGATAGAGACTTTAACACACAGTTGAAGCTAAGTAAGTCTGATTTTTCTTTTGCATAGCAAACTGTACATCCTTTAATGTTTTTGCAGAAGTTTGATCACAGTCCTTCCAATCCTTCCAGAATAAACAATCATGAGAGCTGCGCGTCAATGCTGCTGGAGGCCATGGGATCAGATATCACCAGCTGCAAAGATGCAAAGGGCAGGTAATCATCTCATGCACTTCCGACACTACATACACTATTTTATGTTTGGTGCAACTCTGCAAATTTTGAAGGAGTTGGTAAAATTTGAAGAGTCCAGAGTAGTTTAAATATTTGATATTTAAACGATATCCATATCAATATTGATATACAACTGCAACTATATCAATATTTGATCAGCGTTTGCCGTGCAAACATGATTTTGAGTGTATTCTCACCCTCTGTCATGCAGGACTCCATTACACGCTGCAGCGTTCTCAGGTCATGTTGATTGTGTCAAGCTGCTCCTGTCCCATGATGCACCTGTTGACGTTGCAGACGAGTCAGGGTGCACGCCGCTCATGATGGCAGCTGCCAGGGGCCGAGTGGGCGTCGTCGGTATGAAAATGTCACACGGCTTAACTGCGTTGAGTTTGTGTTTGTTTTCTGCTTGTTTCTAATTGTCTCTGCTCCTGTGCTTGCATGGGTCCCGTCTTCATACTGGCGTTCCAGAGTTCTTGCTAGGCAGCGCCAGTGCCAGTGCCAGTCTGGTAGACAAGAACGGCAACGCTGCCTTGCATCTAGCGTGTAGTAACGTAAGTGTGACGCTGTCTGACGAGCCACTTTGTTTCACTCGCGCTTTAAGATTCACCAGCAAACTCGGTGTCGTGAATCAAACGAGCACATTATACCCAGCTGCGGCATTCTGGGAGGGTGGCTTTAGTCACAACCAAAAGAATTCCATTTCATCACAATTTTAATTTGAGGAGATTTGAGGTGAACCACTTTCCTATCTCAAGAAAGGCAGTCGACGAGGGCGGAGGGTGGGAGAGCGGAGTGTCATCTGCGTAGCAGTGGAGCTGGATGGGATGTTTGCGGAGGATGTGGCCGAGGGGGAGGAGCTTAATGATGAAGAGCAGAGGCAACAGGGGCCCTGCTTTGACCCCTGTGGTGACAGGGACCGGATTTATGTTTGCGAGTTGTACAGCAGTGAATTTACAGAGCTGCATCAAGTTTAGTGCACATCAACATCTGTTTGGGTGAAAATCTATTACGTAGAGCTGCGGTAACTTGGGACTTGGACTCTTTGCTCTTCCTGCAGGGCCACGAGGAGTGTGTGTCTTTGATCCTGAAGAAGCTGTCTGACCCTGCACTCATAAATGCCACAAACGCGGCCTTTCAAACGTCAGTAGCTACATGAAACATTTCCATTTCAAGATTTGTCAGAATTCACGCACGTTTTTAATTTTGTCCAGAAAATAGTCATAAAGGCATCAAAGGATGTTGCGTCTTGTCAGTTTCTTCTAATTCCTTACAAAGCTTGTGTTTCTCCCAGGCCTCTCCACCTTGCATCTAGATGTGGTCTAAAGAGGGCCGTCCAAGAGCTTCTTTCTCAAGGAGCCAGTGTTCAGGAGATGGATGACAAAGGTATGTTTGATCTGCACCCAAGCACAAGCTGCATGTTGCTCTACATTTTGTTATGCTGACAGAGTGAAACCCATGTGTTATTTTAACAACCACATGGGTGCCAGTTCTCCCCCCACCATTTACTTTTATGGACTCGCTGACGTGGATGCTGTGTAGGTGTTCTT